>CM052707.1:17215610-17298549 GCA_028551405.1 Uromys caudimaculatus | reverse complement strand
GACACTGTTGCTCCCTCCATGGGCCTGCAAACTTCCTCAGCTTCTTCAGTCCCTTCTCCAACTCCTCCATCTGGGACCCCACGCTCAGTCCAACGGTTGCTGTGAATTGAATCATGGGAGATGCTGTTTTTAAAAACAAAATCCCAAACGTTTGATTTACCAATGAAGGCTCAGAAGCCAGACACTGGAGTGATAGCCTGCTAGCTCAGAGAAGCAGAGGACACACCCAGCCGGCCTTCCCATTCCACTGATGTCCTAGAAGGAAAAAAACCTTTCTCCTTCTCCACAAGGTCTTAAATACCCTTCGACTCAAAGACTCGCTTTCTCTTTCCTGGGTTGTCTTATGCTCACTCCCTGTCAACTGGTTTCTTAATCGGCCTCTTGACCTATCATTGACTTTATTTAGCTCCTGTTTACAGAAAGCTCTTGGGTTAAAGCCACGTGCTAGGGCTGAGCTACACCACAACAAGGCTTTTCTAGTTCACAATCTTGGGGTTCACAATGTGATCAAGTATCCTGCATCACAAAGAGGAAGAATTGAGTGGCTGCACCGGGATTAAATATTGCTCACATGAAGTGTCTGAGCCACTCAGAGCCAGCAGGTATGGACTGAAAGGGCGAGAACAGAAGGCAAGGCTGAGCAGTTCCCCAGAGAACTGACCTTGTAACTAGGTAAAGAAGTCTCTATTTTGCGCTATTAGAATGGGGCTGATAACTCTGCATCTCACAGGGACCCTCAAAGGCTACACTAAGGCTCCCTCATGGCCAACCATTCCAATTCAGCTGCCATCGCCTCTGCTCAGTTATGCAATAGCAAGCAATTGGTGCCTCCGACATCAGCTGAGACAGTCAGAAAAACGTAAAAAGAAGCCAAACCAGGCCCCATCCTCACCACCACTAAAGGAGAACAGCTGAGTTCTGAAAACAGGGTTATTAACTTTACCAGGCTCTGGAGTTGCCATGGATACCACTAACCCAGTGTGGTATTTCTTCTGCCTCTTGGTCCTAAAACTACTTTGCTCTTCAGCCCTGAGTCATGTTGTTAAAGAGTGGGTTTTTCTTCCCATTTCTCCAAATGGGCCCTTAAAGTACAAATGGTTTTTGAAGACTGGGGAACCGGGAAGAACTTATCCCCTTCCATGCCATCATTTCAATAATTGGTTCCTTTCAAACGCTATTGTACATCATGCTGGCTGCATTCACATGAGTGGGAACTTGTGCGGGTGAAGGTAACTGTTCTTAGAAAGTGTGATCTATGCTATGAACACCAAAGACGGTGGAAGTGTGAAGGAAGGGTTTAGTCAGAGAAGTACAAGTTCAGGTATCTGTATCTATGTCTGTAATCAATAATGGTCACGGAGATCTTGAAAGGAATGTGTTAAGATTATGGACAATGCCATACAATGAAATCAACTTCATCCCTAGGATGATGTTCTTGAGAGTTAATGTTCTCAAAGCCTCAGCAAACAAGCAAAATTGCTTCCGACACGAACATTTGCAGTAAGCGCTTATCAGATGGACAACTTTGTGCGCTGCTCTTAACAACTCACCCCCTTACCTTACTTGAGCCTCACAACTACATAAACCCAACAGGGCAACTGTTGCCTGTTACAAAATGAGTTGTAGAAACACTGGTCAATTAAGAGTGCTGCTGGAGAAACTTGCTTAAAATGTGCACTTCCCAGTGGATCGTTGGGTTGATCGATGGGTGCTCCCGAGGCTGATGTCAGGAGAAAGAATAACAACTGGAGCAGAATGTCAATGCCTGGGTTGGACAGACTTCGAAAATTCTCCCACTTCCCCAAATTCTGTATTTATCTTGATTCCCTTAGCAATTCTCAGATACTTAGACACTTGCTATAAAATAAAGGTGAGTTAACATGAGTCAGCTTAAAAAAAGAGTAACCTTGGCAGCTGCTCTGAGCAGAGTAGCCACACATGTCCTGTAGTGGCAAACATGAATGGAACTGCAGACTAATCCTCCAGAGAACTGTCCACTGCTAAGATTGTGTGTCATCACAGGTTGGCTGGGACTCTCGCCAGTGTCACCTCTGGCATGGTCTGTGTTGTTCTCTCTTGGAATCCAGATACCAGAGAGCCATTTTTCACTCCCTAGGCCATGGAAGAGAGGCAAGCAAAGTTGCAGGTATGCTTTATGTTTCTTCCCATCCTACTGGGTTAAAGCAAACCTCAGAGCTGAGGAAGAGAGGGTGTGTCATCTGAGCTGTTGCGTGGCCTGCTGCCTCCACCCAGGGAATGGGTGTCCTGTTCTGTTCATGTCTAATTCAAGGTCACTCTCCTCAGGTTTTCTCTCATAATTATGCAAAGTAGATCTCAAAAAACTATATTTTCCCCCTTCTCTTTCTGACACACAGTCAACACATGCCATTGGTAATGATTGCTTTTGCCTTATCTATCTTTATTTTGCCGGCCTAAGAATGAAATGCTATCAGAATGGGTCTTCAAACCTGTGAGACAAATACCTTTCATTGCTTCCTTTGCCAAGTAGAGATCCAGGGGTTTGCAGTGTGGCAACTGTGTTTCTGGGAGTTCTCACCTTGACACTTGAATATTGTGCCACTATAGCAGAGACCCCAGGGAGAAAGAGACCTTAAAGGCCCTACAACTCCTAGGAAATTTCTCCAGGACCCAAGTCGTAATGACACCCCAACAGAAAAGACCATCGGAGGGAGAGAAATAACCATCAGCTGCCTGAATCAAAGCTACCCCACCAGAAAGAAAGCCCAGGGTTTGACTTCAAGGCAAAGATCTCAGACCTTGTTTGTGCAGCTCTCCCCATCCACAGATGCATGAAGTCTGTGCCTTGCGGCTGTAAGTGTGGGGCCAAGCATCTTCACCAGAGACCATGGAGTTGGATGGTTCTTGTTGTACAGCCAGGTGCATTCTAACACGAGTTCTCTGGAGGGATCTTGACTTTAAAGCTGCAAAGCACTAAGTCCTTTAGAACAGCAGCCATAAGTACATAAATGAATCAACACTCAAGCATTCTGTATATCCAGGCATATTTACTACAGGAACATACTGGCTGGGGCCCAATTCTTAGACTCCTAACTGTGCTGGTCAATATCACTCGTCAATTAGAAACTAAAAGGGTTTTATCACTCCACAACACCCTGGACTCCTGGCTCACGAAATAGATTTCAAGTCAGTGTGAATAGCTTGCTTCACCCAGCAGCTGTGTTGCTGAAAAGATTCTTATAAATCAAATCCTCTTAAAATGCACAGAACTTTCTATTCAACAGGAACGCTCTGATTAATCCTTTTGTAGAGTGAAGAATCTTCCTATGGTATCTAAAATGGCACTACCACCTGTCCCCATCTATATCTTCCTCCTCATTGCTCCCTCATGCCTGCTGCCTGCCCCTACCCTTCTGTGAGGCCAACTTTAGGCATACATAGCAGTTTTTAAAGTGCTCACATCTTTGTGGCTGGGAAGCAAACCAAAGGCCCATCTTTTAAAACACGTGTCTTACAAACACCCTGGAAGAGAGGTGCACAGAAGACACATCACTGGCTTTCAGAGCCCACAATATACAATCACCATAAGTGCTGATGAGCTTGGCTGCAAAAGGAACTCACTGTTGTTCTCCGAGGGACCAGCTCATCATCCCTCACTTGCAACAAACCACAGACAGCATCTTGGAAAACAGGTGGAGACATAGTTAGGGATATTTTTATTTCTTCTGCCCAACTCTCCCCTACTCTTCTGAGTAGTGAAGACTAAAAGCGGTGAGGAAGTATAGAAAATAGCATGCTCTAAACATCTTTATACTTTAAAAGTACTTATTTAATTTTATGTATATGAGTGTACATGTGCACACACAGACACGCACATATATCATATCATATTATATCATATTATGTGCTTGAATGAGCACATGGAGACCAGCAGAACCATCAGATCTCCTGGAACTGGTGATGCAAAGGGCTGTGAGCCAGCACGTGGGTTGTCTGCAAGAGCATTAAGTACTCCTAACCACTGAACCACCTCTTCAATTCTAAGATTATACATTTGCTTTCAAGGATGAACTCAAAGACCAGCCCAGTATTTTCCCATCTTGGCCATGTGGGATTTTTCCATGCCCATATTCCACCTGTAGTGATATTTAATTCACTTTTATTAAACTCACTGGTTTTCACTTTGCCTCACAAAAAGGAATGAGGCCAGAGATCACAGAGGGCTTGAAACATAGTTGCAGACACTGAGAGTTTGAAACATAGTTGCAGACAATGAGGTCTTGAAACATAGTTGCAGTCACTGAGGGCTTGAAACATAGTTGCAGTTTTTCTGAACACAGTAAAACAAGTTTATAACTATATTTTTTTAGTGGATGAATTCTAGATGCTACCTAGGGTCATCCTGTGAGCCACCTACGGACAAGCATATCACAGGTTAGCCTCCCTAGATCTGACTGAGGCATGATGGTCTCAGCCCACCTGTCCTTCGTTTACCTAGCAGACATTACAGGTGCTATTTGTGGTGGTTTAAATAAGAATGTTCCCTTTAGGCTCATATATTTGAATGCTTGGTCCCTAATTAATAGAACCATTTAGGAAGGATTCAAGGTGTGTCCTTGTTGGAGGATTAGATCACTGTGGGTGGGCTTTCAAAAGCCCAGTGTCTCACTCTCTGTCTGCTGCCTCCAGTGAGCTCTCAGCTACTGCACTAGCACCATGCTTCTCTGTTTCCTGCTATGATGATCATGGACTAACCTTTTAAAATTGTAAGCAAGCCCCCATTTATATGGTTTCTTTTGTAAGAGTTACCTTGGTCGTGGTGTCTCTACAGCAATACAATAGTAACTAAGGCAGAAGTTGGTACTAGAAACTAGGGTATTGCTGACAGGCCTGACCATGCTGTTTTTTGGAGAACTATAAAAGATTTAGGGATTTTGGACTAGAAAAATGGTTGAACACTTTAAGTGGGCTTAATGGGACACCCTAGTAGGAGCATAGAATACTATAGTAATAAAGGCAATGCAAACCGTGAAGTCCTAGCTCAATAAATTTCAGGGGAGAAGAATATTAGCAAGTAGCTTTATAGACTATTTTTGTGGTATTTGTACAAAGAATGTGACTGCTTGCCCTTGTCCTAAGAAACTGCCTGAGGCTAAACAGAAGACTTTTGGATTAATGGCCTTGGCAGAGGAGATTTTAAGATAGCCTGTTACTGATGGTGTCAAGTGGTTATTAGTGATCACTCTTATGCAGATCTACAATGTAAAGGAGCAAGTTGAGTAAAGGGAACTATAAACTGTACAGTGAGAGGAGAAAAGGAGCACCAGGAAATGCAGTGTTGGAGCAAAGTCCTGTGCTCAAGAAGATTAGAAGTTTAAAGGAAAAGCTGATTCATTTTGCAGTAAAGGGAGTGGTGCCCTCAGGGTAAGACTCCAACCAGCTAAGCTTCCAACTTGTGAAAAGGAATTAAAGGAAAGCTTAAGCAGCAAAGGAAACCATCAACAATGAAAGCTCCTGGGTGATAACAGGCTATGCACCCATCCCTTTGAAGGAGCAGACCTGTGTGTTTAACATTCCTGGTTCCTCTAGTGCTTATCTGTGAGCACAGAACCTCTGTGCCTCCCACAGAGACAAGACAAATGCATAATTAAGTAGTGCTAGGCAAGTATGGCCCAGTTATCATTGTGTCAGCTTCAGCACCACAAGATATCTAACAAGTTATTAATCTGTTAATTCCTGGTCTCTACAAAATGAGCTGCTCCAGGGCATGATCTCATCATCACAGATCACTGCTCTCATCCTGAGGATGGTGTGTCCTGTAGGACTTGCTTTTTCTGGAATATAGTGTATCTGCAAGTTAGAGACAATGTTCATCACTGAACCCTCAGCCTTAGAAGGGGATTGTACCTTAAAGAAGGCAGATTCACAGAAAGGAAGCTGGGGTGGAATCACCCTCCAGAACAGTTTTGTTTGGAGAGTTATAGGCATCATGAGATCCTGAAGTGGGAGAGCCTGCTACTATGGATAGCGTGATAGAGGTCCTGAGGGGGAAGAAACCTCATTTTTGGAATATTACGATAGTTATAGCATCATATCATAAACAGCATGATGGAGTTCTTAAGTGAGAGACAGACTCTTCAATTCCCATAATATTTAGAGATTTATAGCATTGTGTCATAGGCTACATGGAGAGCTTAGAGAGAGAGAGAGAGAGAGAGAGAGAGAGAGAGAGAGAGAGAGAGAGAAGAGAGACTTCAACTCTGTAAGGGAATTTCTTGCCCTTATGCATGGGTTTTGTTGTTTTTATAGGTGTGTGTGTGTGTGTGTGTGTGTGTGTGTGTGTGTGTGTGTGTGTTTCCATAGAATGTGATCTATGTGCTACAAGTCATGAGGTCCTGATAAAAATAACTACATATAACCCAAAGCTGTGTTGGTAATAGGGAAGGGAGATGAGCTTTACTTGCTATAAGAGCTGCAAGTCATGGCACACTTTCGTATCAACTCTGTCCAGGGAGGCAGACTGCAGGGAATGGTTTGTAGCCCAATTTCTGGGAGGGAGAGTAGCAGCTAGAGGATCTATGATCAGACATGGATGAGTAAGTTAGGTAGACAGCCTCTGGTGACTGACATGACTGTGCAGAATCCATCAGGAGTCTGACCCAAAGGAAAGGAAACAGATACAAAATGAAGGCAGAGGTGCCTGGCTTCCATCCTGCTTCTACTTCCTTTGTACACCAAGTGAGAGATGCTTTTAAGCAAATCAGTTTCTAAGAGGTGGTCACAGCTGGGAGAGTGAAGGCAAGTGTTCCAGGAGCATGCACAGTGATGTGCAGACTTGGAGGCCTGTGGCAGAAGGCATGTGGGAAAGAGGGGCAGTTTCAAAAATCAAACCATAGATGTAGACTTGGCAGTAATGTCCTCCAAGTTTACCCATGTTGTAGCATACAACAGGACATTCTTCCTTTTGTAGCTGAATGACATCCATTATATGTAGTTATGCATTAACCCTCGAAAGTTCATATGTAGAAGCCTTAACTTTTGTAGATGAGACCCTTGAACTGATAATTAAGGTTTTGAAGATGGAACCCTAATCCAATAGGAGGATGGCATCCCTAGAAGAGGCGACACCACAGAGGCACAGACACAAGCAACCTAGTAGGGACACAGCAAAATGGCAGCCCCTCCGCAAGCTAAAGAATGAGTACCTCAGGAGAAACCAGCCCACCTTGCATTTTGAACCTGGATTTTCAGGCACAAGAATGCAAGAAAATAAGTTTCTAGCATTCAAGCTGCCCAGCATGGACAGCAGCACTAAAGGGTCAATAATTGCATGTGGATCATCCGTCGTGATTCAGCCGCTTCAGCGCTTGCATATGTGGTGGACAATGCTGCCATCAAATACCAGGACAACGTGACTCATCCCCTCGACGCCGCCCTTCCACTCTTTGGGATGTATAGTCAGAAGGAAATTACTGGATCACGGATTAATTTTATGCTTTGTTTTAAGGAAACATTATTATTTTCTAGCTGTCTATAGTAGCTACACTATTTTATAACCCACACAAAACTCACAGGATTCCTATTTCCACACGTCTTTACCAGCATTTTTTCCCCTTAATTTTCTGTTTGTTTTTCAAATAGCCACCCCAACCAACGTGCAGGTGGGTTTTCCTGCATTTGTGTAGAGAAGTGTGGTGTGCAATATCTTTTTCATATGCATGCTGGCCACACATGCAGTTGGAAACAGAGTGTCTATTTAAACTCCTTAACTGTTTCAAATTGTGTTATTTGCCTTTTCATTGCTGAGTTTTAGAAGTTCTCTGTATCCTGCATACTAATCCAGTATCAGGTATAAACTTGGAAATGGTTTCTTCTATCCACCGGTTCTCTTTTCACTTTGTGTTGACTTTTGATCAACTTTAAATTTTTTATGAAGCTCAATTCGACAGTTGTTTTGTTTTGTTGTCTATACCCGAGAAATCACTCCCCATCACAATACTGCAACATTTTGGCACTGAGTTTTCTTTTAAGGACTTACAGCTTTAGGCCTTTCAAACCTTTAATTCATTTACAGTTAATCTTGTACACGGTGTTAGGCAAGGGTACAAGAAATAAATGCAGATATCTATCATTCTTAATACCATTTGTTGCAAAAATGTTTCTTTCTCTACAGAATATTCTTGCCACCCTTACCAAAAATCACTTGACTACATATGTGAGGATTTATTTCTGATTTTTTCTGTTGGATTTTGTGCCAGTACTATGCTGGTCTGACTATTGTAGTTTATAGTAAAGTTTGAGATCAGGAAGTTTGGATCTCCCAACTGTGTGAGAGCCATTACTTTGGGAAAATATTGGAAACCACTTCAAAGGAAGAAAGGTTGGGTTTATTAGCTCATGGTCACTTTATCATGCTGCTTCTGGGGTGGGGGGTCAGGACAAGCATGACGGTGGGAACCATGGGGTGGAGCACAGTGACATCACATGGCAGACAGGACGGGAGGGAGGAGCTGGGGTCTAGTTGTACCCTGTAAAGTCCTTCCCCCAGTGGCCTACTTCCTCCAATCAGCCGTGTCTACTATTAATTTCAACCAACTCCATAACAGAACCTGTGGTTGGGTCTAAGCTTCAAAGATGGCAGCCATTAGAGACTCTTGAAATCCAGACTATAAAAAACTGTTAACAAGACTATTTTGGTTATTCAAAGTCTCTTAATACTTCATGTGAATTTGGGGATGAGTTTTTGCATTTTTATGTAAAATGTCTTGAGTTTTTTTTTTTTTTTAAATAGAAGCTGCAATAAATCTATAGGTTGTTTGGGGTAGTGTTGACATATTAATATTAAATATTCTAATCCATGAACATGGGTGCATTTCTGCACAAATCTTTAATTCTTTCAGTATGCTTCATCAAATTTCTAGCATTTTATTCTTACCATATTGTATACAGAATTTTCTTGTAATTTCCTTTTCCTGTTATTTACCTGCAGTGCATAGAGATGCAATTGACTTTCCTATATTACTCTGAGTACGTTGCTGAATTTGCTTATTAGTTTAACAGGATTTCTGTGTGTAAGACCATATCATCTGCAAGCAGAGTGAAATTTTCTCCTTCTTTTCCATTTTCTGTGCCCACCCATTATCTTTTTGGCTGGCTAGTGTCTGGGCTAGAAGTCCCAGTGCTTCGAGTAGCTGTGGTGAAGGGGCATCCTCACCTTTTCCTGATGGCAAAGTCAGCGCCTTTCCCTGATGCAGGGGTTTGCCATGAAGACTTCATATGTGACTTTATCAGGTTGGGATAAGTCTCTTTCTGCTTCTAGTTATCTGAGTGTGAAGAGTTATTTTTACACATCTGTCTTTGCATTCTAAACAAGAACTCCAGGCAGATTTGTGCAGAAATGATGCCAGTTTCTGTGCTTTCCCATCTATTTATCTTTCCTGGAGACCTTTCTGCCTGGATGTGGCCACACTTTGTTTTCTAGCATCCTTTGGTTTCAACTTAGAAGCTCCCATGGTCTTGTAGGGCAAGCCTGCGGGAATATACTCCTCCCACCCCGTAGCAATTGTTAACTGGGGAAGTCTTTGCGTTGAAGGGCAGCTTGGGCATGTGCTTTATCCTTGCTGTCAGTTTCTGCTCCCAACAGTTTGAATGTGCCATCCTACTCTCTTTGGGCAGGCCGTGTCTCCTGAGCAATCTGTGGATAATCATACCATGCAACCTGGCATCTTGTAGGCTGTTTTTCTTGTGTTGTTCTCAAGAGTATCTTTTTTTTTTTTTTTTTTTTTTTTTGTTATTTGATTTTTCTTATTACATATCCGTGTGTGGGTGTGTGCACATGAGTCCTGGTGCCAGTCGAGGTCAGAGGCCATCAAATCCCATGAAGCTGAAATTACAGGCTGCTGTGAACTATGCGACATAGGTGCCAGGAAGGGAACGTGGGTCTTCTATAAGAGCAATGTGCTCTTCCAACCACTGAGCCATCTCTCCAGCCCCTCTCTGTGCTTTTGAATTCTGATAAGCTACTTGTACTGTGTCTGTGTATGTCTCTTTAGGTTTCTAATAGAGGTTTTTTGGTCTCCTAATTTGATATGGCCCATAACCCTTCAATTTTCGTCTCTGCTTTTCTCTTTCTTCTTCTAGTCTTCTGCCCATAGCATCTCTTACCTTTTCTTCATTTTTTTTATCTCGGTCTTTGGATTTGATGATTTCAAACGATCACTGATACCTCTGCTTGGTCAGGTATGATGGTGAACCCCTCCAGCTGGAAGTCCTTGTACTTTTCTGTTGTACCCTGTAAACCCCGCTCCCTTTTAAAGCATTTCCAGTCTTTTTCCTGCTCATTTCCCAACTTTTGTTTATCTAGTTGTGCTTCGTGACTGTTGTGTTAAACTCTCCGTTTAGAGACTCGTGTTTCCTTAGCGTCAGTTTCTGTTACTGCTTCCTTACCTGACCTGCATTTCCCTGTTTCTTCCATATGTCTTGTGAGCTTTTGTTCAGATATAGGCATTTGAATAAACAGCCACATTTCCAGTCTTTATGGGTTGGCTTTATGAAGGGGAAGACACACAGCCCTGCCTAGCTAGCTTTCTATCCTCTAAACACTTCCTGTGTCTATATCTCCTCTGGGATAGTCTTTTTATTCCAGTATAAAGGGCTGCTTTAAACTATTTTATTTTCTAAAGGGGGTTGTCCTTGCTTCTGCCTGGGAGCTTTCAGATTCCATGTCTATTATATTTCTCTTGTTTGCCGAATCTTGCTTCTCTGATGCTTGCTGCACAACTGCAGGCTCCCTGCTATTAGCACACTGAAGTTCTTGATTGTATTTTAGAGTGGTCTCATTCTATCTAAACTTGCCATTTTGCCTTCAATACTCCAACCAAAGGTGAGAGAAGCCAGTCCTACAGACCAGAGACATCACGGTATTGTTTCCCATTCTTACAAGAAAGAAAGAAAGAAAGAGAGAGAGAGAGAGAGAGAAAGAGAGAAAGAAAGAAACAAAAAAAGAAAGGAAGGAAGGAAGGAAGGAAGGAAGGAAGGAAGGAAGGAAGGAAGGAAGGAAGGAAGGAAGTCAAGGAAGAAAGGAAGTCAAGGAAGAATCGGGATGTGGAATTGTGGAATGAGGGTGTCTTCAGGCAGTTCTGCTCCTGCACTGGGGAAGAGGAAGGGCCAGGCCAAACAACGTGTTCTGAACCTTAACATTTTCCAGTGCTTTTCTTTCTGTGTGTTTGCCTGTATTCTGGACCTTCCCAGCCAGCTTCTAGAATCATCCTGAAGATGTTTGCATGCATACCTTACTGGTATTTCAGCATCTGTCTCTGGGAATATGGACTCTGAACTTTGACCACGATGTTTTGACAGAGATAAAAGACATTTCAGTGGCAAAACCTTACTCTTTCCATCATGTGAACAACTATAAGGAATTAATCTTTATGCAATATCACAGCTTGGATCTGAAGCAAGCTCCCAAAAGACTAACGTACTGAAGGCTTGGTCTTCAGCTGATAAATCCAAGCACTGAGAGATGACTGGCTCCCCAGGGCTCTAGCCCAACCCATGCCTTCTTTCTCCCAGGGTTCTACGCCTCCCCAGCCAACAGCAATGAGACCAAGTAACCATGGAGTAAAGCTTCTGAAACTGTGAGCCTGAATAAATCTTCCCTCCCTTACATTGTTTCTCTCAGCTATTCTGTCACAGTATCAAAACAAAATAAAAGCCTAACACATCATACTTTACATGTACAGATAGATTATAGGCAACACTGTACATTCTAAAAACATAAAACTGCTAGAAACCATCGAACCTGAGGTTTTGACCACTTTCTAACCTCTCTCTCCCTCTCTCTCTCCCTCTCTCTGTCTCTCTCTCTCTCTGTCTCTCTCTTTCTGTCTGTCTGTCTGTCTCTCTCTGTCTCTCTCTGTCTCTCTCTGTCTCTCTCTCTCTCTGTCTGTCTGTCTGTCTCTCTCTCTGTGTCTCTCTCTCTCTCTGTGTATATATACACTCAGTTACTGTTAAGTTGAATCATAACAAATCAAACACAACATAGGTCATTGAAAATATAGGTCAGAAATGTACACAATACACCTAACTTACCAAACATCATAGATGAAGAATTCCTTTCAATCTTGTGGCTCACTATTACCTACATTTGCTCTTCTGCCCTTCATCACAAGAAAGTGTTATGCTGTATAACTTGCCTTGAAATATTATAGCTCAAGATTCAGAATTTGATATGCTTGGAGTATCTTCTGACTCTCTCTCTCTCTCTCTCTCTCTCTCTCTCTCTCTCTCTCTCTCTCTCAGACAGGGTCTCACTATGTAGGCATGACTGCTCTTAAAACCATATGTAGACCAAATTGGCCTCAAACTCACAAAGATTCACTTGTTTCTGCCTCCCAAGTGCTGAAATCAAAGGCATGCACACTTGACCATGTGAATCACTTTTGCCACAGCTTAATGTTGGGGTGAATGACATAGACTGAGCCATTTTAAGCCAGGGCACATCGATCTGTGTACGTATGGACCTCAGACTCTTATGTGTAGAATCCAGTACATAGTAGCACTCAATAAATTATGCTGCAATCTAACTGAGTAGTCATAGAGTCTGAATTGCAGGGCCTTGTGGGGCTGCTGTGACCTGAGCTGGCCTTTCAGGACCCCAGGTGGCCTGCCCCCTACTATTGAGACCAGATCTTGGGTTCAGACTCCATCTTAAAGAACCTGACCTAAAGTTGAACTGGAGTTAACCAATAAGCCAGCACCTAGTACCAGTTTCCAATTTATTCTCCAACAAACCTGTACCTAGCACTAGTTTCCAGGTTACAAACCCGCCCCTGGCACGTCACTTCCTAACAACCACCAATCAAGAGGAAAGCAGAAGGTAAGTTTATGGTTTGGCTCCCAGCACCAGCCAATTATGTTAAAGGACAACAAATTCCATCACAGACCCCCAATCAGATGTGTGCCAGGCTAGAGACCCTCGCGCTTGTTCCTTACCTCTATAAATGCTTGCTTGAAACTGGACTCGGGGCTTCACCTTTCTGTCCTGCTGCACCAGGGTCAGTGGTGAGCCCAAGCCTGAGCGTCAATAAGAAGACTTCAGTGCGACTGCATCAGAATTGGCTCTTGGTGGTCTTTTGGGGCTCGAGAATGGGAACAATACTATGGCCCCTGCTGGCTGCTTTCTTGAGCTCCGAAGCCGTTTCTCTAAGGAGAAGAACCAGTCTTCTAAAACTTTTATTAAGAAGAAAACTTAGGTTAGAAAAGAACTCTTCCCAGAGTACTGTGCTGTAAGCATACTTTATTGGTAGCAGAACTAACTATATGCCTGTAGAAAATTAGCCAGATTCCGGGAATTTGTATGTAAAGATCACAAAGAGAAAATGAAGCTACTTTTATCCTTAAAAATTCTATGAAATGACAAGGTGGTGAGATTTGCATTGATCAAATTAATGAAATGGCTGGATGGCCCCTTGCTGTGATTACACAATGTCCTGCCGGGATACAGTCCCTTTGCATTAAACATGAAAATGATGATGTAAGAGCTCAGCCAAGAACTTCATGTTAAAAAGTTGAAAGTAAAGTAGAGCCTACACCTGGTCCAAATGCTGGGAGTGCTCAAAGCTTAATTTTAAAGGAATCAGATTCGACCTTTATTTAGCTGATGAACTAATGTCTGGGCTTGAAGACGAGAGTCATGATGCTGGGGAACTGCAGCATCACGTGAAGTGGAACCATCAAGAATCTCAACCCTCCATACGCAAAGAGCGAGAGTCTGTCAAATAAGATGTCTCCATCAAACCCCTCCCCCTGGAGGCTCAGGAATCTATGTGGAAGGGGAGGCAGAAAGGTTGTAAGAGCCAGAGGGGAGGGATAACTCCACGGAGACAGTGTCTTCCTGACGCAACAGGACTGTTGCACACGAACTCACAGAAACTGTGGCAGCATGCACAGAGCCTGCACAGGTTCAAGTCAGACAAGGTCTCAGAACTGAGAGAGGAATACCTATCTGTGACAAAGGAAAATAAATGTTCTCTAATGGAGCCTCACAAAACAGACTCAGTAGTATGCTTTTGGACTTTTGTCTCATAGACCTTTGTTTGGACATCCTATGTCTGATCAGTCATTTGCTTGTTTATTTTCATTTCTAATTTGGTGGTATTACATGTATGTGCCTTGGTTTGTTTGTTTGTTTGTTTAAAAGACAGAGGGAAAGAAAATAAGTTGAATGGAGAGGATCTGGGGGCCTGGGGGAGGGAAAATACACAATCAAATTATTTGTACCGATTTTTTTTTCAATTAAAAAAAAGTCCCAACCCTGAGAACAAACTTGATTACTCCCCAAGGATATATTGACTTTTGGAGGATTGATCTCAGAACCAACTTAATTTCATTCATAAGAATATAATCATTAAATGAACTAGAGGACTTTTGTGCCTGACTCTGGAACACATGGCGTCCAGCAATGTTTCCTAGACAGGGAGACATTTGAATGGAGACCAGGAGGAAGACAGATCCTCAGTTGTAGAGGAGTTTGAGATTACGTCCTTAGAGTGGAAAGGCTGTGGCATCCACACTCAGCTCTCACGTAGGGTGAGGCCTGCCTGGGAAACACAAGACCCAGTTGAAAACTGTCCCATGGTCCGTTAGAGGAGAACTGGAGTTTCGTGGAGGCAAAGCAGTAAACTTATCCCCCTTCCATCTCCTGCCCTGCTCAATCCTCTCACGTAGTCTCTCATGTCTCTCCGTAGCATATCTCCCCTTCCTTGAGAGAGCCTCTCCTCACATTTACTGCTTACTAGGTACCTAGCCACTGTGGTTATATGGACTGTTACATCCAGAATGAAGGCTTAAAAGCTAACAATCATGTATGAAAGAAAACATAATATTTGTCTTTTGGGGTCTAGGATGTTTTTATTCTAGCTTCATGTATTTACCTGCAAATTTCATGATTTAACAGCGGAGTAATATTCTACTGTGTAAATGTAGCACGTGTTTATTATCAGTTTCCAATTTCTAGGTGTGATGAACAGGGCAGCAATGAACACGGATGGGCAAGTGTCTCTGCAGTAGGATGTGGGAGCCTTTGGGTCTATGACGAGGAGTGGTAGAGCTAAGTCTTGAGGTAGATCTATCCCCAGCCTCTGAGGAACTACCGTATTGATTTCCAGAGTGGCTATACAACTTTGTACTTCCACCAGCAACGGAGAACCCTCCAGTGCCGAAGCTACATTTAGTTGAGTCATGGACTAAGGGGACCCATTGAAACCTCTAAACGTCGCAGGCTATCCCTGAGGCTTGTTCAATAATGGAAAGCCCTATTATTGGAAACAACAACACTTACGTATCTCATTGAACATGGAGACATTGAGCAAGTGTCTAATTAGAAGCTTCACCCCTTCTGACTAGTATCCAGGATACTGGAAGGTACCTTGCATGCTGCCAGATGAGAAGGTAATCACCAATCCAGTTATAAACTCTGCACCTTCCAGTGGTGACCTGCCTACATGATATGCTAGTACAACAGTGGCACACATGTGAAAGTAATCAACCACTCTCTGGTTGGATTTAAGACCCATTCCATAAGAAAGAACCCATGCCTGACAATGCTAGGGTGGCCAAGAACCTGAGACTGCATAGGCTATGGGCTTAGAGGAAAACCAAATACTATTTTGCTTAAGGAACATAACAATTAAATGACTCCTAATGATGTCCTGCTACATCCATGGATCACTGCCTTGTTCAGCCATCATCAGAGAAGCTTGTTTGCAGTAGACGGGAACTAACACAGAGACCCACAACTGGACAATGTGCAGAGAGTGAGAGATATTGGAGCACCCGGTCTTAAATGGAGCATCCTCACCAAAGCCACCTTTCAAAGCTCAGGGACCTCTGCAGAAGAGGAGGCAGAAAGATCATAAGAGCCAGAGATGCCGAACAACTCCAAGGAAATAGTGCCCTCTGGACACAAGATTGATGCACATATGACCTCACAGGGACCATGGCGGCACTCACAGGGCCTGCACAGGTTCAAGCCAGATGGGCTTCCAGTATCGAAGAGGGAAACGTACGAGAGTTTCTACTCCTAGCCAAAAAGCTATCTGCAATTGATATGCAGTGGCAAAGGAAAAACCATTTCTCTCTAATGGAGTCTCAGTGGGTATATTAATCACGCTTCAAGCATAGGCGCTATGCTCAGCAGTAGCTGGCCAGCACAAAAAGAACCCAACGGCATTTTTGTAGACTTTTTGTCTCATTCAGCTTTGCTTGGGCATTCATTGTCTCATTAGTCTTTTGCTTGTATATTCCAGTTTCTGTTTATGATTGTGTGTGTGTGTGTGTGTGTGTGTGTGTGTGTGTGTGTATGTGTGTGTGTGTGTTTGTTTGTAAAAGAAAGAGAACAAAAAAGTGTAGAAGGTGAGGAGGATCTAGGTGGAGTTGGCAAATGAGGAAAAGCATGATCAGAAGAGGTTGAATGAAACCAATGGTTTTTTTTTTTCAATAAGAAAGAAAGGAAGGAAGAAAGAAAGAAAAAGTGAAGAGGGACATTCAAAAATATTTTTAAACACTATTTATTCTGAGAGTGTTTTGAGCAATAGGAAGATGTTCAGAGCACACAGCGGGGACAGACAAAAGAACATCTGAGGCATTCCACTGCAGTAGCACGTGGAGGGCCTGTGCTGTGCCCAAGAAAGATGAGAGTCAAGCACATCTTCTCAGAACTTGCTGGCGCTGAAAAGTACACACACAAGAGACATCTCATGGTGCCTGATTAGAACCCATTCCATCGGCATGTTGGAGCCCAGAAGGCACAGAGAAGCTTCTTGTGGTTTGCAGGTGGCAGTTTGACATGGAGTACTTGCCAAGGAAGGGTACCAAGCCTACCCCCCACAGGCTATAGCCAGAATGGAGGTCATAGCCAGAGAACTAAAGAGGATGATTCCACAGGACAGCGACCTTGATGGGTGTCACAGAGACGAAGATACCTGTGTTAGATGCCAGGGCTCCAGAAAGGGAAGATGGACACACAGAGAAGGCTTGAGAAATAAATACCTTAAGGATAACTGGAGACAAGCTGCCCTTCCCTGTCTGTCGCCCTCTCCCCACCCCCATCTCTCATGGGACAAAGACCCTAAGGCCTTGTTCATCCTAAGTGATTGTGCTACCACCAAGCTGGGAGACTAGTATTTAAATGGTCAGAGATTTACAAATATGCAAAAGAAGAAAACGGCAATGAACTTAAACCATGCTGCTGTTAACTTGAAGTTTTCAATATATGTGAATATGGTCAGCAGAGCTATAAACATGTGATACAGTCTTTAGCTTGTCCACTGAGAGCACTTGATAGATCTTGATTTCTTTTATTTATTTATTTATTTTTGTTTTTGTTTTTTTAAGAGCTGAAAGGGGCAAGTACAAGGAAAGCCTAGATGTTATGCCAGAAAGTGCAAATATGCTGGAAAATTGCCTGAGTCGTGTCAAAAGTACAGAATCCACGTGAAAGGCCCACTGGTAATCAGATCTAGAGTAGAGTGAGTATCAAATGAGATCTTAGCAGCAGAGTCTAATGAACTTGCTAAAACCAGAATCTACAGCTCCACACTAATAAAAATAATAAATTGACTGAGCAGTGGTGACAGTGCAGTCTTTAATCCCAGAACTTGGGGAGGTGGAGACAGACAGATCTCTGTGAGTTCAAGGCCAGCCTGGTTTGCAAAGCAAGTTCCAGTACAGCTAGGAATACACAGAAAAACCCTGTCTGGAAAAACCAATAAATAATGATAATGATAATAATAATAAATTGAAAGGTGAACGGAAGTAGAGTATTATGGATTTCCCTTCAAGAGGAAAAAGTGTGGACGGAGGCTGAGGAAAAGAACTGGGATCTGTATGAACAATGTTTGGGTGGACATCACTGAGCTAGGTCAGACAGTCAGATAACAATTTCAAAATGTCAGACCAGGCCAGTACAGTCTCAGGTTCAAATCATTTCATATCCCTTTAGTGGTCTGGAGTCTGCTCTCCTCCTCAAAACTTTCCAATCCGCTTTGGCTCCAGCACAGACACATTGTTGCTTTGGACCTTGTGGAGGCTCTGGCTGAAGTGAAGAAGGATTATGGTGGGGACAAGGCCAGGGCTGAATGTGCTGAAATGGACCTTGAACTAAACCCTTCCGGAAAGGCTGTCCAAACTACAACAGATCATGTCGAAGAGGAAGCAATGCCTGATTTATTCCTGCTATTGGAGAAGAAAATTTTAACTTTGTAGGATAAAATTCTGAGGCTGGCTTTAAAGACAAAGAAAACATATACTTTAAGCAACAGCCTAAAAGACTGAAGAAGCAGTAAGGTGTATGTGTGCAGACAGAGGGGCCAATGGGACAAGGAGGTGATGAAGATATGGCTGAGACCAACTTCATCTGCCCCATAATGCAGCTGGGAAAGAAGTCAGTGAAAGGCAGTGTGTGGGCCATACCTCTGAAGAAGCCACTGTGAACACACCTTAGAACGAGAGAAACAAGGCCCGTTCTCCTGAAACTACCGACAGCCACAACAATGTGAAGACGTTGGATCTCATCCTGGATGGAGCCCTGAAAAGAGCAACTGAGTTACAATAAGAAGAAGAGAAAATGTCTTACTGAGTAGGAGCATTCCTCCTGTTCACAGGGGTGTCTGCGTCCTGCCTCCATCCCATCCCCTGATAGCAGGGTCAGAAACAGTTAAGGGCCGGTTGCGCAGCACACGTCATCTGAGGTAAGGCTTGCTAGTTAGCTGTGGGTGAAAACCTCTGTTTGAAGTTGCACAATAAAGACACAACTGCATTATATTCTTTATTTTTAAGTGTTCTGTAATTTAAATAAAGCATGATTGTCCTCCAAAAAAGAGAAGAAAAAAATGTCAACTGTAGGGGACAGAAGCAAATTTGTCTGCAGCTGAATAAAAACCTCCTTATTAAGTGATCAAAGGTACCAAGTAGAAGTCAATGTGAAGCATGAGCCCCTCACTTCTGTTGTGTCATGTCAAAGATACAAAAGTCATTTGCTCGTGAAGCTACAGCCAAGCCGCCTGTGGTCTTCAAGTCTGTTAAGGTCAGAAAAGTCAGGAAAAGATGGCATTGTCACACACTGAATAAATTTGCAATTAAATGTTGCATGGGGCTGAGCCCTGTCTGCCGACCAACACGTGTGCTAGAACACCAGTATGTGTGCTGGAACACCAGTATTGCAGGTTGTAGTCGTGTGTATAGTTCTCTCTCTCTCTCTCTCTCTCTCTCTCTCTCTCTCTCTCTCTCTCTCTGTGTGTGTGTGTGTGTGTGTGTGTGTGTGTGTGTGTAAGGGAGAACATGCATGCATGCGAGTAAACCTGCTAGCTGAGGCCAGAAGAGGAACTCAGATCACCTGGAGCTGGAGTTACAGGAGGTTGTCAGCTGCCGGGCATAGGTGCTGTGAACCAAACCCAGGTTTCCTGGAGGAGGAGTCAGTGCTCTTAACCTCTGAGTCATCTCTCTAGTCCTGCATACATCCATTTTAATTTCCTGGAAGTGACATTGTGTTGCAGATTTCATGGTAGCTGCATTATCTGAAAATACCAAAAGGATACATTTTGGTAACTTGTTCTCAACTGGATGGAGCACAAGAGGGCTTTTGCGCTGTTTTCATAACTTTCTGTAAATTCATAGCTGTTTTGAAACCAAAACATCCTGAGAGATGGTAGCAGTGATTCAGGCAGCCTCAATGCAAATGTGAACACTGATTCACAGGCAAGCTCGATGAGGATGAAGCTGAAAGACTTGCAGACGGGATGAAGAAGCAGTGACACTGGGTGAAGTCTAATGGGATGCTCAGTTTGGGGCGTGCAGTATTGCAAAGACATTGGTAACTTATTTGGAAAAGGGAAATAGAACCACACGATTCACAGAGACCATTGGGCTTGAGGGAAGATTCAGATGAATTTGTTTTTAGTATATGCTGTGTCAGAAGAGAGGCTAAGCACAGTGTGTGTGTGTTCCTGTGTGTGTGTGTGTGTGTGTGTGTGTGTGTGTTTCTGTATATGTGTGTGTCCTTGGTGGGACTGTTAAGCAGTGATGGGCTTTGATTGCCCTGATACCTGTCTGATTTTGCTTTTTTCCCCCAGCTCCCTGATTGTCCACACCTGTAGAGAATGAGCCTAAAGAGGAAATTGATTGTTCTTGGAAAGATGCCAAAAGCAAAAGCCAGAACCTTCCCAAGCTGTCTTCAGAGAAAAATGTTTTCAGTCCACACAAATTCCCCATGTCAAATGGTCTGTCACCAGCCTACATCATTAAAGAGACTGAGTGCATTGTGGTTGTGTAGACATATCCTTTGATTGTCTTATTATTTAACCCTCTCTATAAAGGTGATTTGGCCCAAATACCTTATCTGGGCATTTGAGGCTCTCTCAAAATTTAATTTTATGGCCCCGTTTCCTCTGGTCTCTCACCAGATTGGAGCTGGTGATTGGAGCTGGGTGTGTTCTACCCTGCCTTTGAGTTATTACTCGTTTTGTTCTGCATCTTGGCCTCAATTCACTGTGAACAGGAAGAGTACTAACTAGGCACCATGGAGAAGCTGAGTTAAAGACCCAGACTTTATGCTCCAGGAATTCAGTCACACTATGAATGTAAGGCGCCTACATGAAGGTGAGGGACTCTGCCGTCTGGAGGCAGGTGTACGAAACGGCGTCTGCACCCCGGAACTGGAGAGATGTTTGCTTTTGAAATTATGATTCCCAGCCATTGAGACAATCTTTCCTCAGATTGTTTACTTACTCCTGGGTGCTTCTATGATCTGGAAGGAAAACAACTTGTTTTCCCATTCTCCGGGGCTCACCTAAAAACCACAGTTCCTGAGAACAGCCCAATTCTACCACCATCAACCATAAGAAGTTTGCATCCGATTTTTTTTTTTTCTGCCATTCTTATCAGGCCCGGTGTCCCACAGAGAACTCCAAGCAAAAATCTGGAATGCAACTGAGCAGCCTAGACCCTCATATGATAGGAGAGGGAACTGAAATTCTGAGAGAACATAACTCAACAACAATCACACAGCACAGATGACTGAGTTGCAAGAAAGTTAGGTCTCATTCCAAACAGACTCATGGGGAAAAATAAATGAATTATTGGTTTTCATAGAAAAAATGAAATATCTCCTATAACTTCATGGTTTAGAGACACATCTACCATTCACTCAGACTAGATTTGAAACCCAATGGTAATATTAACCCCTTCTCCCTCTCCCCTCCATTCCTCCCTTTCCCTCTCCCCTGGGTGGAACCAGCATTGACCGGAGTGCACCTCAGGCCTAATTGCTTCCTCCTTGAAAACTCTATTTCCATCAGTAGTCCAAGCAAGGTCCCAGAGGTCAATCTCATTGGTCTTAATTCCTGTCTTGATGCAGGGCACATCTCTGAACACTAGTCGCTGGAAGATGTTCTCACTAGCTGAAGCCAAACAGAGCGTTACCCTAGGGAGTTGGGATGAGTTCGCCAGAATCTCTTGACTTGGGAAAGTTAGATGCTGTGGTAAAGAGGAAAAGGAAGTGGATGCTGGGCACACAATCCACACAAAGCGACTGGCAGAGTCAAGGCTAAAATCCAGGCTTCTCAGCTCTGGCTCCATAGCTTCATCCCGTTCTGGAAATGCCAACTACAGTTCTGTCAATACAGCTTTGCATTTAGACAGTTCTGTCCTGAATCTGGAGTGGTGGTGGTAAGCAGTGTTCCTTGAGGCAGGAGATAGAAAGAACCCACAGATCTGTGTCCAGGTGGAGATGGAATGCAAGAAGAGAAAAGATGGCTGGACCAGCTATAGGTTCAAATCAGAGATGAGAGAGAGAAGAGATTTGTAATGATTGTCCCACCTGTGCTGTCAGTGGAGCAGGGTCAGCACAATTGATTTAATCAGCACAATGAGACAGGGCTCTGGAACACTGCCCGTGAGCACATTAACGAGACCCATCATCGCATGAAGGTGGGGTTCTTCAGAGAACATTTGGTTGGGCAGAACAGGAAGAAGGGTTACAGGTATTATTTATAGCAAAGGAGCCATGGCCAGGAGCTGCTTTCTTTAGGGATCTTTATCTGTGGATTACATAAACATGAGGCACACACAATGTAGTGTGTCCTTCCAGCAGTGTGCTGGCTTGTTTCTTATTTAGCCATAAACACAAAATGTTCATCTGATCATCTTCTTGGCATTTTTCCCAGGCCTGGAATCATAACCCCTCTAGCATACACTGTCATCACCAGATAGATCACAGCTTCAAGTCCGTCCTTCTTAAGTGTTCCCCTGGAAGCTTGTGAGGGTCTCTTACGGAACATACTCACTATGACGAGGAATTTCTGTTCCTTGGCAAAGCGCTCTATCATGTATTCTTGGTCCATATTCTAAGTCCCATTTCTAATTTACTGTGGTCAGTTCCTCTGTAACAAGCCTGGAGCAAATAGATTTTGCCACAATTTCTATGTTTCCTTGCTGTTTGGTCTTATATGTTTATTCTTTATTTCCCCATAGAAGACTCAGAGAGGAGCCTCGGGTTTGCAATTTCTAGCTTAACACTTCACCTTCTTGGCATAGCCACCTTTGAAATGCCTGGGTTTTCTTTTCTACCCTTCACTGATTTACTCCTGTCTCCCTTAGGCCACTCACTGCCATGTCTTGCCTTGTATTATGTGATCTGTGGATCCTTCATATAAATCTCTGGATTTCCAAGGCAGTGATCACAGGTGATTTGTGTCTGAATTCCCACGATGCCCACCTCGCCTAGACAGATTTGTTGAATTTATCAAGTCTAAAAAATTCATAGTGTAAGAACTGTGTATGTTTTTACTAATTGTAGCACCTTGAACAAGTGAAACCAGATATCTCATGAAGGTTTCAGGGCAATGAAATCGGTGAGACTGAGGGTTTGTTCTTTGATGAGATTCCCCAAACTTTCCTTTCACTGCACCAGCCCTGAGTCTTTTACTATGGAAGATATGTGTCATCCTCCACCCAGTGGAACTTTCACTGACTGGATTACTGTGACCCAGGGAAGTTACCAATCTGTGAGGCAATTTCAGGTCAACATTCTTGGTAACATTAAGAGTCTGTCAGGTGACTTCCAGACAGTGGCAAATCCCAGAGTGGGACATTCACCAGAAAGTTCTCTTGATTAAAAAAATAGACTCTGAAGCCACCAGGCATATAATTAGATTCTGGTGCCAAGGCCGTTTCTACCTTTGCTACCCCCCCCCCCACTACTGCTACCATCTCACCTTAGGGCTCCCTCCACCCCCAACGGGCCCCAATTGCCCGGCTACTGTCCTGTGCGAGGATCTTCCAGGAAGCAGCGGCACATAGGTAGAGCTGTCAGCAAATGACGTGAAGCTAAAACTTCAGAGCAATCCATCCGCATCATTTGGGGAAATTGGAATGCAGTGATACTGTGCTAACTGCTGGGAATATGTGTTTTGAAGTTATGCCCCATTGTTGGGAACAGGCCTTTTAGTTAAACCATTTTACATAAGTTTTCTAATCTCTCTGAGCCTCGGTGAGCTTGTTTGTGAAGAAAGCAGTACTGCCTATGGCAAAGGTCTCCTTAGGTCAGACAAGAGCTGGTGTGTCCAGGACTCTTGGAAATGAAGTGGGGCCATGCAGAGCTGGGTCCTAGCATAATAGCTAGCACCCAACTGCACTAAAAATGTTAAGGCTCATTCTATCCACTTTATCATCATCACCGATAATCTGGCATACTGAAATTCCCACACTAGAGCCGCAAGGACAGACTCCTGACCACCCCTGAGGCAGGCTGGAAAGGGAAGAATATGATTGTACAGAAGGGAAGGGAGCCCTTCTACCTGGAGCCTGGCAGAAGCCTCTTGCCAGCACAATTGAGATTTGTGTAAATGTTGCCAGCATAGAAATAATATTCCTTTTATAGATAGCTAAAAGGGCAGTGCAAGCACCCCAGGCCTGTGAGTGTGTTAACACTGGCAGGGATCTATTCCCTTCCCAAGGATGCTTTCTGGGAATCTCAAACAAGACTCAACTTTGAAGTAAAGATCCCCTACCTTCTTACGTCTCTGTAATTTTTTTTTTCTTTTTTTTTTTTTTTTTAAGGAAAACACTTTGCAGTCCGGGTCCTTTATTTCTTTTGTACATTAGGCCATGAATTCCTGTGGAATGGGCTCCAGCAGCTCAGGCTCCTTCCCGTTAGTCCTCAGAGTGTGCTTCTGTGCATAGCGCAGGCTGGCGCTTCAGCTGAACCCAGGTGCCCTACTCTTTGACTTCCTTTTTCTTCTGACCGTTCTCCTTCACCCGCTTCAGGAAGCTGTTTCTGCTCTTCGAGTGCTTGATGTGCTCAATCCGCACATTGATCCTCTTGGCCAGAATCGTGCCCTTAACTTGCTTGTTTACAACGATGCCCACGGCATGCTGGGTGACGTTGTAGACTCTTCCGGTTTTGCCGTGGTAACGCTTATGGGGCATTCCTTTTTTGAACAGTGCCCATCCCCTTGGTGTCTACAATATCATCCTTCTTGTAGAGTCGCATGTAAGTGGCCAAAGGAACAACTCCATGTTTCCTAAAAGGCCTAAAGAACATATTCCGAGTGCCTCTCCTCTTCCCCTTTGTGTTGGTCATTTTGGTGAGTTACTGGAAGATGGCTGCCACAGCCAAAAGCATGTCTCTGTAATCTTAGCAACTAATCCTTCCAGGTGCCTCTTAGGAACCACCTGTGATTGCATTTAGACCTTTGAAGACAGTAATTCCGAAAGCCCCTAAAGTGACGGTGTGTGATGTATTCACTTCTTTTCTGTTGCTATGATAAAATACCATGACGACAAGCCACTGGAGGAAACATTTATTTGGCTAATGGTTGCAGAGGGCTAGCTGTCCATAATGGCTAGGAAGGCATGGCCGAGATCACGTCTCATCTGCACATAAGAAGTAGAGAAAGTGGACAGGAAGTTGGGCAGTTAGGGTCCAAGATGGCTGGAGAATAGACCCCAACTCAAATAGCTTGCAAAAGCAAAGAGTGTTTATTCAGCCAAGTTTCCTGCATGCAGGGGTTTCCCCATTTGGGAATGAAGACCTCTGGTAGACTCACAGGCCCATGTTTTATTGTCTGTTTGGGGAATTCTAGGGACAGGCATGTGCCCTTTTACCTTGGCTGGTTAGCTCTATCTCTAGGGGTCTGACTGATTCTATAACTGGTTAGGCTCTGGAGACTTCCCGGGGGAGAGGGTATGCTTACTCATTTCAGCTACTTATTCTTACTTCAGGCCAGATAACAACGAGTCCTCAGATTTGCTGCCTTCGGCTGTGGTTGGCTGACCACAGGTTCCTGGATCCAGGTTCTCTTTTCTGGGAAACAAAAACGTAGGCCTAGTCTCCCGAACTGCCAGTTTGCAGCTATCATGGAGTTAGCCTGGCTCTGGCTAACTCAGTCCTCTCAGGGCAAGGCTATAAACTTCCAAAGCCCACCCTCAATGATACAGTTCCTCTGGCAGGGCTCAATGCCCTAAAGGTCCCATAACCTCCCCAAACAGAACCACCAGCTGGGAGTATTTAAACATACAAGCCTATGGGAACATTTTTCATCCAGACTACAATATATCCCTGCTGTAAAAACAATGAAGGGAATTTATTTTTTTCCTTTGAGAATCATGATCTGGGGTATCCCTTTCTCATGATCCATATGTTCAATATGTATATCAAATTTTCTTTATTAAACCCAACTCTGCTTCATTCTATTTAGTCTTGAAATTATTTTCTGGATTGACACCAGGAATCTTGCTTCGGGCTTAACTGAGGCATCTAACAGTCCAGGAGAACTGACTCCACAGTGGGTCCCATCAAACTTTGAGAGTCAGCCCTTTGTGAAGGACTTACAGCCAAGTTGGGTGAGGCATGGGGAGGGGGATGGCTGGTCAGTCCAGTTGGTCACACTGGTATGCTGGTGTGTCTCTCAGCCCCAGTCATGTAAGCTTCTAGGCAGAGGTGTTCTTTAGGAGAGTACAAAGAGAGGAGACAGAGCTATCTGATGACACAATGACCTCTTGCCAGGACATTTTCAGAACTGCTACTCTGGGGCCCTGTCCCCACTTCACTACTCTCTACCTCCTGATCTTGTCACTATTATAAAAAGAGGGCAGTGAAGCCTCCAGACCAAGCCACTCCATGGATAGAAAGAAAGGTGTGTGTGGGGTGGGGGGGTGGGGGGGAATGAGAGCTGCCATGACTAACTCTCTAGGGACAAAGAGAACACAAAAGGCAGAAAAAGCCTTGATGCTTTTGAGAGGTGTGTTTGCTGTGGTGGGAAGAAGCCTGTAGGCTGGACCAGCCTGGAAGTTAGAGTAGCTGTAGGCTGGTTTGTGGGCCAGAAGTACATAGAAGCCATCATGGGGCTTATGTGTTGCAGGTATGTGTTAATAGGGAAATACACGTCCCATTTTTCTGGAGGTAGGGGGAGATGAGGGAATAATGGCTATTAGATTATTAAAGAGCAGCTGTAGGGGGGCTGGAGAGATGGCTCAGCACTGAGTGCTCTTCCAGAGGTCCTGAGTTTAGCTCCCAGCAACCACATAGTGGGGCAGGAATCACTTCCTGAAGTTCTCAAGGGAAGCTGGGAAGTGTAGTCTTTCAGTAGAAAACTATCATTCCTAACTCTGAGAGGATATAAAAATGAGGGCAGGAGCATTACAGATGTTTTTTGATGAGAAGGGTTGTTTTAGTTAGGGTTTCTATTGCTGCAATGAAACTCCATGGCCAAAAAGTAAGTTTCAGAGGAAAAGGTTTATTCAGCTTATACATTGGTGTTCATCACGAAAGGAAGTCAGGACAGGAACTCAAATGGGGCAAGATGCCAGAGACAGGAACTAATGCAGAAGCCATGGAAGAATGCCACTTACTAGCTTGCTTCCCAAGGCTTGCTCAGCCTGCTTTCTTATAAAACCCGGGACAACTAGTCCAGGGATGGTGGCATCACCCACCCACAATGCACTGGGCTCTCTCCCATCAGTAACTAATTAAGAAAATGCCTAGGAGCCAGATCTTATGGAAACGTTTTCTCAACTAAGGTTTCCTCCTTTCAGATACCTCAAGTTGACGTAAGAGTCTATGTCAGAGAGGGTAGTTCATTGAAGAGGGTGCCCTCTAGTTAGGTAGTAGGGAGAGAGTCTTAACTTGACCTGGTGCAATGGATCATTTGATTGGTGTTCTGCATTCCTGAAGGGACTTGAAAG
This sequence comes from Uromys caudimaculatus, assembly GCA_028551405.1. Classification (NCBI taxonomy): domain Eukaryota; kingdom Metazoa; phylum Chordata; class Mammalia; order Rodentia; family Muridae; genus Uromys; species Uromys caudimaculatus. The sequence goes on along the minus strand of CM052707.1, from coordinate 17,271,330 downwards.
ACAACTGTGAGAGGACTCCAAGTAGGGGTTCTAGAGTAAAATTGAGAGATTTTTCTGGGAGGGTTGGGGAAGGGGGAAGAGCAGAGGCAGAGATGACAGAGTGGACTGGTGAGGGGAAAGTAGGCATAGAGTTGATTCAAGGTGACAGTGACTTGTCCCATTCCAGGACTGTTGCACGAAAATGAGCCAGCAGAAGTGGCTGGAGCTCAGAGCATCAAAGGAAGGGGACGGGAGAAAGTAGAAGACTGATGGAAAGGGGCAGGAGGGATGAAGGCCCCTTTTAGTCAGTTTCTCCACAGCGTCTAAAGGGTCTCTTTGCAAATGTATCAGGAGCAGATGGAACTGTTGTCGGGTGGGGGATATTAGTGGAGCTTTCGTGGAATGCTTTGTTTGGGTACAGGGCGAAGTTCAGTAAGTAAAACATTTAAAATACAAGGATAAAACATAAGTATGAGGATTATAAGGAGGGAGGAGCGATCCAGGGGAGGAGCCGAGGATAATAAAGAGGAAGGAGCCAGAGAGAGAGAGGGAACCAGAAGGAATTTTTATCTGGCCCCTGTGTCTTTAGGCCCCATCTCAAACCAGTTAGGATTTGTTGGCACGGAAGAAGCATTGTTCGAGGAGGGCACAGGTCCCATTCTTAGCTGCAGTCAGAGCTAGTCCGTTTGCATTGTGGAACACTGCAGCAGTCAAGGAGTCTAGCTGGTCTTGAGGATGTTAAGTTGACCTGAGCTGGTGAGACACAGAGGTTAATTGAGGCAAAGGAGGCTTCAGTGCAGCTGTTTTAATTCTGAGTCCCCCAAACAATGTCCAAAGTGGCAGGAAGAGGGAGGAGTTGGATGGCCCCATGGCCCTTTTAGTCCCCTTTTAGAGGTCACCTGAACTGTTTTTAAAAGTTTGGGGATGTCAGGCTCTCTGTTATTGCTTCAAGGCTGACAGAAGGCAGCGAGGGGAGCAGCAGTTAAATGTTCCTCAGAAGAGGGCCCATCCAAGGGGCCATAATGAAACCTATGGTTGGCAAAGATGCAGAACCTAAGTCAGGAGGGAATAACTGTCCAGCGGTGTGGAGAACATCAAGACACAAAGTCACACTAGGAAAAATGTTACATCAAGATTAACATGAGTCAATGTACCATAAGGTTAAATACAGAGTTAACATAAGGTGGAAAGCAACTCTGAAACTGGCTGGACCATGCACTAGAGTTCTGTAGAAGACCAAGGTAACTAATTAGCTATTTGCTACATCAGACTCCCCCGCAAGGATGAGCACCTGGAAGCTTTGTAAGAGAGTCAGTAAACTAAGGAATGAATCTGAACAGAAAGTGTCCAGTGATAGCCCTTGCTTCTAAGTATGATGAACTTTGTATATTTGTTCCAAATATTAGCAATACCAACTACTACTTAATGGGAAAAACAAGAGTATCTCAAGTAACACAAGTTTTTTTTTGTTAGAAACAATTTTAAAAACTGAGACTACTACCTTAAAAGATATCTAGTATTCGAAACATTAAAATACATATTTTTGTTAACACTGAATTGTTACACTTACATTCTAAGATTATATAGTGAATTTATTTCATAGTGGCAGGCCATGTAAAGAGACAATTTAATTCTCAGTTGCATTCTCCAAAATAAATTATTTACAATTATAATTTTAAAATTATACTCCCAGAGATATTGTCTGCCTTGTCAAGAGTAACCGATTCACTTTACAAAGTTTTCTAAAATTAACCCTATTAACAAAACCCTTAAAAGATTCTCTGTACCATTTTATCCCATACACTCAAAAGACAGATGAAAGATAGAAGCAGCCAGTCGTGTCAAATCTGTAATAAATTACACATCTCATGGACTGAATTAACAAAGACAGCCAAAGCCTCTCTTTACTCTGTCTGCAGAAGGACAAATCCCTAGGTCAGCACCTTCTGACATCAGCAAGCTTGTTTCTTCACATTGTTCTATTTAAAAATAGATTGGTTGTTTAGAGGCATAATTTGTAAAGCAAGATAACCACATTAAGTGAGCTTTTGTGAACTTTCGGCTTTTGCAATTGTTTAAGAAAATATCCCTAAGCCTCACTGAATACCTGGAGAACAGCGGTGTGTCTCTTCGCTCAGGCACATTACTTCACAGCCAAAGCCTTTAAGCTCCTTCTAGCCTTCAAGATGGAAGTGCAGTCCCTGGAGCTCTCTATTTGGGTAGAGACTGGATTATATTCCCAAAGCACCACAGGTGAGCTCAGGCTGGAGAGAATCTCCTTCATCTCAGTCATCTCCTGAGGAATCTCAGGGCTAGGGTTTCACTTACTAGAATCATTCCCTGATGCTAGAGATATGAAACCAACTGTCAGTGACACTGCTTGGATGTTCTACATAACTTCCAATGCTATGAGTTTGATGACAGCATCTGGCATCTTCCTTTAGACCGGGAATATGGGTGGCTAAGGCATAGACTCTGGAATTAGTCTTGCTAAGAGAAAAAATTGAATGAGTAAAAGGCATGACCCGTTGAACTAGCATGCAGGTCCCATACCAGTCACAATAGGCTTGTATACAAAGTTACCTGATTCAGAGATCAATTCAGGGGACACTGAGGGCAGAGTAAATGCTATTTGTCTCTCTGTTTTCTGAGACATTTAGGATGCTGCTGATATCCTCCTCTGGGCAAGAGAATCCATTCCCCTCTATGTGAGACATAAGGAGTATTTACCTTTAAATAAGGAAGAGGTTGGTTTCATTTTGTTCTTCTTGTTTGGCCTGCAAGGCTGGAGCTGGTCAGGCCTACACAGCCAGAGCAGAAGCAGCAGACTTCTGGCAGGTCTTACTTGACATACATGCTTGTCCTGTAGGCAGGCTAGCATGCAACTTACTCTGGTAGGATGGTCCTCCATCCAAGGGAACTTGTGCTCCATCTGAGGGAACTACTTGAGCCTGGGGGTCTCCTGCCATGCAAGTGCATTGTAAATTTAACCCATTTTACTCAAGCATTCAATTTTTCATAACCAATTTTTATATACCTGATTTTGAATATTATTTTACATTATTTAACAACTTTAAGTTAACTTTAAACTTGTTTTGACTTATTTATTTCAGGCTTAACTTTGACTATATATATATATATATATATATATATATATATATATATATGTATATGTGTATATATATATATGTATGTATATGTGTATATGATGTATATGTGACTATAAAATGGGAGCTATAAATTGTTCTCTCCCTCTAAGCTTGTCTTTATACATAAACTACACTTGCACTTAGCATGGCATACAAGCATAGATCTGACTACATTAAATAATTTGTTCATTTATAAGGTGGTCATTAACTTGAATGTCTCCGTTATCTTTAATAGTTTATAACAAGTTGATACCTTTTATGAGATTAGGATTTTATGGGTTGTCTCTGTTAAGTCTGGGCCTTAAAAATTGGAATTGGAGATTTAATTGAAGATCTTTTACCATCAAAATAAAACCTTAAACTATAAATGCAGTCTGGAACCATTATGTTAGATTATTTAAGAGCAGCTGTAGAGACATGAAAGGCAGAAAGAGGGGCTTGGCCTGGCCTTAGATGAGACCATGTTTATTTATGAGCAAGGACCACTTTTCACCCACATGTGAGGGCAGCCAAAATATCTACAGAAGAAGATAGGATGCAGCCTCTTATAATTGTGGAAATGATGTCTGTAGACCACAAAGGAAGTTGGGAAGTGTAGTCTTTCAACAGTAAACTATCAGTAGCTCTTCCTGACTGAAGAAATCCCTGAGGATAGCTGATTTTAGACTTTGGTTTATCCACCAGCAATCCTCTGTCTGGTCAGAGTGCACCCTGAGCTGAGCACAGACCACTGCCATTTGGGGCCTTGGGGGTCCTCTTTGGACCTAACAGCCAATTATCATTCTCTCTCTCTCTCTCTCTCTCTCTCTCTCTCTCTCTCTCTCTCTCCCTCTCTCTCCCTCCCTTTGTCCTTTCTTACAGGATCTTACAGGAAAACAAATCACTCAATAGCATTGAAAAATACCCCAAAGCAGCAAACACATCTAAGGATCTGCTTTAGGCAGCACGGTGTTTGCACATTGAAGATTCCCAAACTAGAGAGATAAGAGAGCATATGACATGCATTATGCAATTATTAAAGAATAAATTTTGAAATATATTTAAAGCTCCTAACTGCCATCTTTAGGAGACTTCATCATCAACCATACACATTCTTGAGAAGTCAGAAAAGTCTGTGTGACAAAGGTGTTCGCTAGCCAGGTGTGAGGACACACACCCAGAACCCTAGCACTCTGGAGCCCAAGGAGAGCCAGGACTACACAGAGAGCTGTTGGCCTGCATGGGCTCCAGAGTGAGACCCTGTTTCAAATCATCACCATGTCCCAACAACGACAAATTCGATGAGTTGCATCTTGCCTTGAATCAAGCTGAAGAGTAGTTGCCTATCTGTCTTCTAGCTTCTTGTTCACCTGACACCCTCTGACTTTGGAAAACACCTTCTATCCTGTAGGGAGAACACACCCTCTTATTCTAGTCTAAGAGTACATGTTAAATGCTCTGGTATGGAAAAGAATTTGTGGCTTGTCTTGGGTTCTTGAGATGATAACTCCAAAATTCTCTAAATTTCTTGCATAACAAATGTGCTTTTGTTACGATGAGAAAATTACCCATGGGGACTCTTAAACAGATTTAGGATAGAAGCTCTCCTTCTGTTTACAGTTTAAGATGTGATCTCTCAGCTACTGCTCCAGCTGCAATGCCTGGTGCTTGTCACCAAGGTTTCCTTCCATGAGAATGAGGGACTGTCATCATTCTAGAACTGTAAGCCTAAATGAACTCTTCTGTTTAGAAGTGGCCTTGGGCATGGTGTTTTATCACAGCAATAAAAACAGAACTAAGACAATATCTCTGTCAAAATCATTGCTCAGACCCTGAAAGTTTCAGTGGGTGAGCTCTGAGCTCAGCTCAGCATCTGCATCGTTAACAAGCACTTCAATGTGTGGAATGGAATACTGATTCTAGTCAGGGGTGTAATAGAACCACGATCCATCCAGTTGTGGTTCTTGTCTCTCCTTTTAAGAAAGCTTGGACCACCAGATATTAATATGGATGCAGAAAAAAGAAACTGGAATTGTGGGAAAAGGTATGTTCTTGAGATAATGCCCCATATGGCAAGAAGATGGTGCATTGAGAATAAGCTCTGGCTATGGAAATTCATGGAGTGAGACTATAAACCCAGATTCGGTGTTTTCTAAATACCCATTCATTGTCTTACAGACCTATCAGATAATCATTATTTCCTTCCTTTTATACATAAAAATGAGACCCTGAAAGTCTAATAGGATGAACTTTGTAAGTACCAGAGACAGACTCTGAGCCCACCCGGTTTGATTTTATCCATCCCCTGTGTACTATTCTACAATGCCTGACTTGGTAAGAAAGATTGGCAGTATTTTAGCCCTGCTCTTTGTAATAGGTGCTTCTGAGCCTGGGGCATGGCCACCAGGCTAAGAATGAAGAACATGCCTACAGAAGGAGGGGAGATGGACAGGGAGGGCTTTGGGGAGAAACCGAAGATTGTGGCAAGGCCATAATGAAACATAAATGCATAATACTGTGACCAGGAAGAGGACTGGATAGATCTAAACAGAAGAGACAGGTCAGCTCTCCTGCTCTGATAATCTTGGGGCCAGCTCTCCAGCCTGCCATAGATGGCCAAAGGGGCACCTCCCCCTTGTCTTTGTCACCACATGGCAGTCAAGTGGCAGGGCCATCTCTCCCATGCTCAAGCCCTTGGGCTGGCTCCCTTGCATCCCCACCACCAGGGTCAGCTCTACTCTGCTGCCCAGGGGAGGTGCAGGGCCTGCTTTCTGGAGTGATGCAGCTGTTGAGAGGAATGGACAGCTCTCCTGCTCTCATGACTGCAGGGCCAGATTTCCTGCCTGCCACAGGGAGTGAGGGATTATGAGGGAGAAGGGTATCTCTCCAATACCCATGCCACCACACAGGTGAGTGGTAGATCCAGTCTCCCACACTGTATCCTCAGGATCGGTTCACTTGCAACTCCCACTTAGTACAGGGCCTGTTCTCCCGAGTACTGCAGCTGACTAGAGTCATCTCTCCTGCTCTCCTGCCCCAGGGCCAGCTTTCCCATGATGCCCAGGTGAGGGGTGGGGCAATTCTGTGCATCCTTCAGCCATCAACATGACCCAGGGCAACAGACCAGACCAGGGACATCCACCTAGTCTTTAGTGGTAACAGACCTCTGCTGCTCCAAGACCATGGACCTAGATGTGGCCCTCGGTGGCAGCACAGACCAGGACCCCATCATGGTCCCAGGTGGCATTACCGGGTACTCATAGCAGGGTGTTCCTCACTACCTTCAAGTCTCCAGTTCTGTCTCTCTCCACATTCTTCTGTTTCTCTTCCATTTCTCTGCTTACTTGTTCCTTTGAGTGGCACCTGGGTCTCTGAGTGTCTCGGATCATCTCAGGAGTGGTCTCAGGAGTGCTATGCCCCGCTTGTGCATTATGTATGGCACCAGGCACGAGTCATCTCGGACATGGTCTGCCCTCTCAGGGCTACAAAGTGCCAGACTAGTGGTCATGTCAGGCTAGTTCCCTGTCTAGGCCCCATGGCGCCAGTCTGGTGGTTGTCTCAAGCTCACTCACCTGGCCTGTCCAAATGGCCCCTTAAGAGGGTTGTCTGTCTCAGGCTCACTCCTGCCTGGGGCCCCAGGCAGGATTCTTCTAGTTTTTGGCCTGTTCCACATCTTGGAAGCCCTTCTTGGCCTGCCTGGCACCAGTCTGGTGGTTGTCTCAGACTAGTTCCCTGTCCAGGACTCCTGGCACAGGACTGGTGGTCATCTCAGACTTGCTTCTTTTCAGGGACTTTGTGTTACTAATCATTCAGATGTCATAGGTCAGAACACTGTGCATGGACATAGCCTCTCTCTTCTGCCCCCACAGATGCACATGTGACACAGCAGCCACACCTGCAACAACTGTAGGGACAGTTCACACCAAAACTATAACCAGAACTCTCTCCAGTTACCTCGATTGAGCCTTTAAAAAAAGTTCATTATAGTTTTGCTATGAAAAGACTGCATCAGACTCCACATTGGATGCTTGGTTCCCAGCATGAGGGCACTATTATGACGGGTGGTAGAAACTTTCGGAGATGGGTCCTGACTGGAGAAAACAGATCAGTGGTCATGTGCCCTTGGAGGCTATAGCTGGTCTCCAGTCTCCTCCCCTTCTCTGCTTCCTAACCACCATAACGTAAGATATTCCATCTGTCACACCTCCCGCCCTGATGGGCTGAATCTCTGAAACTGTGAAGCAAAATAAACCATTCCTTCCTTGAGTCATTCATGCCAGGCATTTTATCTCAGCGAGTAGAAAATTACAAACATTAATCATTAGTCTAAAGTTAACAGTGAAACACAGCGGCAGTGAGAAGACACGGGACCAGTCTCGTTTCCTCAGTGCCAAACCTTTGAATGTTACCAGGTCCTAGACCATTTTATCCAGTTTACCTGCAGCATAGCAGAGAGCTTTAAATCGGATTGTACTTAGACTGAAGGTAATTGCTTCCATTGTTTGACGTGGTACTGCGTGCCTGAAGTGTCTTAAAACTTCAATCTGGATGTGTGTCCTCTTACAGGACAGTTATAAAGCAACGTACGAACTGGATGCCCTTCCAGATCTCCGACTCTCAATTTAATGTTAAGAATTTCAACCTTTTCCCGGCATCCAGCACATACACATAAAAGGGCATTATAAGATTCTAATTCTTCTGGTATCAATTTTAGTTAGCTGAATTCAGCAAAGAATTTGTCTATTGATATTTATGTCAAGGCTATACATGAGACACAGCGGTAGAGCACTTGCTTGGTATGAGAGAAGCCCTGGGCCCACCTTTTCCTCTCTGTAGCACTGGAAGGAATATCTCCTATTTTCCTACCTGACATTTTATACCTGACTATTTAAACATACTCTATATTTCTCTCAACCTCAACTGACATACTAAATAGTATTATACCTTAAAAAGAATTTAATATTCTTTCATTAATTGTTTTATAGTTATTATATCTTCTATTTTATCTGAAGTTTTTACTGGTTAGGCAAGCAGTTTACCACTGAGCTATGCCCCAGCCACTAGCTTCTTGAAAGTCTAGGTCGCTCTCCTTCTGTTAATAAGCATTTGGAATTACCATTTTCTCCCTAGGCACAGCTTTTCGATACATTCTAAAAGCAAATTCTGAATGTGAAATTTAAACTTTCGGTCAGTTCAGATTTTTCCTGTATTTGTTTAAAAACATTATTCTAGTTTGTTATCTGTTGCTGTGATAAATCCCTGATCAAAATTAACTTGGAGAGGAAAGGGTTTATTTCATTTCACACTTCTAGCTCATAGTTAGTCCATCTTCAGAGGGAGCCAAGGCTGGAACTCCAGGCAAGAACCTGAAGTCAGGCGCTGAAGTGGAGACTATGGAGGAATGCTACTTACTCACTTAGTCCCCATGGCTTCTTCTGCTTTCTTTGTTTGTTTTAACTTTTTAAACAAACCCCTTAATTTTATTTTATTTTCTCTACTGACATTGAATAAAATTGGATTAGAGCTTTAAATTAAAACTGCATGTACCTGTAGGGATATTTTAAAAATGATTTACTTTGTTTTTAATGGCTTTAGTTAAAATATAATTATAGTACTCCTCCCCCATCTTTCTTGCCTCCAGCCTCTCCCAGCTACTCCTCCCCAGTCCCCTCTAATATCACCCACTCTCTTTTTCTGATTATAATTGTTGCATATATGTGTGCTTATAAGTGTGTTTGCAAATATATATAAATACAACCTGCTGAGTCCATTTTGTTGTTTGTATATAAATGGTTTCAAGGATGACTGCATTAGAAAACCACTAAGGGGACTCATCCCAAGGAGAGGCTCCCTCTCCTTTTCTTGGCCCTCTTTATCGAGGGGATCTCAAGAACTTTTCTCCCTTGCACATTAACTTGTGCATGGGATAGCCATTGTTTTGGTCTTGTTTATGCCGCCGTTTCTAGGGGAGACTTTCATAGCAGACTTGCTGGCATTCTGGCTCTTACAATCTTTCTGCCCCTTCTTTTGTGATATGCCGTTGGCAGTGTTCCCTAACCCATAGATGCAGAAGCTATGATGTAGATGTGCCCATTGGGGCCTGGCTCCCCATGACCTCTTGATTCCTGAATTGTAGTCAGTTGTGGTTTTCTGTGGCAGTCTCTTTTTGTTATAAAGAGAGGTGAGAGCTACACGTATCCAGGAAAGTTGGCTCTCATAAGACTTGCTCAACCCACTTTCCTTGAACAGTTCAGATCCATCTGCCTGAATATGGCACCATCCACAGTGGACTGAGCCCTTCTTCATCAACTAGCAACCAAGAAAATATCCCTACAGACAGGCTCACAGGCCAATCACATGGCGGTAATTCCTGAGATCCCTGCTTCCCAGGTATGTCAGGCTGCTGGGGGTTTTGCTGTTGTTTTGGTTTTGTTTTGTTTTGTTTTCCCCTCTCTGGGTTGATCTCACCCTGGACTTGGTACTGTGGAAGGTACAGACCATGGGTGTGAGCAAAGAATGCTTCTGAAAGGTGTGTGGTGGCTTAGACAGGAGGGACTCACAAAAGCTGGCAAGAAGTCTTCAGAAATTGCTCTGTCCTTAAGCACCAGAGGATGGCCCAGCACAAACCACACCTTAATCTTAGTTTTCATCTCCAGGTTTTTGCAGCATCATTCAGATAGAGTCTGGATGTTTGCCATCCTAGATCACCTGGGGACCTAAGTGATGGTCTTGTCCCTCAGCTCAGTTCCCAGATTCATTTGTGTTCAACTTAAAATCAGATCTGCCCAACTGCAGCTTGGGGTTGAGACCACTCCAGTGTGCCCTCTCTAGGTTGTCTGAGCTCTCTCCCCAGGAGCCCTTTCCTCATCTCAGCCCAGAAATCCACGACTACGCTTTTCCTATGTATGTCCTATTTACCATTTGGTCTGCTTGGGTGGCCGTGTGGGTTGATGTCAGAGAAAAGGAAAGTAAGATCTCTTCTTGGGACAGCCACTGTCATCAGACAGAAGACCTGTGTCCCCCAAGGTTGCAGGTAGCTTCCTGGCTGTTGTCAGCACTGCTATGGATTTCACACATGGAACTGGGGAGAGAAAGAACAGACACACGGAGCTCCCCCAACTCTCTCTGACCAGAAGGGAGGCCTGCCCTTGGAGCTCATTCCTTCCACATTCTGGGGCTTCTCCAGGTCTCAGCTCCTCTGAGAATACGGAGGGAGAGGGAACACAGTGGGAAGCAGGGAACTCACTACCCTGCAGTCATGCAGATTCTTCCCCAGCCTGATATTGCTGGCCTTCCAGAGTCCTCAATCAGTCTACATGTTCTGTTTGCACCTTTATTCAATTATGTCCAGTAGGAAAACATAATGGAGCAGGATTCTCTTAATTGAAATAACAAGTGCTTTGAATGACTATATATATGACATACTTCACCATGAAGCCCAGGCAAGCCTCCAATCCGTGTTCCTTCTACTTCTTCCTTGCAAGTATCTGAGATTACAGACCCAGACCACCGTTTTTCCACTGCATGTTTCTAAGTTTTATATATAAATATAAAATTGTTGCAGGCCTCATTGCTTACTAATTTGTTAATTGTGTTTATAACACAGACGTCGTATAGAAGCCTAGGTTAACTGCTCCATAGACAGTTACTTCGTTCCCAAGCTTCACTGTCACGTCCCTTGGCCTGCTTCCATCTGCTCATGAGAATTCCTCTAGGACACGCACCTAGAATTGTTACTGCAGAGTTAAAAAGAGGCACCCTCAGCTATACAAAGTCAGCTTCTAAAGTAGTTCTTAATTAACACTTTTTTCTAGAAATACTGTGACAGTCTCCACTCCTTTCTCACCTCCCAGCAAACAGTGTCATTGCATGAATTGTTATATATATATTCTGCCCTGATAGGTGTAAGATGGTATCTTTATTTAAAGTTTCACTTTTCTTTTAAAGCGTTTCTGAGTGCATGAATACATATACATATGCTGTTATAGAAATACAGAAAAAAATAGAAGGCCACAAAGAATAACACAGAAGGTTGTTTTAAAAGTTAGTACACCTAAACCAGTGTCGGTGTCACCTCAGAGAAGGTAGTGGGCCTGGCTGTGCTGGTCAAAGGGAATGAATGGCCTTGCTTAAGTTATTCCCACATTTCTTATATCTAGACATTAACTTTAAAATAAATTATGATCCTCTTGTTGGTATGATTCATTTTATTTTATCGTGTGTGTGTGTGTGTGTGTGTGTGTGTGTGTGTTATACATGTGTACACACATGTGCTGGCAACAACATAAAAGTCAGAATTTGATATTGGAGTGTCTTTCCCAAACACTCTTCTACCATGTTTTAGAGATAAGGTTTGAACCTACAACTTACTGCTTTGGCTAGACTGGCTGTCCACTGAACCCCAAAGTTCCACCTGCCTCTGCCCAGGACTGAGGTCATTGGTGCCTGATATCATGCCTGGCTTTTCATACAGAACCTATATATCCAATTTAAGTCATCATGCCTGCATAGCAAAAATTAACCCACTAAGTCATCTCCCTAGACCTATTTCATATTCACATTATATGTTTATATTATAACAAATATGAATAGATTATATTTTTAATCGAACTCTTAATTTAAAAAAACTAATTATGACACAAGAATGTCTTTGTCAAAAAATTGTAATCATCTTCAGAGTTGCACAGTCCCATGTATATAAACATGTTGTTAGGTACAGAACTGTTCAGTAGCCTATAGGCTTTTCTCCTAAGATAGAAAAAAATGTAATTCAAGGGGGATCTTTGTCAGCATGCTGGATTAGTTCCTCAGGGTAAGTTCCCAGAAGAGGAACCAATGAATGGAAAGGCATAAACACCACTAGGGATTTGGAATGCTCTGCCTTATAGTTCTTCAGAAAGAGAGTGCACTGCCACTAGTTGGAAATGTTTTCATCAGTCTTCTCATTTCTATGTCACAATAGGAATTTCATTTTAAAGTCCCTTAATTATGTTTCATTATGAAGAGAGTAAGAAGAGAGGATCAGATGTATTAGTCAGGGTTCTCTAGTAACAGAACCTAGAGAATGAATACACACACACACACACACACACACACACACACACACACACACACACGCACACACACACACACACGGGATTGACTAGAATGACTTATTCAGCTAACTCAACAATGGCTGGCTTTGAACAGAAAGTCCACTAATCTAGTAGTTGCTTATTCCATGAGGCTGGATGTCTCAACTGGTCTTCAGTATAGGCAGGAGTCTCAAAGTAGGCTCTAATGCCAGTGAAGGAATGCACTTGCTAGCAAGGCCGAAACAAGCAGGCAAAGAGCAAAAACTTTCTTCTTCCACATCCTTATATAGGCTTCCAGGAAAAGGTGTGGCCCAGACTAAAGGCATGTCTTCCTCAAGACCCACATTAAAGGCATATGTCTTCCTATTCAAAGATCTGATTAGAAATGGATCTTCTTCCTGCAAATTAAGAAAAAGAAGACCCTCACAGATATGCCCTCCATTTTTGGGTTTAGTTCCAGATGTAGTCAAGTTGACAACCAAGAATAGCCATCACAGGTGAAGAGAAAGTTCCTCCAGCTAAGACGAGTAGGCAAAAAGTGCATCTGATTCCAGTAAGGGCAAATAAAACTGTCATATTTGTATATGCTCAGCCCAGGGAGTGGCACTATTAGGAGGTGTGGCCCTGTTGGAGTAGGTGTGTCACTGTGGATGTGGGCTTTAACACCCTAGTCCTAGCTTCCTGGAAGTCAATCTTCCACTAGCAGCCTTCAGATGAAGATGTAGAACTCTCAGCTCCTCCTGCACCATGCCTGCCTGGATGCAGCCATGTTTCCGCCTTGATGACAATGGACTGACTCTCTGAACCTGTAAGCCAGCCCCAATTAAATGTTGTCCTTATGAGTTGCCTTGATCATGGTGTCTGTTCACAGCAGTAGAACCCTAACTAAGACAAACACAAACCCGTTTCTTCAGGCTACAACTCTTGATTTTTCTAGAGTTTGATGCTGCAGTGGCTGTATCACGTCTCCAATCCTGGATGGTTCTGTTATCCCCAACATACACAAGTAAAACAACAAGTGCCATTGGTACCAACACCTGGAGTTGGCCCTTAGCTCCATCCTGGTGAGAGGGAACAGGAAGGGACAGTGCCAGTCTTTCCCAGAATAACTAAGCCAGAACCCAGAACAGAAAAGGCTCTATTTGCTGTATGAAGAGGGATCATTTATTTCGCATATACCCAAAACAGCTTTTTGCCCCCAGGAAACCCACTCCTGTGGGTTTGGGATCCCCTAGAGCATAAAAAAATGAAACACACACACAAATGTAGCAAGATAGGACAGTGCATACTAACAGAAGCTGAAAGTGGAATCTAAAATCACCTTGCAAAGATCAAAAATAATTTGAGTTCACGAATAAGGACCCCAGCTACAGTGTCACACCCAGGTTTTCTCTTTGTGTATTTCTAAATTGCTGAGAACATGGCAGGCAGATCATTTCGCCTCTGTTTTCTCACTTAACTTTTCAGTAGAAACATTCTACCTGCGATTTGTCACTCTCTGTGACCTCATTTTTATACCTCTATGACATCTACAATTTCCCAGTTGTTTCTACTAATATGGCGGGTTCCTCTGCACCAAGCCCTGCGTGTGCTAAGTGCTTTATGTGCAGGACCTTATTTCATCCCTGTGATGCTCCTATGAGTCAGGTACGATTGTCACACCTATTTTTTATAGATAAGACTGCTGTACAAAATCTGGCATCCTATCTCAGGGATGAAAACAGTCACTACCTAAACACTGGTCCTTGATTGCTAACTGTGATTTCCATAGAAACTGAAAGATTCCAAACAATCACTGTTTTAAAACTTCAGGTACCTTGTTTTAGCTTTGGAGGTGCCCATTTCCATGGAAACAGACGTGATAGCAGCAAAGGGGAGAACTGGCTCTGGTGACCCTTGGAGACCGTGGCTCTTTGAAAGCTGGACTGTTGCTCCCTGAATCACACCTGCCCAGCCCTGGGCACAGAGCAGATGGTTGGAGTTTCTTTATTATTGGCTCTTAAACAGGAGAATGGGCCTGCCAGTATAACACCCGAATCCCAAGCTAAGCCTCACCAGTCAGGTTAAATATTTCAGGCAAAATTAGATTTTTTAAAAAAAAATCAAAGTGTTCACAGAGACTACCTATCATCTCGAACACTTTAAAAATAATTGCTAAATATTTAAGCTCACTCATATAGAATTTTATTTTTATTAGGTAATTGTCCAATGACTTTTGGCTGCACAAAATATGTGACATCAGGATCTTATAATTAGACTCTCACTTCTTTACGGTATACCAAAAAGAAATTGCCATATAAAACTTTGCACACAAATATTTTAATGTTTTGTCATGCATAGTTTAAAACAGAATAAGGCAGACTTGGAAAATGTTGTACTGGGAGCCAAATCCAACTGGTCACTGCTTTGTAAATAAAGTTTTAGTGGCACACAGGCGTGTTCTGCAGTTTTTCTGCTATGAGGGAATAGCTGGACAATGAGCTACCAAGTTTAAACTATTTGTTTTCTGGCCATTTAAATGATAGTATAGTGAGCCCTGATCTAAAGAAACCTCATAGTTATCATTTTCCTGCAGCAGTTATCAACTCAAAAATGACATTGGCAAGTATATTAGTTAGGGTTTCCATTGCTGTGAAGAGACACCATGACCAAAGCAATTTATATAAAGGCAAACATTTAATGGGGTTTCAGAGATTCAGTCCATTGTCATCATGATGGTACACATGGCAGCATGCAGGCAGACATGGTGCAGGAGGAGCTGAGAGTTCTACATCTTGATCGGAAGGCAGTCAGGAAAAGAATGTCTTCCACCCTGGATGGAGCTTGGGCATAGGACCTCAAAGCTCGCCCCAAAGAACTGGTATCAGAAACTACATTGTGTTTCTGTCTTCCTTCCTCTCTGGCATGAGCTCATCAGGACTTGGAACCAGGAAGACTGGGAGCCGACAGCAGAATGGGGGAACTGTGTGACAAGAAGTCCCCAGAACCTGCCCTGTCCTCAGGTCTCAGAGTGAGGTCAAGATATTTTCATGTCAAAGCTTAGTTTGGGCACTGAGAGGGGTGGAGCACATTTGTACTCACAGCACTCAGGAAGCTGGGGCAGGAGGATTATGAGTTTGAGGCCACCCTGGGCTACAAAGTGAAGCCAGATTCAAAACACTGGTTTGGGGAGAAGGCTCAGTCAGTAAAGTCAGTCTGGCATCCCAGTGCAGAGGCAGGCAGGAGGATAGGTAAGTCCCAGAGCCAGGGAGAGACCTTGTCCCCCCAAAATAAGGAGGTGAAACAATTAAGGACACCCAATGCCGACCCCCGACTTCCACATGCGTTTACACCAGCACATACGTGTGCACACACACAAGAACAAACACAGCACGCACATGTGCGCACACCAATACGAACACTAACTCACTCTGCATGCAGTGATGATGTCTGGGGTGATATTGAGCCAGAATAGAACTCGGCTCGCCTTCCAACACTGCCTAGTCTTGAGATGCTCACTCACTGATCTTGGGAAAATGAGTCCACTGCAGACTCACTTTTCACTGAAACAGAAGGGAACGACCCCTGTCTTACCAGATCACAGGATTCTGAAGATCGAATGGGAAGTTATGCAGGCACTGTTTGTCTCACATGTGGCAGAAATGAGGGTCATTTGGGGAAACGACACAAATAACACCCAAGAATGTGGAGTAGGACCGAGCAACAATTACAGAGAGAGGAAGGCAGCTCATCCCAGTTTCCTCATATCCTTTAAATATTTTTGTTATTGTTATTTATTCCAGGATTGTGCTTGCTTCTGTTTTTTAGACTGTATAGCCCTGGCTGGCCTGGGCTTGTCTTGCTGGCTCTACTTGCCATGTAGACCAGCCTGGTCGTAGACTCACAGAAATCTACCTGCCTTTGCCTGCTGAGTGCCAGATAAAGGTGTGTGCTATTATTAGTTACACATATGGATGCCTGCCTGTGTCAATATGTCTACCTAAGCATCAGTGCCAGAGGCCAGAGGCATTGGATCCTGTGGAGCTGGAGCTAAAGGCAGGTGTGAGCTGCCCAATGGGCATGCTAGGAACTCCACTTGAGTCATCTGCCAGAGCAGTCTATGCTTTTAACCACTGAACCATGTCTCCAACTCATCCTTTAACTTTTTAAGCATGCTTTCAGATTTCTCTATCTATTTTATCCCCAGAACATGCCTTTGAGGTACACAGGCAATTTGTCTAAGCCAACATATTATAGATGAGGCACGCTAGATGCTGAGCTGTAAACACCATCTCTCAAGGCTTCATAGAGGGTGGATGTAACCAATGAGGCTTACATTTCAAATTCCAGCTATGCTGTCACCCTCCTTGAATGGGTGCTAGCCCTTTCTCCTCCTTCCTCCTCTATATAAATGTAGATAATATCTAACATCTTAACAGATATATTTTTTCCATAATAAATACGGTGGGGGAAGGAAAATTTAACATGGCAAAGAATAGTAAATGTGCACCATTTGGGAGACCGCAGAGGATCCATTAGCTCTTAATTCAGGCAAGTTCTCCAGAACTGCAGCTCTAAATGGCAGAGCTACTTGGCTGCAAACTTTAATGTTTACTTTCGGAAACCTGATCTTCACCAAGAATTTGAGGGGATTTAAGAAAGATGGCTTCTGAATTTGATGTCGCCATCTGAAAAAATATTAAAAAATTCGGAGAGTGAGAGTACTTAGGCTCACCGTAGTGTACCTCCTCCCAGGGTCACACTCCTTTTAGGAAGCAGAGGTTCTGCAAATTCTCTTCTGAAAATGCCCGGTGCAAGCAAAGGTTAAGGCAGACGTGCACTGCTGCGCACATAGAAGGCTATACACTTAAACACCAGTTTTTCCCATCATCCTCTCCAAGCCACACCTCTGAGTTCTGTGAGCAGGAAGAGCTTCTCCCCCCTCCAACGATAGATGGCATTCATCTGTCCTGTCAGCACATCACGAGGTGTTTATAATGCCTGCTCCAAAAAACAGCACTGAAGTAATGAAGATAAATAGATTCCGATAGACAGAGCTCTACCCACTGAGATTGAGCCATTAATTAGCACATGAATATTTAGGACTTGTTGACTTGCTTCTCACTGCATAAGGTGTCTGGGAAATTTTGTCATAAATGCAAATAGGGGTCTGATGTTTGAGAAACTGTGAAGAATCAGAGCGTTGAGAGTGGGCGGGTTCTAAGCTCCGATGTTAACTGGAGTGGTTGGTTGTGTTTTGTAACAGGGTTCAAACTGTGTGGTTTGATTTGCTTACCTGAAAAGGGTTTCAAAGATTTGAAATTCTGGTTTTGCAAAAAGGGGGGTGCTTCCATTTTACACTTCGGCCTCATCTGCCTTGGGGTTGTAGGACCCCTTAGTTCAGCGCGCATGTGCTATGCTAGGCAACTCTTTGAATTAGGTTCAGCGGCACAGGCTTTCACCACCCACCTCAGCTTCCTAACGTAGGATGTCCTCGTTTGACCCCAATATGAAACATCCTTACTGTACAATCTGAGATGGGAGATGGAGGTCTGGCAGAGACTTTTTTCTTACTCAATAGATGGACTAGTTCTGCCTCTACTCTGACAGTGTCTGAGTGCCCCTGTAACATCTTTTCAAGGAGGGCAGAGCAAAGTCCGGAATGGTCCACAGTCCGTGTTTTCCTTGAGGGCACCAGAGCATCGCTGTTCGCTGGAGGAAGAAAGTGAGGACTGGGATGAATGATGTGGTTCCAGATCTCCTCTCAGAGTGCCCAGCTGCTGCCACCACCCACCACCCAAACACCTGCCCAACTAGGAAGTCAGGAACAGGGAGCGGAGGTTCGAGAGTCTCCCTTCCTGTACACTAGAGTGGAAGAGGAGAGCGGGCAGTTATCCAGGCTCAATTTGGAGCAAGTGTGTATGGGGATGGTGACATTCTTCAGATGTCTTAGTGTTATGGCTCCTTTAGGCAAAGACCTTCCCTGTGGCGATCTTTAATGACGCAGCTCTCTGAGACAATCTTAGCTTGTTTGTATTTCTTTATTGGGGATGAATGTGAACACATATGCTTTATTCGGGGTGAACCAGGAATTATATAATTTTGGAGAAATGTGTGAGAATATCCAGGAAGAGAAGGTCAGTGGCTGAAGGCTAAGGCTACTGAGATGCCTCATTAGCATGGAGAGGCAATCCAGGTGCTGCATGTCACTGACTGCCTGTGGTCACCTCAGTTGAGGGGTATAGTTATAGGCTCCAGAGAAGGCACAAAGGCAGGGAGGGAGCATCCCACTCCTGCTGTCTCTGATCTCTGAGATTCCCGGGCTTTGAGCATGCTCCACTTCACCAGTTCGTATGCCTGTCTGGTAGCACCATCCATGCGCTCTACACTAGTCTAGCTATGTCTTTCTTTTTGACCTTGTAGAGTATGGTCCCATGAGCACACAAGAGGTTACACTTACAAAGTAATGGCCAACTGATACAGACACGCCCTTCCTTCTCCTCCGACTCTCCTTGTCTACTGGGCTCTCTCTAAAACAGACATAGCGTGTGACCTTGGCTTCCGGCAGACTTTGACTTCTGAGAAAATGAACCACTGTACTGTGCTCATGAACCAAAGGAACAAATGCAGAATTTGGTGCTCAGTCCAATTCTCATATTGGCATGTGTTTTATCAGTCCGTCTATCTATAGAAAGATACAATTCCCTTCAAAATGGTCTTCAAAAGAGGCCGAGGAGGCAAGGCATGGATCCCCCTTTCCGAGACTTCTGTCCATATGTGGGAGCTAGTCCATGTTCTCTTTCCCCTGGCTAGCTGTGTGGCTTGAGACATCACTGAGAAACAGTTTGACTTCCTAAGCCTCTGACTGTCCTCACCATTATCATCACTCTCTGCTGCTACTCATAGGGTTTGATACCGGCTCTCCTCGGAAAGCAAATTTGAAGGTACTTCTTAAGCATTTCTACAGGATCTCACTACAGAATAAAGAGTCCTAGTCAATGACAGGGAATATGTTTCACAAACAGAAATCTGAACTCTGAGATTCGACATGAAATATTCTCACTTGGTTTATTCTGAGTTATTTTCTTTGACCCCATGTCTTTTAAGCTTATTCAAAGTTGATTTGGAAGTTCTGGCCATTATCACCAGTCCAGTGCTCTTCCCTCAGCCTTGTTCCCCATTTTCTTCTGGTCAGAAACCTTGCTCCCTATGTAAAGTTGGATATAGGACCCAGAAAGCCCTAGTCTTATTATCTTTATCCTTCAAGACTATGGTGGGTGTTGAGGGGTACCTAGACCCAGGTTACAGAGTTTATGAGGTGTCTGTGTTACTTTTGTTGTTGTTGTTTGTTTGTTTGTTTGTTTGTTTTTAGAGACAGGGTTTCTCTGTGTAGCCCTGACTGTCCTGAAACTCACTCTGTAGACCAGGCTGGCCTTGAATTTACAGAGATCCATCTGCCTCATCCTGCGAGTGTTGGGATTAAGGGCGTGTGCCACCACTGCCCGGCCCCTTGTTTCTTTACTAGAAGATAGAGAGATGGAATCACAGTTTCCATTAGGAAGGATCACAACCTGCCACGCGGAGAAAGTACCCAAAAGAAGGGGGCCAAGCCCAAAAGAGAAACAAAAGTGAGAAATGGCTAGAGACGCTCGTGTCTTGCTACCATCAAATTGCCAGGTCCAGTCTCTGAGTATCATGGATTCTTGCAGTTCATTTTTATCTCAGGGATAGTCTAGTTTCTTGCCAATAAATCCAATTCTTTGCTTAAACTGGCTGAGATTGAGTTTCTGTCACTTGCAATCAAAGAATTCAGGCAAATATAGGTGTATGTAAGGAGAAACGCTTTTGCTCCCTTAATACACTTTGTTCTTCTCGTCTCCTCTCTGTTCAGAAGAGTGACCCTGCTGCAGAGGTGAACTGGGACTTCACAATTACCCTGTGCTCTCATTAGTTAAGTTGTACTTACAGAATGTATTTGGACTCTGATCTGTCCATCACTTCATTGTTCATGACATTTAGAGATTTTGTGTGGATGGTTTCGCATGCCAGAATGCAAAGCTACAGCTTAAACCAAGAGAAGTCAACCCAACCAGTTTGCTCTGCTTGCTTTCATGTCTATAGCAGATAGAAGAAAAAACAAAGTGTTTCCATTTTGTTTTGTCTGATTCTGAGTCAGCGTCAGGTGAGTAGAAAGCTTGGCTTTTCACCACTGACTCTCACGATCATCTATTTTCATAGCGTCCAGAGACAGACAGCTGAGTAATTATGTACCATGGAGTACCGAATTGCACTCGATAATTACACGGGAGCTTCAATGTGGGGAATAAAGAGTTACCAAAATAACACATTGTTTCTGACAGAATGGGAGGAAAGTATAGTTCTGATTCCAGCAGGAGCAGCTGCCTGCCATGAGGTCTAGCCTAAGGTCTAGCCTGCTACTGTGTGCACAGATGTGAAACAGCTCAAGACTCTGAGAAGCAGACTCCTGGGGGTAGGACATGCCTTTCTCTGAGGAATATTATGTGACCTTATTTATTATTATTATTATTATTATTATTATTATTATTATTTATTATTATTATTATTATTGTTTTTGTTTTACTGTTGTTTACTCATTTGAGACATTTTATTTTGTTTTCTGTTGTTATTTGGCTGGCTGGTTGCTTGGTTAGTTGGTTAGTTGATTGTGTTTCTGAGACAGGATCTCACTATGTAGCCCAAACTGGCCTGGAACTCACTCAGTTTGAACTCAAATTTGCTACAGTCCCTCCTACCTCTGCCTCCCAAGTGCCAAGTTTGAAGAAATGAGTTCTTTTCTTATTTGAAATTTTTTCTGTTACAAAAAATTTGATTTTTATGTGCCTGTCATTCTAGCCTCTGACATGTTTTCTTCAGAGATACACAGGCCCTCATAACTATGTATCCTGTTGTGTGTAGAGTGTGACTAGGTTCAAGATGTGTCAGTATTGATCCTAATTGGGGTAAACCAATCCATTACTTTATGTGTTTTGTTTCAGGGTGCTAATGAGTATACAAGCACAACTTGCACACACATAGTTACACACACACACACACACACATACACACACAGAGAGAGAGAGAGAGAGAGAGAGAGAGAGAGAGAGAGAGAGAGAGAGAGAGAGAAGCATGATTATTTCCCCTGGATCTCTGAGAGCAGTCCCAGTCCTTCCTAACCTTGTCTGTAATTAATCTACCCTGGGATAACATGACTATGGCTATATATTAATCTTTCTCCTTGCAATCACCAGATGATAGATAACTGACTGCGGATCAATTTTTATGTTCTTACAAGAGGGGAAAATCCACAATACTGTAATGTAACCATCTACACCAAGCTGTAGGATTCCTTTATCGGTGTGTTAATTCCACACACAGTACCATACCAAAAGTAGACTTACAGAAAACTCTTCAAAAGATGATAGAGGGTGAGACAAAGAAAGGCAATGAGGGCTCTAGACAGCCAGAGATGAGGGGTTCTCTTCAGCTTCCCCTAAACATATACCCAACAAATATTGCAGAAGGTTCTACAGAATAGTAGCAAAAAAATTTACAAAGCTCCCTGTTTCGTAATTTATATACATAAAGACATTGCAGGTGGAAACTATTGGGTGAAAGGAAGGCAGTGAGGTCAGTAGGAAGCAAGTCTGTAGTGTGAGGGGACCCTCTCAGAGCCATCTGATGGTCCATAGTGATTCTACATAAGAGAAATGTCACCACGCAAAAATCAGCCGTCCGAGAACTGACATTTTGCCAGGGACCAGCCTTAGCTTGGAGAGGGGTTGGGTGTGTGTATATGTGTGTTTGGGAGTTGCAAAAGAAACGACTTGAAGTAGGTACAAGCTGACAGCTCTGTGTTCTGCTTGAGATGGCTCCCTAGACAATCTCTGCTACAGGTAGCTCTCTCGCTAGAAAACATTCTAAAATCTCTCTGATTGCTCATGGGTTTTCTGACCAAAATCAGAAAAGCTGCTAAACAAACTTCTTGAGTTGTCCTACCAAAGTCAGAAATCCTGCTTTAAAAAATGCCTAAAAGAGCTGTAACAGCTCTCTGGGGTAGCTTTTGAGTTTTCCAACCAAAGTCAGAAATCCTACCAGAAAAATTCTAAATGAACTGTGTTTACTCTCCAAGCAGTTCTCTGGGTAGCTCTCTCTTGCCCAGTCTTTTATTTGCATATCAACTCAAATTTTCACCCGAGGTTGCCTTTTGATTATCCAATGAATTATGACCTTAGTCCCTTGATTCGTAGAAAAGACAGAAAGTACTTTTTTTTTTTTTTTAACATAGCAATGAATTTAGAGTTCTCCCTGTCTTCATAAGCACAGACAATAAGTTGGCTGGGTGGGATCCAGCTCTGAGATCACCATTCTCACCCTGCCTGGTCCTAAACTAGTTCTGTTCCAGGTTGACCTTAAACTCAGGCATCTGCCTGTCTTTGTAAGCACAAACAATAAACTTAGCTGGGTGTGATCTTGTCCTGGCTCTCCAGCTCTAAGGGCTCTAATACCCTCTTCTGTAGAGAGAATATTTTACATATTGTATGAATGTATCCTATAATTTAAAAGTCTAAGGCTTATGGGCAGAAAATGGGAGATGGAACATCCAGGAGAGAGAGAGAGAGAGAGAGAGAGAGAGAGAGAGAGAGAGAGAGAGAGAGAGAGAGAGAGAGAATTTGAGGATAGATCCAGATGTGGGAAGATTTCCCAGGGAAGATGTGAGGAAGCAGATACATAGTATCTAAGCACAGGTAACCAGTCACATGGCAGAATGTAAGTTAAAATAAATGGGTGATCTTAAGTTACGATTTTAGTCAGAGAAGAGCCTAGGTACATGGCCAAGGTATTTGTAAATATATTTTAAGTCTGAGTCTTATTTCTGGGAGAATGGTGCTGGGAGAAAGAACTTAAACTAATTTCTACACTCTTCTGACCTCCATGGGCACTCAAACATACACACACACCCACAAACATACACATCATTTTTTTTTTTTTTTGGTTTTTCGAGACAGGGTTTCTCTGTGTAGCCCTGGCTGTCCTGGAACTCACTCTGTAGACCAGGCTGGCCTCAAACTCAGAAATCCGCCTGCCTCTGCCTCCCAAATGCTGGGATTAAAGGCGAAAAGTAAATCTTAAAAACAAAACCTGATTATGCTAATTATGATGGACTTCTATTTTTCAGAAAGATTCTTTAAAAACAAAAGTATAGAATTTTATTAAAGCTGTGATGGTAGATATAAATGCCAAGCATCTTTGTGTTAAATTTTCTTTTCATAGTGGAAGATTATAGGAGATATAATTCCAATAAACAGTAACATTCAAAATGTAGGTAAGCTTATCTGCATGTAATAAAAAGTCTGTATTGCCTTAAAACAATACTAATAACTACTATCTTGTTTTTAAGATGAACTTTAACTTAGATTTATAGTATTAAGATAAAAATCATTGCCTCTCTACCTATGCTCTCCCCTTTCAAAAACAGGCTTTTCAAGGTTCTGATCTTGCTTGTCCAATTTAAATTTTTTGTAGGGAGGCTTCTGTAGGCTTAAATTCTTTAAAACCTACGTTTAATAAGGGTTCTTAAGCACTTTGTCTCCCCCACCCCCATCTAACCCACCAACAGAAGGTAGGGGAGAAAAGATGATAAATAGAACAAGGAGATGTGGACCTGCTTAGAAGTTATTCTCTGGGGCCGTTCCAGTCTCCATTGTCAGGATACCAGCATTCCAGTTCAGTAGTGTCAGAACAGCAAACACAAATCAGCAGAGGCAGCAAGAACCAACAGAAACAGCCAGGCCTCTGCTGAATTGGCATGAATCAGTGGGATTGACCTGAATCAGCCAGGATGCCAGGAGTTCTCTGGCAAATTTCAGTGAAGACAAGAGACCACTGCAGCATTGCAAAGCTAGCTATGCAAGCGTGGTGTCACTGTCAGTTGAGTGCTATTTATACTCTCTCTAAACATCATGTGACCTCCCATGGGTCTTGCCTCAGGAAATAAAAGTCACATGAGTCTGTATCACATGACACATCCAGAAACTTCTACTTTGGGCTTCTGCTTTGGGTATGACCTCATCCTCATGGACAGTAGCCCTCATCTGGGGACTCTATGGTGTAGAGTCTGCTGGGCTCTATTATTCCTAGAATGCAAAGACTGGGCTGATGACTTAGCTCTATGCTTTCAGCCTTCCCTGAGTAGTTAATATGCTTAAAAATGAAAATGCCAAAACTTTTTTCCTGGTTTG
Source organism: Uromys caudimaculatus (assembly GCA_028551405.1). Classification (NCBI taxonomy): domain Eukaryota; kingdom Metazoa; phylum Chordata; class Mammalia; order Rodentia; family Muridae; genus Uromys; species Uromys caudimaculatus. The sequence continues at coordinate 17,246,910 of CM052707.1, read as the reverse complement.
ATTACCTCATGAACCTGCATGAAACAAAATGAATACTTTTAAACAGCAGCAGTTTCTAAATGGTTGTTGTGACAGGACTTAAATTGGTCAACTTAAATTTGATAGTTTAAAAATAATTTTTATCTGGTACTGTTAATGTAGTAGTTTGAATAAAAGGGGCCCCTTATATGTTTATATATTTGCACGTTTAGCCTTCAGTTGATAAGCTGATGCCTGTGGAAGAGGAGATAAAGCTAACAGCTCCTGTTCCAGCACCAGGCACTGCCTGCTTCCCACCATGATGATAACAGACTAACCCTCTAAAACTGTAAGCAAGTCCTCAGTTAAATGCTTTTCTTTATAAGAGTTGCCTTGGTCACGGTGTCTCCTCACAGCAACAGAACAATGGCTAAGACAGGTAATATTTCTCACAATATATATGTTTCATGTGTGTCCCCATCTGCTTGTGATGAAGCCAATGCATTTCCTCTGTCAGACTAGTAGACCACACCCCATGATGTCACCTTGCAGTTTTAAGACAGTTAATTTACATAATATACCAACTGGGTCTTGCAGATTCTTCTGCAGCTATGAACCTTTAACACGGTGGCAAAAACAAGTGGCTCTTTCTTTTTGGATTTCTTCCTGCCATCTCAGATTCTTACAAAAATGGACAGACAAACAAACAAACAAGCCTTATCCTTAAAAGGCAGTCATACTTTGGTTGTTTTTTTCTGTTGCTGTTTGTTTGTTTGTTTTCTAAAATCTTGATCGTCCACCACTCAAGTTTCCTTGTGTGCCCTACATTTGCCTCTCAGCAAATGAGTCCCCATTGACAAGTTAACTCTAGAGCTGGGTTAAGCATGCTGCCCCAGTTCCCAGTAAGCTTTTGGGCTTTTGTTCTTGCCAGTCCAAATAACTCTTGAATTGAGCAGTGCATGATAATTCTGATTCCCAGCCAGGAAAACCTTAGTTCTAGTTTACTAAGGTAACTCTCATTTTCCAAGCTTCTAATTGTTACACTTTTTTCATTCCTTTTAATTTGTTTCACAAATGTATTCCCTAGAATCAGATAAAATTAAATGCCCATATTAAAAAAATTAACTTGGCCTTGTACTGTGTCACCAAGTAGCTTAAGTCAACTTCTTAAAAAAAATGACCAGTAACTGACCATTTAAATTTCAATATCATTTCCTAGATAGATCTTATTTGTAAGAGACAAAAAATTGTATTTTATACCCAAGCTCTTCCTCAATACTAACACAGCTGACCTTCTGGGGTTGGTAACTGTACTTAGAGGCTAATATCAATGAGGATATCGGGGCTAAAACACAGCTAATACTTTTGCCCTTGCCCCTAGCTCTGCTAGGTTCCATGGGACCATGGAATGATGAGACACCCCCAAGTGGTCCTATAACTCCTTTGATGAATCACTTGTTTTATGGCCAGAAAGGTCATGTGTACATCCCACAAAGAGGAGAGTCAACACAGGAAAATGTCTGCCACGCTCCCAAAAGAAGCCATATTTCCTCCATTATCCTAGTGTACAGTGTACATGCACTGGGAAACACAGTACTCCTAATATAAAGAATGAGAGAGGAAAAAATAATTGTTCTTGTTAGTTATACTATGTGGAAAGAAGAGAGAACATGGTACGTTGCTTATTACTTAGAAGAAAATCTGTAAATCTAAAGTTGTCATTGTTTTCTTAAGAAGTTATGATAACAACTTCATCTTTGTTTATGAGGCTTCCTTCCCCGATTTGTACCATCTTGAAGTTTGGAGTGTTTCTGCCCCAAAGCAAAGCTCCCTCCATGATCATCACTGAGGTTACTACTGGTGCTAGCTAATGAGAGGTTACTCAGAGTTAGAGGGCTAGACTTGATTTGGTCCTGAACTGCAGAACCTCCTAGGTTTCTTGATGAACATTTTCTGTGCTTTTAAGAATGACAAAGATTCAGTAAAGAAAGAACTATTGCACCAGAGACGCAAGAAGCCCTAGGTTAAATCTCCAGCATCACACACACACACGCACACACGCACGCACGCACGCACGCACGCACGCACACGCACACACCTTTTAAGGAAGAAGCAGTTTTGAAACTATAAATATTTAAAACCATGATGCTGTCCTACACAAATTCTGATTTAATTAATTTTAAAGAGATACATTTTATTCTATCAAAGAACATATTCACCCAAGCATTCTGTATCTTTTTAATGATAAAAACTATTCCCTTCATGGTGCCATCCCACAGTCAAAACTCTGACCCATAATTGTTCCTGTCTGAAAGAACTACAGGGATGGATGGAAATGGAGAGGAGCCTCAGGAAAAGGAGGTCCAGCAACAGGCCCAAGGTGGGATCCAGCTCAAGGGGAGGGCCCAAGGTCTGACACTATTACTGAGGCTATGGAGTGCTCACAAAAAGGGACCTATCATGTCCGCATTCTGGAAGACCCAACAAGCAGCTGAAAGAGTCAGATGCAGATTCGCATCCAACCAATGGACAGAAGCTGCTGATCCCTGTGGTTGAATTAGGAAAAGTAGGAATTAATCTGGACCCCGGAGGTTTCTCAAACACTGGACCACCAAACAGGCAGCATCCACCAGCTGATCTGAGGCCCCCAGCACATGTATAGCAGAGTGCCATGTGCTGAGGTTCTGCCCAGTGTATTCTATGGACGTGTTCACAAGCTCATTCCCCCAGCCTCCAAGCCCAGTCCCCCAGCCCCCAAGCCCAGCCCCCCAGCTCCCAAGCCCAGCCCCCAGCCCAGTCCCCCAGCCCCCAAGCCCAGTCCCATTTCTGAAGTGCTTCTTCTCTGTCTTAATAGCTTGTTTCTATTTCTGTTTCTAGTACTGTACCTCTAGTCCAATTCTTTGTTGTGGGACACAGGGGCCTCAGAAACCTCAGTGAGTGCCTTGAGACTCAGATCTGTACCTCTAACACAGAGACACCCCAATCTGGGTCCAAGGTAGATCTACATATAAGGTCCATGGGGACCCATAACTCAACTGAAATACAAGCTCACCAACTATTGTTCTTCTATAAGTTTAGAGCATGCTTCTGAGAAGTGCCTGGTAAGTCACTAGCACTGGGGAAAAGGGAAGAGTGGCTCCCAGTAATTCTGTGAAGGAAATAGAAAAACACATTTCTAAGCAGAGAAGACAAGAAATGAGAAATGTAGAGAAAAACTCAGAAGAGGACAGTGTCTAATTCCCTCTGGTCTTATAGTGTGCATGTTCACGTCCCCATTGCTGGTGTTTTACATCGATCCAGGTTGATAAGTGCCAGGACCACCCGTAGGTGGAGCAGGTAGGCTTCCATGGTGTGATTTAAGGTGCAGGAAGACTCCAGGCCCTAAAATTGTTTTTTTCCCTGGCTTCACAGGGCACATTAAGTAGTGATTGCCTCAGGTTTCTCTATTTAAATGCAAATAACTCTGGAAAAGATAATAAGTTATGAGAATCATTAAACATCAGTGTGATTAGCTTATTAGATTGCTTTCCTAGAAGACTCCTGAGGGAGCATCGTACAAAATGGTCATGGCTTAGAGGTCTGTCCACAGGAAGTCCCTTATCTCAACATGCCTCAACTTTCTCTACAGCATGGGCTCCAGGATTTGTCCCATCTGGTTCTTGGATGTTGTAGGAGTGAACAGGAGGCTGCGAAGCAACAGAGCATCTCAAGCATTGACTGTCACAAGAAGAAATGACAGCACCGGAGGCCTGAGGGGAGACAGTGGGGATCCATGTTGGAGGCCTTGATTCTCAGCCAGAAAAATAGGCAAGGTCATGAGAAGAAAGTTGAGATTCCAGTGATCAAAACTACTTGAAAGATAACCAAACTAAGTATTCATGCATGATGGGTAAATTAAACAACAAGATACCAGGTTTACCCATAAAATGAAAAAAAAAAAAAAAGTTGTAAAATGATAATATCCAGAGTAGAAGAATACAGATGAAAGTGGGCTGCTGTCGGGATACAAACTGTCTCTTTAGCATCATGGATCACAAGACCTTAAATATGTGAAGCAGCAGTTCTGACTCCAAGAATTGACGGGATAAATAAAGGAGAGTGTGCATCCGATTCAGCTGCAGACGTTCTCATCACAGTATTGGTTATAATCACAAGGCTCTAGAAATTACCTAAATGACTGACCAAAAGTTAGTCATAAATCATGGTACAAACCTTAAACTGTATCCTAGTCCTATTTGAAATGCATTTTTAAAATATATATATATGAAGTATATTTATTAACAGAGGAAGATATGCCTAATAATCTAATAATCTTTGGGACAACACATGTATTATGCATTCATATTATGTATCCTCTGTATAGGTATCTATCCTTATGAAGAAGTGTTTGCAGAAACATGAATAGTAGCTATAAATACTGTGAAATCACAGAGTCATTTCTTTTAGTCATTGTTTAACTTTGTTTGCATGTGTAAAAAACTTTTAAGAGGCATTCAAGGAAAGGAGAAAAATTCTCGTTAAGAGGAAAGCTTTTTTCGGTTTGAGCCAAGGATTTTTAATCTATAAAGTGAGGGGAGAGAGAACAGCTTCCTGATGTAGTCTGTGAAACTCTGAGGAAAAGGGATAAGAAATGCGTGAAAAGAGTTTTGAAGTCAATAAATCTCCCTGTGGCATCAAAGAAGAGGAAGGCTGCAGAACCGTTATTTCTGCTCAATTGCTTGTGAAAAGAAAAAAAGAAAAAGGAAAAAAACTAGTCTCAGCAATGTTAACAGCGGGTTGCTCAGCTGAATTGGAAAACTCATCCCAACAAAGGCAAATAGGAAGCAAGAGAGTTAAAAGCAGCTTTGAGGAAGTACATCAATTAACGCAAGGACACATTTCGTTAAAGTGCCTGGAGAGTGAGTCCAGGAAGTTACTTCCATGAGTACCTGCTCCTTCTACCTGTAGTGGGTCCGGGTGGGCAGCCTGCACTGCTACCCTGCATTGCGCATGAGCATGGGGCACAGGGACCTGAGTCACTAGCGGGAGCAGCTGCATGTAGCAACTCGTATTTTCAACAGTCGTGAGAAGATTTTCCCTTCCTGGTTTTGCTAGCTCCGCACCAAAATCAGTCCATTGCTTCACAAGTGCGTGACCCAAGGAGAGTCCTGCAGTATGGCACAGCCAGGAGAGTTGGCAGAGCAGCTCACTGAGCGCTCTCCTCCAGGTATCCTTGCTGAGGGCAGACACAGCATCTCAACCCTCAGACACAGCTCCAGCAATGGGTGAAAAAGCAGGAACGAAGGGACTGGAAAATTTGCCTCCAGAGCTGTTCTCTGACCCAAGTTCCCTTCCCTTCACCCTGTTCTTACAAAGACTAAGACCTTTCTCCCTTGACAATACCCTCTTTACAGTTATTAGTGGATACAATGGTACTAGACCCAGAGCGCAGCATAGGGAGTAGGTAAGACAGACAAAACACCTCCACTCCACTGGTGGAGTTAACATCCTAGTAGAAGAGAGAATGAACAACAGAATATAGCAATAAAATGTTGATGAATGTAGAGTGGAGTGCAATAGAGCCCTGGGCTTTGGTGACTGTCGGCCTGGGGACTGGTAGGCCCTGGGGCACGGTGTAAGAACCAGAATGTATTTAGCATGGAATGGGAAGTCAGCTGGGGAATAACATGAATATATGTGTGTGTGTGTGTGTGTGTGTGTGTGTGTGTGTTGTATGTGTATATGTGTATATGTGTATTTGTATATATATATGATCATGTTACACATATATGTATATATGCATATGTGTATGTATAGGTCATATATGTCATATATAAGTATATATATATATATATATATATTTATATATTATTTCTCAATCTGTTGACTGACCTACTTAGAAATTTACATGAAACTCTCCAGGTTCTTCATTTAAAATGCAAACACTTTCAACATCAGTAGCATCTTAATTGGAAGGTACTGATTATAACCTTTTCTCTCATTCCCTTTCAGTGAGACAGTGAAAGTGCTGGGCATCTGCCTGGGGCTCTGAACCTAGGCAGAAGCATTTTATACAGCAGCAGTACATGTGTGCTCAAGGGCAAATAAAGTTACCAAGGTCAGTGATGGAAAGAGTGAGCCCGGAGCGTCAGCCATGGAGCCAAGTGCTGCTAAAATCAGACTCTGAGTCCTCACTCCCTGCCTGCTAATGGTGCAGTCTTGGCCAGCTTCCATTCTTAGAAGTTGGTAATAAAAGAACATGAAACAAGCATTCCCATAGTTGGAAATTATTGAAATGTATCTAAGTCATCCCTGTGAGTCCCTGCTGTGCCATGCTGTAGGGGCACATTGGCATTTAATTCAGGATCGTAACACCGAGGATGCCCAGCTAGGTGCTACCGCTTTGAGGATGAGTCAGAGAGCAATAATATCCACATGCTTCTTCTATGTGCATGATTTCACTTTCTCCGAAAGTGGTGAGATTTTGGAAACAGACTTTGGCAAAGAAATGTTCTTCTGCTAAATATAACAGGGAGGGTAGACATCCTACTCCACTCCAGTTTCTAAGCACTTTTAAATGTCTGTGTGACTCTCTACCAGAAAGAAAAAGTGTTGCCTTTTGGTAAAATCTTATGCTGTATTAGTTGGCAAGGTGAGTTGGAATCCACATCTAATTCTTAGAGGACTTAGCAAAATGGCGACTATTCTGCAGTGTGAGTAGCGTGGAAGAGATCTAACTCTGCCCCCCTTGACTTAGAGCACAGCAGAGTGTGCAGCTGCTTAGAGGGCAGACAGGACTTCCAACAGTCAGTCTTGACTAGACTGCCTGATACGTGAATCCATAAACTTTAAAAACCAAGTCCATAAAATAATAAATTGAGGAATCAGGAAAACGTTCTACAATATGAAGAAGAGGGCATGTTAGATATAGAAGGTGAAGACGCTAGGGAGAAGGTGTTGTGTTGGGACTGAGAGGTGGTGTCCCTGAACAGACTGGAGACAAAAGACCAGCGTGAGACTCTAAAGAGGAGAGAAAGTTAGGAAGGCCTCACCTTCTAAGCCTCACAACCCTTGCCACAGGTTGTGTCCACCTCCTATTGGAGCATCCCAGACACACACCTCCTCAAAGCAAGGCAGGGCATTTCCAGGAAGGAACCACTGGGGGCAAACTCCTCAGTGTTGTACCTCTGACCAGTTCAGCCTTCACTGTTTCAAATAAGCAACTGCAACCCCGGCAATGGGGCTGGAGAGATGGGTCAGCAGTTAAGAGCACTGCAAAGGACCTGGACTGGGTTCCCAGCAGCCACATGGTGCCTCACAGTCATCCTTAACTCCAATTCCAAGGAATCCAATACCTTCTTCTAAACGCCTTGGGCACCAGGAACACACCAGAAGACAAAACACTCAAATATATGAAGTAAATAAATCCTTAAAATACATCTCCAGCATCCTTAACGGGCTTCTCCCAAACTCCAGCTTCTCACTGATCTGAAACAAAGACTTTTATCTCCCCAGCTCAACTAAGAATAAAAACACTTCTTACAGTCATTTCTCTCCAAAGGTTGTGAGGTGTCTTCGATGTTGCTCACTATGTAGCTCAGGCTGGTCTTGAGTTCAAGACCTTCCTGCATCTGCCTGCTGAGTGCTGGAGTTACATGTCTGCATGCATCATCACAGAGGTACTAGGAGTTCAAATGTTCTTTTTAAATTCCATTTTAAAACACTGATTGTACGTGTGTTGGAGGTGAGGGTATGAAGACAGGTAAGACATGCCATGGCACATGTGGGAGTTGAGTCTTTTCTTCTGCTCGGTAGAACTCAGATGTCTCAACTTCCAGGACAATTTTTATACCCGCTGAGCCACCTTAGTTGTTCTCAAATGTTCTTTTAAGTCGGTCAAGGGCTGGCAAGATAGCTCAGGATAAGAAGCCTGATAGGCTGATCCACGGAACGGAGATACAGGTGGGAGAGCAGAACTGACACCACAAAGTTGACCTGTAACCTACATATACATGTGCAGCTCTGCACATGTGCCCACACACACCAGAATAATACTTCCTAGAAAGGACTGCCTGCTCTGTAATAGTGAGATATTTTATCAAAAAACAAAAAACAAAAAAAAAAACAAAAAAAAAACATGTTTAGAAATGTCTGCTAAAGGACTAGAGAGGGGACTAGAATGTGGGTTTTCTCTCAACTCCCAGTTCACAGCCACATGTTTTTAAAGCTTTAAATAATGTGACACCCAAATACATAAGTAGCACCCTGGAAAATTGCTATCACCTTCCAAAATACTACTCAAGTCATAAATGAAGAGCAGAAGACCATTGGTGAGTGACTTTGAGTCCACCAACAAAAGTTCAGATCAGTGGAAGGATTTTCACAGGTCTGTGGCGTTCGCTGTGGTGCCTGTGTGCAACAAGTGTCTTTCTGCCTAGAAAGAAAGCACCGGGTTAGAAACATAGGCGGGGGAAGCATCGCCCATCTGCCTCAGCTCTCTGGAAACACTCTGGGATGGCGATGCGCACCCAGGACAACAGAGAGAGTCATGTGGGAAGCCATACCTGTCTGAGAGGAGCTGGGAATGGGCAGGGGGCAACGCTCCTAGAGATAACAGGCCCAAGTATGGCAAACATGACGCCAACAGATCTCTCCTCTCTCTCTCTCTCTCTCTCTCTCTCTCTCTCTCTCTCTCTCTCTCTCTCTCTCTCTCTCCCCCCATAACCATAATCATAGGATTATATTCCTAAAGCTAGTCACATCCTTCTTTCTTCCATATTTATCTCTCTCCTTCCCATGGAGCCTCAACGCTCTCATCTCACCATTAGATTATGTGGGCCTTCTTATGCCCCTTTCTACCACCCCACCCCCACCCTGGCAATGGTCCCTTTTTACTTTCCTGGTTCCTGAGGTTACTCCAGGATATATACTCACAAGTGACGATTTGAACCTCTGGGTTTCCTCACTCATTATGCTCTTTTCTAGTTCCATCCATTTAACAGACTAGACCCTGGAGAGCAAACACAATTCCTTTGAGTATCAAAGGGGAGAATGGCCAGTCTCTGTTTGAGGATCATGAATGGAGGCTTCCTTATGGAAGAGATGTTTGGGCTTGTCTTTGAAAAGAGAGTTGAAAGGCAGGGGTAGAGCTCAGTGAGCAGAGACCTTGTCTGGCACACACAAAGCCCTGGAATCCATCCCAGCACTGCACAGTCAGGGTTAGTGGTGTGCACCAGCAGTTCCAGCCCTTGGAATGTGGAAGCAGGAGATTCAGAAGACCAAGGTCATCTTCAGCTACCTAGAGAGTCTGAGACCTCTCTGGGATACATATGATGTCTTAAAGGAAAAAAAAAAAATGGATTAAGACCTGCCAGGTAGTGAGATGGAAGAGAGACATAGTAGCCTGGGCATTGCAGCAGTGAGGTTTGGGGTTACAGTGTAGGGAACTCCGGAGTTCAGGATAAGTGTTGTGGTTTGAATGAGAAGTGTCACCCATGGCCATATCACCCTGAATGCGCCTGATCTCAGAAGCTAGGCAGGGTTGGGCCTGGTTAGTACTCAGATGGGAGAAATGTCCTCCAATGGAACACTGGGTGAAGTTATAGAAGCATTTGGCATCTGAGATTTGGATGTCCTAAAAACGTCTTTCAGTCCAGTCAGCCCAGAGTCAACTGCTACTCTGGGAAGCAGTTGCTAGTCTGAAGGATGCTTCTCGGTTGTTTACATTTGCACGTCTCACATTGTCCTGGAAGTTGGACATTCCGACGCTTTCCAATTCTTTCTTTGTGAGTGATCTGTTGTGTCCCTATCTGTTTGCCCATCTATCTAGCCCAGCTCAAAGATTTCAATAGCCGTTTTTAAGTATTCTTACCACAAATTTATTAACTCAATGTCTTGTAGCTGCAAACATTTTTCTCTGCCTGTTTGTCTTTTCAATTGGATTGTGCTTTTCAGTTTTGTTTAACATACATGTTATTTTTTTTTAATACTTCTGTGCTTCAAATCTTTCTGTCCTTAGGTCCTGAAAGTATATATGATGGGCTTTTTTGGAGTCTGAGTCTTTTACCTCTTTTCTATTAATTTGAGGTACAAAAAGGCAAAGGTAGCATTGCGTGTCTGTTAGGTGTCCTTAAGTACACTCACTATGTGAACACAAGAAGTGCTTTTTCACACTTCCAGGGCTTAAATCTGGGCCAAATCCCTTTTCTACCCTCAAGAAAGACACCATCCTATCTTTCAAGATCTAGCCAAGCCTCCTCTCAAAATGGACAGCTTGGGATGGTGAGGCAGTTTAGCAGGTAAAGGCTAGGCTGGTCAGGTCTGCCGAGCTCACGAAGTCTCTGGTACTCACACGGTGCAAGGAGAGAAGCAACTCCTGCAGCTGGATCGCTGACCTCCACACACATGCTACATGCGTGTGCAATAAATAAACAAGTATTGCTGAGGATCACCAGGCTCAGTGTTAGAGCTGTGGGTCCCAGCTCTGTTGTTTGATAGCTACATTTACAAACTGACTAAGCTCAAACTGTCTAAGCCTCCATTCCCTCATCTGTTAAATGAGAATCAAAATAGTGGTTCCTTAAAAGTGTTGAGGAAAGTTATCACATGACCCAGAATCCCACTCCTGGGCCTGTCCTCAAAAGAACTGAGGCATTCTGTGGTTGGTCCCCTGCATGATAGAATTAGGAAGAGGAGCCTTGGGAAAGTGACTATGTAAAATTCAGATCAGAGTCTTTTGTTTTCCTCTGAGTGTTCTATAGCCCAGGCTGGACTCATTATGCCATTAAGAATAGCCTTGAACTCCTGATCCTCCTGCCTCCACCTCCCAAGTGCTGGGATTTTCGGGGTGCACATCGCCCATTTATGGACAGTGTAGTGCACTTTTAAAGGCAATGTCACAATGCTGCAGCCATTTCTGTCACTTGAGAACACAATGAAGCGTTGCCATCTTTGAGCTGGAAAGCACACACTCTGCAGACACTGAACCTTCCAGCACTTGAACCAACTGCAGCCTCCAGAGCTGAAAGAAAACGCAATTTCATTGTTTAAGCTAACACTGCTGTGTAATGGTAGGTAAGCCAACCAAAACAAGGATAAGAGACCACTGAATTAGATGCCCGCTTGGTGCCCCATCCAAAAGAGAGATACAGCCCTAGTGACTGATGGGGAAAGTGGGAGAAAGGGTACAGGTCTCCCTGCCTGCCATCTGCCCCTTCCTTTCTGCTAACATTTCCACACCTCTGGCATCTCTAGCTTCGGGGATGTTTCTCTAACCTTGTCTAAAGGAAAGGAGAACCAGACCTACAATGGAGCCAAACAAACAGAATGGGATGTATCTGAAAGTAAAACCAAAGTCCCAGTGATCTTCTCCCTCCAGCATCCTGGGTGACCTTTTCCTATAAGTTAATCTCGGGGATTTTTCAAGACACAGTCACTGAGTTAAACGGAACATTTTCCATTGCAAATTTCTGTACTGTCTTAGTTACTCCATATGCCTGAAATTACTTTATTTTTAGTTAACACATTAAAAAAAAAATAACAGAATTAAATGCAAATCCTTGCAGAAGTTGTCGGACTCCTGTGATGCTTAACGACATGAAAATTTCACTGTATTATTTATATCCAGATATGCTGCAGCTGAATTTCATTTGGAAATGTTCAGAATTTTAAGTTCCTTCACTGAAAAAAAAAACTCTCTTCAATGAAAGCTTTCTCTCATCTCTTATTAAAAAGCATTAATGTTAACACCTTAAAACAAAATGTGGTCCTCTTACACACCGAAGACCCCAATCCAATTTAAGAGCTCATGTGATTCCCAGAAGAGCAGAACCCCCAACACACCTGAAAATGTTTAACTTGTATGTGAGTAACCCAAGTGGAGCAAGAGTCCTAACAAAAATCCTAGAATGAGCACTCTCCTTGTCCTCATGGGATGAGAAAGATTTGACTTCTAGTAGCATCTTCCATCTCTGAATCTGTGCTTCTAAATTATTAAACTTTTGAACCTTTAATGAGACCTGAGAAGAAGATGGACAGGTTCGAGCCTCAAAATCTCCAGGCCGATGGGAGGCTGACTGAGTGAGAAGAAGCACCAGGATGCCAGGAAGAGAACGTGATACAGTGTGGAAGCAGGGGCAACCCCAGCAAACCCAGCAAACACCAGGAGGAACAGGACCAGAGAGTAGAACGTGGAAGTGGCCAGAGAATCTCTTCCTTGCACAAATCACTGCCTCCATTATTCTATACTTAACTTGTTAACAGTCCAGTTGCATACTGGGCAAAGTGATCTTGCTCTTTGTGAGTCTGGGGAAGGGGAAGCAGAGGAAGAATCACGGCACACCTGTAAAGAAAGTCTTCTCTAGCAAGGCTTCTGATCAGGAGAAAGAGACCCAAGTCTTGCTGTGCTTTTTGCTCTACTCACATGGCTTATAGCAGTCATGTAATTTCAACACTCTGAGCAGTTCAGGGCAGGCTGGTGCTGTCTGGTGTTAGTCGGAACGCTTGAGCTCTAAGATCCTAATGATTTGTATTGGGGTCCTTAGAAGGGGCCTGGGGGCTCCCTTCTTTCCCCAACTCAGTGATGGTGTTCCAGAAGCTCTAGGTGTCCTATCTCTGGAGGAGGCCTCCTCAAAGCATACCAGGAGTAAGAAGAGGAACTTGTCCCTGGACTGAGTTCACTGGGTCTCTGAAAGTGCCTCATTGTGCTGTCAGAGATCACTGCCTACAGGAGGTGAGTTGCAGGAGCAAGAAGATAGATGAATGAAAGCTGAGAAGCCTAGAGCCCCCAGGAATGAGGGGGGTGTAGAGGGGGAGTGTTGTTTCCCTAATTGGTTCCTGATTATGTCAATAGAAAAGGTGGATGCCAATTGCTGGGCGAAAGGAAAAAGGTGAGACTTCCAGGTTCCAGGAGGAAAAAGAAGGGCCACAGGGAAGAAAGAGGATTCAACCAGGCTTTGCAACGAGGAGAAGCTGCAGCCCTGTAGGTCTTGGGGCACCTGGAGTTTGTAGCCTCCACTATGAGCAGAGGCTGAGGAGTTTGGAGGAAGCTGGCTAATAGCATTAGGGCAGAAAATTCTTTACCCAGCCATTGAGTTATCTGGCTAGTTTGAAAATAATAAAACTATCTAGTGTTTTCTATCCACAGAGCTAAGGTGGGCAGGAGGAGAAAGAGAGCAGCCAGGGCGGTTGTTGGTGGCTTGGCGAAGCCAGCTGGAAGGAACAGGCAAATTGGAAGTAAGGCTGGCCCCTGGAAGGAGTTATCGTGGGCTGGTGGGAGCGTGATCTCAGAGCTAGCTGAGAGCATGGCCCGGGCAAAGGAGCAAGTGTGGCATTTAACTTTACACATAACGGGGAGGGGGGACTCTGTCTACAGAAAGTAGAGAGACTAGAGAAACAGATATCACTTGCAGAAGGGGAGCCCTAGGGAAGTGTGACCTGCATGTTGTAGGCTTCATGTGTGCAGCTGGATGGACAGAAGACATGACAGGACTAAGTAGTTTGTCTAGGCTGACAGCTAGAAAACAGTCTATCCCAGAGAGGGTCGTCCCTTGCAGGTCACAGAATACTCAGGAAGAACTAGGTAGTGTGGGTCAAGATGTAGTCTGGGTTGATCACTAACTCAGTTCTGCTTCTGCAACATGGCTTGAGAAATCTTCATTGCTTGTAGGGATAATCTGTTCTGCCTTTGAGGGGGTCATCTATCTGTAAAGCTCTGCTCATCCTATAACCCAAGGTGACTTCAGGTTTGGGACAATGACTGAAAGTTTCAGATACTTTGTAGCCTGGAACAGGATGCTGTAAAGCTGACAAAAATATCTCAGTTCCTCTTCTCATTATGTCTTCAGCATTGCAAAGGAATGATCTGGGCTAGGCACCCCTGGTTTGAGACAGACATTCCTCAGTGATTAACAGTCATAGGCAGAGTCAAGCAGAAGTCTGACCTAAAGCCAGTGTTGTAACTAGTTTGGCATCAGCTTGATATGAGCTACAGTCACCTGGGAAGAAGAGCCTCAATTGAGGAACTGCCCCCACCAACTCACCTTGAGGACAAGCCTGTGGGGCAGTTTCTTGATTAATTATTGATGTGTGAAGGCCCAGGTCACTGTGTGTGTGGAAGGGGTGGGGGTGCTGCCCTGGACAGGTGGTCCTGAATGCTATAAGAAAGCAGGCTGAACAAGCAATGAGGAGCAAGCCAGTGAGCAGCACTCCTCCATGGCTTCTGCATATGTTGCTGTCCTGACTGCTCTTCCTGGTGAATTCCAGATTGCTTTTTGTCCTGGTATTTTATCACACCAATAGAAACCCCAACTAAGACTGCCAGAGAGACAAATACAAAATGCAGCTGTCTGACTTTCAGCTTGATTTTAGCTGCCTTGTGGTTCCAAATAAGAAGTCAATGCTTCTTAGCAAAAACAATCTCAAGGCCAGCACCCACTGGAATAGACTTGCAGGCATCTCCCATTTGTGTGGCCTCTACTTTGATAATCTCCCTCATTCGTGATCTACTATCTAGTCTTCAGCAACCAGGTGCTGAGAGGAGAAGGCAGTATCCCCTTTGATTTTTTTCCCCAGAGGGACCCACCTCTCCCAGATGGCAGATGCTGGCAGAGGGAAAACTCCCTGAAGAATGTGGGTGTAACAGTACAGAGATAGATTCTGGGCTTCACGTTGGGGTCAGTGCTGCCCTGGTGACATGAAATCTGCCGAGGGTGGGAGCCCAGCCTTCCTCATCTACTGGCTGCTTCTGAGAGCCCAGAGCTTCCTGTTGGTGTTCAGAGATGCTGGGACTGCAAGAAAGCCACCTCTCCCACCTCTCCCCTCTACCTACTGCTATCTGTCCAGGTACAAGAAATGAGAGTGTTAAGAGAGAGAAGCCACAGAGACTGAGGGAGGCTGTAGGCGGGTCAGAAGCTTTGCCATAGCAGAGCAAAAAATGATTGCAGAGTCAACTATTCTGTACCCTTGGGGGCCTCTCAGAGACTGAACCATCAACCAAAAAGCATACACGGGCTGGACCTAGGCCTCCCCGCACATATATGGTAGATGTGCAGCTTGGTCTTCATGTGGGTCCCCCAATAACTGGAGCAGGGGTTGTCCTTAAAGTTCTTGCCTATCTGTGGAATATGCTCCCCTAACTGGGCTTCCTTGTCTGGTCTTAAAGGGAGAGGATGCGCCTAGCCCTGCAGAGACTTGATGTGTCAGGGTAGAGGGAGTCCCAAGGGGGGCCTCCACCCTCTCAGAGGACAAAGGGAGAGAGAATGGGGGGGAGTCACTTGTGAGGGTGGAGGAAGGGGGCAGCAATAAGGATGTAAAGTGAATAAATAAATACGTATTTTTAAAATGACTGCAGAAAAACACGAGGAGTGAACAAATGGTGTATTACAGAGAGACCCTAGGACCACAGCTGGCAGATGCCAGACACTGAGGTGGCCACTGTCTCCACAGGAACAAGCAATGACTTCACCAAGCCCTTCCTCTATTTGCATACCTTGCTGTCCTTTGGGGAAGGTTTTTGCTTCCATCTGATCTCTCCCTATCTTCGTGTTTCATTCTCCCCTGGCACTGTTGAGTTTAGAACAGAGGGAGATGCAGGCCAGCAGGCTCAGTTACAGGTCAGTAAAGGTGGATAGAGGCAGAAGACAGGGAGGTGAGTATGCTGATCACTTCCAAGAGTTTGGAGACAAGGCTTCTATGTCCAGAGATGCTACTGACACTTCTCTCAGCTCTAAAGACTCCTTAGGTAAAGCAGGAAAGGACAGCCCTTCCTCCAGACAGATACAGCTGGTGAAAGGCAGGTGCATATAGCCCGGGCTGTATTATTTCCACTCATTTCTCTTGGATTCCTTGCACAGTAAAAGCCTGCACAACTCTGTGTAGTATCTCTGATCAGCCAGGTGTGCCCATTTCCCCATCTGAAAAAAAAAAAAAAGGAATAAGGTCTACTATCCTGTTCAAGTTGTATATGTATTATTTTACCTTTTTATTGTGAAACATGATGAAAAGCAGAAAAGTGAAGAAACGAATGTGAAATGCCTTATGGCTATTTCAGAGACAAATGAAACCATGCCATAGAAGAGACTTTGGAAAATGCAGTATTAAATCAGGACTAACCAGTAACTGAGTTGGGGCTACTGATGATCCCAGCTCCAGTGAGATAGCCTCAGCGGAGGGCTGTGGGGCCCTAGGTGCCAGCAGTGAGATAGCCTCGGTGGAGGGCTGTGGGGCCCTAGGTGCCAGCAGTGAGATAGCCTCGGTGGAGGGCTGTGGGACCCTAGGTGCCAGCTGCTTCTCCTGTTTCTGCTTCTCTTCCCTGGGGTAGCCAGCCTGCTCTGCACTGGGCTGAGCTGGAGGGAGGGGAGCTTAGCCTGGGCAGGGGGGTGCAGGCAGGATCTTGGTTGTCAGTGAGTGTGCAGGTAATGACACACACCCAGGAGCAGCTTCAGAGAACTCGTTCGGTTTCTTGGGAGAAACAAAGGTTATTTAAACTGTTGGGGGTGAGTAGGAGCTATTGGAGTGAGCATACATCATTGGCCAGATACAGGGTGCTGGGGATGCCTTATTTGCATGAAGAGGAATTCCAGGTGCTGCTGGACATGACCTTATGAGGAGAAAGGAGGTTTAACCTGGATATCAGCCATGTGGCCTCCTCTGGTGAGACAGCAGGGGCAGCACAGGGCTACACGGCCAGGACAGCAGGCCTGGGGCAGGGGAGGGGAATGATCCGACTGATGATCTCAGGACAAGATTTCTGGAGGTTGGCCATGCCTCAACCCACTCTTGCTCCAGGCCTGCTCCTCCTGGTCCCATGGCTCCTGGCCCCACATTTCCCCTTTTGGTTTTATAGAGGGGAGGTATGATCAGCAGCAGCCTCTAAGTTGGGAATGGTTTGGTATTGAACCAGAACCTGATTGGTCTCTTTGTTGTTCTGAATTGAGTCCCTTCTGAGATCTCTCAGGAGAACCTCTGTTGTTCCTAAGCTGAGTCATAGTGAAGGATCAGAGCTGAGCTACTATGCTGCTCCTGGGAGAAGCCCAGGGGCAGATGGGAAAGACAGGAAACGCTGTCATGGAGGGAAGTGGAGGGCCATGAGGGGACTGGTCTCATCCTCCCTGTATTCTGTGAGAGTAAGGGGAAAGCCACAAACACTAGCTAGCAGCTTGCCTCCCTCTAAGTCCCTCCACAACCATGAACCCTGAGAACCTGAGACGGAGGAGCCCAAGTCCTACACACACACAGTACCACAGATAAGGACCAATTTGAGACTAATTGACCTGACTTTCAGGGATAAGATCTGCCACAAGTGCTATGTCAGTTTGACTAAAGGTCTGCAACCATCATTGATAGTGTAGGTGTGGAGCTGAATCTTTAATCATCAGGAGCACTGCTTTCTCTGTGTTTTACTTTCATTCTGTTCAGCTTATAGGTTACCACCCATAATTCAGAGAAGTCAGGGCAGGAACTTGAAGCAGAAAACACGGAGGAATGCTGCTTACTGACTCACGCCATGGCTCATTCATAACTAGTTTTCTCACACAGCCTACGACCATCTATCTAAGGAATGGTACCACCTACAGTGACCTGGGCCCTCCTACATCGATTAACAATCAAGACAACCCCTTATGGCCAATCTGATCTGGGCAATCTCTCAATGGAGATTGCTTTTCTGTGGAATTCTAGGCTGTGCCAAACGGACAGTTAAAACACTATGACATCATGAGTCCATGTTGCAGATCATCTATCCTCACTGGGCAATGCACCAGTGAAAGCTAACCACTACTACTTTGTACCTGAAAGGAAGCTGCCACAAAACATCTCCCATATCACAAGGGCCATTTTTAAAAAAATCCTGTCTTAAAAATCTTTCTTAATTAATTTTCCTGTTTTGAGGTGAATAAATGAATAGTTTTAAATTTTCTTCTTTATTCTTGAAGATTTCATACATATATACAATGAAATGCAATCATATCTGCCTACCATTTCTCTCCAACTCCCTGCATGTCACCTCCAATATGTACCCCTCCCAGCTTCATGTACATGTACACACATGTCTCTCACCAAGTAGAGTTGATGCCGACAGAATATGCATGGGGATGAAGCTGTCTACTGGAGGACGGGAATTCTGCTAGTGACCCCACCCCCCATAAAGAATGATTTTCCCTGACTAGAGTTCAACAGATAAAAGCACTGATTACTCTTGCAGAGGACCTGGGTTCAGTTCTCAACACCCACATCAGGAAACTTGCCACTTGTTATTCGAATCCAGGGGGCCGGATATCCCGTGATCTCCACAGGCACCTTTACAAACATAGTGCACTTAAACTCATGAAGACACATACACAAAAATAAAGATAATAAATAGATCTTTTAAAGGAATGATTCTCCCCTCAACTGCCAATAGCTCTACAGGAAGGGGTGGGGCCTGGAGATCATCTACCACATCCATGCAGGAAGTTTGGCCGGCTTGATCTTATGTAGGTCTTATACAGGTTATGAGTTCATGGATAGTAGCCAGGCCATGTCCAAAAGACAGCATTTCACAGCACTCCTCACATTCCTTCCCTGAGCTCAGGACAGTGGAGGGGAGTTATACAGATGCCCCATTTAGGGCCTAAGCATTCAGTCTCTACAGAAAGATGAATTTCTGACCAAAGTTTAAAGAAGTCCAGGTCTATGATTGTAAACATAGACTTTTTAACAAAATAACAATAACCAGGTTCTATCCCAGGGCCTATAACTTCCCAGACATGGGCCTTTGACCAGAATTATACAGGCTTTAGATTCTCTCCTGTGTAGTGGGTCTCAAATACAATTAGTAAGTAGTTAGCTACACCCTAACAATCATGCCAAAATCATACCAGTAAGTATATCTTGCCTGGTAGGCCAATATTGTAACATGCAGGGTCCAAAGCTAGGAAAGATTACTGATGTCTTTTTCCCCAGCAGCTTGCATAACATCTTCTGGTACTATGAAATATACCCAACTGGGAGAGTGTGTCTTAGCTGGTTTAAGAGTGTCCTGTAGCCAGTGAGTGACACAGGGTCTTATATGGTGGACAACCAAGGGCTATAGCAATAGTCTGTGCTGTTTGAAGATCTCTGGGGCCTCCCTGGCCAAAGATTCATGGAGAGGTTGGCCTCACCTTGAATTGTGATTTTCATTTAGTAACTCATGCTTTCCAGGAGTGACATTGTCTATCCATGTAAGTTAATTTACCCCCGCCCGGTGTGGTGTGTGTGTGCGTGTGTGTGTGTGTGTGTGTGTGTGTGTGTGTGTTATAAACTTATAAACAGGGGGTTCTAAGCTTATAAACAAGGGACTTTTAGTTTTGAAAACTATAGGGCTTTTTTATACCTCCTTAATTTTGGTTAGTCTATCCACTACCACCCTTGCTCCCCCAATTCCTGCTTAACCCTTTAGCTTCTTCTATTTCCTCTTTGCATTTCTCATGAGTGCTACTATCTTCCCACTGTTTTAATAGCTGAGTTCTGTGATGGTAGGCTTCCTATAGATCTTCATATCTGCCTCCTTTGGATCAGCCCTCTTCACCTCCCCCTACTCTGAAGCCCCTCCCTGCTCATGCCAGTTCACCACCAGTACTCTACCTTTCTGTTTTTGTTTTACCTACAATCTCCTACCATACCTTCCTTAATATATCTGCCCCCAAGAGGTCCCTTTCTACTTTCCTACAGAAGCCTTGGGACCTGGGTTTGATCCCCAAACTACACATCAAATGTAGGGCCAGCAAGATGACTCAGCAGTAATGGTGTTCGCTACCAAACCTGGTAACCTATGTTTGATCATTGAAACCTACATGGCGGAAGGAGAGAACCAATTCCTACAAGTTGTCTCTGACCTTCACACATGCACTCCCCTCCCCTCCAACACACACAATCAATAGATGTATATTTTTTTTAAGAGCCAGATGTAGCGGTACACAGTTGTCATCCTAATACTGGCGAAACAGAGACAAGCTGCTCCCCAAGCGGCTAGCCAAGCATAATCTAGCATAATCAACAAGCCCATGCACATAATGAGAGACCTTGTCTTCAGAAACAACATGAGTCCTGCCATTTGTTGGCTACAGCAGTCAGGAGACCAAGAGCCAGCCCTGCACCTCCCCTGGTAGCACAGTAGAGCTGGCCATGGTGGAGAAGGCATGGGTAAGCCACCCTAAGAGCAGGAAATCAGGAGAGCTGGCCCTGGTGGTGTGGGTGCAGGAAAGCTGGTGGGCTGCCCAACTCAGCTATGACCCAGGCCAAGATCCAGGGCTTTGTATGAACTACTGAAGCACCTGAAGGGGCCAGTCCTGCAGAACAAACATTGCAGGATCTCTATGAATTTAGGGCAACCACAGAATATTGGAGAGAAGTTCCAGTAACGATCTAGTATTGTTAGTGTAGCAGCCTCGAACCAGACCAATGACACGTTGCAATGAACATTTGCAAGTAAAGATATTTGGACAAAAGAGTATATTGTGTGAAACGCTGTGGTACACCACAGCTTCCACAAAGAGGTGGGTTTCTTTGGTTTTGTGCTTTTCTTTTTATTTTATTTTGTGTTTTTAAATTTTCTTTTCTGAAGGAGATTGCAAGGGTAGAGGTCAGATATGAAGGGACCAGGAGATAAGTAGGATTGTGATGCATGATGAGAAATTAACAAAGAATCAATAAAAAGTTAAGAAAGGAAGAAAGAAAGGAGGGAAAACAAACAGGCAAACAAGGTGGGCAGGACCTAAGGAGGAAAGACAATTGAGGCTGTTCTCTGGTCTCCACATACACACATGTACACACACACACACACACACACACACACACAGAGAGAGAGAGAGAGAGAGAGAGAGAGAGAGAGAGAGAGAGAGAGAGAGAGCTATCCATCATACTTTTCTCTTTTTACATTTGTATTAACACATACTAATTGCACAACATTTGTCTTTCACTGTGACATTTTCCTGGGTGCATATGATGTGCTTTGACCATATCTACTCCCCACAACTCGCCCCCACCCCTTCTGCTTCCGTACTAGTCTCCCTTTAACTTTCATCTCTTTTTTTCATCCTAGACTCCGGTTATAAGAAGAGAACGCATGGTACTCATCCTTCTGAGTCTGGCTTATTTAGAAGACTAAGCCCCTTCCTCCATCTATTTTCCTACGGTGGCACAGTCCCATGCGTCTTTATGGTAGAATAAAGCTCTTCATTTTCTCCATCCATCTGATGATAGATGCCTCAGCTGAGTACAAAGCCAGGTGACCATGAAGAACCAAGTGAGCATTGCTGTGTAGGTGTCTCTAGACTACCCAGGAATGGAGCTGGACCATATGGTAGTTCTAATTTCAGGGTTTTGATGAGCCTCCGTACTGATTTTTATGCTGGCTGCACTAATTTGCATTCCCAGCAACAATGTATAAGGGTTCCTTTCCCTATACATCCTCACTGCATCTTTTGTTTTGTGTTTTCTTGATTTTGAGCCATTTTGAAATGAAATCTCAATATAGTTTTGATTTGTATTTCCCTAGTGGAAAAGATGTTGAACAATATTTTGTGTTGATTGACAATTTGTACTTTTTTCTTTTATAAATTATCAAGTCATTTGCTCATTTATTGATTAAATTTCTTCTTCCAAAGGTGTTAAATTTTATGTATTCTGGGTATCAGTCATCTGTCAGATAAACATGCTACCTCTTTGCTGTGTATGATGTCTCTTCACCTGATAATTGTTTCTTTTTGCTGTGTAGAAGCTTTTTAATTTCACACAATCCCACTTGTCAATTATCTTGCTATTACCTCCTGAAAACTGAACTCCTATTCAGAATGGAAATCATCAATAGATTGTGAGATCTGATAGCAATTCACTTAATCTTTTGGTCTTGGAAAATGTCTTATTTACTTATTTGTTTATTTATCTATTTATTTTCATATACATATATATATATGTAGTATATTTTGATCATATCCAACACTCATCTCCCTACCACACACCTCCATATTTCCTCCCAACTTCATGTCATCTTATTTGTTTATTTTTATAACCCATTGAGTCAAGTTAGTACAAACTAGCAGGGGCCAAACTCCCAAAGAAAACTTACTTTTCCTTCCCAAGCAGACATCAATTGCCAATAACTCTCAGCTGGGGTGGGTTTTGTGATGACTTCCCCAAGACAGGCTGCGATATCAAGTGTCTTTACCCTGTCTAGACAACCACAGTTACTATGAGTTCATGGGTGCGTTGGCTCTGTGAAAAAATAAGTACAAGAAATAGCTCAATCGTAGTGACTATCTCTTGAACTGGGCCAGCAGGTCAGTCCTAAGTGGGATGACCAGGGCATGAAAAGATAAAAAGATTTAAAACTCTGGGATCAGGAGGTCTTACACAGCTAATGGCTCATGCAATAAAAGGAACACAAGATATCTCCAGGGCATCACAGGCCCAGCACACAACCACCTTGGAACTGGAACTGCAATCTCTTTGGGGAGAAAAGCCAAGTCCCCAGGAACCTGAACTCCTGGCCCCAGCCCCAGAGTGAACCTTGCTGAGTCTGCTCCTGAGCAAAGACATGGCTCTAGATTCTTTTTGTCCTTTCACCAGGGCCTCTGAAAAGCCTTGAGTCAGCCTGGCTCTCAACCATGTCCAGTGTTGTTTATCCAGGATCCAGAAGAAAGTCAATCCTTTTCTAGGTCTTTGAGAAAAAGATGCTAACAGTCTCAGGGCTGCTAGCCTTGGCTACCACCTCATACCCTTATCTCACCATGTTCACCCTCTCTGAGGATATGACACAGGGATTTTTGCATAATAACTACAAAGTGCAATTATTCAGATATCTATGGCTGAGTGCGGACCATTCCAGACAAGCAGATTATGAAGAATCTCCAGCTGCTGGGATCATTTGATAAAAATATCTTAGCAACTCTGGAAGAGTCAAGAGCTTTCACTGATGCTTGTCCTCAAAACATCAATAACAAATGAGTAAGCATAGGGAGTCGTGGTCATGTGTACACAAAGGCACAAACGCATGAGGCGAGGCAAGTAGAGCATGAGATGTGTAACCGTTCACATTCCTACAATAAAATCCCTAAGACACCTAACTTAGAGAAATGACTTGCATTGCCTGTGATTCTCTAGAGTCTAATCCAAGATCAGAGGAAGCTTTCGGAGAGAGCACCATACCAGAGCTGGACCATGTAGTAGAACAAAGTGCAGGTACCATAAGCCAGGAAACAGGGAGGCAACTGTGGGCATGGCCCCCAGGAACTGAGGGGTCTCCATAGGTCTCACCCCTCAAATGTCCTACCACCTCCAACTGCAATGCCCTGGGGAGCAAGCTTTTTAGATATAGACCTGTTGGGGAACACTCATCCAAGCCATACCAAAAGGTCTGGTGGGAATTTACAAACTTTAGATTGGGTCAGACAGATATTCCTGCTATGTGTTTATTCCTGTGGTCCGAGCCAGGAAAACAAATGTGAGTCCACTTCTGCTCACTGATAAGGGAAAGAATAATGAGGCCAGCAAAAACCCTGCCACAATGAAGCTGGGCCTTCCCATACACCCAGGGAGGTGTGAGCTTGAGACAGAAGGGCGAGCAGGTGGCTAACATCTAAAAGATGTCCCACATTGGGCAAGGATAGGGAGACTAGTGTATCTGCAAGGCCTCAGTCATGGGTCTCTTTCCTGTACTGGTGGTGAGCAGCAGTAAGTAATGATGTAGACACATTTGCTCCATGCATGTTCCTGCCACCTACAGGAGCAACGGACTGTGAGAACAACAATCACCCACAAGTTTCCACTCTTATCTCCTGATATCTTTCGAGTGGATATCTTCCTTTGAACTCTCTAGGTCCACTCTCATCCTGTTCTCTGGGCTGCAAATCTAACATCTATGGGCCACATCAACAGTCTTCCTTGTCCTCTCAGCCAGTGAAGGTTCACCAGTAGACCAAGAGAGAGGGAGGAATCGAGATCAACTCCCAGCCACCCCTGCAGGTTACCCTGATAGACAGCCACCATCTAACAGAATTGCATGTATAGTAGTCTGCATAAGCATGTATAGATTCATGGAAAATAACTTAGACTAAAAATGAATGGTGTTGGCTATGAGAAAACTGGTTAGATTTAAGTAGGGCAGAAGGTACAAATAAAATTTCCATTTCCCCTAAATATTGGTTTAGATATATTGATAGCATATGTTCATAACCTTTTTAAACTATAAGTATCTGTCTTGGTCATTTGTGGTGTCTGAGGACCCTAAGGTTTGGCATCTCTTAACAACTTCATTCCATTCCCCTTTGTGGTCACGTTGTCCACATGAATCCATTCAGCAACCACAGACTAGCTAATCACATTTCAGTATGCTTTCCAATACTGCAGAGACTGTGGCTGTGCTGGGAACTTCCATCCTGGGGCAGGGCGACAGTTCCTCAGTTGCCCAGTGCTACAGTTCAATTTCTAGTTACTGGAAGATCTGCCTAGACTCCTATTAGTTAGAATTCTCCAGAGAAAGAAAACTATTTGGGAAGAAGGGACAGCTAAAGGCTTTTTATAAAGAAACAGCTCATGTGATGGTGGAGGCTTGGAAGTCCCAGGAGCTGCAGAGGGTAATTAGAAAAGAGATAAAGGCCAGTTCAAGTCCAAACAGGAGAGCCTGGTGACCCAATTAGAGGACAATCAGACAGTGTGAATTCTTACTGGGCAAAGAAATCTTTTTTTCTTTCTTTAACTGATGGGACGTTAACATACATTACAGAGGCCAATCTGCTTTATTCAGTCTCCTTATTTAAACACTAATCTTGGAAAGGACCTTCACAGAAACATCCAGAATAATGTTTGACCAGAGATTTTGGAATCCAAACAGTAAACCACTCTGATTGGTTCTACCATCTCTCCACAGTTCTTAATAAATGTTTTCCCCTGAAATTAGCTTAGTGTAGCTAAGAATGTCATTCAATAAAATAAGGCATGATAGATTGTAGTTACTTCATGACTAAAGCCTTCAAGAGAGTGAGAATGTAGATTTAGCTGTGGGCATGAAGACAGTGAAGACTTAATGGCATCTAGCTGGCATTTCATTGCATCTAGCCAGGGGTCCTGGGACCCAATGGTAAAATGCACGTGATCATCTGAAATTGAAGGCCTATTGAGACCAAGGCGCAGGAGGACAGAATGGTTGGTGGGATATGGCACTGTGGGCTCATGAAGAATGTGAGGTATTTCTCAGTATGTTAAGAATTTGAATTATGTATCTTCGTCTCAAGACACAAGAATAGACCATGGGAACTTTCAAAGTTGTTACAGAGAATGATTTGTATATTTATACAAATTAAATACATATATAAATATATTATGATATATAAATAGACGTGTTACACACACACACACACACACACACACACACACACACACACACACACACACACACATATTCTATTCTCCAGTCCTCTAATTGGGTCACCAGGCTTTCCTGTTTGGACTTGAATTTGCCTTTACTAGTTGCCTCTTTTCTAATTACTCTCTGCAACTCCTGGGAATTTCCAAGCCTCCACGATCATATGAGTTGATTCCTTATTTTAAAAAAAAAAAAAAAAAAGCCTTTATCTGTCCCCTTCTTCCTCTTCCCAAGTGGTTTTCTTTCTATGGAGAATATATTTATATATACACATACATACACACATATATGTAAATATATGCTAATTAAATATACTAATTAATTTAATTAAATATAAAAGTTAATTTGTATAATTGTTTAAAATATGATTTGTATATTCATAGGGTAGATGCAAGCAAAATCCAGATTAAAAAAATAAGGTCTGATAATGTTGGGTAATGTTCCAATGTTTTCTGTCAAAATTTGGATATGAATAAGGGAAAGTGTGACCTTGTGGATTCCACTGGTGATTTCTGAGGAGTTGGGCACCTCTGAGGACCTTGAGCCTCTGAGGTTTGCTGATTGTCATGCAGCAGAGACAGCTTCCCTGCTCTGCCTGGAGATTGTAACTCTGCCTCTGTTAAGGTGTCCATAGTTACATCACCTGAGGTCTTTACATTGCAAGGGACATTAATTCTCCTCGTGCTCCACTTTCAAAACCTTCCTTTACCTTCAGGCAGGACTCCCAACTACAGAGTCAGACTAAACTCAAAGCCAAGCCTCTGAGAAGAAGCCAAAACAATAAAAAAATAGTAATTACTTCAGGGTTTGCAATTTCTTAATAATGACCTGGGGAAATGTTTGAAATAGATTCTGAAGGTGCTAGCCACAGGAGACAGGAGCACTTTTAGTTCCAGGTATATCTGCATATGCAATTATATTTTCAGACACTGGACTCAGTGGTCCACCTCAGCTCATTGAGGTTCTATTTGCTTATTTGCTGAGTGGAACCAGACTAGATGGTGATCTGCACAGAATATAATGTAAACCCAAGAAATGCCTTCATGTAATGGTGAAAACCCTCACAGAAAAGACAGGACGAGAG
This sequence comes from Uromys caudimaculatus, assembly GCA_028551405.1. Taxonomy (NCBI): domain Eukaryota; kingdom Metazoa; phylum Chordata; class Mammalia; order Rodentia; family Muridae; genus Uromys; species Uromys caudimaculatus. The sequence continues at coordinate 17,220,511 of CM052707.1, read as the reverse complement.
TGCCAGGGTGGTTTTGTCAAGTGTGACCTACTCACACAACTCAGAAGTATATGTTACCTAAGGGCTGTCACCTGTACACTGCCAAGGTGACCCAGATGAATTTCTTCCCTGCTAAACCTGTTGAGTTCTGAGGGCAGAATGCTTTTATGGCAGAAGTCTCACACTAGTTAGGCAAGCTGAAAGCCCTGCCAGTGTGACCTCCAGACCACCTCTAATGGCATTATGACCCCACTGCCTACTAAAGGGCACGCCCTTCAGAGCCTTGAGACTTGACACTTGCCATGGCTCATGGAAAGAACCATGGAAAAAGGAAAAGAGGTGACTCACCAACGGCTGAAATATCTCCACCTAGTCCCAAAAATCATGAAATATCACCCTCTTACAGAGTCCATCTCCTCCTATTTCTCTTATCCTGTGACTTCCGCAACTTCCAAAAGCTGAGAAGATGATTTATGAGCCTGTCTCCCTAGCTCTCCTAGTCTTTGGCCAATGATAAACTTTCCTCCTATTCAATCAGCACTTGGTCCTTTTATCGATTCCAAGAGGAAAAAGAAGCCAGTTTGGGTCAAAGAAAGAAAGTGGCCCAGATGACATTTTCTTCCTTAAATAATGGAACAATACATTGTTGATCCACATTCCCAAGCCCTTAGATGAATCTCTACTCTGTCTTTCTGGTGCCACATTTAATCCACAGGCAGATTACCATGGCTATGCCTTTATAATCTATCCACATTCCAAACGAATATCATCTGCCACTGACTTGTCTCCTCTGGGATGCTACTCAGGGCTTGAGACTTGTGCCCCTGAATCTTCTGCAGTTCATCCTTATCATTCCACTGTCCAGACAATGGCTACAATGGCCTGTGCTATGTCTTTTGTTCAATAACCAATCCCCAGTTATCTGATAGCAACTGGATTTCTTATAATTTAATTCACACATGCTAAAGATTTAGTCCTATAATATTGCCTCTACTTCAGAACCTAGCCACGGTTGGCTGGATTCCCAAGTTTCCAGGAGTTCTGTGCAGACTATATTTGAAGGTTACACCAATTCATGCTGTCCCTTCCCTAAGACAGATAATTTGCTAGTGGGACTCAAATATCTCTGGAGTGTGCTACATTTGCTATTCCAGCTTTCTAATGAACAATGACTAACCCAGAAACCACCAAGCTGAGGAGACACAGAGGGCAAGACATGAGGCAGTATGTTATACCGTCTTCAGAGACCCCACTTTGAGGTACATATGTGTTCACTGACACAAAAGCTCTCCCAGCCTCTGTGTTTCAAGCTTTAGTGGAAATTTCATTACACGAACACAACTGATTAAATAATTCCCATTGGTGAATGAACCGCATTCCATTCTTGAGAGGTGGAGCAAGGCTAAAAGATCTAACTGCAGACCTGTGCTTGACTTTGCTGGTGATCAGCAGCTGCTCTGACATTCTATAGCCTGTCCTCACTCCTCCGTCATCTAATTAGCATACAAACACTCCTGCCACTGAACCAAGGGCATTCATTCTTTTGTGAATATACAGTTCAAAATATTGAGCTTATTCACATGATCATAAAACAGGTCTCCAGAAGTTTTTCACCACTCAAAACTGAAATCCTATCCATTAAATAGATCCTCATTTTGCCACCTACTCCCCACCACACACAAATGAATCCCTAGTGCTTGCTATGAATTTGACTATTTTATGTTCCATGTATGTAGAATGATTCAGTATTTGCTTTTTGGGCAATTGGCTTATTTCACTTAGCATAATGCCCTCAATAGTTAATATTACTCCTCCTTAAAGCAGAAGTGTGTGTGTGTGTGTGTGTGTGTGTGTGTGTGTGTGTGTGTGTGTGTGTGTGTAATCATATGTGTCTACTAATTCATCTTCTCTTGATTTTGGCTGTTTCCATTTCTCAGTTATGGGTGATGTTGCTAAGAACACAGGTATATAAATATCTTGGAGAGCCCAATTTAAATTCTCTTGAGTGGGACTGAAATGACAGAGTTGGTAAGTGCTTACCTTGCACTGAATTTGGATCCCAGCAGCCATGTAAAAAGCCAGGAACAGCAGTGCACTGGTAGAACAGAGATGGGACAATCCCTGAAGCTGATTGGCCAGATAGTCTAGTGACATGAATGAGTTCCATGTTCAGTGAGAAACTGTCTGAAATATAAGGACAGTGATCAAGAAATACACTTGCCATTGACCTCCAGCCTCAGTATGTACAGACATACTCCCACTCTGCCCCTCTTACAAAGATAGATAGATAGATAGATAGATAGATAGATAGATAGATAGATAGATAGACAGATAGATAGATAGATGATAGATAAATCCTCTTGAGTGAATCTCAGTATTAGAGTTACTGGATCTTATGATAATTCTTTTTTTTAATGTTTTGGAAAACTATGTATTGTTTTCCATAGTGACATCACCATTGTAGAATCCTACCAACAGGGGAATGTTTCAACTTCTCTAAATCTTCACCAAAACTTGTTTCCTGGGCCATATTTGTTAGTTTTTGCTGGTAGCCATCCTAATAACTGTGATATGACATTGGACATTTTAATGTTTGTTACATTTGCATACCATCTTTGGAGAAATGTCTATTTAGATCCTTTGCCTACTTTTTAAAATCAGGTTGTTTGCAAATATCCCCCAAACCTACATGGTCCTTTTGGGGAATAAGGGTTAGGGTTAGGGTTAGGGTTAGGGTTAGCTTTATTTAATGTCTGTATATTTAATGTGTGTTTCAAGAGAAGTCTTGGTCAGTGTGGCCCAGTGAAGCCCAAAGTTCAGACATCTCTAACCTAAAGTATCCATAAGGAAGATGTAATGTGGGAGACACTTAAAATGTTGATAGACATCTTAAAAATATGTGAAGTGCAAATTCCTGGCTTCTTTGGAAAGTCAGTTATGTCAAATGATATTTTGCTGGATGCTTTGCTAAAGCAGACACATGAAAGAATGTTTTGTTCAAGCAGACACAGGTGAAAGGATGTTTTACTGTAGCAGACACACAAAAGGACATTGATATTTAGAAGGAATATAAATATGACTCCACAGACAGTGGGAGCATTGGTTCACTCTGCTCCGCCTCACTAGTCTTCAGTGACAGCATGCATATATTGATTCGCCTTATATTGTGTTGAGCTTTGCTTATGGTGACATCATAGAGAGAAACTCACCAAAGAACTTCTCATGAGGTTTCTGCAGCTTCTTGCAGTTTCCGAGTAGACTCAGCTGATTGGTGAGCTTTGAAGTTTCTTCTGGATTGAACTACCCTTGCTGATTCCTGTGTAATGTCTGCTGGATAGACTGGACTGCCGCTGCTGATTTGTGTTGGTGTTTTGCTAGAGGACTGGACTGCAGATATCCTGACAATGAAGAGTACACTCAACCCCAAAGAACTATTTCTAAACAGGTCTACTTCCCCTGTGTCCTAATAACTTTTCTTTTCCAATACCTCTGGTGGGTGGTAGGTTAGAAGGGAGGTTGAACCCTTATTAAAGTAGGTTGACAATAATTTATGCCTACAGATATGTAATTTTGGAAATGTTCAGGCAATGCACAGAAAGTTAAGCACAACAGTTGAAGAAAATAAGAAATATAGATATTTAACTTGAATCATGCCCACTATCACATGGGTTCTGTTTTCTCTTAAGACTTTGTAGAAGTCATGCATGGATTGAAAAAGAAATAATTGACAAGAGACTATGTTTATTTTATTATGAAAATTAATTGACAGGTCAATAGAAAGCAGAGTTTAGGACCTTCCACATCTCAAATGCCCACATAGTCTGAACCGCAAGACTAGGTGAAGCTGGGGTGTGATTATCTTATTGATAATCAACAAAACTTAGCTGTCATCTCAAGGACATTACGCGCCTGTTGTCTGCAATGGTGGGCTAATGCTACTGACTGTTGCTCGTCTCCACACACCATCTCACCATGAGCACACATAATGACTATGGCGCCAATTTGACTCTTTATGCCTGCAAGGTAACTGGAAGTTGCACACTGCTGTGAGACTGAAGCCATACATGAGTAAAAACAATAAAAGCATACACACATTTGTGTGACACTGTGGCAAGATGTTGTCATCTACAAAGTTCACAATCACGAACCACATAATCAAGCTACCAAAAACAAAAACAAAAAAAAAACCCCACACAAAAATTCATGTTTTGGGTAAGTTTGTAATTTGGGAATAGAATGAATTCATAGCTATTTTCAGCCACAGGTTGGACGAGCCTGCTTCAAGTCTTGCATCTCACACATACACACGCACACACATACAGATGCATGTGTGCACACACACAAGCAAAGACATATGGACAGACACATGCACAGACACACATGCACACCCATGTGGACACTCACACACATGAACACACACATGCACTCATGCATGGACATACACATTCACATGCACAGACATATACACACAGATACATGCGCACATGCACACACAAACACACATGCACACCCACATGGACACACACACACATGAACATATACATACACACACACATACATATGCTTGGACATACACATGCACAGATATATAGACACACACAGACACATGCATACATGCACACAAAGACACATGCACAGACACACATATACACAGACATGTGTGTGTGTGCGCGTGTGTGCGTGTGTATGTCTGTATACCTTATCAACCTATATGCCAACAATTGAACACCATAAAGAAAGAAGCCTGACACAGCTCACCAGGAACTGCCCCGAACCTGAGAGACACAGGGACTGAGGTAGGCGGGCATAGAAACCCCCTGGATCCCAACAGCAGTGGCTGAGGCAGGAGACGTCTGCCTGGGTCACCAGGGTTCCATAGTCAAGCAGCGCCTGCCGGGAGAAAGTTACTCTCCCAGGAGCTT
>CM052707.1:17175259-17215110 GCA_028551405.1 Uromys caudimaculatus | reverse complement strand
GGTAGGGATGGGGAGGGAATAGGGGGCTTCCAAAGAGGAGACCCAGAAAAGGGGAAACATTGGAAATGTAAATAAAGTATCAAAAATAATAAAAAAAAAAAAAAAAAAGAAAGAAGCCTTACTTCCTGATGTTTTCCTGTATCCACATGCAGCTCACATTTAGAGACACAGCAGATGATCGCATTTTTGCTTCAAAAGAATATAATTTTTGATACATAAGAAAAGGGAAATCTGTAGTTCCAGTCATTTATTTTTATCACATTCTGGCTTCCTTGCTGATATTCTGAGATATCTACTTATTTATAATTAAAATTTTATTAGACAATTTCACATATATTACACCCCCTCTCTCTTATCTTCTTCCTGTCCCTATCAACCGTCTCCCTCCCTACAAGCCCTTTGCCCGTGTTCATTCTTCTTTTAATGTGTTTTGTTCTGTCTTATGATTCTGATTCGTGGCCAAGCACATGACCACAAGTGTGGAACTCTCCACAGGAGCCTGCTGGGCCCATCTGTAAGTACACAAGTAAAGACAATGACTCCCACTCCCCATCATCCTCATAGACAAATGCAATCTTACCCCAAACACAGTATTTCCCCTTTCAGTAAACTATGAGGAATGCAGAGACTCTGGCTGCTCAAGGTACTGAGAATAAATGACAGTTGGGTGCTCAGCCCTAAACAAGACATTTATACCACCCTTCCAAGGCTCCAGAAACATTACAGAAGAGGGGGTGGAAAGAGATGCTACAGAGAAGGGCAGAGAAATGCCACTTCTGCGCATGACACCACCACACACAGCAGCTGTTGCCACCACTGGGCCTGCATGAGTTTGGGCCCATCAATAGTCAGTCACGTATAGAGGAGGGGATCAACGGACCCATTCTCTCCTGAACTGGCTTTTGGTTCCTACTTTTATTCTGTCTTTTTTGTTTAAAAGAATTTTCCAACATCATTTTTATACAAGTAATATTAAGCAATAAATTCTTTTAGATTTTCTTCATCCATTAATATCACAATTTCTCCTTCATTCCTGAAAAATGCAAACCCTGGATTCAGCATCGGGGCTGGGAGCTCTTTCCTTTCTGCTCCCTCTGGCGCCATTCCACCTAGAAACCTACTAGTCTTCTATTTCCTCTCTGTCGCTTTCCCTCTAGCTTTCAAGATTGGTTTTCCCCTCAGTTTCAGAAGGCTAACATTGGTACGTGCTGGCACAACTTGGATGGCTTCATCCTGCCCAGAATTTGCTTAGCATTTTCAATCTGCAGGTCTATATCTCTTGGCAACTTTAGGGGTATTAAACTATTACTTCTTCAGGTGCTCTGTCAGCTATGCTCTTTCCCGTCCTTCTGAAACTTGAATGACATGAACAACAGATCTGCAGTAATAGTCTCCTGTATCCCTGAGGTGCTGTTCACGTTTTGGGACCACTTTTCTCTCTGTTGTTTAGATTAAGCTGTTCAAGTTTCTCTTGTCCTTGCGTTCCCCCCTCCCCTCTGCTGTTGACAGAATTCACTGGGATTATGTTAACGCCTTCCTTTTTTAGTCCTAAATTTGCACTTCGTTATTTATATTGTCTATTTCATTGATGTGTCTATTTCTTCACGTACGACATAATGTTGATAATTGTTCCTTGAGTCATTTTTATTATTGTGTCAGAGAAGTCTAAAATTTCTGTGTCAACATGTACTGGTTGTCATTTTTCATTGTTTAATATTTTTCTGGATATTCTTACAAGATGATTTTTAATATTTTTATTGATTATATGAAAATGTCACACACTTCTACACAATATTTGATTATGTCTGCCCATCACTGCTCCCCTCCAGCTCTCCTTGGTGCCCTACTCCATCTCCCTCAGATGAATAACTTTTTAAAATTGAACATTATTATTTACTTTGTGAAACTCAAAATATTTATTAAACTCTTTTAGTTGTAAGTTTTGAAGCTTCTCTGGCAAGGAAAGGGGGGCCCTTCCTAGCTTCTACCAAGTGAGAGTAAAAGTTAAAGATTCCTGTTCCATCAACCCTCAGTGTTGGGGGGGTCCTCATTTCTGCTAAGCAGAGGTGGATTCCCCTTGTGGCTTCCATTGACACCATGTCAGAGGTGACATCAATACCACTAGGGAGTAATACCACCAGCTCTCTCCTCTTCCTGCCTTTATGCCTACCAGAGGGGCAGAAGATGGACTCTTGTAATAACTGCAGACTTTGGGAGATTTCCAGAGGCCTTCCCAACACTACAGGGCACAAGGTCCCTCTTGGTCTTCTGTCACACCATCCCTTTGGAGTAGGTCTTGGGTCCTTTGTACAGGTCTTGAAGACAGCAGTTAAATTTTCTAACTTGGAATTTAATGGTGAGGGAGTAGGGAGTCATTCTTTTCCCATGATGCTCCGCTAGAGTTGCCTGTGTGTTTTCTACCTTGATCAGTTTCAATCTGCAATGCTCCTCATAGACTTGTGTTTTGAGCCCTGAAGTCCAGCTTACAGAGATTTTGAAAGCTCTAGAGCCTGTTGGACCTTCCTAGGAGTCACTAGAAGCAGGCTTGCTTTGTTTGTTTTTGTTTTTCTGGGACAGGGTCTCACTATGTAGCCTTTGTCAGCCTAAAACTGACTGTAGACACTGGCCTCAGACTCAGATATCTGCCTGCCTTTGCCTCCTGAGTGTTAGTATTAAGGAAGCGTGCCACCATGCTCCACAGGAGCAGGCTTTTGAAAGGTAACTCTGCTGCTGTTACCAGCCACAGTCTCTGCTTTCCTGTGTGAGTCATGAGACCAGCAGCTGAGACATGGCACCATCATTATGGGTGGATCCCTCCTGCCATTCTCCCTTCCCCAAGTAGAGGACCACAATCCCTCTGAAGCTGAGTCAAAATCAAACTTTCTTCCTTTCAGTCGTCACTGATCACAACTGTGTGAAGGTTACTACACACCTTTCCTGGGCTCTTTTGGATTCTTCTCGATGTCTCCTTTTGCTGTTTGTTTAGGCTGTCACATCTGTTGTTATTTGTGGTGAGAACACTGGCAGCACTTACAGGTCTAAAGCTAGCTGAACTCATTTTCTTCAATGGATGGTGATTCCCAGGCAGCAATTGAACTAATAGCTTCTGGAAGGTGGCTAATCATTGAATTCCTAAGGACAAAGCAATGAACAGCTCTGGTCCCACTTGGCTCGTATGATTCGTCATGTCATGGGTCTGAAAACAGGACTTGTGGGAAAAAAGAATGAATCCTATTCCCGAAGGCCTAAATCTGCTGTAGATGTAAAGCTCCCGGGGGATATAGCATGTACATTGAGATGGCACGAATGTATACTTCGGATGGCCTGCCTTTCTGTGGCCAGAGGGACTAATGACCAAGGCTACTGGCTATTAAGGACATGAAAATACTAGTGCTCCTTGGAAACTAGTGGGCTGAAGCTGCTACATAACAACAACAATAAAAAAATAAATATTTCTGAATCCAAGGGAGCCTTAAGGGAAACATCTGGCCAGTATGTACCGAGACAGTATCGGTGGGGATGTGATCCGAGTATATAAAGAGAGGCCATGGCCTTCCTTCCTACCCCCAGCATCCCGAAGAGCATACACACCCAGGCTTAACTATTCCAGAAGCCATCTCTCTCTCTCTTCTATTTCTTTGCCCTCTCTTTCTGAACCCTTTCATCTTTTAATGAAAGATACAGAGATGAATGAGATGAATCACAGGCAGTCTTTCCAGCTGTGTTGCCTACAGAGAAAACCACTAGGTGCTCACTAATAACTATTCTGCCACCTCTCATAATAGACTCAGCTTCACCAGCCTTAGACCACAAACTTTCGGTTGCTGAATAAAAAAGAAATAAATGCATTTATTCTTATTGCCCTGGAGAGTCTCTGTTCAAATCCTAATACATACTCTAATGGGAAATTCATTTCTGATGTGGTCTCAGGTCCAGTGTTCGGTGTTGCTGGAGATCAATAATCTCCATCATTGATAGAATCATTACAGTTTTAAATAGTCTTGGGTACAGTAGCCAGTCTTCAGCTGCCACAGGTGTGAATGGAATGTGGGTTGAGAGTCTATGAGAAGATTACTCTGAGGGAGATGAACAGTTAGCCAGGTGTGGTTTCTTGTTCTCCTACTTTAACCTGAATATGGGACTAACCAGATTCCTCTGAAGCCAGGTAGATGACTAAGTTCTAGCCAAGAGGATGTGAGCATGAGAAGGTTTTAGATTGAGTTCTTATAAGGGAGTGCCCTTTGCTATCTCCAACTATAGTGCAAATACAGAGGGGGGTGATGGGTAGCAGTGCAGAGATAACAGAAAATAGCCTACAGTAAGATAGGGGGAGACATTCTATCTTATTTAAAATACTTTTGATGGGTACAGAGAACGATGTCAATTTAACAGTGTCTTAGTCCACTTCTTGTCACTATAAAAAGAATGAGTTTAATACTTGGTGTTTGTTTGTTTTAATGAAGAGGTTTATTAGCTCAGTTTTTGAGGCTGAAAGTACAAGATCAGGGAGACCTAGCTACTTGGTTTTCAAGGTGGAATGCAGCAAGCTGATGGGACCAAAGGCAGGAGATTACTTGGTGAGGAAGTCAGGGAGATTTAAGCATTGAGTTTGCTGGTTTGCTATGGTAGTGCATGCTCATGGGAGCTAACCAGGGTCCTGAGAAAATTCTAATCTAGGAATCTCTTTTGAGGGAGATACAATGACCCAGTTCCCTCCTGCTAGACTCTATTAAAGGTACTACCATCTCCTACCACCCCCAAATATCACTACTGAAGACTAAACTTCTAGTGTGCAAAAATTGTTGAGGGGCACACTCAGGTCACACCTAAACTACATCAGAGATCCCAGTCAATGTTCTAACTGATCACACATTATGTTGTCAAAAGGTAACAGAGACGGGGGGAAAAAAATGGCTTGAGAATCAGGAGAAGGCTTCTTTAAGGCCACTGATGGGTGTGTGATTTGGACAAGTCTATTTGCTTCTGTGGGTTTCAATTTCATTTTCTGAAAAGTGGTCTGGACAGACAAGACCAGTAATGAACAAGAAAAAGGAGTAAAACTGAATGTGCCAGAGGTGAGTAAACTCTCAGAAGCCATCTTCCTAACACGGATTTTACAGGAAGGAATTCATGCTATTTCTCTCCTCTCCCTCCCCACCCTTGGTGTTATTCTCCAAGACATTTGTGTTTTTGAATAAACCTTACACATTGAGTGCCAAAATTCCATCTGCATCCTCCTGCTGAGAAGTCATAATGCCATGTTTATGACACCAGGCTCGGTTTCCATGGGGATGCTTGTGTCAATGTAATTGTAGCAGATGACTTCTGGGTATGTTTGAGAAGATGGCTGAAAGCAATGGAAAATCTTCCGATGCACACATTTATTTTTTGATGTTCTGATAACTGACAGCCACGAGAATGATGTTGCTGAAAATAGCGAGCATCAGGCAGAGAACTAAAGCGCCTGCAGTCATCCTTCCTCTGCAGCAGTGGCCACTTACTCCCTCAGACCTTCCTCTCTGAAGGTTTTGGTCTGTATCATTTTCCACTTTTGTTTGTTTGTAATGCAACAACATTTGCATGTGGAGATCACCAGGCTCTATCTGCTCTGCCTGGAACCCAGGGTCTCCCACCTGTGTGGGACTGGGCTTCAGGAGCCTGAACAATGGTGTCTTGTTTAAATTCACTACTCAAATTCAGTCTTACTCAGAAGCCATCCCTCCCACTCTATCTGCAAATCTGGAAGCTTAAATGTAGAGTCTCTTTGTGAAATTTCCCACAGAGGGGAAAATAACCATTTAAATGTGTGCTGTGGGCACTGTGAGTTTGGTGAAAATATCATTTTGAAAAAACTATTTATTTTCAATATAAAATCATGATTTTTAAAAACTTTTCCTGATTATAAAAGTAATTTGGGTCCATTATGTAAAAAATAATAATAAATTGAACATTGAAAAAGGCTATAATAAAAGGCACACCCAAAGAGCTAGGTCCTATAAAAACATCATTTTATTACAAAGTTTTTTCTGGATTTTAAATATAAAAAGCATGAATATTTACATAAGTTGAATCCTGGGATACAGTTCAGACTGAAATGCAAAGATGGCTATCACACACTCCCTAAGCTGTGATCTCCCCCACAGTAGTTCTTGCCACTCTCAGCAGTACACCTTTTCTATGTTTCTGAGTTAGAGCAGGCTTTCAGATTGCTTCAATAGACAAGACTATACAGACACAATGTCCAGCTAGTTCCATGCACAAATCGTAACTAGTTTGGCCACTCCCACTTCCTGCTCATCAGCAGCTCCTTCCTATAATGCAAGTAGGACTAGCTTGGGACCACCATGCTGTGAAGAAGCCCAAAAAAGCCTGGAGGAAGAGACTTCTGGTTGGGAAGTAAAGACATCAGGTTGGATGAGGCACCAGCTGGGTATTCTGCCCCAGTTCACATAGCTGTGGGGCGTAGACAAACCATCCAGGTAGTCCTCAGGGCCCATTATGTACAGGAGCAGAGCCACTTACCTGCTCTGTGCCCCTAAATAATAGAATTATTTGTCATATTATCAATGACCATAATGTACTTTGAACTTTTTAAAATGTGGAAACAAATCTTAGATGTTGTCTTCAGCATATACTGATTAACTCACCCCTCCTATGTGTGCCTAAGCATCTCCACTGAGCAACGCTGGAGTGGACGGTTCTTTACATACATCTACTCAGAAATGTCAGGCTTGAAGAATGAGACTCCTGAGACAGAAGAGAATTGAAGCTATTTTTGGTATCATCAACCTGATTATGTTTCAGAAGTAGACATATTTGTCTTCCCCCCCCCCCCAGGATCTCTGGAGAGCTTCTCCCCCACATTTCTTATCAAGCTTTGGTAATCCCAGACAAGCTGCTGTGCTTGGTGTAATTTAATTTCTATCATTCCCTCACTATATTTGATAAATTGCCTGTTTATAAAGAGTAAAAGTCATCCAAAACACTGGGCCTGGAATCTGAGCACTTAGGAACTTGGGGCAGGAGGATCACAATGACAAGACCATCCTGTAATTTATTGTAATCCTACTTAGTGCAATCCTGTCTCAAAACAACAGAACTCCTCAAATAAGAACACAAAAACTAAACAAAAAGTCATTTAAATCATATTTGCTTTATAACACGGTATAAATGCATTTATTGTATTTTTTATATAACAATACCAAGACTATGCATTATATTATTACACATGGCATCATATAGAATAGTTTGTGTTCCATCATATTATATTGTATATATTTTATGCATAAAAGTATATGAAATCGAGTACCTTGGTATTTGCCAGCGTGTCCTTGCCTTCGTCTTAGTCCTTGAACTTATTTATGCCATGTGCCTTGATTTAAGAAAAAGAAAAATGAGCATTAATTTCCAAGGAGAAATCGGGATGTGTGGTAATCTGGTCCTATGCCCCACCCCACACCTCCCTGTGGCAGCAATCATGAGAACACTTTAATAGGAAGATTCCATAATATCCAAATGGAACCTTTATTCAGCTCAATGAGACCATTTGCCCAGGGTGTCTCCCAGATCCTCACATTTTGCATGTTCAAGAAGTGATTTTTTTAATATTAATATTGAGACACGAGGTAGTTTATGAATAGAGTAAACTTCTCACTTATGACTCTTTTCCATCTGAAAAATCTTTACACGATCCCAGATACACAGGCACACATATTTATTGACAATATTCCAAAGAAATTTATTTTAAAACAATTATTTGATATATACATCATTTTAGCCTTTATTCAAAACAAAAACAAATTTCCCTAATGAGGTGGACGTGCTTGTTTATTTTTATGAAAAAGCATTAAATCTCAGCTGAATCTTCAAAGTTATAGGATGCCGAGCAGCTTCTGGGTTTCAGGGGTTGGTCATTGTTTTGGGAAATGTCTGGGGGCACCCCTTCACATAAATACACAGTACAAAACAGCAGAAGTATGCTTAGGCCATTCCAGAAACTGCGGAGAATTCTGTCTCAACCTCAAGCCAGATTTCATTTTTTTAATAGAATAAGCAACTACATAGCAGCTTTGTTTTTCACATATGCAGTCTAATGTGCTAGGGACTGCTTTGATACTTACAGGAAAATATTAAAAGCATTTTTCCGTAATTAAACGGTTAGATATTCGAAAGAGCAGAACCGTTGTACATACTTTAAAGCCACTGACGTTCTTAACGTAACACTAGTCTGGAATCTGAGCCAAGTGTTCCCAGCAAGGTTCTTCTGCTCCGAATGGCAACAATGCCAGCACTGTACTCATGGTTGTGTGCTCAGAACCAAGGTTGCCATGCCCTCATGGAGAGAACATGGATTCACAAGCCCTTGATTTTAAGTTGTTCATCGTGGCACACCCACAGCTGTGTGCTGGGCCCCAGCTGCCCCAAGGCAGCAATGCTTGTGTGAACAGAGACAAGCTTTTACAATTAGAATTTACAGGCTGCTTGGCTGGTCTGTTTGTTGTTTGGGTCCATATGCACTCACGTGGTCATCAACGCTGATGACATGGTCGCCTTCAGAGAAGGGTTAAAAACCTGGTCCCTGTCGGTGGTGGTGCATGCCTTTAATCCCAACACCTGGGAGGCAGAGGCAGGTAGATTTCTGAGTTCGAGACCAGCCTGGTCTACAGAGTGAGTTCCAGGACAGCCAGGGTTACACAGAGAAACCCTGTCTCGAAAAAAATAAAAAAATAAAAAAAATAAAAAACCTGGTCCCAACTTTCTGTGTTTTGCCTTCATGTTCATATTGCCATAAGATTAGAAATGTGTGCATGTACTTTGATTTTACTTCATTTTATAAAAACAAATAGACTATTTTACATCCTTATGTCTTTCTCCACAATAAGTGGCAAACAAAGCCACCCCCTGTAGCTCTAAATCATTCATTTTACTGATGGTTCACTGGGATGTTACATGTGCAGTAGAATTTACTGGGTATTTGCCTGTTGATGGACACCCACTGTCATCTGGTTTTGTGCTGTTAGAGACAACACAGCAATAAGCACTTTATTGTGTCAATATGTCTATTTTGATTTCCGTTGGCATTCTCAGTAGGAACCTAGTAAGGTTAAATGATACATATTATGTGATTTTATTTTTCATAGATGTTAGATTACTTCTGCCAAAGACCATGACACAGAACACTTCTATCAGGGTGTGTGTGTGTGTGTGTATCTGTGTGTGTGAGTGTGTGCGTGAATATGTGTGTATGTGTGTGTGTGCAGGTGTGCATGTGTGCGTGAGTGCGTGTATGTATATTTTTGTGTGTGTATGTGTGTGTGTGAGCATGTGCGTGCGTGTGTGTGTGTGAGTGTGTGTGTATGTGTGAATGTGTGTGTGTATGTGTGTGTATGTGTGTGTGTCTGTGTCTGTGTGTGTGCATGTGTATGTGTGTGTGTGTTTGCATGAGTGCATGCATGCCTCTGTGTGTGTGTGTGTGTGTGTGTGTGTGTGTGTGTGTGCATGTGTGTGTGTGTGTGGTTTTCCTTCCAGTCCTAGGAGTACAAAGTGATACAGCTTTTCCTAGTAAGTGTAAACTGTCCTTTGAACCTGTATTCTTCTGGCTACCAGTGACTTTAGTCATGTCTTCATATACCTTTAGTCATCTGAATTTGCCCCTCTATGGGACCGCCTTAGCTAGTTTTTAGACAGTTCAGGGTATTTTTTGACAGTTTGGACAAGTATTTTGAATATATGGATTACTTACCTCTCTGTCATTCACACCACATGATTTTTTTCTTACTGTTCTTGTTTTGTAATTTTAATTGCTTTTAGTCATATACAAACCATCATCATTTCTCCCACTATGCTCTCCCCAACTCCCCATACTGGAGGCTGAGCCTAAGGCACTGTAAATGCTCAGTGAGCATTTTACCCCTAAGCTATATCATCAGACCTCCCTTTCCACTTCATGAGACAGGTTGTCATGAGGTTGCCCCAGCAGGCCTGGAACTCACAAGCAGTTGGAATGAGAATAATAACATCATATTCTTATTTGTAGCTAAGAAGTTCCTCCTGACTCTTAAATTGCAAAATTTTCTTGAGTTTGTTTTGTTTTTCAAACTAGAGTACTTTGGTAATATGGTGTTTACTCTCCCCTTTTAAAATTAAGGTATTAATTTTATAAAATAAACTGTCCTTATTTTAAGTGTGCTCTGTGATAACCTGTGATTATTGCGTAAGAACAGGTAATCGCGGTCACTTCGAAACCAGCTCCACATCAAATGTTTTTCCTGCCCTTGTATCTCCGACACTCAATCTAGTTGATCACCACTTTGCATTCTGCTACTACAGTTTTATGATTTTCTAGAGTTCCATATAAATGGATCACTCAGCATGGATGTGCATGGTGAATTTTTCACTTACAACATTCTTGAGATTCAAACATAATGTAGAATGCATTCGTATCCTTTGTTTCTTGTTTAAGCCTAGAATTCCATGGAACAAATAAATAATCCACAACTGGTACACCATTAATGCACTCATTACAAACTATTCCCATAAACTTTTGTGTGTATATCTTTGTGCAACTATTTTTATTTCTCTTGGGTAAATACCTAGGAATGGAATTTTCTGGATCACAAGGTAAAAAATACTATCATAATTTCTTTTGTAGTATTACTTTAAAAATTAATTTATTCGTTGACTATCTCATGAACATGTTGGAAAAACAACTATAGTATATTGTCTAGTCTGTAGATTCTCCTTGGCCATGGACCTTTGAACAGGTACACCGTATTAAACATAAGCTCCCTCACACATAGTAGGCCTTAGGTCCAGTAAGAAAATAACTACTTATCTCTATAACAGGCATGTTACTAAAAGCGAAGGAAACTCATTGCTAACTTTTGTCTTCCAGCTTCCAGCACAAAAAGTAACTTGGTACTATGAAAGCTAGCCATGTTCTTATTCTGCAACCAAGTTATGTGGTACAACAGGGTCTTACTATCCAGTTTTGGTTGGTAACCAACACAAAGGCCTCAACCTTTATAGTGTATGGGACTTCTGGAGCTTTCCTGCCCAACAACTCCTATGGAGGTGTCCTACAGCTGGCATAGGGATTTCTGTGTAAGAACTCTTGGCTTCTGGAACTGGCGTTATCCACCCATGCCTAGTATCTCTGTTCAAAGTCCTTTATTATGTTATATTAGCATATAAAGTAGTGGATTTCATGTGGCTTCTTTGTTCATTCCTCCTGTACCCAGTATTTTCCAGCACTCCTGTTTAAAGCATGCCACCCCAGGATTCCCTCCCTCTATTCTCATAGCTCATGTGTCCTATAAGCTCTGTACTCATTAGGACCTCTGCCACCCCCACTACTCCAAGTCTTTGTGGAGACTTCCAGGTCTTCACAGCCATTCTGACTTAAACAAATCCAAAAATTCATAAAATATATTCACATATGAAGGGGTATGTGTGTTTGACTTTCTGGGACAGAGATAACCACACTTGGGGTAATTTTTATAGTTCCATCCACTCTCCTGCAAATTTCACCAGGTCAGTTTTCTTTACAAGTGAATAAAATGCCATTGTGTATATGGTTCATGTTTTCATTATCTGTTCATCTGTAGATAGGCATGGTCTGTTTTCCAGCTATTGTGAGTAGGATGGCAATGAATTAGAATGTGCAAGTACCTCTAGCTGGTAAAGAGTTGGACATAGAGTCCTTTGAGCATCTTCAGTGGTGTTGGGTATCGCCAGCTCTTCTCTGGAATAGAATGTGCGATTTAACAGCTGTTTCTGTGGCAAATAGTGATGTGGAGAATTCTTCCCTGACCCTTTTGATTATCTTGACATATCTTCCTTTGTACAATATCTGTTTACAAATCTGGCCCTTGTTTTACAAAGTACATTCTGGTTTTGTTGTTGAATAATTATTTTATTTTTCAGTTATAGTTCTTTGTGTTTTCTAGGTTCATGCATGCTTTCCAAAGCTTTTCGCCTACTCTACAGATTGCCTGATTATACGCCTGATTTTTTTTTAATTCATAAGCATTTAACCCATATAAAGTCCATGTTTTTCCATTTTAATTTACATCATAACTTTTTTGTATTCTATTTACAAGATTTCCATCTTAGTTTTTCTCCTCTAGCTTTAGAATTTAAGTTCTTACATTGTGATTCACCTGGAGTTAATTTTGTATAGTGTGGGCAAGGGTGTTAGTTCATATTTTAACATGTGAATATACAATTGCTCTACCACCGTTTGAAAAGATTATCTCAAACAAACGTGGACTGTCCGGAACTTTATCCCATTCTGGTCATAGGACCATCTTTATCACAGTCTTGATTGCCATGTTTTATAGTAAGTCTTTCAATCAGATAGTATGGATTTTCCAAGATTGCTCTTGCTTTTCAAGATTATATTAGCTACTAAGTCCATTGTTTTTCAACATTAGGTTTTAACTCTGCTTAATATCTATTTAAAAACCTATTAGTTTCCAAAAGACAGAAACTGAGTTCTCACATACAGTACGTGGGTGGCAGAGCTCAGAACCAGGGGCATGTGCTAGTGAAGGAATGGCAGAGAACAAATTTACCTTCTTGCCTGACACAACTAACAATTGGACAAAACACCATGAAAGAGTCTCAGGATGTCAGCTGTCCTGGGTATGGTCTGGAGAGACATTTTTACTAGACATGCAGGGGCAACCTGGGAAGGGTACAGCTTTCTCTCTATGCTGCAAACTTGGAGTGATGGGGTTAGGGGATTCACCAAGTAAGGTGCTAGAGAGGAGAGAGCTGTGTAGCAAAAGAAGTCCAGATTGCTGCCAGAGTCTCAGCACTGCTGATCACCCTTCAAAGGACTGTAAATAAGATTCTTACAGAGACTCGATTCTCTGTTCTCACTATCTGGAGTGGAAATCCTCATAATCCTAAGGATTTTTGTCTCACATAGGAGAAAATTTTATCCTAAACCAGATGTTGCTCTCTTGCTTCTCCTATCAAATCTTAAATCAGACCTGACAGGATCAAATTGCTTTCAAGTAACAAAACTGTACCCTCAAATGTGGCTCAAGTATATGTGAAAATATAATAATAATGTAAAGGACTGAAGAAGGAAAATTTGAAAAAGCTTGGCAAATATTTAAAAATTAAGAAGTGAGCAAAGTAGGACACATATAACCCATAATGAGGAAAGTCAATCAAACTGACCCAGAAATGACACTGACAATAAACCTACTGAACAAAAGCCTCACGACTGCATATTGAGTAGGCCAAGAAGATTGACCATAATGTGGTATGTGCACAATATTTAAAAATAAAACATACAGGCCAGCTCAGCAGGTAAAGGCACGTGTCCCCAAGCTTGATGGCCTGAGTTCCCTACTTGGAACTCACACAGTGCAAACAGAGAACTGACTCCCACTCACAAGTTGTCCTTTGATTTCTAAACACATACTGTGACACAAAGACACACACACACACACACACACACACACACACACACACACACACACACACACCAAATAAATACAAGTGAATAAGTGAAGCATGTAAGTCAGTTTGCTTTCTTCCAATCTTTTAATTCCCCAATTTTATCACTCAAGTTTATCACTCTGTCTTCAATTTCATTTAACTCCCTTCTACCAAATCTGTTTAGATGTTAAATTGATTTCTAAATATTTTATTTTTTTCAATTCTAGAAAATTCCTTTTTTTTTAGATAACATTTCCATGTCACTCTGAGATTTTCATTCACTGACACTCTGAATTTCACTGAAGACAAAATTATCACCATAGAATAGTCACAGTTTCTTGAGATTGTGATGTTTTCTTAGTTCTTATGTGATTGCTTGGGGGCGGTTGGTTGATTGCTTTCAAGTGAAGATCTTCCTACAATGCTGGTGGCCAGACTGGCCTTGAATGTTCTCTAGGCCAGACTGTTCTTGATTGTGTGATCTTTTGGACTCAGACTCCAGTGCTGGACTCGCAGGCCTATATCACCACCAGTCATCTTCTTAGTTCTTTGCATGTTAGGTAATTTTTGGATTTTATCCAAAATTATTAAAGTTATAGTAACAATTTTACTATGAACGTTATAGAAACGGTTCTAGATTCTGGGTTTTTCCCCCCTTTGTTCTTGCAGATTCTTCTTTGACTGTTTTTGAAGTCCAAATTCTGGTTCTAGAGAATCAGCCTTTGTCTCACTAGTCCAGATCTCAGTCTCCATTGATGCTGCTTTGAGTCTTCTGTGTACTCATGATTTAGAAGCCAATCATTGCCACACAGAATCCTCTTCCAGATCCTCTTCAGTGTGTGGAGTAGTCCAGATTCAATTTTCTGGCTCCCAAAGCCAGTATGAAGACAGATTTGGTCATGTGCACTGTTCTTGTATTACTTATTCCCCTTCCTGCAAGTAAGTGGCTGCTTCCCACTGGAGTCTCATTCTCTGCTTAAGGTCTTAAGTTTGCTTTCTTCAGTAGAGGGCCACTGCTTTTGTCAGTTGTCTCTTATAAAATTCCCAAGGCTTGATACTTTATAAAGAAAAGAGGTTTACTTAGCTCTGTAGGGGATCATCAATCCTCTCTGGTTGTGTCATAACCTGGAAGATGGTATTATTACAGAAGGGCTTGTATATAGAGATCAGACACCAAGAGTGGAGGTGGAGTGACTCAGGGGTTAAGCTCACTCTTTATAAAATCCTCCCTTGTAGGAGGTAGGGGACTACCTGGGGAATCAGAAGAACTATAATAATACCCTTTAAAAGTAATGCCTCCAATGACTTAATTATCTCACACCAAAGCCCATCTCTTAAAGGTCTCACAACCTCCCAACATGACCCAGTACATATTAGGCTTCCAGGACGTGAAGCACTGGAGGACACATTTAAAACATAGTAATGTGCAATCTAACATGACTCTATCCCATTATAACTAGAAACTTGGAAGAGGAGTTTTAAAGAGTATAAGAATTGATACTGATAGATGCACAAGTACTTGAGCACACTTATTAAACAGGCCATCTTCCTTTTTTCCACAGAACTAACCATTTTTGTCCTGTGTCAGGTTTTCAAACACTAATACATACTTTAAAGTCTCTTTTCTTTTCTATTGACTACAAGTGTGGCACTAATTTACAGTGATTTCACTAGATAATATTTAGTTACATGTGTGTGTTCATGCATGTTCCACAATGTTCATGGGAAGATCACAGGACAACCTGCCAGAGTCATTCTCTCCTTCCACTATGTACATTCTGGAAGTGAAACTCAGGCCATTAGGATGGGAGGCACTAGGACCTTAACCTAGTGAGCCATCTGGTCTACCTATACAAACATAATCCTAAAAGATAAATTCTCCATCATTATTATTCTTTATGGTTTTCTAGGTTATTCCTAGAGACTTATCTTTAACATATATTCTGAGATTTTTTTGAGGTTTCACAAAGTATCTGTATTTAGAAATTGCATAATATCCATATATTCATTTAGGGAGAGCTGACTTGAAATGAGTTCCCATTTATGGATGAGTTTCTCTGAAAGATAGTTCTAATATCAGTACAGTTTTATACTTGTCACCAAATAGCTCCTGTAGCTTTAAATGTATACTTTATTCTAAACATTGTACAGTTTTCTTTTTATAAATAATTTCTGCATATTTTGATGGACTGGTTTCTAGAGTAGTCTAATTCATTTTCTATACCTTTCCAAATTTTTGTTTTTTTAAATAACAATTTTTAATTGTTTCATGGTTTACAAATAACTTTCAGCAATACAATTGTTAACTTTTTCCCTCAGTATTTACATGGTTTATTTCATGCTTTGTATAGTTGACTCTTTCTTTCTATTTTATTATTTTATCTTATTTTATTTTGAGATAGAGTCTCATGCTGGCTACAAACATGTTAAATAACCGAAGATGGCCTTGAACTCTACTTTCCAAGGACAGGGATTACAAGCATGTGTACTCAAGCCCAGTTTTTAGGCTAACATGTGACTTAATATTACCCACTGGCTGTAATGGTCATTCTTTATCATTAGATTGACTGAAATGTGTTTATTTGCTGTTTAAATTCATTTTTTACTGTTTATACCTTTGAACCATTATTTATAGTCATAATTATTTTCTCTTATTGCTATTTTATTTATAAGTTTAACAACTACTAAATTTTATCAAATATTTTATATATACTACTATGCTTTCTTCTTTGATTATTTGATTATTATTAATAAATTATACTGATAGGTGACAACATCAATCTTTCTTTCCTTGAACAAATCATTGCTTTGGTATAAAATCCTAAACAAATTGTCAAAAGTCTAAAAATGCTTCTTTATTCATTAGTAACACTTTTAAAGCAAATTTTATGCAAAATTATCATGAACCAGTGTTAAAATTGCACTGACTTTATAAACTGAATGTGAAAGTTTGCATTTTCCATGGCCTGAAATGTCTAACAAACACCATGGTAATTTATTCTTGGGGCTGGAGAGATGGCTCCAATAGTTAAGATTTGGATCCCAGCAGCTATGTAACATGATGGATGTCTTATACTTATAGCTTCCGACTCAAAGGGGACAGAGAAAAGAGACTCACTGAGGCTTTTGAGCTTTGACTAGCTGAGAACATGTGAGCTCCAGAAGTTATATTCATATAACTTCATATATTCATATATTCTACAAGGAATAGTGATAGAAGACTTCCTCTGGCTAGTGCGGGCATAGGCACCCTCACGCACATGCAAATACATACTCTCAGACACATACACACAGAATGAATAAATGATATTTAAAAGAAATTTATTCTCTAGGAAACAAACTCATTTCAACCATACTAAGTTTACCAGGATAGAATACGAAATAAAATTTTAGATTCTCCTACAATCTTTTTTCAACCAACTGTTCCAACTCCTGAGCTATATTTAGTAATTTTATTTTTCTAAAAATTCTTTATTTCCTTAAGGCTCTAAATCTGAATGTCATAGAGTTACACACAATTCTTATTTGCATTTTTTCAAATAGATATAGCCTCTTGCTCATAGCAAATGTTGCCTATTTTTGTTCTTTATTGCCTTAATTAGGCTTGAAAGCTACAATGTTTTTTCAAAGGAGGCAATTTCTCCAATTACCTTTTTTCACTTTCTGTTTCACTATTTCAATTTTCATCCCATTAATTCCCTCTTCTTAGTTACTTAGTTTATGTGGTTACTTTTCTTAATTTTAAATGCTGAGTGCTTTGCTTTTGAAGTGTTTTCATCTTTTTTTACTTTAACAATTAACGATTTTCTCCATGACTAACTTCGGCTTTTATGAAAACACAGAAAAAGAAAAGTCTTTTACAATTGAATGCCATAAACAGTTGATTGCAGTTAGAAGATCAAGCACATGTGATTAAATTCCTTCTCACAGTTCTATTTTTTGAAAAGGGCCATGGCAGTGGCCTCGGCGCCAAGCTTAGAGTTTCCAGGGATCCCAGGAACTACAGGCACTCTGGAGGAGGTTCTGTGAGATGACCAGACACAGAGCTGAGGCTTCTGCACTAGAAATTACAAAGTCCATGTCATGTGTCCACTCGACACACACCTTCCGGTGATGGCTATTCCTGGTTGTCAACTTGATTACATCTGGAATGAATCCAGAAATGGAGACCATACCTGTGATCTAGATCTTGAGGCTAGAAGACAGGTTTCTGAAGACATGGATCTTGACCTGAAGATCTTGAGGCATAGTGGCCATGAAAATCTTAGGCCCAGGAAAAGTAGTTCACACCTTTAATTCCAGGAGACTGAGACAAGAAGATCTCTGAGTTCAAGGTCAGCCTGGGACAAAGCAAGTTTTAGATCCAGGCATGGTGGTACACACCTTTAATCTGGGCTACATCCTCTGCTGGAGGCCTATATAAGGACACTGGAAGAAGGAAGATTCAGTCTTCTTTGACTGCTTGCACTTACTTGCCAGGACATTTGTTGGAGCCTACTTCTACAGAAGACCAGCTTAAACAAGTAGCCTTGTGGGACTGATCAACTCCTAGATCCTTGGACTTCCCATTCACAGCTGCCCATTGTTGGGTTATTTGAACTACAAACTGATTCAGATGATGAAGAAGAAAGTGCCTCCACCCCCAGAGACACATATGCCTCTACCTCTGCCCCCAACTCCAGGACCATTGTGCTAAAAGACTATGACCCCAAGGCTTCCAAGACCCTTCCTCTAGCTCCTGCTCCTGATGGGTATCTTGTATCCCTCATCACGTGGGAGAATATTCCTGCCAACAAAAGATGAGCTTCCACCCAAGAAACTAAAGACCAAGGACAGCCTCATGCCTGAGGAAGAGTTCCTACACAGGAACAAGGGCCCAGTATCTATCAATGTGCAGGTATCCAACATGCAGAATAAGTCTTCACTCTCCCATTCACAGACCAGGTCTCTGTCATCAAAGGGAAGATTCATAAAGCCACAGGCACGTCTTCAGGGAAACAGAAACTACAATATGAAGTCATCTTCATCAAGGATTCCAACTCATGGCTTACTACAACATGGCCAGTGGTGCTCAAGAAGAGAGGTGGCAGGAAGAAGTAGCAAGAGGTACCTGCAATTGGACTCCTTTGAAACCAGGAGCCAAAACAAATCTTTCTTTCTTTTAAGTTGCTTGTTTCAGGTGTTCTTCACAGTGGTGTAAAGCTGACTAACACAAAGCTGCAGCCCCAAATATAAGAGAGCCACAAGCTTGTTTGCACAGGACCTTTGGATTAAAAATGGGATGAAATAAATAAACCACCCACACAAAATCCCAAGTCATTTACCCAGCAACTGCATCCTCAAAGATGTAGCCTGACTCCACACTTCTCGGGAGTGGCCATGCCTTGTGACTTCTTAGAGTAGAAAGGGAGGACATGGAGGGACTTTCAGTAGATGACACAAGTGCTACTTCATCCACAGACCAACAGGAACGTCTATGTGGGAAGTCCCAGTGATGTTTTGTAAAGGGAAAGGCACTCCATCTCTCTGGTGTCCTTTCCCAGAACATGCTTCAGCCAAATCATTTGTGCACAGCATGGGGAAGGGACTCTTCAGAATATTTAACAACAAAAAGTGTCAAGGTTGGCAAATCAGAAAAAAACAACACAAAACTGTCTTTCAATAAAACTAATGGGAAAGAATGTTTAAAGTCAACTCTTGTAGAACTCTGGAAGTCAGCCCAGGGCTCATAGAAACTTTGGGAGGATTTATTGAAAGCAAGCAACAAGCCTGAGTTTAGTAAAGATCAAGCCACCTTGTGGCACTTCAGTGACTCTTTCCCTTCCCCCCCCCCCCCAGCACTCTGGAAGCCCCATGAAATATTAGTGGTGTTCCAGATGTCAGAAGGAAGAGAATGGAGCTGAAACACTCTCTCAAATACTTGCTATCAAAGAGAAGGCATGATCTGGCCATTCTAGTGGCTGCCTGGCCTGTGTTTATGTAATTTCATTGGAATTATATCCATGCAAAAACTTTTCTCTGGAATGCATTTGTCAAATAATTTAAAATCTTGGCTGTCTTAGGGTATGACTAACATTGGCAGTGAACAACAGATTAAACGAAAACTTAAAAAGTTGAAGAGTAAGATGTCCATAAGGCCAAAGAGGCTACAGTTTAGGCCGGAACAGGTCTGTGCATGAGCCCAAAAAAGCTAAGTGAGACTAGAGAGATGGTTCAGTAGTTAAGAACACCTGCTACTCTTGCAGAGGATCAGGTTTAGTTCCCAGCACCCACATAATGAATTACAACCACCTGTAACTCCAATCTCAAGGGATCCAATGTCCTCTTCTAGTATCTGTCGATAGCAGGCATGTACATGATGCACATACATACTTGTGCATATAAATATTTGTTTTTTTAAAACATGCTTTTTAGAGTAGAAATAAGAGAACTTCAGACATAAACTCTCCTTTATCAGTAGTTACAATAAATTTAAATGTAATAAAGCTGGAGACCAACACTATGATTAAATATGATTCTACCACATGCTACATAAAATTCACTCTACATTAAAAGACATAAATGTTTTTGAGAGACATGGAGAGATATGTAAATTTAGCATCTCTAGTCTAAAATTTAAAACCAAAATGTTACAAAATCTAAAACTCCAGAGCAGACATGATACCACAATTACAAAATCCTATAACCTGACCTCAAAGCAGAGGCATACTAAAACATATTAAAGTTTATCTTCATGGGTGTGTGTGAGTTAGATGTAAACAGTGAAGGGGTAGGCATTAATTTGCTGTGTCTAGATTTGAGTGCCACCCAAAGGTATTTCACACTGTGGATACAAATATCACTAACTTTGAAAGACTCTGCTGCTAGGTATATTCAGTCAGTCTCCTGAAAACAATAACCAGGAAAAACCCAGAATCGTTATAACTGATAGAAGGCAAACTGGAATTTAAGAAAAAATGCTGGTGGTGATTAGTGAAATGTTTTGTAATATTAAGAGTCAATTTACAACAACATGCAACTATTATGACCCCCATGTACCCAACAACAGAACTGCAAAATACAAGAATTTTTTTAAAAAAGGCATTAATGGTATAAATAGGCAACTCAACAATCAGTGTTAGAGGTATCAGTAACCCATCTTCAATAACATACAGAAAAAAATAAACAAGGCACACAAGGAAATAAAAGATATCATAAACCTATTAGACTCAGCAAGGATCTGTATAGTACATCACCCAGTGAAAGTAGGATACTCATACCTTTGAAGTGGGCATGGAACATTTTTTATGATAAAGTTAATAAATCTAGATAATTTTGAAAAGACTGAATGCATACAAAGTATTTTTCTCATTATTGTGGAAGGAAATTAGAAATAAATAACTTGTCTCAGTTAGGGTTTCATTGCTGTGAAGAGACACCATGACAAAGGCAACTCTTATAAATAACAACATTTAATTGGGGCTGGCTTACAATTTCAGAGGTCCAGTCCATTCTCATCATGGTGGGAAGGATGGCAGTGTGCAGCAAGACATGATTCTGGAGGAACAGAGAGTTCTACATCTCTATCCAAAGGAAGCAAGGAAGAGACTGTCTTCTAGGCAGCTAGGAGAAGGGTCTCTTCCAAACTGGGTGGAACTTAGGCATAGCCCACCCCTGCACTGACACACTTCCTTCAACAAAGCCACACCTATTCCAAGAAGGCCACACCTCCTAATAGGGCCACTTCCTATGGGCCAAGTATATTCAAACCACCACATGTCTGAAGGAAATTTGATGGTTTCAAACTTGTGGGGAAAAAACAGAAAATACATGGAATTGAATGAATTCACAATATGCAAAATACAATGAAAGTCTATAGTTCTAAAAAAGGATTTTAGAGCTGGAGACATGGTTCACTAAGAAAAGTGTCTGCCACACAAGAAGGCAGACCTGGCATCAGATGTCCAAAAAGTAGGTACAGTACCATGTACCTGTAACTCTAAGATGGATAGAGGGGAATAGAGATAGGAGGATTCATGCAACCAGTCTAGCTGACTAAATGATCTGATCTTCAGGTGAGAGATTCTGTTTCAAAAAACAAAGACGTGAAGAGATCAAAGAAAGACACTTAACATGAACCTCTGACCTCCATGTGCTTTACATACATGCATCTACATATATCTGCATACATCCACACTAATAAGTACATACAACATACAAAGAAAGCACACTATGTACCCACATATACAAAATTATTTAAATCTATAATCTAACCTTCCATTTCAAAATTTGAATGTAAAGAGAAGATTAAAATCAAAACAACCAGGAAAAGATAATGAGTACTAAAGTTAAAATGATTAATAATCAATTAAAGTTAATTCTTTGAAAACGTAAAAAATTTGAAAACTTACAGTTAGATTGACCAAGAAAAAGAGAGAATTCTAACTAATAAAATAGAAAGTTAAAAAGATAATTGAATAAAAAGAAAAGATTTGTGAAAGAGGCCATAAACAACTGCACACAACACATTACATAATGTGTGAACAAATTTCCAGAAAGATGTAAACTACCAAAGGAGAGAGAAAAACTCTAAACAGACCTATAAGAAAATGTTTGAGTTGTAAATCAAAATCAGAGAGAGAGAGAGAGAGAAAGAGAGAGAAAGAGAGAGAGAGAGAGAGAGAGAGAGAGAGAGAGAGAGAGAGAATATCAAATAGTGTTGTTAGTGAAAATTCTACTACCTACTAAATGCATAAATGAATTCATGCCATGCTCAGTCATGAATGAAACCTCTCTTCTATTCCTCCAAGCACCAGGAAATTTCATGAAAGAAGAAATAGAATATAAGCTGTAGGAGTTCTCTGGGAGAATTTTTGGGATCACTTATGTATACTATCATATCATCTGTGAATAGTGATGCTTTCACTTCTTCCTTTCCAGTTTGTATCCCCTTGATCTCCTTTAGTTGTCTTATTGCTCTAGGTAGAACTTCAAATACTTGAATAGATATGGAAAGAGTAGGCAGCCTTGTCTTGTCCCTGATTCTAGTGGAATTGCTTTAAGTTTCTCTCCATGTAATTTGATGTTGGCTATTGGCTTGCTGTATATTATGCTTATTGTGCTTAGGTATGTACCTTGTATCCCTGATCTCTCCAAGACTTTTAACATGAAGGGGTGTTGGATTTTGTCAAAGGCTTTTTTAGCATCTAATGAGATGATTATGTGGATTTTTTCTTTCAGTTTGTTTATATGGTGGATTACATTGATGAATTTTTGTATGTTGAACTATCCCTGCATCCCTGGGATAAAACCTACTTGATCATGGTGGATGATGTTTTTGATGTGTTTTTAGATTGCTATATGAGTATTTTATTATTTTTGCATCAATGTTCATAAGGGAAATTGGTCAGAAATTCTCTTTGTTGAGTTTTTGTATGGTTTAGAAATCAGGGTAACTGTGGCCTCATAGAATGAGTTTGGCAATGCTTCTGTTTCTATTTTGTGGAACAGTTTGAGGAATATTGGGTTTTTTGTTTGTTTGTTTGGTTGGTTGGGTTTTTTGTTTGTTTGTTTGTTTGTTTGTTTGTTT
This sequence comes from Uromys caudimaculatus, assembly GCA_028551405.1. Taxonomy (NCBI): domain Eukaryota; kingdom Metazoa; phylum Chordata; class Mammalia; order Rodentia; family Muridae; genus Uromys; species Uromys caudimaculatus. The sequence continues at coordinate 17,192,087 of CM052707.1, read as the reverse complement.
GGGGGGGAGTGGGAGTTGAAGAGTTTTAATGACTGCTTCTTTTTCCTTAGGGATTATAGGGCTAATTAAATTGTTTGCCTGATCTTGATTTAACTTCAGTAAGTGGTATCTATCAAGACAATCATCTATTTCATTTAGATTTTCCAGTTTCATGAAATACAGGCTTTTGATTCTTCGGATTTCCTTAGTGTCTGTTGTTATGTCCCCTTTTTATTTCTGATTTTGTTGATTTGGATACTATCTCTCAGCTTTTTAGTGAGTTTGGCTAGGGGTTTGTCTCTCTTGGTGATTTTCTCAAAGAATGAGTTCTTGGTTTTGTTGATTCTTTGTATTGCTTTCTTTGTTTCTAATTTGTTGATTTCAGCCCTGAGTTTGATTACTTCATGACATCTACTCCTCTTTGATATGTTTGCTTGTTTTTGTTCTAAGACTTTAAGGTGTGCTTTTAAATGACAAGAACTTCAAGTCTTGTAAGAAAGAAACTGAAGAAGATATTAGGAAATAGAAAGATCTCCCTCCCATGCTTGTGGGTCAGTGGGATTAACATAGTAAAAATGGCTATCTTACCAAACACAATATACAGATTCAATAAAATTCCCATCAAAATTCTAACATGATTCTTTACAGACCCTGAAGGAGCAATTCTAAAATTCATATGGAAAAATAAAAATCCAGGGTAGCTAAAAGAATCCAGTACAATAAAAGAACTTCTGGAGGTGTCACCATTCCTGGTCTCAAGACACACTACAAAGCAATAGTAATGAAAAACTCATGATATTGGCATGAAAACAGACAGAATCAAATCAAAGACCCAGAAATAAACCCACACCCCTACAGACACTTGATTTCTGACAAAGAATCTAAAGCAATACAATGGAAAAGAGTTTCATTAATCCTATATCTGACAGGGAGCTAATATCCAAATTATATAAAGAACTCAAGAAATTAAAACCAACAACCCAAATAACGCAATTAGAAAGTGGGGTACAGAGCTAAACAGAGAAGTTTCAACAGAGGAATCTCTAATGGCTAAGACACACTTAAAAAAATATTCAGCCTCCTGAGTCATCAGGGAAATGCAAATTAAAACAGCTCTGAAATTCCAACTTATACCTGTCAGAATGGCTTAAGATCAAAACTCAAATGACAACATATGCTGGCAAGGATGTTGAACAAGGGAACACCCCTCCATTGCTGGTGGGAGTATAAATTTGTACAACCACTCTGGAAATCAATCTGGCGGTTTCTCAGAAAACTGAGAATAGTTTTGCCTCAAGACCCAGCTATACCACTCCTGGGCATTTACCCAAAAGGTGCTCCACCATACTACGGGGACACTTGCTCAACTATGTTCATAGCAGCTTTATTCATAACAGCCAGAAACTGGAAGCAATCCCAATGGCCTTCAACTGAAGAATGTTATGATAAAGAAAATTTGGTACATTTACACAATGGAATACTTCTCAGCTATTAAAAACAAAGACATCATGAAATTTGCAGGTAAATGGATAGAACTTGAGAATATCATCCTGAGTGATGTAATCCAGCCTCAGAAAGACACACATGGTATGTACTTACTTATGAGTGGATATTAGCCATAAAATACAAACCCAGAGGAGCCAAGTAACAAGGAGGGCCCAAGGGAAGATTCTTGAATCTCACTAAGATCAGAAGGGTAAATAAAATAGATGCTGGAAGCAGATTTGAAGGAGAGAACTAGGTGGGAAATGGGGTGGGGAAGGAAACAGGAGCAGGGATCAGGTATGGGGAGAACAGGGGTGGGAGAGAGTTGGGAGAGAGAGAACAGAAATCAGTGGGGGACATCTCTGGGATGGAGGAGGCTCCCAGGAGTCTATAGGGGTAACCCAGGGAAGACTCCTAAAAGCTGGGGATATGGAGGCTGAAGTGGCCACCTCCTATAGTCAGGCGGAATTTCCAGTAGACAGAGGGGACACCAACCCACTCACAAAACCTTTGACCAAAATTTCACCTGCCTACAAGATGTTCATGGATAAAGATGAACCAGAGATTGAAGGAATGGATAACCAATGACTGGTCAAACTTGAGACCCACCCCATGGGAGAGAGCCAACCCCTGACAGTATTAATGATACTTTGCTATGCTTGCAGACAGGAGCCTAGCATAACTGTCTCCTGAGAAGCTTCATCCAGAAGCAGATGGAAACAGATAGAGTGACTAACAGCCAAATAATAGGCAGAGCTCAGGGAGTCTTATGGAAGAGTGAGGGATTGAATTGATGGAGCTGGAGGGGGTCAAGGACATCACAAGAAGACCTACAGAGTAAATTAACCTGGGTCCATGGAAACTCACAGAGACTGAACCACCAAATTTCTTTGAGGAGCATGGGGGAGGGATTAAGGGAGAAAGGTGTAAGGGTAGGACTGGGAGGAGAAGAGGGAGGGGGCTGCAATCAGTCTGTAAAGTTAATAAAGTAATGGGGGGAAAAAGAAGAGACAGAATGTAAGAGGCAAAAGGAGAGGCATGGCATGGAATACTGAATGTTGGGCATGCAATCCCTGCTGTGCTCTTGAACTCACAGTAGCTGATATTACCTGCACAAGACTGTATTGGAGATTGGTGCTAATGGTTTAAATCCTGTCTAGATGCTGAAGGTCCTTGTCCCTCGTTGGTTTTTGATCTATCAATAAAGATGCCAGTGGCTAATGGCTGGGCATGGGATGGGACACTTAGAGTTGTGTGGATAGGACACAAAGGTCACCATACTTGGGGAAGAGAGACAAACAGACTCAGAGCTGGAGGGGAGACCATCCAAAATGTAGGTGGAAAGGGAAAGCAGCTCATAGAAGAGCAGCCTAGAAGCATCTTGGGCAGCAAAAACCAATGGGCATCACAGAAGGTAACTGGGCATCAAAGTTAAAGGTAGATTTGGAAGGTGTTTAGCCAGGAGTACAGAGGGAAGGGCACACTAGCTGCAGGAGGCTGAGCCAATAAGGCAGGTTAAAAATAAGTGTGTGTGTGTATGTGTGTATCTTTCATCAGTAGATCTAAAGAGACCTTGGGCAGCACACCCAGGAACATAAAGTGAGGTAGATAAAACTACATGCAGTAGGACTAAGCCCATCAATTCTGAATGATATAGGAGGGAGAGGTTATTTTTCAGTGGTATAACCCCTGATAAAGCATCTATACTCTTGCAAACAAGTCCTCACTGATGCTCCTGGTAAACAACTGCAATGAAACTCATTAGACCACCAGGGATAGAGAGAGGTGGGGATGAAGGAGCACAAGCTCACTGAGAAGAGGGAGGGGACTAATGGGAGTGGGAAAGGGACAGGGAAGAGTGCAAGAGGCAAATGTTTTGGAGCTACACTACACACATGTGTGAGAATGTCATAATGAAATCATTTTATATAATTAATAAATATCATAACAAAAAGAAGCAAACTTAAAACAATCTGCTATAAATTCTCTCTTCCAAAAGAATAGAGAACATTTATTACCCTTATTCAAAAGTCAAACAAAGGCTTAAGAAAATAAAATGGAAATATAGTGGAAATCCTTAATAAAGTGCTGAAAAGTGAATTCTACTGCAAAAATAAAAAAGCTGAAGGGACCTTCATGGTCTCTTCAGATCAGATTTACCTCAGGTATCCATGGGTTGCTTAGCATTGGAAAATTAATCAATGTAATATACTATATTCAATGTGTCATATAAAAATGAGCTTAGACCACACGGTTGCCTCAATAGATACAGAAAAATGTTTTACAAAAATCCAATACCATTTCATAGCAAACTAGAAATAGAATGAGTTTCCCTCAACTTAATAAATGAAAAACCACAACTAATACAAGACTGAAAGATTTCCCCAAAGATCAGGAGCAAGACATCAATTCTTGTTTTCACTCTTGCCACACAATACTGTTCCAGAAGTTCTAGCTAGGGCAAACTAGTATAGAAAAAGAAATACATCCAGACTGAAAAAGAAGTAAAACTTTAAATACCTAACGTACACTCAAAATTGTTAGAGTGAGCTCAACAGGGTTACAATATATAAAGTCATGTTAATATTTGAATATGAAGTGTCCCACACAAGGCTTGTGTGTCAAAGGCCTGAGCTTTAGCTAATATGCTTTTCTGAAGAATTGTGAACCCATGGATGAGCTTATCACCAAATGGGTTATCTGAAGGTAGGGCCTAGTTGGAGGAAGTAAGTCACTGGAGGAGGATATATGTAGTTAAATTCATGCATAACCTTGTGGTTTTCTACCTAACCACTTTGTTCCCAGAAATAACAACTCTCAGACTTCTTATATATGAATAAGTGACTAGGCTAATAGCTCTAGCTTGTTACCCGACTAGTTTATAACTTAACTACTCATTTACTCTACTCTAAGTCATGCCATATGGCTGGCTATCTGGTTCTTATGTTTATGCAACCATCCTTCTCCATGTCTGGGGTAAATCTGCCATGCCTTCTAATCTTGCCATTGGCCAAGGTTTTAATATTGACAGGTAAATGCTCCCACACTTTGCACACGAGATTCCTCTACAAATATATCTTACCCCTGGGCCACCTCTTGTCCACTATGAAGTGAGCTGCTTAGCTCCATCACATACAATCCACTGTGATGTTCTGCTCCACATGGGCCCAGGAGCAAAGTTTAGTGACAGTGGGCAGAAGCTTCTGAAAGTGTGGTCCAAAGTAAGTCTGATGATTTTCAAGGTCATCAAAAACAAGGAAACCATGAGAAATGCTTCAGCTAAGAAGAGCCTGAGGAGCCATGTTGACTAAATGTAATGTGGTATCTCAGAAGGGACTCTGAAATAGAAAAGAACATTGGAAAGAAACTAATGAAAGAAGAATAAAATATATATTTAGTTACTATTAATTTATCAGTGTTGGTCAATTACTTACAACAAAAGTACCACACTGCTGTATTATAAGATGTTAACAGGGTTCATAGGAATTATATACAATCTTTACAATTTTTTCTTTTATCTATAACTATTCTAAAAGTATGGATATGAGCTAGAGAGATAGCTCAGTGGTTACGAGCACTTGTTACTCTTACAGAAGATGTGAGTATGGTTGGCTTATGACCATCTATAACTCCAGTTTCAGGGGATCCAATGCTCTCTTCTGACCTCCATGAACTCCAGGCACATATGTGGTATACAAGAATATATGTAGGTATAACACTCATACGCATAAAAGACTAAATAAATATATCTTTTTAAAAATTAATTTAGAAAAAGGGTCCAGTGCACATCTCAGGCTTCTCTCTAATTCAGGGTGGGTACTCTTGTCTCTCTCCTGAATGTTGAGGAGGGAGACAAACACCTCATTGTCTAACTTCAGACCTGCCAACCAAATCACTGTTCTCATAAGAAAAACAGGTCAAAATGACACACTTTTGGAGGCTCACAGAATTCCAGAGGTAAAAATGTTCCAATCTTCCTTTTAAGAAATAATCAAAAACATTTTCCAAGAGACATGTTACACAGTTGGCCTCCCCCTCCTCTAATCCCAAATGGCTTTTCAATAGTGTAACAGCAAATAGAACCTGGGTTCCCTGCTTCCTTTGGTGGGCCTCTTTGCAGAAATTCTGATGATTCATGGACTCACTGTGTCATGATTACCATAAATATATCTTCCTAAAAATTAAAAATAAAATTATAGGACTATAAAGATATAGACATGTTCTACATTTGCTTTCTATTGCTGTAATAAACCACCATACTCAAAAACAGTTTAGAGAGGAAAGAATTTATTTCTGTTTACAGTTTTAGTCCATCATTAAGAGAAATCAGAGCCTGAATTCAAGGCAGGAATCCAGAGGCAAGAACTAAAGCAGAGGCCATGGAGGGATGCTTTGTCCTGGCTTGCTCCCCCTGGTTTGCTCAGCTTGCTTTCTTACACCATCTGGGACCACCTGCCCAAGTGTGGCACCATTCCCAGTGATCTGGCTCCTCCTACATCAATCATTAGTCAAGAAAATGCCTCCCACACACTGGACTATAAGCAATCTGGTGAAGGCATTTTTCTCAATGGAAGTTCATCTTCTCAAATAACTTTAGCTTGTGCCAAGTTACAGAAAACAAACAAACAAACAAACAAACAACAGCAGCAACAACAACTAACCCGACAAGGTCAGATTGTATATTGTTTGAGACAGGGTCTATGTAACCCAGGCTGACCACAAACTCATAATCTTCCTACCCTCAGCAGAGGGTGTGGGAATTAGAGGGGTACACACAGCCACAGCCAATTCTGAAGGATGATTGAGATGTCTACTGGTTAATGTTGATTAACTTTTCCTGTCTCATGTGTTCATCTTCTGAGCTCTGTTTCACACAGATGTGATTTGCATTACTTGCACATTGTAGTTTTTATTGTTTCTTCTTTACCCTGTTTAGTGCCTGTGTCCTGAACTCCACACTAACTCTGTTAGAGATAAACCTGAAGTGAGTTAAGCTGTAGAATGACTGAGGAAGAAAATCACTGAACAGCATTCCTGAAGGAAGTTGATTTATGATGTCCCATCCTACCATATATACAGACTATTTATATAGCTGATGAAAGAAAAGTGACATACAGAAGTATCCTGGTTGGCTGCAGTTGACATTTGCCTTGTATCGTCATAATATGGTGTGCTGACTAATTTATGTCAACTTGACACAAGCTACTGTCATCTGAGAAGAGGGAATGCCAATTGAGAAAATATCCATAAGATCAGGCTGCAAGCAAGCCTATAGGGCATTTTCTTAATTAGATTGATGGAGAGGGCCCAGCCCATCTTGGGTGGTGCTATCCTGGGCTAGTAGTGATCCTCAGTTCTATTTTTTTTAAAAAAGCAGGCTGAGCAAGCTACAGGGAGCCAGTAAGCAGCAACTCTCCCAGGCCTCTGCATCAGCTCCTGTCTCCAGGTTCCTGTTCAGTTTCATTTCCTGTCCTGACTTCATTCAATGATGAACAGTGATCTAGAAGTATAAGCCAAACAAATCCTTTCCTCCCCAACTTGCTTTGATGGCAGAGCTTTATCACATTAATGGTCATCCTACCTAAGACATGTGGCAACTGTTAGTCTGGATTGTGTGGAAGGTGTGGCTACTATGATTGGCAGAGCTTCAACAACTTAGTTATTTGAGTATTTACTTAGGTTAGGTTACAACTTGTCTGCAAATCAAGGTAGGTTGCTGCTCATTATATATGCAGGCAACTTTAATCCCAAGTTTATTGCTTAATTATAGAAAAAAGATGAGGCCAAATTAGTCAACACTTTTTTTTTCAGTTTTTAAAATCTATTTGGTACATTAAACATGATAGAAGTAGAAAAAAAATCTCTTATGAAGTCCTGTATGAAACGAAATTGTGACAAATTCCTGATTAGACAGAAACAGTTCCAACTCCAAGGGAGAATACGCAGCATAACTGTGGCTTCATAGAATGAATTGGGTAGTGTTCCTTCTGTTTCTATTTTGTGGAATAGTTTGAAGAGTATTGGTATTAGGTCTTTGAAGGTCTGATAGAATTCTACACTAAACCCATCTGGTCCTGGGCTTTTTTGGGGGGGGGGTTGGTGGGAGACTTTTAATGACTGCTTCAATTTCTTTAGGAGTTATGGGACTGTTTAGATGGTTTATCTGATCCTGATTTAACTTTGGTATTTGGTATCTGTCTAGAAAAATTGTCCATTTCATCTAGATTTTCCAGTTTTGTTGAATATAGGCTTTTGTAATAGGATCTGATGATTTTTTTTAATTTCCTCAGTTTCTGTTGTTATATCTCCCTTTTCATTTCTGATTTTTGTTAATTCGGATAGTGTCTCTGTGCCCTCTGATTAGTAGGGCTAAGGTTTTATCTATCTTGTTGATTTTCTCAAAGAACCAGCTCCTGGTTTTGTTGATTCTTTGTATAGTTATTTTTGTTTCTTTTTGGTTGATTTTAGCCCTGAGTTTGACTATTTCCTGCTATCTACTCCTCTTGGATATATTTGTTTCTTCTTGTTCTAGAGCTTTCAGGTGTGCTGTCAAGCTGCTAGTGTATGCTCTCTCCAATATCTTTTTGGAGGCACTCAAAGCTATGAGTTTTCCTCTTAACACTGCTTTCATTGTGTCCCATAAGTTTGGGTATGTTGTGCCTTCATTTTCATTAAATTCTAAAAAGTCTTTAATTTCTTTCTTTATTTCTTCCTTGACCAAGTTATCATTGAGTAGGGCGTTGTTCAGCTTCCATGTGTATGTGGGCTTTCTGTTGTTTATGTTGCTATTGAAGACTAGTCTTAATCCATGGTGATCTGATAGAATGCATAGGACTATTTCAATCTTCTTGTATCTGTTGAGGCCTGTTTTGTGACCAATTATACAGTCAATTTAAAAGAAGGTACCCATGAGGTGCTGAGAATAAGGTATTTTCTTTTGTTTTAGGATGAAATGTTCTATAGATATCTGTTAAATCCATTTGGTCCATAATGTCTGTTAGATTCAATGTGTCTCTGTTTAGTTTGTGCTTCCATGATCTGTCCATTGATGAGAGTGGGATGTTGAAGTCTCCCACTATTATTGTGTGAGGTGCAATGTGTGCTTTGAGCTTTAGTAAAGTTTCTTTTATGAATGTAGGTGCTCTTGCATTTGAAGCATAGATGTTCAGAATTGAGAGTTCTTCTTGGTAGCTTTTTACTTTGATGAATATGAAATGTCCTTCCTTATCCTTTTTTATAACTTTTGGTTGAAAGTTGATCTTATTCGATATTAGAATGGCTACTCCAGCTTGTTTCTTGGGACCATTTGCTTAGAAAATTGTTTTCCAGTCCTTTATTCTGAGGTAGTGTCTGTCTTTGACACTGAGATGCATTTCCTGTGTACAGCAAAATGCTGAGTCCTGTTTACATATCTAGTCTGTTATTCTATGTCTTTTTATTGGGGAATTGAATCCATCAATGTTAAGAGATATTAAGGAATAGTGATTGTTGCTTCCTGTTATTTTGATGCTATTTTTATGTTTGTGTGACTATCTTCTTTTGGGTTTGTTGAAAGTAGATTACTTTCTTGCTTTTTCTAGGGTGTTAGTCAACACTTTTAACTACCCATTTCCATGGGCCATGTCACATGGCTCATTAGCACAGGAAGAAGAATCTTGGAAAACTTTGGGAGCTGTCCTCACTCCTTCATGACCTCATAGTCATGGCAACCTTAACAACTTTTTGGCTTCTCCCATGTCCACACCTTTCAGTTCACCTTCTTCATTTCCACTGTGCTTTAAAACCTTTGTCTTTGTTCTCTTTTCTTTCCTAATGTCTACTTATTTGTATCTGTCTACAGGTATTTTATTATTCATCTCTTTTTTCCGGTTTTTCTCAGTTGGAGTGAGTGTGTGTGTGGGTGTGGGTGTGGGTGTGCATGTGTGTTAGAATGTGTGTATGCATGTATGTGTGTGCATGTGTACATGTGTGTGCATATGTGGGCAAATGCATGTACATATATGTGTGAGTTTATGTGCACATTTATGTCTGTATGCAAGCACATGCATGTATACATTCCTGTGTGTTTGTGTGTGTGTGTGTGTGTGTGTGTGTGTGTGTGTGTTCACTATTTCCTTAGTGTTTTCTTCAGAAAAGCATTCTGGGGATATACTTAAAACTTTTTCATGAAAACAAATTTTTTAGATCCATTTTTAAAACACTAATTACTTCATGAATCAAAAGGACTCTGAGGTTTATAAACTTAAGCTCTTTCTTCTCCATCTTTTCCCACAGACCCAATCCCAGCCCCAGCTCTGCATCAGAAGACCTTCCCTGCCTCCCTATTCTCATCACCTATGGGATAGGATCTCTACAGATCTTCACCTGCATATAACCTCCTTCTCCCATCTTCTCATCACTGTATTCCAATTCTAGATTCTAGCAGGCACATCCCAGCTAGCCCACAGGCTCTGCCTGGCCAAAAACAAAAACAAAAACAAAAACAAAAACAAAAACAAAACAAACAAACAAACAAAAAAACAGTAGTCTGCCTCAAGATTCTCTCTTCTTCCTCAGTTCCCTAAATTCAATCCCCAGTTCCATCCCTAGCTCTGCAGCAGAATACCTGCTGTGCATCCTTCTGCCCACATCTCCTGTGGATCCCACAGACCTTCTTCTCCTCACCTCCCTCTTCCCACTTGCTACTTTATTCCAGCCCCCAACTCCATCAGGCATTCCCCCACAGACCACTTCAACAAGAAAGCAGGTAGTCTAACTGTAGATCTTCCCCTCTTTCTATTTCTCTAGATCTAAACCCAGAGTCCCATCCCAGAGCTATAGCAGACTCTCTGTTCTGACCTCTCTTCACTGCCTAATCCCAATTCCACCACAGCAGGCCTTCAACATAGTTGAAGCTCATGCACGCACGCGCACACACGAACACACACACACACACACACACACACACGAACACACACACACACACACACACACACACACACACACACACACACAACCTTAAAACTGCCTTATGAAGATGATAGAGGTCCTTAAAGAGGAAATTAAGAAATCCCTTAAATAAATTCAGGAAAACACAGTGTAAGGAAATGAATAAACCTGTTCAAGATCTGAAAATGGAAATAGAATTAATAAACACAACTCAAACTGTGGGAATCCTAGAAATGAAAAGCTTAGGAACTGGAACAGCAAGTCCAGAGGCAAGCTTGGCGAACTGAATACAAGAGTTGGAAGAGAGAATCTCAGGCATCGAAGTTATGGTAGTAGAAATATATGATCTGTAAAGGAAGAGAAAATGTTAAATCCAAAATCTCCTGACACAAAACACCCAGGAAATACAGAACACTTATGAAAAGACCAAACTTAAGAATTATAGGAATAGAAAAAGAAGAATACAACTCAAAGGCCCAGAAATGTTTTCAATAAAATCAGAGAAGAAAATTTTCCTAACCTAAAGGAGATGCCTATAAAGGTACAAGAAGCATACAGAACACCAAATAGACTAGATCAGCAAAGAAAGTCCCTTCAGCACATAATAATAAAACATTAAGTGTACAGAACAGAGAAAGAATATTAAGACATGCAAGGGATGAATGAGGCTGTATGCCTCCATGAGGTCGGAAGATCCAGTGTGACTCTCCTCAAGACTATCCTGGTGTGAACTGTGAGTCAGAGTTGCATAATGTGGCTCTCAGCTGAGTTTACATAGTGCCGTGTGCTTGCTTACTTCTGTGACTATGCATCTTTCTTGGAGACCACTGTGAACTCAATTAGGATGGATGCACCAGTCAGTCATGTCTCTATGGAGGTCTATGTGTGGATAGAGGAAACAACTACTACTGTGACTTCACAGGTGGTGGATTCACAGGGACACACTGAGACCTTGATGCCTCTTTGTTGCTCAAAGCCTTGTCACAATGATACAACATGTGAAGACACTGTTGACAGCTTTATTTGTCACTACTGGTGTGGATACACAAGTGCCCTATGTGAGATGGACATGAATAAATACAATAGCAAGCCCTGCCAATTTGGGGTTGTAGGGAGATGTACTAAGCTGTCCTCAGAGGATCCACAGGGACACATTGCAGGCTTGCCTTCCTCCTTCGACTACCTAGGAGCCTCAGGCTGTGTTTGTATCTGTCAACATGGATGCTCTTCCAGGAGCCTAGCATAACTGTCCTCTGAGAAGCTCCACCCAGCAGCTGACCAAAACAGATGTAGAGTCCCACAGCCAAACATTAGACCCACTCAGGAAGTCTTGTGAAAGAGTTAGGGGAAGGATTGAGGAACCTGGAGGGGATAGGGACTCCACAAAAAGACCAATGAAGTCAACTAACCTTGGGGGCTCCCAGAAACTGAACCACCAATGAAATAACATATAAGGTCTAGACCTAGGTCCCCCTCATATATGCAGTAGATGTGTAGCTTGGTCTCCATGCAGGTCCCCCAACAACTGGAGTGGTAGCATACCCTGACTCTGTTGCCTGCCTGTGGATCCTGTTCCCCTTACTGTGCTCCCTGTTTGGCCTCAGTGGAAGAAGATGTACCTAGTTCTACAGTGACTTGAGATGCCAGGGTGGGTTGGTACCCAGGGGATACCTTTCCCTTCTCAGAGGTGAAGGTAGTGGGGGAGGGACCATTTGAGTGGGGGCTGGGAGGAAGGGGGTGCAATCTGGATGTAAAGTGAATAAATTAATTCATTAATAGAAAAAAGATGCAAGGGAAAAAAACAAATAACATATAAAGTCGGGCCAATTTTAATTATACCTGATTTCTCACTGGAGATTCTAAAAGCCAGAAAGTCATGGGTAGTTGTGCTGCAGACAAAAAAAGACCACAGATGTCAACACAGACTATTATATCCAGAAAAACTTTTAATCACCATAGAGGAATAAAATGAAGTATTCCATAATAAAGCTAAATCTATCTACAAATCCAGTCCTAAAGAAGGTGCTTGAAGGAAAACTCCAACCTAAGGAGGCTAACTACACCTATGAAAACATAGGGAATAAAGAATCTCATACCAGAAAAATCAAAAGAAGGGAAACACACTACTACTACTACTACTACTACTACTACTACTACTACTACTACCAGTACTACTACAAAATAACAGGAATCAACAACCATTGGTCATTGATATCTCTCAATATAATAGTCTCAGTTCCCCAATAAAAAGACACAAAGAGAATGGATTCAAAAACAGCACCCATTCTTCTGCTGCTTCCAAGAAATATGACTCAACATCAAAGATAGACATTATCTCAGGGTAAAGGGTTGGGAAAAATATTTCAATCAAATGGACCTAAGAAGTAAGCTGATGTAGCTATTTTAATATCTAATAAAATATACCTTAAACCAAAACTAATCAAAAGAGATAGGGAAGGATATTATATACTCATCAAAGAAAAGGCCACCAAGATGGCATTTTAATTATTTATATCTATGCACCAAACACATGGCACTTGGATTTGTAAAAGAAACACTACTACAGCTTAAATCACATACTGATAGTAGGAGACTTCAATATCCCACTTTCCCCATTGGACAAGTCATCTAGACAAAAAATAAACAGAGAAATGCAAAACCTAACAGATGTTATAAACTAACTTGACCTAAGAGATATTTACAGAACATTTCACCCAAACACAAAAGAACATATCTTTTACTCAACACCTCAGAAACTTTCTCCAAACTTTACCATGTGCTCAGACACAAAGGAAATCTCAGTAGATATAAGAAAATTGAAATAACTCCCTGTATCCTATCAGGCCACCACAGATTAAAGCTGGATATCAACAACAGAAACAACAAAAAACTTACAAACTCTTAGACACTGAACAATGTTCCATTGAATAAAAAATACATCACAAAAAAATAAAGAAATTAATGATAAATAATAAAGAAAGACTTTGTACAATTCAATGAAAATGAAGACACAGCACCTCTACACTTATGGGACAAAATGAAAGCCAACCTAAGAGGCAAGTTCATAGCACCAAGTGCCTACATTTAAAAACTGGAGAAATCTCGTACTAGTAACTTAACAGCATACCTGAAAGCTCTAGAACAAAAAGAAGTAATCCCATCCAAGAGGAGTAAATGTCAAGAAATAACCAAACTCAGGGCTGAAATCAATACAATAGAAACAAAGAGAACAATACAAAGAGCTAATGAAGCAAAAGGAATGGATAAAGAAAATGTGATACACTTTCACAGTGCTGTATTGCTCAACGGTTTTTAAAAATAACATTGTGAAATTTACAGGCAAATGGAAGGAAATCATTCTCAGTGAGGTAATCTAGACCCGTAAATATAAATATGGTATATATTTTCTTATATGTGGCTATTAGCCATTAAATAAATGATAACCAATCTCTAATCTGTACACCCAGAAGGGTTATATATAGAGGAATGGACTCAGGGAACACATGGATTTCCCTGGGAGGGGAAATAGAGTAGATTTTAGGGGTGGACTGGAGGGTGGGATGGATGTGAATGGGAGGATGAGGTAGGGGGAGGAAGGAGAGAGATGACTGAGGGAGAAAACAGGGAGAGACAGCTAAAACTGAGGGCCATTTGAGGGATGGTATAGAAACCTAGAGCAGTGCAAATTCTCTAAAATATATGAAGATGATCCTAATGAGGCCCCCCAATAAGGGAGTGACTGAGTCACACCTGGCCCTCTCTTATCACCAAATACCAGGACTGGGTTGCATTCAGTTGAGTAGTTGGTCAAGGGGCATCCCATGGAAATCTCCAAACAACCCAGTCTGTTGCTAAGACAATGGGTTGCTCTCCACAAACTCAACTGTGAGACCCCATTGTTGAGGATAACACCTACTGTAGAGCTGGATTTGTCTATAGCTATTGTTTAAATTTAGCTTTATTATGGAATACTTTATTTTATTCCTCTATGGTGACTGAAAGTTTTTTCTGGATATAGTAGTCTGTGCTAGCATCTGTGATCTTTTATTGTCTGCAAGCAAACTGCCCATGACCTTCTGGGTTTTAGAGTCTCTGATGAGAAATCAGGTATAATTCTAGTTGATCTGCCTTTATATGTTACACATAAATCATTGAGTATGGAAAAGTGAAGCTGGTGCTTACATGGAGCCATCACTCCTATACTCTAGTGTCTTTTGTGCAGGAAGGTACTCTGCAGGCTATCAAAAGAGAACTACAATAAGTCCTGCCTTCAAGATATGCTAGAGCAATGGTGGCACAGAATTCATGGAAGTAGCCAACCAATGTCTGATTTGACTTAAGGCCCACTCTGATAAATGAAATCTATAGCTGACACTGTTTGGGTGACCAAGATCCAGAGACTGTATAGCCCAAGGACATAGGGTAAAACCAAAGACTACTCTCTCTTTTAAAAAAATTAATTAAATGACTCCTAATGATATTCTGCTATATTCATAGATCAGTGCTTATTCAGCCATCATTAGACAGGCTTCCTCCTGCAGCAGTTGGGAGTACAAAGACCAACAGTCACACTTTATACAGAGAGAAAGACCTTGCAATACATAGTTCTAAATGTCTTCATCAAATCCCTCCCCTCAGAGCTCAGGGAACCCCACTGAAGAAGAGATGGAAAGAGTGTAAGAGCCAGAGGCAAGACAACAGGAGAATAAGGCCTTCTGAATCAAATAAGAAAAGCTCATATGAACTCACACAGACCAAAGAAGCAAAAACCAAAGCTTACACAAGTCAGTACCAAGTCTTCTGAGTATGTATTCTAGCTTTTGACTTGGTATTCTTAAGGAACTCCCAAGTGTGTGAACAAGTGGGTCTCCTTTTCCTGTGCCTGTTCTTGGTGTTCTTTTCCTACTGTCTGGTTGCCTTGTCTAGCCTCAATGTGATAGTTTTTGTTTTCTCTTATATTTTTGTCATGTTTCATTGTTATCGATCAGAAGTCTGTTCTTTTTCAATGAGAGACAGGAAAGGAGTGAATCCAGAGGAGAGGGGAAGTAGGAAGGGATTGAGAGGAGTAGAGGCAAGAGAAACTGTAACCAAGATATATTGTATAAGAGAAGGAACTGTTTTAAATAAATGAGGAAAATAAACAATGTAAGAAGTCAATAATTACAATTCAGAGTGATTCAGCTGTCTTTACTGTCACCTTGATCTCTCCAGGATATTTCCTGTCTTATTCCTTAGTTACTTCCTGGGGAAAGGTGGAACTGTTCTCTTCCAAGAGAGATTCCCAGTGTGAAAGGAGAAACTGGAGGCTCCTATATGTATCTGCCTGGAACAGTCAGGATAAAAATGTGCAGAAAAATATAAGGAGTCTTGAAAAGTTTAGCCAAAAGATTTTACCTCAGAACAAGTAGGTTATTTCCTTTCTACATATGATATACACTCTTGAGTCCACTTTCTGGCACCACTTGTCTGGGTCTCAAGGACTCATTGTAATTTTAGTACAATCACACTCTCTCAGCTCTCAAGGAAAAGCCCCAGAGGATATTTTTAATTACACAAAGTAGACTCGGCATTTGGGCTTGTGTGGTATGAAACACCTTGGTCAAAGTCAGACAGGTGAGTCCTGGGACCAGGTGGGAGCTTCCACACAGTCTGTAGATGGCACTTCAGCTCCTCTTATCCTCAGATGTGCCCTCACCTCATCATTTGGATATGTAACATCTGCACCACTGTTCTCAACTGCATCCTTTATAGGAAGCTGTAGAAGTTGATCTCTTAGACAGGATAGCTGTTGCATCAGGATTATCATTTCAAACAAACAAAAAAAGCATACTCCAGGGTACCACGTATTAAACATTTTATCTCTTTAAAACAATCAGAGCTAAATGTTTTTTACAGGTAATCCAAGATCTCATTATGGAGATCTTGTGCACTTCTGCATGCTCCTCCCCAATAACCTGGCTTTATTAACACTTAGCTCTCCTCTCTGTGTGTCTCATTTACCCCATCTTTGTAATTGCTGAAACACATGTGGAGCACCTCTGTTTGATGTCACCGGACTCCAAATCCAGAGACAGTTCCTATAAGCTATTTACTAATGCTACCCGTACAGCTTCACTCACAACATGTAAGTTTCTTGTTAGGCTTGTCTTTAGGTAATTCCCACAAGTTGCTTTGAATTCTGAAGAGGGAAGCAATCAATGCATCTAGTCATTACTACTCTTGCCCTCACTTGAAGTATTATTACTGAGATATGATTTGAGTCTGCAATCACTTTCTTTCTTACTGTGCTAATGAAAGACCCCCGAGCTGGGGAGACCCTCGCTCAAGTCTCGGGACGGCGCGACCCCCCAAGAACTCACGAAAGACCGTCCTTGCTGCAATCACACGAGGTTTAATTCGGGGGTGGTGAGAAGGACCAATGCATTGGGGTCGAACC
>CM052707.1:17154465-17174759 GCA_028551405.1 Uromys caudimaculatus | reverse complement strand
AAGTCACCTGTAGGAATGTAGCTGGGTGGGATTTTTGCCCGGGCATGTCTCGGCTCTAAGTTTGCTAGGGGTCTTTGCCTGGGCATGTCTTGGCTCTAAGTTTGCTAAGGGCCTAACCTTCCTCATAAGGGTTCAGATCTTTCACTTATTTTTATATTTATTTTATATATGTAATTATTTTTCCTGCATGCATGTTTATGTACCAGATACATGTCTAGTGCTTATAGAAGAGTTATGGATGGTTGTTACAGATAGCTGTGGACCTTCATGTAGGTGCTGGGAACTGAACCCAGGTTCTTTGTAGGAACAACAATTGCTGCTAAGTCACCTCTCCAGCCCGTACGCTTTTTTGGAAGATGAGTCAAGTAGTCCAGGGAGCTTGGACTCTTCTTTCCTATCTCTAGGGTAGGCTTGGGTTCAACTATCTTGCTTCTTAGAACAGACAAAGGTTTTTAGGTTATCCTTAGCATCCTTTCAACATTACATTGTAACCAGGGGACCTTCTGAAAATCATTAGCCTCTCTACCAGACTAGCTAGTGTGATCTTGTCCTTGAGACTATGGTTTGGGACTTTATGGCAATATCCTTGTCTTAGTCGGTTGGTGTTCTATTACTGTGAAGAGACACCATGACCATGACAACTCTTACAAAGGAAAACATTTAATTTGGGCTGGCTTAGTTTCAGAGGTTTAGTTCATTATCAGCATGGTGGCATGCAAGCAGACGTGGTGCTGAAGAAGGAGCTGAGAGTTCTACCTCCAGATCCTCAGGCAGCAGGAAGAAGAGAACTACTGTGCCTGGCTTGGGCTTGTGAAACCTCAAAGACTACCCCCCAGTGACATACTTCCTCCAACAAGGCCACACCTTCTAATCCTTTCAAATAGTGCCACTCCCTAAGCATTTAAATATACAAAGCTATGGGGGGAGGGAGCATTCTTATTCAAACCACCACAGCATGGAAACCCAGATATTGCTGCTGATCACATGTTCTGGAGAACTGAGGGAACAAGGGATAATGTCCTCAGAGCAGCTGAGATGAAGACAAAGAAATGTCTACTCTTGCCAACATGCATCCCTGAGTTGTCATGGGTCCATGAGCCACTCCTATACATTTACATTAACTCTCCCTGGTCTATTTTTTCCTTCAAACAGCTCAGGTAGGCTTCTTGTATAATCAATAGGGTCCTTAATACAACACATGTCTAAGTTTTAAGTCTGTCTGTGGTCATACGCATGTTGCATGTAGACATGCTAGAGTACACAGAAAATCAGAGAACCCTGTATCTTATTCCTAAATAGGAAAAGCAAAGGCACGTCAGAGCAAGTCTTCCTGGTGAGCGCTTTGCACCTAGCATAGGTGCAGTCACTCTCCGCCCTAGTCCATGTGAAAATGCAGAGCTGTGATTGTTGAATCTTTTATGTTTTTCCCAAAGGAAACCAAACATAAAATTTTAAAGCACTCTTGACTTTGTCTTACTGGCTCAAATCATGTTTTAAAATGTTGAAGGAATTAGGATAGCCTAGTGGGGCATCCCTGTAACCTTAGTATTCAGTGTGCTGAAGCAGAACAATCAGAACTCCAAGCCCATCTTCAGCTGCATAGCTAATTTGAGTACAACTTGGGATACACGAAACCCTATCTAAAAAACAGGGTGTGTGTGTGGGGGAATATAGGCTCATAGGGAGTGGCACTCATAGGGAGGTATGTCCTTATTGGAGTAGGTGTGTCCTTGTTGGAGGAAGTGTGCCACTTTTGGGGAGGGGGGGAGTTTGAGGTTTCAAGTGCTCAAACCAGGCCCAGGATATCTCTCTCTCCCTCTCTCTCTCTCTCTCTCTCTCTCTCTCTCTCTCTCTCTCTCCCTCTCTCTCTTCCTGCTACCTGCCCCAGATGTAAAACTCTCAGCTCCTTCTCCAGCACTGTGTCTGCCTGCCTGCCACCATGCTTCCCATCATGATGACAACAGACTAAACCTCTGAACTTGTAAAGCAGTCCCAGTTCAATGCTTTCCTTTATAAGAGTTACTGCAGTCATGGTGTCTCTTCACAGCAATAGAAACCCTACCTAAAACACTCCCTGTCCTAGTTAGGGTTATTATAGAACCCAGTACCTCTAGCCCAGGGGCAGCACCATCCACAATGGACTGGCTCTCCCTTATCAATCACCCGTTAAGAAATACTTTACTATATATGGGATGTATCCACAGGTGGGGGCAGTCTCTGGATGGCCTTTCCTTGAATCTCTGCTCCACACTTTGTCTCAGTATTTCCCCCTGTGAGTATTTTGTTCACCCTTCTAAGAGACACTGAAGCATCTGCATTTGGTCTTCCTTCTTCTTAGGCTTCATATGGTCTGTGAATTGAATCTTGGGTATTCTGAACTTTTAAGCTAATATCCACTTATCAGTGAGTACATGTGTTTGTTCTTTTGCAACTGAGTTACCTCACTCAGGATGATATTTTCAAGTTCTCTCCATTTGCCTGTGAATTTTAATGGAGTAATTGCTTTTAATAGCTGAGTAATATTCCACTGTGTAAATGTATCACATTTTCTGTATCCATTCCTCTGATGAGGGACATCTGGGTTGTTTCCATCTTCTGGCTATTATAAATATGGCTGCTATGAACATAGTAGAGCATGCGTCCTTATTACATGTTGTAGTATCTTCTGGGTATATGCCCAGGAGTGGTATAGCTAGGTCCTCAAGTAGTACTATATCCAATTTTCTGAGGATACACCAAACTGATTTCCAGAGTGGTTGTACCAGCTTGCAATCTCACGAGCAGTGGAGGAATGTCCCTCTTTCTCCACATCCTTGCCTGCATCTGCTGTCACCTGAGTTTTTGATCTTAGCCATTCTGACTGGTGTGAGGTGGAATCTCAGGGTTGTTTTGACTTGAATTTCCCTGATAACTAAGGATGTTGGACATTTCTTTAGGTGCTTCTTAGCCCTTCGTATTTCCTCAGTTGAGAATTCTCTGTTTAGCTCCGTATCTCATTTTTTAAAATAGGGTTATTTGGTTTTCTGGAGTCTAACTTCTTGAGTTCTTTGTATATATTGGATATTAGCCCTCTATCAGATGTAGGATTGGTTAAGATCTTTTCCCAATCTGTTGGTTGCCGTTTTGTCCTATTGACAGTGTCCTTTGCCTTACAGAAGCTTTGCAATTTTATGAGGTCCCATTTGTCGATTCTTGATCTTAGAGCATAAGCCACTGGTGTTCTGTTCAGGAACTTTTCCCCCGTACCCAGGTGTTCAAGACTTTTCCCCACTTTCTCTTCTATTAGATTCAGTGTATCTGGTTTTATGTGAAGGTCCTTGATCCACTTGGACTTGAGCTTTGTACAGGGAGATAGGAATGGATCAATTTGCATTCTTCTACATGTAGACCACCAGTTGAACCAGCACCATTTGTTGAAAATGCTGTCTTTTTTCCACTGGGTGGTTTTAGCTCCTTTGTCAAAGATCAAGTGACCGTAAGTGTGTGCGGATACATCCCATATATAGCCACCAAACCCGGACGTTATTGTGGATGCTGGGAAGTGCTTGCTGATGGAAGCATGATAAGCTGTCTCCAGAGAGGCTCAGGCAGAGTGACAAATACAGAGGTGGATGCTCGAAGCCAACCATTGGACTGAGCATGGGGTCCCAGGTGGAAGAGCTGGAGCAGAGACTGAAGTAGCTGAGGGGGTTTGCAGCCCCATGGAGGGAACAACAGTGTCAACTGGCCAGCTTCTGGAGACTGGACCACCAACCAAAGAATACACATGGAGGGACCCATGATGCTGGCCACATATGTGGCAGAGGACGGCCTGTTGGCCATCAGTGGGAGGAGAGACCCTTGGGCCAGAGGGTGTTTGATGCCCCAGTGTAGGGGAATGCCAGGGAGGGAAGATGTGAGTGGGTGGGTGGGTGGGGGAGCACCCTCATAGATTCAGGGGGAGGGAAAATGGAATAGGGAGTCTCCAAAGGGAAAAACATTTGAAATGTATATAAAGTAAATATCCAAAAATTAAAAAAGAAAGAAAGAAATGCTTTACAGTAAGACCTTGTTGGGTTAAATGGAGAGGTGTGGTGGGAGTCCCTTGAGTTCGCCCTGGGCTTGGGCCCCTCGGAGAGGCAGGACTTGGGCAGTTTGACCAGGCTCACCCCATGGCACTGCCGGGCGGGTGTCAGGCTGTGAAGAGCAGCAGAAGAACACCGCCTGGGGATGGGGGGATGTAGCCTGGTGCCCCGGGATGGCATGGAAGCCAGTTCAGTCTGGTTCCCAGACTCTTGGGCATCCCAGGCACTGCTGGATGCCATGGAAGAGCTGAGAATGAAGTGAGGGCCCATGGGGCTGGAGCTGGCCTGGGCCAAAAGGGGAAAAGCAGGGACGACTGTGGTGGGGTCTCTCGGGGACCGCCTTTCATGGCTTGTTGTTGGTTAGCTCTCTTGGTTTGGTTTGGTGGCAGCTGTGGCTGGGAGTGCTGGGAGGCCTTCTGCAGGAGACTAGATGCAGCTCTTTAGACGAAGGTCTGTTCCATTGTCCCTAATGCGGATCCCGATGAAGAGAGACAGTCCAGGGTTTCAGGGTGTTTATTGTTATGACGGAGAGTGGCATGAGTGAATCTGTACCCCCACGACCTCAGGGAGGCTTGAGGTTGAAATATCTTTGCAGGGAGGGGGAGTGGCTAAGACTCTAGGTGCCTCATTAACATGGGGATATCTTGAGGCTATGTGAACATGCCTCTACCTGTGGAGGGGTTTGAGGCTACGTGAATGGTAATCACAGACCTATGGAGAGCTGTGGCCTTGTGTCGGGAGCCTGGTTCCCAGGAGCATGGCAAAACGTCTGCCATCCCTTATAGGGTTATTTCCTACTGGCTCCACTGGGGTTTTAAACCTTAGCTCAACCAGAAACCAGGCTGCCTTTCATGGTCCCACAGGATCTTATAGAGGCATTTTTTCAATTGAGGTTCCTTCCTTTCAGATGACTGTAGCTTGTGTCTAGTTGACATAAAACTAGCCAGAACATCACCCCTGCTGCCTCTTTGCCCCGCTCTACATAAAGATCCTGTTCTTACTCTCCTACTTAGTTCCACCCCAGTCTGAGAACTCCACTGTTGCTCCTTGTTATTTAAATAGGAAAAGTGTTCAGCTGAGAATCTCAGACCCACATCAGACACAAGGAACCTGGATCTATATTTCAACAGTGTCCCCAGATTATTTGTTAACATACTCAAAATAAAAAGTACTGGATTAATTGACTTGTGACAAATTTATCTTGTACCTCTAAGTTACCTGGGGAGCTTTAAAAACCATCAGCTCCTGAATCCTGCTCCCAGAGATTCTGAATATGTATAAAATGCAGCCACACTGTGGCCTATTTTTAATTGCTAAGTGATCTAAACATGTGTTCATGAAGAACTACTGATGTACCCATGTTTGTATGGAGCATCAAGAACTACTGGTCTACCCCAGAACCCACTCTTTCCTATTGCCTCCCAGGCAAGACACCCAGGAGGTCACTCAGATCTTCACTGCTGGCTAAACAAGAGCTGTATCTGAAATGATCTCAGGCACTGGAACATCGCTCTCACTTGCAAATGTGGCCACTTGAGAAGACAGTAATGATAAAAAAGTCACTGAAATTGAACCCTGAGGCAAGGAACCCCTAAAATTCAAATGCAATAAAATTTTGGTGCTCTCACACATGTCTGGCACACATACATGCAAGTAAATTACACAAATAAAAATAATCTTAAAATTCTGGTGCTTGCTCTTGTCTCTTTGATCACAAACCCTGCATTATAGAAAATGATTATATTAAATGAAGCATCTTATTGGTATCTCTGTAATGTACAATGATCTCCTGGTGTAATACACCTTATTTAGGAAGAGGAACAGGACAACAAAGAGGGAGACAAAGGAGGGTAATAGGAGTAAATAGGGTCAGCTCACATTGCTCATAAGTATGAGATCATGACATCTTGTCAGTTGGGTTCTCCTACTGGAGCATCTTGACACTCCTTGGTTAGGCTACAGAGCTAAACAAAAATGCAGAGACCTAGCTGAAAGTGGTGCATATTTAGGGGATAGGCCTAGTGACATCAGCTCGCTGCCCCTCTTACATCACCTCTACCATTCCTCCTCTATTTCTGGACCAGTGGGATAAGCATCTTAACCTAAGGAGAGAATTTAAATGTGAAACATGTTAAATTCTCAATAACACTAAGTAACATAGTTTTTGCCTTAAGCATCTCCGAAAGCTAATGTGTTAAAGAATTAGTTCCTAGTCTTCAGTACTATTTGGAAGTGCAGGACCTTTGGGAGGCCCAGAGGAAGGGAGTTACATTGCTGGAGTGTGACCTTGAAAATACAGTGGTACCCTGGTACCCTTCCCTTCTTTACTCACCTTCTGGCCACTGGGCATATTCGCACCATAATGTGCTGTCACCATAATGTTCTGCTGCACCGCACACCCAAAGTGGCAGAGCCAATGGGACCAAAACATTTAATTCCAGGAGTCAAAATAGATTTTCCTTCTTTTTAATCGCTTATCTCTGACATTTTGTCACTGTGATAGAAAGCTAACACAAAGAATATAGGAATTCCCCATATAATAATTAATATCATCTCATAATTTTGTAAGAGAAAGGAATACTGCATACCCAAGGGTTTTCTGCAAATTTCTTGAGAATATTGAACCAATTTAGATGAAACTCTTTTCAGTAGTGTTGGAATTTCTGGAAATCATTTTAATATGTAGTTCAAATGACAGAAGAAAATAAAAATCACATCATCATTTAAAGCAGTGGTTCTCAACTTTCCTAATGCTGTGACCCTTTAATACAGTTCCTTATGTTGTGGTGACCCCAACCATAAAATTATTTTTGTTGCTACTTCAGAACTGTAATTTTGTTATTGTTATTAATCAAAATGTAAATATTTTTGGAGTTAGAGGTTTGCCAAAGGGGTCAAAACCTACAGGTTGAGAACCACTGATTTAAAAGCTACCACATGTATTACAGACTCAGGCCTGCCTCCTTCCAGACAAATGAGTTCCGTAGAAGAAGAGAAACTTGTTCTTCATACAGCTCCCTATCAACAAACTGAAGGCTGAACTTTGGCAAACTTCTCCTTGCCTTCAGAACTGACTTGAGTTAACCCAAAAGAGAATAAAACCAACTTCATAATCGCATGCTGAAGCCAGGAGGGTTGGTAGCTGTACAAGACAAAACAGTTTCCCCAAGACTAGGAAAATTATAGAGAGATACCCTCCCACATAAGCAGAATTCTCATTTCCAGGTAGTTAAAATGACTAACAAAGGAAGTTCCCAACCAGTTAAGTGCATGGCTTTTTGATTAGGAAGAAAGAAACCATTTCCTGATTGCTAGTGCTCTTCAGGAACTAAACATGTATGGCGGGCATACCTGAGAACACAGAAGAAGAGATAAGTACTTTACACAGTCAGTGGTTCAGAGCTACTAGAGCTGTTTTGCTATGAGCTAGGTAAGTTAAAGAAGGTCATGTAGAAGTCAAGGAACCAGTAGAAAGATTGAGATATAATTTATTAGTTAGATATACTTTTAGAAGTATGACCTGGCTGGATGACTTTATGTACATGCTCTGTGTAAGTGTATGCATGCATGCATGCATGCGTGAGAGTGTGCATGCACACGCACATGCGCACACACACACACACACACACACACACACACACACACACACACACTGTTGTCTTTGCCTCAGTGAACTGTCCTTGTCTTTTGAGAATCTCTGGGGCGACAGCCCTGTAGCCATTGCCATTCTTCATGTCGCCTTGAACTAGAAACTGCCTGGGACAGGGAGATTCCAAGAAAGAAATGGCCCCAAATAGTACCATTGAGACAAGAGCAGCCTATGCATGGGAATGAGAAAAAAACAGCACAAAAGCACTGTAAAGTATTGTGGCATGTCCCTGTGAATAGGGGTTCTTAGAAAGCTCTGTATGAGATGACATCTGGGTACATAGCTATCATGGTGATAAAATAGTTTTTGCTCTGCCTCTATCTGTGATTATATCTCAAGATTATCTATACTTCCAAGTTGTCTGAGCCGCTGTTTTTACAAAAATTAAAGAAAATTTTATCTTGGCATACAGTTGGTTTGCAATACAATTGTAATCCATTTCCCCAAATTCCAAGAAAAGTAAAAGTAATTTGCATCTGAGCTAGGAATGTGTGAAGTTTTAAGGATATTTTTCTTCTTCCTTCCTGAACTATGCTCTCACTAATTGGATAGTGAAATTAGATTAGCTATGTGTTCAAATAGGCACGAGCTGAATGTGCAGAGAGGAGAGCTGGGGAACCTGGAAGGAAGTCACACTGATTCCAACTTTATCAGCAGATCTTTTAATTCCACACTGCGAATATCCTCACTCAGAATAAGGAGTTGGTCACTGACGATCCTCAGTGGAGTTTGAGTAAAAATGCCACAATCTCATCATAACAGCACCGGCCAGCCTAGAGATGGCAACTGCCCCTTGCATGGTATTAAAATGAGCCTTTCCCCGTCACTTTACCGAACAGAGCACTGACTGCCTAACCGTGCCATGATCAACCCGAACCCTGGAGCATGTGGCATCTAGCTGCCCTCATTCAAGTATATCAATTGTGCAGCTACACTGCAGGCTTCCTCATGCCCCTCGAGAACTCGGACCCTAAAAACAGAAAAATCAAACTGAAAGGAGGACTTCAACAGCCTTCAGTTTGCTCTCATGTAGACAATGAGCTGCCAGGCTCTAACTCCCCTGTGGGACTTCTCAAGCAGAGGCTGCACCTCAGCTGCTCCACACCACTGCATCACTGTGTCACAAGTGGCTTCTCCACTTTGCCATTTCCTATAGGCTGACCTGGAGGCCTTGCCTTGGCTACCAAATTATAAATCTTTGAATGTCTACAGTGCATATAATTGACCATGTTGTTCACCAGCAAGACCATTATTTATGCTTGATTACATGACCTGAGATGTTTTGCAGTTGTGCATGTAAATGTGTCTTTTTTTAAAAAGTGCCTATGAGATAGCTTATCAGATAAAAGTGCTCTCTACCAAGCCTGACTCCCTTTATTTGATTCCAGAAACCCACATGATATAAGGAAAGGAACAATTTCTAAAGTTGACTTCCATTTGCATGCCTTGGCACACATAAGCACACACACACAAACACACACACACACACACACACACACACACACACACACACACACACACACACTTAGATAAATAAAACGTAACAAGTGATTTGGTGGGGGATACAGGGCTAGAGGGACAGCTCATCAGTTAGGAGTATCTGCTGCTCTTCCAGAGGACAAATGTTTGGTTCCCAGAACCTACATGGCAGCTCATAACCACCTGTAACTCCATCTTCGAGGGACTTGACACTTCCTTTTGGTTTTGGCACTTGCATGTATTTGGCATATATACACACATAAATAAAAATAGAAATAAATCTTTAGAAACAGAAATGTAAGCAACACATTCTGGCACCACTGAGATCACTCTAAGAGCACCCAAATCACTCAGTAAACACAACCCCATTCTGTCTTGATATCTTCACATTGAAACTTTGAAGTTTAGAGTCAATGATCAGTGCATAAGATAATCAGAAATTCTTCTTGACATAGAGAGTTTGAGACCAGCCTTGGTTGCATAAATGAAACATTATCTTAAAAAAAAAACCAGAGGGCTGAGCATGGTGGCATGCACTTTTCATGCTGGCATGTGAGAGACAAAGCCAGGTGGTTTTCCAAGAGCTCAAAGCCAGCTTCATCTATGTAGCATGTTCTAGGTTGGCTGGGACTATACAGTGAGACCCTGTATCAGAAAGAAAGGGGGGGAGGGAATAAGGCTAGGGGCATAGCCCAAGGAGTAAAGCATTTGGCATGGAAGGATGAAGACCTGGGTTCAGATTTCCAGAATCCCATATAAAGCTAGAACCAGTGGCACATGTCCTTTGTCCCAACATCCCTAAGACAAGATGGAAGGCCAAGACAAAAGAATTCCTGAAGTTCACAAACCAGCTAGTCTGGTATATGCAGCAGAGAACGGTAAGAGACCTGGTTTCAAACAAGACTGAAGGCAAATACTATATACTCTCTTAGGATTTGATTGCCATGAAGAGACACTGTAACCATGTACCTCTTATAAGGACAACATTTAATTGGGGCTGGCTTACAGTGTCAGAGGTTAGTCCATTTCCTCATGGCAGGAAGCATAGCAGCATCCAGGCAGACATAGTGCTAAAGGAGCTGAGAATTCTACATCTTGATCCCAAAGCAACCAGAAGACTGGCTTCTGCAGCATAGGACCTCAAAGCCCACCTTCACAGTGACACACATCCCTCTAACAAGGCCACACCTACTCCAACATTGCCATACCTAGTAGTGCCACTTCCCATGGGCCAAGCATATTGAAACCACCACAAATACATAAGGTTGTCCTTTAATTTCCACACTTGTGAGTGCCATGTGTGTGCTGAGCATGTACATACAACATGTATACACACAGAGACACATGTGCACACATGCACAGATAAGCATGAGCACACACACACATACACACACACACACACCATACATACATGCAGAAAAGAAAGATTGGTTAATTGAGGAAAGAAATCTAGATTCCATCCATTTCTTACCAAAAGACAGTGGATGAGGTGTGGGTAGGTCCACGGATCAGCTGACGGTGCTTTCTAGCTCTCTAACCTCAACAAAGCCATTTCAACCCTGCTGAGCCATGATGTCTTCATCTGGAGGGTAAAAATTCGATGAAGAATGCATAGATTGTATCAGACACAATGAAAATATCCAGCCAGTACTTGCTGTTATTTCTTATACTCTTCCCTTGGTTTAATCTCCTTTCAGTCTCCCGAGAGCATTAGGTAAGTGGCTTAAGACTAATTTGAGATCACTTTTCCATGGTGGTGATGTAGAGTTAATTAAATTGGAATCAGCACCCGAATTCAACCAGGCAGGAGGGATCTGGTAGGAAATCTGGTCTAGCAGCAGAAGAGCTATGCTTATGGTGAGGCTGGAGCTGGAAGCAAAGGGATGTGGAGCGAGTGCGGGTGGGGAAACCTCATCAGCCACAGCTTTCGTTTTGGTTATGACTGCTTTTCCCACTGCACCCTTGATCAAGATGAACCTTGAAAGTGGGGTGTGCTGCAAGAGACCCTGTTTCCATCTACTGGCTCCCAAAGCCAGCCATCTGCTATATCTGACTGGGGAGTAGAGAGGAAATTCAATTGCCCCAGCATAACTCCCTGCCTCACCAGGAAATCCGAAGAGAGCAGGCCAGCCTGTTATTAACAGGACAGGCGATCCTATGTTTATGGAGTAGAAACAGGCAGAGCCACAGAAGTGGGAGACAGGTACTTCCCACAGCAAATTGCATAAAAGAAACTGCTTTCCTGTTGGCATGCTACATCCTGAATTGTCAAGGCTTTCCAAATCAGAAGTGTGCAAGCTTTTGATTTATATATGAGGAGAATCTAGGAGCACAAAAATGACTTAAATATGAACCAGTTGTCAATAAATTTTCAGTCTGTTGCCAGCATGACACAGCCAGTGTGGAATGAACAGGGTCCAGGATCTGAAAACCTCCACAGAATGTAGACAGTTAGACCAGGAGCAACAGAACCTTCCTTTCTATCTGGAGGCATGCTGGCACTAGTGGGTTTGGGAGAGACTGGGCATGCTCTGAAAAGATGGTACTTTCTTGGGGTGGTTCTCCACTCCATACTCTGGGGACATAGAAGAAAAGGACATTAAAAAGCAAGACCACCTGATGCTCAGAGAAAGACATGTGTTGGCTAAAGCTCCTGCCTCAGATACTGGGTGCCAGCCAGGTTAGTGTCTGCTTAACCATCCATGGCCCTTAAGTTCATTTTCATCTGTCAGTTGCTGCATTGCCGCCATTCTGCCTCCCGGGAAGTATTCTGAAGTTATCATCTGGGGCCGTTACTGGAAGGACATTGTGGGTGTGCTGACCATCTACATGGAGAGATGAACGGAGGAACAAATAACCTCCATCTCAGAAAACAAGATTTGGGACCTGCTCATCCTCTCTCCCTGTTGTTTTATAAGAGATAGCTGTGGCTTAGGAAGGCTAGCTGATTCCTATTCAATTCTGTTAAAGCAGGATTGACACAGATTTAGATGAATAAGTTATTTTACAGTTAGGGAAGTTAATTGCCGGAGCGTGCCCACGTGAGGTGTTTCTTTGAACCAAAGTCATGGAAAATAGAACTGACTTTCTCAGGACTGTGGCAGCACAGAATAATCTTTCAAAGTCCTTCCAACCTGAGTCTTCAAACTTTGAAAAGAGAATGTCAAATAGTCAGGTGAGCCTGGGTCAGCAGACACAAGTGAAGGCAGGAAGGCAAGTCCTTGGAGAGTACAGTTGGGCTGAAAATTTATTTTAGTTTGGCTTCAATCAGAGAAATAAGAGTTTCAAATGCACAAAGAACTCTTATGGGTACTGCTGTGCAGACAGACATAGACTTCCGAATGCTACCAGAAGGGTAAGGAGAAAGATGAGGTGGCCAGCGGAGGCCAGTCTGGACATAGCCACTGCCGTGAGTAACAGTAATAAGTACTGTTTTTTCTTATATTACAGAGAGCTATATCAGCAGCATTAACAAAAAAAAAAAAAAAAAAGCCAGTGCAATGTGCCTGTACATTTGCTCCCCGGCCCTTTCCACAAGCCAGCTAGAAATAGATTAATATGAAAATCATGATGTGCATGTTAAAACAGATCTTTTGACAAATCTGAGCCAATATGCAAGAAGAAGAAGAAGAAGAAGAAGAAGAAGAAGAAGAAGAAGAAGAAGAAGAAGAAGAAGAAGAAGAAGAAACAAATTCCCTGCATCTGCATCTACATCATCACCATCTCCACATGCTCAAAAGTGCTCTGTCTCTAAAGCACCTTTGCTCAGCCCTGGGCCAGCCAGCCAGTGAGACTCCCCCACTCCACCTCCTCCTCTCTATAGCAGACAGTCAGTGAGTTACAGAGTACAAGTTTCCTCAAGACATGGTTGAAGGAGTCTAGACTTCATTTTGTAAACAGTGGGAAACAAGCAAGTGCCTGTGCAGAGGAGGAGCCCAGGCTGGAGAAGTGGCTCAGCAGTCAAGAGCATATATACAGTTTCTGCCGAGAACCCACGCTCAGCTCCCAGCATCTGTGTTGAGCATCTCATAACCACTTGCAATTCCAGTGCCAGGGGGTTCAACCCCTTAGGAGTCACAGGTACTACACTCATGTGCAGATACCCACACAAACATACACATCATTGAAAATAAAATAAATACAGGAAGAAAGAAAGAAGGAAGGAAGGAAGGAAGGAAAGAAGGAAAGAAAGAAAGAAAGAAAGAAAGAAAGAAAGAAAGAAAGAAAGAAAGAAAGAAAGAAAGAAAGAAAGAAAGAAAGGAGAAACTCAGTTGGCTATGATGCTGGAGCATTGGGAGCTGGATTGGAAAGAGAAAACTTGGGCTTGAAAAGCTGACAGGATGATGCACTTGTGAAGAAAACTGGTAAAGGTGGAGGGAGGAAAAGGAGGAAACTACCTTCAGTCCCTTTCTGGTTGGCTGTACTGTCAACTTTATGTAACATAGACTTATGATGGAAGGGAATCTCAACGGAAGAATTGTCTAGATCAGACTGGCCTGTGGGCATGTCTGGGGGGTATTGCTAATGTGGAAGGGCCCAGCTCACTGTGGGCAGCACTATCCCCTAGAAAGGTGGTCCTGGATTGTATAAAATGGTAGCTGAACATAAGCCTGCCTGCCAGCCTGCCAGCAAAGTATCCTCCATGGTTCCTACCCACTTCTCTGATGCTCTGCAGGAGGAAGTGCTGTGTGGAACAGCAAGAGGGCCTGCTGTCAAGTTCCTGCCTTGACTTCCCTCAGCGACTGACTGTAACCTGAGATTGTAAGTCAAATAAACTGCTCCTCCCCCTAAAGTTGCTTTTGTTCATGGTAATTTTTTTTTCTGCACAGAAACAGTAGGACAGCCCCTATCATATATGGAATCATTAGCAATGTTCGTGAATTTATCAAAAATCCAGAGATAATGGCTTCAGAGAAAAGGGCTGCTGTTGTGTAAAATGGGCACCAGTATCGGGCACAAAGTCTTTCTGGGTGTACTAGTTTGCTTCTCTGTTGCTGTGGTAGACACCATGACCAAAAGCAACTTAAGGAGGAAAGGGTTATTGAGGTATCTTACAGTTTAGACTCCATTGCTAAGGGAAGGAAAGGCAGGAACCTGGAAGCAGGAACTGAAGGGGGGCATGCAGGAAAGCTGCTTATTGGATCACTTTCTGTGACTTGCTCAATTTGCTTTTTTTTTTTATATAATCCATGACTACCTGCAGGAATTTTTAAAGCCATCTTTCTTCCCAGATGATTCCAGCTTGTGTCAAGTTGACAAAAAACTAAACCAGCATTCTGGGAAAAGAGGAACTAGAAGCTCTCAAACCCTAGCCAACGTGTTTCTTACTTTCCTTTGCTAGGAGACTCATCATCAGAGAGAGTCTTTATCAATTATATCAATCAAAGTCCCCATTTCTTTCCTAACGTGCCAATACCCTAATTCAGAGGTGGTAGTTAGCCTCCAAAGCTACCTTGCCGGCTCCCTGAAAAGATGGTGGAATCGTGTCTTGCTCCTATGGGGTTATCATGAAAGCCTTTTATGATTAACACTTTATAAATGTGTAGAATAGACTATGAAATCGTCAGCCCTATTGTCTAACCCTAGGTGTCAGTCAGAGCTAACCCTGTGCCCTGCTTTCTCCATCTACTACAAAAATAAAAGCTGTTTAAAGATCTATTTCCTCTTCCTGCCCCCATTATTATCACTTTAACTCTTGCTGTCAAAATGCTACTGAAGAAAAACATGCTATAATTCATGCTATAATTCATTAGCAGCTTGGCAGGGTTGCTGCGGGGAGTCAGTCACAAGGCAGCAAAGAATAATCAGCACTGAGATTCATCATAAAGCTGCACACCCCTTGTGCACCATGACCCACATGGTGACCCTTACTTAAGAAGGACATGAAGGTGTGAGTCTGTACATCACAGGGAAATAGCATGATCAGTGCTGTTATTTTTAAGTGTTGAAATTTTCACTTCTCCTCTGCAAAAAGAACGGTGCATTTTAGAAATGATCTGACTTCTTATCTATAATCAGCAGAAAACAAAACATAATTTAGTTTACTTTCAGTAAATGGTATTTGGACCAGATTCCCAAAGTGGATGATGCAGCTAATGGGCAATTCCCTGCCTCCGAGGACTTTGACAAGTGCTTCAGAAGAGCCTTGCCTGGCATTTAAAAATGTCTCTTGAAGCCATTAGGGACCTGCCCGTGTCCTGACAGGGAGGCAGGGAGGAGTGGCCTTTTAGAGGAGACTAGGCGGCTCCAGGAGCCTGGTGGTCTGATGGCAGTAGTTTTAAAGGCAGAAAGCTAACTCTGCAAATGTGGCCAAATAATTTTAATTAAGGCCAGAACCTCTTCATTAAAAGGAAATAGAACCTGAGTTCAGAAATCCAATATAAGTTGCCGCAACAAAATCGAAAGGTCACTGGCTAAATATGGAAATGCAAGTATGGAGGACTTGGGGTACTTTCTCTTGCAGCTTGTCTCAGATGAAAAGTCAAGGGTCTAACTGGGAGCACAGGGGGCAGTTTGCTAAGAAACAGTGAGTCTGGAAAGTGATTCAGATGCTGCAGACTCCTGCTGTCCTTGGTGTGGGATGGAATTGTCCCTCTGTTTCAGAACCCTGGCGCTAGTTCCCCACGTTCCTTTTGTGCTCTAAGGAATTCGTTCCTACCCCAGACAATTAACATCCTCCAAATGCTTCCACCTGCTCTTTCAGCTAACAGATCACTAGCTAAAGCCTGTAAGATTCCTGCCTCACCCTCTGAACACACACCTCCCAGTCTCTGTTAACTCCACCTTAGCGTCCATCGGCTCTTTTCTGTTCATGAACACAGCTAATCTGCTCCTGCCTGAGGAGCTTTGCACTATGATCCTCTAT
Source organism: Uromys caudimaculatus (assembly GCA_028551405.1). Lineage (NCBI taxonomy): Eukaryota > Metazoa > Chordata > Mammalia > Rodentia > Muridae > Uromys > Uromys caudimaculatus. Next base: position 17,158,702 of record CM052707.1, on the reverse strand, counting down.
TGCTGGGTTGGTTAGAATTTTCTCAAGAGCACGGCTAGGTCCTTCCCATTACTCAGTTCAAATGTGTCCTGCTCATAGAATCCCTGGCTACTTCTTGTCCCTCCACGAAGTACTAATAAGTCTCCCGCTGTTGTTGTTTCAATCTCTGCCATCATTCTGTTTTTTCACTTGCCCATTGTACTTTCTTCATAATGGACTGTAAGTTCACTGAGGAGAGAGACCATGTCTCGTCTACCACTAGATCCTTTACGCTTATGACAAGGCTGCCACCAGATCCTTTACACCTGACACTAGATCCTTTACATCTATGACAGGGCTGCCACTAGATCCTTTATACCTATAACAGGACTCAGTGGATATTTTGGAATAAATGAGTTTGTTAGGAAACTCATTGTCATAATTTTGAATTTTTTTTATGTGTAAGCATCTCTGCCTGAGTTTATGTGCTCCATGTCTGTCCACATGCCCACGGTGGCCAGAGGTTGTCAGATCCCCTGGAAATGGAGTCACAGATGGTTGTGAGCTCCCAGGTGTGGGTGCCAGGACCCGAACTCTGGACCACTGGAAACAAAGTCAGTGTTCTTAACTACTGAGCAGTCTCTCCAGCTGTTGTCACAGATGTTTTAAACTCTAGAAATAAGTTACTAAAATCTCGCAGCAATCAGCTAAGCATATTAGAGGTTATGCCAACTGCTCATGTTATCAAGAAAGCTGTACCATTTGAACATAGCCATCCCTGGAACCCAGAAGCATTCTTCTCCCTGATGGCTCTTATAGAAGCACAATGGACTGGGTATTCACTAGCTGATGAATGAACTCCTCAGACTAGAACAGGGAAAACAGCTTACTGAATACACCACAAAAGGGTGGCAGGCTAGAGAGTAGAGATCTAACTGGAAAGATAAGACACTGGGCTGTAGAGCTTTCCATTTGGGAGAAGTACTTTTTAAGGTTAATATAAGATTCTTTGTGGGGTTTCCTGCCCATGTAATTCATGCCATGTGAAAGTGCACAGTCCCAATTGTTTGGTGTATAGTCCTGGGAGGTTAGAATGAGAAACCATGCACTCAGTTTTTAGTTGCCCAAACTCTGCTATGCAAATATGGGCCGAACAAATCAGGATCATACAAATAAGAGCAGTTCTGATCAAAGCAGGAGTCAGAAAACAGAGGCGGTAGCTCTGCAGCATCAGACAATAGAATCCCACAGGCTGGCAGTTTGTAACATCTGGGCCATGCTTGGGAAAGTTCTCCAATGGAAGACTAGCTCTTCTTTCTGGTCTTGCATTACTGGCTCTCCTCAACAAGAATTTCTAAGAAACCATTTAGAGAAAACAAAACAAAAAAAGACCAGGGCTTTGTGGGATCAAATGGCGTGGGGTGGAGTGTGGCTCTGGACGTCACAGACGTGGCAGGAGAGCTGGGAACAAACAGGGCTACAGAGCGCAGCTGGAGTCCCGCTGAGGGACCCACTTGGATGGCTTGGGCACTAGCTAGCTGCTTTGGCTTGGACAAAAGTCTGCTGCGGCTGGGAACACTGTGATGGCTTCGACAACAGGAGGGTAGACATGTGGCTCATTAAGCAAAGGCCGGATCCATTGTTTCCCACAGCAGATGAAGATGAATAGAGACAGTCCATAGTTCTAAGGTGTTTATTTTCATTGTGGAGAGTGGCGTGGTTGAGACCGTACCCCGCAACCTCCGGGAGGGGCGAGGTAGAAGTAGTAACTGGGAAGGGGTGTGGCTAAGTCTATAGGTGTCTCATTAACATGGGGATGGCTTTGGGCTGCGTGACCATGCCTCTACCTGAGGAGGGGCTTGGGGGGTGTGACCCTTTTTTATGTGACCAAATGTCGCAGATCTATGGAGAGATGTAGCCACGTGTTAGAAGCTGTATTCTAGGAGCTTGGGCAAACGGCTGCCATCCCTTATAGGCCGAAGACAGACTATTGGGCCTGCAGCATTCAAATCTTAGCTCTACCAGAAAACAGACTTCCAATCACGGTTGACTGGGCTTCTCAATTTCACTGCTCAGAGCTATTAACATGAATTCTCCAGTGTTTATACCCAAAGATGCATCCTGTAGCTGGCCTCTCTTATGCCATTGACCTGCACTTAAAGATGTTTGTCACTCCAGGTGGCAAGACCAGGTCTGGCAGCCAGGAGAAATTAGGCCACACCCCCTACAGCACTGTAGTCTCTCACTGATGGAATAAAATTAGTCCCAGTGGTCTGACTTGAGCCCACATTGGGTGTGATGGAGGTGAGTAATAGGTGTCAAGGAGTTAGTGTCAATTTTAAGCAACTAAGAGGTAAAGATGAGGTGGCTCTTAGGTCAAGCATATCTGAGTCCACTCCGCTTGTCCTGTAGACAATGTCCTAGAAAAATATTTGTTCAGACTCTTTTGTTAGAAGTTGTACTTCTCCAAATACATCCTTTGTGTTGTTTTGTTGTTATTTGAAACCGGGTCTTACTATGTAGCCCTGGCTGGCCTAGCCCTTGCTATATAGACCAGGATGATCTCAAACTCACAGAGATTCTTCTGCCTCTGCCTCCATAGTTCTGGGATTAAAGGTGTGTGTGAAACCCAGCTGGGTTTTGTTGTTTTGTTTTGTTTTCAACAACAGTCATTAAGCTTTACAGAGTTATCAAGAACAAATAAAGAAAACTAATGTGAAAATTGGATACTGGTCTACAGATTTACCAATGTCTGATACCTAATACTTTTCAGGAGGCTTCTTTAATACTAGAGGTATATATGCATATAAGAGAGTCAGAGATGATTAACAGCATTACGCAGAATTATATAGAAGACCTTTATGTGTTAACTTGATACTAGATATAAAGCAAAATTTAAAGTCTTTAATTCAGTAGGATGAATCTATACTATTGACAATCAAAATTTTAGAGCATTTATAAATTCAGGGATCAAAGATAATTGCTACAAACAAATGATTTGCAAGTACACCTCACATTCACAATTACAAAATACTTAGGGCAAACAGTATTTCAAATAGCAAGAGCCAAAGTGACAGGCTTATCATTTGGATATATTGAAAACAGTACTTATTAATCACTTGCAATAGTAAACTTTTCTGACTTGAATCCTACAAACTTTGCATGTTATATAAAGTTGAGATTCACAGTTATACATATTTCTAGTCGCAGAAGCATAGGACATTCAATGTACTAAAATCTCTTGAAGATAGTCATTTACAAGCTGTCAGGTAAAAGACTTTGACACAGATACTTAAATAAACATTGACTTTAAGACAGATTCCTAAACCATCACTCATCCTTAATAAGTAGAAGTCACATTAAGAGAGAAAAGCAGAAAAGGGAGATTTATTCAATGGCCACACTGGGAAGAGTTATAGGGAGCTCTATTGACCCCTCAAGCCCAAATCAGCTCCAGCAGGAGACTTGGGTTAAGTAGAGGGCTAAAGTTTCCCATAGCTGAGCAGTCTAGGTCTAGCCTTGGTGCCTCACTGACCCAGCTCCAGTTTCCCCTGCAAGGTCCTCTGATCAGTTACAGTTTTCTTCCCAGAGACAATCCCTCCTGCTGGCTGGCCCAGGCTTTTAGTCCTTTTCTTCTCCTAGCATGAAATTCCTGGGATAATCCCGATTTCGTGAGATCTAATGTTTCTTTAGTCTGACACCCAAGTGAGGAACAAGGGTTCTTTTAAGATAACCTCATTTTAAAAAAACAAAAAACAAAAAACAAAACAAAACAAAACAAAATAACCCAGGTCAGTTATGATCTGATCCTGCTACATTGGAAGCAGGGACATTCTCATTGAGCCTCAGCAACTGATAAGGACAGGAGGCAGAAAATGATCGGGGACCATTAGGGCAGGAACCCCAAATTGAACAGCTTTAATCCTTTCCATGGGGAGAAGCTGGAAACATCCCCCTTCCTGTTAGTGGTTCTATCCCTGCCAGAGGCCAGCAATACCCAAGGGAGGTCTGGTTTGTTTTCCCTTTCCCTAAATGAGAACCCTACCTAAAAACTTTATGTAGGATGTGACAAAACTGTGAGGCTCTTGGACAGCTCATGGTGGGAACTTGGACTGACCACTACCCCATACTTCATCCCACTTTCTGTCAAAAGTTCCAGAAAAGAAAACTTTAAACTAACTACTTGGTGTTCTGCCATTTTCTGGGATCCACCTACGCTATGTAGGAATCTCTCTCTCTTCTCTCTCTCTCTCTCTCTCTCTCTCTCTCTCTCTCTCTC
>CM052707.1:17111444-17153965 GCA_028551405.1 Uromys caudimaculatus | reverse complement strand
ATTAAAAACAATGACTTAATGAAATTTGCAGGCAAATGGATGGAACTTGAAAATATCATCCTGAGCGAGGTAACTCAGTCACAAAAGAATGAATATGGTATGTACTCGCTGATAAGAGGATATTAGCCCAAAAATCTGGAATATCCAAGTTTCACTTTACAGTAACCGCCGGATTGAGAGTGAGGTCCCACATGGAGTAGTTGGAGAAGGGACTGAAGGAGCTGAAGGAGTTTGCATTCCCATGGAGGGAGCAACAGTGTCAACTGGCCTACCCCCCCCACCCCGGTCCTCCTGGAGGCTGGACCTCAAACCAAAGAATACACATCAAGGGACCCATGGTTCAGACCACACATGTGGCAGAGGAGGGCCTTGTTGGCCATCAGGGGGAGGAGAGGCCCTTGGCCCTGAGGGTGTTAGAGGCCCCAGTAAAGGGGAATGTCAAGGTGGGAATATGGGAGTGGGTGGGTGGGTGGGAGGGAGGTGGAATACCCTCATAGAGGTGGGGGAGGAGGAGGGGATAGGGGGTTTCCAAACAGGAGACCTTAAAAAGGGGGAGACATTGGAAATGTAAATAAAGTATCAAAAAATAAAAAAAGAAAAAAGAAAAAAACTTACATCAGTCTAGATATAGAGAAGACTATTTCTCCAACGTTATCCTGCTACAGGGCTCCAGCATAGTCTAGCCAGCTGCACAATTATGCTTCACTTTACTAAGTCTTGTGTTAATCATAATGTCAAAGAACTTTCCTCATTAACTTTGTCTCTTAATGTTCTCCACAAGGTTGTAATAGAAGAGACAGGATGGTTGACTTTCTGAGCTTAGTAAAAGGTATCTCAATTTCTTTAGCCTTCTTCAGGATTTACATCTTGTAGTGGACATGTTCTCTTCCTCTAATAAAGGCAAAACATCCCTAGTTATTTTCCTACCTATGCTCGCAGTAAGAATTGTAGTAGTATAATAGTTTCACTCTCTGTGGGTCATAGGTGCTACCTCACAGGCATAGCATGCTCCAAGTATACACCTATCCCCCAATGTCTGTCTCACGTTCCGAACCCTCATAATTACATTCATGTTGTTATATCATGGCACATTAGATAGGCCCTCTTCTGAGACATTCTGACTGCTGTCCCCAATCACTCCTTTGACACTCAAAGAAACTAAAATGGTCATCACCCCCAAACTCAAAGAAACAGTTAGGGGAGTGTGAGGAATGAAAAACTAAGAGCAAGACAGATTTTCTGGTAGGCAGACAGACAGGGAAAAGGGCTGTGACTAGAAAATAGAGGTGGCAAACCTCCAAGACAGTCAGCTTCTTCCTCACTCGTGACCTGAGACAAAAAGCCTGGCAGCTTACAATTAGGGCTTGGTGGGTTCTCTCTCTTACCAGTAGGGTCCCGTATTGATGGGCTGTCTAGACAACTTCAAGACTCCATCAGGACATGTTTACACACAATTGTAGGCTAATAAGGCGTCCTGTCTTTCTTCAAATTGACCAACCCTAAATTAGGAGAAGATCCTTCAAAGACTTTAACCAAGCCCTCAAGGAAAGGCTGGATTCCTGCTTCCTTGGTGCCCCCTCTGCTTTGCATGGGGGTCCTTTTCTCTGTGTGTCTTCTGTATGTGTGATTCCTCAGCCCTAATAAAAGGGGTATTTTATCAGCTGGTTCTGTCTGTACTTGTCTGCTGTGCTTGACATTTTCCCTGTTTGAAATTTTTCTGCCCTTTAATTATTTCATTCTAAATAAATCTGATCAAGAGCCTTAGATGTGCTGGTTAGTTTTATGTCAACTTGACACAAGGTGGAGTCATCTGAAAGGAAGAAATCTCAATTAAGAACATGTCTCAATAAGATCTGGCTGTAAGGCATCTTCTTAATTAGTGATTAACTAATCACTAATTAATGGTGAGGGCCCAGTGTATTGTAGGTGGTGCCATCCCTGGGCTGGTGGTCCTGGGTTCTGTAAGAAGGCAGGCTGAGCAAGCCATGGAGAGCCAGCCAGTAAGCAGCATCCCTCCATGATTTCTGTATCAGCTCCTGCATCCAGGTTCCTGTCCTGTTTGTGTTCCTGTCCTGACTTCCTCGAATGATGGACTGTGAGCCAAGTAAACCCTTTCCTCCTTACCTTGCTATTTGGTCATGGTCCTGTTTCACCACAGCAATAGATATACCCTAACTAAGTCAGATGTTAACACCATTATGTAGGCTAAAACTTGAACTTGCCAATGATGAAAAAAAGCGGAGAGCAGTGCTATACCACTTATAAATATCCTGAGGGACTGGAGCTAGAAATCAGGTTTTTAGGAGGTTGCTTTCATGAGTCCGCTGAAGTGAATATGCTCTTCAAGTCTCCACTCCGGCTCCAGTGCTTGTTCTGAGAGCAGTGCTTCCTGCTTCCCCACGACAGTCACTATTGCTAACATGCGCACGTTCATACCATCACAATGCCTGCTTGTGTGTATGTGGAAATCTTGATTTCATATACTGCTTAACATTAGTGCAAACATATCTGATGCCAAGAAAGGCTCAATAATTACATGGCAATGTGCCAGTTACTTCTTTTGGAATACAGTTCTAGAGTAAAACAACCTCCATTTTCATCAGAGCAGCTTTGCCTGTTTACAAGAGTCCATTGCCATCGGATATCTTGACTATGGCATTTCCTCACAGAAGTGGGTAAGAAAGTTCATTAGAGTCCAGCAGCTCCTCCTGGCCATTTGTAGAAATTCTGCCTTAATTGGGCCCGTGTGACCTCAAGGAGTCTTGGGAAGGACATGGGTGTGTAGAGTGGGAAAGATTAACAGAGGGAGTTCCATCAATGGGGAAACCATCCTCCATGTTAGGAAGACTTTTCAGTGACTCTTATTTGTAGTCACCCATAAATCCCCACCCATGCTCAGTAGGTGAGCCCAATACACTCATTGACAGTCTCAAAGTACTCTTGGTTTGTTATTGAGACCCTAGGAGTAGGGGACAGTCCTTGTTTACATTTCCCTAGAGAAGCAATTCTTGAAGCATTAGCAAAATACTTTCAGTGCATTTTCTCATTTGTTAGCCACATTTTGCTGTACTCTGCTGAAGATGGCAGTTTCTCTTGAGGGAAGAGTATATATACTCTTTTTTTCCAATTTCTAGTAAAGCAAGTTGCCAACATAAATGCACATGGCACACCGCAAGCCTGGGTTTCTTCTTAGTTAACAAATCTAAGGAATTTTTCACGAGTACAACATACATACATCAAATGGCTGCCAGCTATCATTCTGTAAGAGCTGCAGCACAAAAGATGATGAACTGTGCTGATACCACCCTATATACCCCTGACAGAAAATGAATTGCCCAGTTCTTGATGCAGCTAGAACTATCTCTGCTACCTCTTCTAAGGTTTAGGGAGTATTGCAAAAGAGATCACAAGGAGCAGGGGATGGGGGTGAATGTAAGAGTCAGAAGATAGGGAGATTTGAAACACAATCTTTAGGGCATAGTACAGCCATTGAAAATATTACTATCTCACAGTAGCTATGGTTGTCTGCCCTTGACCTGCATGCACTAAGCCTGTCAACAGCCAATCATTGACAAAGAAGGAGCTCATGAGCCCTATCCTCTCCTCACTAAATTTTTGGCAACTGATAAATTCTAGGAGAGTCATTGCCTTCAGCTGTGTACTAAATTCGAGCCCACCAGGTTCCAAGGGATCATCCCCAACCAAGCCACGTGAGTGGTCTTGGATAAAATCAGAGGGTCACAAGACAAAAATAAAGCACAATAGTATGGATGTGGACAAGGCTCTGTAGTGAGGAAGTTGGGAGGGAGATTAGAATGTGGGAGTGAGATTAAACAGAAAGCACTATATACATGCACAAAACTGTCCAAGAACAAATTTAAACACTGAAAAAAGAGCTACTTCCTAACTGCTGAATCTGCTGGATCTAGTCATTTACTTCCCCGTTCAATGGAAGTTGAAAAATCACCTGTGGTATTAATTTGTGTAAAACCTCCCAACTTCAGATGTGAGTCAAAAGCTATTTTTATGAAGCAAAGTTGGAATCCTCAGCTTTTTGCTTTCAAATGACTAAAGCCATTCATCAACTGTTCTCATAAATGCCAAGTTTACATTTTTCCCTAGATGAGATAAATATGTACAGGTTTGCTGAATTCCTCGAACTGTGCAGTCACATATAAGACTCGGAAAACAGCCACTAGCCGTTTTCCTGCTTCTAGATTTGGCTTTCAATCATATCTTCTCTTAGACAAGTCTCCATTCATTTTATTTATCATTTTCTCTTTTTAAAAAATGCAACCAGCAAACATATATTCAGCTTCTGTTGTGTGTTCAGCATGAACTGCAGCATGCTGGATGCAGATACCCAGTTTACTTAACCTTCGTTGAGTTCTGGCCTCCTAAGTCTTACATTTCCTATAGGGAGAAGTGACTTTATAGAATGAGGCCTGGAGTAGTGGATCCCTGAGTCTACAATTGTATGGAATGACTTGCCATCTCAGGCATTTCAGGTAGAAAGATACAGAACCTCAAGAGTCTAGAGGACAAGAGGACTTAATGATGCCTCTTTAGTAAAATCAAAGTTGGTGACACATTTAAGATATTGGACCACCGGGCAGTGGTGGCGCACGCCTTTAATCCCAGCACTTGGGAGGCAGAGGCAGGTGGATTTCTGAGTTCGAGGCCAGCCTGGTCTACAGAGTGAGTTCCAGGACAGGCAGGGCAACACAGAGAAACCCTGTCTCAGAAAAAAAAGAAAAAAAAAAAAAGAGAGAGAGAGAGAGATGGGACCACAGCTGGAAGATTGTGACTAGCCTGAGCTGATTCACAGAGACAGATGTTAAAGACCATGGTTCATCTACAAACTGAACAAAGTGTTTACAGACATCCATTCTGCTTCAGTGAATGGAAGGAAATAAAGACTTGAGCCTAACCATGGACAGGCAGAGGGTAAATATTTAGCAGTAGGGAATATATTCTGGGTGACAAAACATGCCAGCCTTTGTCTCATTCTCCTGGGAGACGAAGACTCCTAAAAGGATAGCGATGAGAAGAAAGGTGAAGGAGCATAGTAATTCCAAGTAATGCCACAGGGGAGCCATTGTTCAATTACAATTAGCATCAGGATCCCAGTTCCCCACGAGAGCATCATTTTCTCTCCTATAGTAGTTTTTAAAAAATGCCTTTACAATGACTCTAGATCACTGTTCTTTTTTATGGAGTCTAAGAAGGGTGGGGACAGTGAAGTGGGGTAGTATCTAATTGGAAAATAAGAAGTGACTTCTCCATGGATGGTGTGTGCTTCAGCACTGTACCTCTGGGTTTAAAAGAACCATTCAGAATAAGCACTACCATTGGTCCTCTAAAGTCAGCCTACCTTCCCTGCTGCCTCCCTCCCTCAACCCTCAGAGCTTTTGATTCATGTTCCTCCTCTCTATAATTAGGGCAAGATCATCATTTGGAAAGCCCCAGATAAGGTTTGAATGAGAATGTCGCTCAGAGGCTCATATGTGTGAACACTTGGTCTCCAGCTGGTGGCTGTTAGGGGAGGATGAGGAGGTTTAGGGGCCTTGCTGGACAAAGTACGTCACTGGGGTTGGGCTTTGCAGTTTCAAAAGACTTGTACCATCATTGTTAGTTCTTTCTGCCTCCTGCTTCTGGATCCAGAGGTTGGTTCTTAGCTATTTCTCCTACTGTGCCTTTGCTCTGGCCATCATGGACTCTAGTCCCATGAAATCATAAGCCAAATTAAATATTTTATTTTATTAGTTGCCTTGGTTGTGTTTTGACAGCAATGGAAAAGTAATTAGGACAGAAACTGGTACCAGGTTATGGGTGTTGCTATGACAGACATGACCATTTTTGCAAAGGAGTGTGAAAAGAGTTTGGTATTTTGGACAAGGAAAGCAGTTAAATGATGTAAGCAGAACTTAATAGGTTATTTCCATTAAGAGCTTGGAAGACAGTAGTGCTGAGAGCTATGAACTAGTTGGGAGATTCAACTCAAGAGGTTTCAGAAGAAAACAACATTAGCAATTGGGCTAGAGACCATTCTTGTGATAAATTGGCAAAGAATGCAACTGCTTTCTTTTCTTGTCCTAAGAATTTGCCTGAGGCTAAATTTAAAGCAATGGACTAAATTGTTTTGGAGGAGGATTTCAAAGCAGTGTAATGCTGACTTTGTTGCATGGATATTAATAATCACTCTTATATAGGAATACAAAGAAAAGGCAAGCTAGTAAGCAGCACTCCTCTATAGCCTCTGCTTCCAGATTCTTGCCTTCGTTTGATGATGGACTATGACCTGAGAATTGTAACCTGGGATAAACCCTCTTCTCCCTAGGTTGCTCAAGGTCATGGTCTTTATCACAGCAATGAAAAAGCCTAAGATAACCTCTATCTATCTACTCCTGATCATGGCATACAACCATATGGATGAACCAAATCCAAGAATTTCCTATGCAGCCCAGGCTAGCCTTGAACTATAATCTTCCTGTTTCTAATTCTTGACTAGGATTACAGGTGTGCACCAGAATGGTTGGTTAAGACCATAAATACTAATGAGCTTCTAGATAGGGAATAATATCTTCAAGCCCTGCTGTCCCTGTCAATCAAATGCACCAAGCACATGGGAACTGTGGCTTTGGAAAGAATCAATCCAAGATAACACCCAAGATACAAGACAACCAAATGTCCTGTTTCTAGGTAAGACTGTTCTTAACTGTGCTGAGGAATGCCACTAAGAGCAAAGGAAGTCTGGAGATGCAATGGAACTGAAACTGCAGAGATAGAAATGGAGAAACATTTCCATTCTTTCTTGTCCACAGCAAGGAATACTGTCTAGAACATCATTTCAGGATTGCTTTCTACTAGTCATTATTGTAATTTTCAAAAAGGGATGTAGATGGTGTAGAAATGAACCCAAACTAGATGACTTAAAAGGTTAAGCCAATTAGTGAAGTTCAGAGTCCAGATACAGAATCCTACACACTTGGTTCCAACCAGCTCTGTGGGTTCTCTCAGTCACAGTTTCTTTTGTAAAAAGGAAGCAATACCACTGTCTTCATCGCATCATTGATGATGTCTTAATGAACTACATCATGTAAAGAGTTTAGTGCTGGTGGTGGTGGTGCTGGTGGTAGTGATGGTGCTGGTGGTGGTGGTGGTGATTAGCTCAAATTCTTAATGTTCTTGGCAAGGAGCCCAGGTCTGTGTATAGCCAGGCTAAGACAAAATACCTGAAAGACACAAGAAGGGAAAGATGTGGTTCATGGTTTCAGTCTATCATGATCCAGCAACTCAGCTCACGGTGGAGGAAGACTGTTCATGAAGGCTGTTTACATCAGAACTGACCAGAAATCAGACAGCATGGCAGCAAACAGGAACTAGGTATAACCTGCACAGCTATATTCCTGCTTACATGAGAAATGAAATGAAATGGGCAGTTACAGACAAATAAGACAATGTGGGTCTGGGCAGTGGGACAAGAGGGAGATGGAGAAAGTGGGAAGTTGATGGGGCTTGGTAACTCTGGAAAAAGCTATTAAACAGGGTTGTAGGTTACAGAAAAGTGTGTTGCCACTGAAAGACCTCAAAGGTAGAACACAGATGTCTGTCAGGAAGAAACAAGTGCTGCAAGGAAGTTACAAGACAACACTAATAGACATGCAAACATGCAAGAGGGAAGAGTTTATACATTCTTATTTCTACTGTGGTCTCAAAAAGAGTCAAACAAGTGTGCTGTGTGCTTCTGTGCTTATTTGGCGTTCTTTGGCACGTGATCAAGATGGCAAGGTGACCTGGCTTTCCTATCAGATACATCTCTGGTAATCTTTTTGCAAGAAGGACTGAATTATCCTCCAGAGCCACAGTACTTGGGTCAGACTTGCGAGGTTTCCACCAGCTACCTCCTTCAGAGAAAATGTCCATACCCAGCCCGCTGCCTCCAAGGAGCCTCATGTTACAGAACAACAATGCTGTCGTGAAGCGACTGAGGGGAAATGACAAAAGGATCCTGGTAGCCCTATTCCAGTTTTTAGAGCAGTGGTTCTCAACCATCCTAATATCCTTTAATATAGTTCCTCATGTTGTGGTGATCCCCACACCATAAAATTATTTTCATTGCTATTTTATAACTGTAATTTTGCTACTGTTATAAATTGTAATATAAACATCTAATATACAGGGTATCTGATATGTGACCCCTGTGAAGGGGTTGTTTGACCCCTACAGGTTGAGATCTACTGTTCTAGAGAAACAGATACACTTATTTCTTCAGGAAGCCTCTTTGCTCCAATCGCACTACAAGTTTGAGATTTGTCTAACACTAATGCATATTACTTATATTTAAATTTGACTCTGCATATGATGGCATTTTCTGAGTTCTGATTTTGTAATCTGGAGTCATACTATTAAGAGATTTACTTATTGTGGAAGTTTGGGAAAGATTCTTAACTTTTCCTTGATTTCCTCATATATAAGAAGGTTAATAGTTCTTACCTCAAAAGTAGAGCTAAGTACTGGTTATGGTGGTCTATGTCAGAAATCCTAACACTTAGTAGATGGAGGCAGGGGGATGAGGAGTTCAAGGTCATCCTTAGTTACAATAGCTAGTTCAAGTCCATGAGTCTCACAGGCCCTATCTTACCTCAAAGCAAACACACAATAGAGCTTCAGAGCCCTGTGTGTTGTGTAATGTATGCTTATACATTAGTGCAAGCTATTATTAGTCTGTTTTTAATTGATTGGACAGTTATCATAGCCATCTCATATTTTCTTCAAGACACAGTGACTATAGTTAATAATGAATTGTACATGCATTTGGAAGTTGATAAGGGAGAACATTTTAAGTGTTCTTACCACAAAACATGTAGACAATATAGATATTGTCTCAATTTGACAATGAATGCATGTCAAAATCATGTTATCCTATGGGTGAGGGGACTTGGATCTTGGATTTATTTTTCTGTTTACACCATCACATTCATTCTGGGATTTCCTCATGTTCATTTTAACTTTTACCTTTAGTGAGAGTAGTCCTTAATTCATTATTTTTGTTCTATTTTGTTGGTAATATTTTAAAAGCTACTACTTTTCCTATGAGTTTTATTTTAGCCATTTTATGTGTAATAATTTGATTATAGTCCAGATATTCTGAAATTTCAGTTTTGATTTCCATTCAGAAATGACTTTCAGGCCAGGTATGCTGGTACAGGCCAGTAAGCCCAACACTCAAAAGTTGGAGACAGTAGATGGACAGTTCAAAGCAAACTTGGGGTACTCAAGACACATGGTAAGGCAAGACCCATGGAGGACACGTGATGTATGGAGTATAAACAGGACTCAACCAACAGTAAAGAAGGTGGGCTTTACTTGATGGTACAGCTAGCCATACAATGCTTGTTGGTCTTGTGTCTTCACTGATCTTTGCTTCACTGAGAGAGGCACAGCTGAAAACTCCTGGCATTCCTCCTGGTCCCTCCTGTTGACTAGTGCTGAGTAGGAGGCCTGGCTGTCTGTGCTAGGTCATGCCACCACTGCTCATTCATGTTTGATATCCAGACTCTACAGAACTGGACTGCTGATCTATCCGTGAAGTGTTTGTGAGTGAGCTGAGTTGCTGTTGCTGACCTGTGAACTGAACTGCTGACTTCCTAACAAGGCAGTGGATTTGCTCCAAATAACCATTTCTAAACATGTCCACTTCCCCCATATCCTTTCTCTTCTACTGCCTCTGGTGAGTGGTAGGCTAGAAGGGAGGTTAAAGCATTTAAGAACCATCACTAAAAGTAAGTTTTGAAAAAAATTAAAGCTATAGGGTAGTTTCTATTGATTGAACCCCAGCTCACTACCAGTGTGTGTGGCAGGGTTTAGAGCAGTTACAGACTCTCCTCCAGCTGGGCACTGAGATGAAAATGGTTTGGCCATTTTCAACCCCTTCATTGTGCTCTCATTCCAGGCTGCAGACATGGCGAAAAGCAGAGAGCAAGCACTGGGGGTTTGACAGGACTAGGGAGTCACTTGGATTTCTGTTCCCATTTCACAGAATGCAGGCTAGCAGAGCAGTTGATGCCCAGCTGCAGTCCTGGCATATAGAAACAGTAGATATTATGGCTAGCTAGCAGTTTCTGCTACAGTGTTGTTCTGTATATTGATCCAGTCATGTGCATTCTAGTTACAGGTTACACTATCTTTAATGCAATGTCTGCTATGGACTTACAAATTGCATTAGGTTAGGAGACTGTAATTTTTCTTTTATGTATCTTGAGCCTCTGCCTCCAGATATGTTCCTGGTAATCTATGTTTTTCAATAGTAATTTTTTCTTTTTATTGAAAAATTTACATGCTCATATCCACCTCTTCCCACCTTCAATTTTTTCCAAGTTCCTCTAACAAAGGTCCCTCCATAATTTATGTCCTTTGGTTTTGGTAACCCAGCAAATCTAATTAGTGCTGACCATGAGTATGGGGACCTCCACAGAATCATGTGAACCCTACCAGTGGTCAACACATTCAAGACAGAATAATTCTCCCTCCCTGGTAACTATTAACTACCAATAGCTCCTCAGGAAGGGATGGGGCCTGGAGAGCACCTACCATATACGCCAGAATTCTGGCTAGATCAATGGCCGGTTCTGTACAGAAGACTGTTGCTGTAAGTTGATGAGTCTAACAGCCTTGTTAAGTCCATTAGACTGATTTCAAAGCACTCCTCCCCACCCTTCTTATGTTCTTCTCATTTCTTCTCTAAGACAGTCTCTGAGCTTTGGTGGTATCATTTGTAATGTGTGTATGTGCATGTGAGTAGTTCTCATTTCAGCATTAACTGCTGTCCACCACAAAAAGCAGCTGGGAGCAGTGATAGCCTATGGGCGTGAATGTGAGTCTTCATAAAGTATCTGATTTTGCCTTTTCTGCTGCTGTCTTTATTATGTTTCTACTGCTGTGATGAACACCATGACCAAAAGCAACTGGGGAAGAAAGGGTTAATCTTCTCTAACAGCCTGTAGTCCTCATTGAAGAAGGTCAGGGTAGGATCCTGGAGGTAGAAACTGAAGTAGAGGCTGTGGAGGGGTGCTGCTTACTGGCTTGTTCCCCATGGCTGGCTCAGCCTGATTGCTTAAAGAACCTAGGACCACCTGCCCAGAAGTGGAACCACCCACAATGGGCTGGGCCCTCCCACATCAGTCACTAATTAAGAAAATGCACATAAGCTTGCCCACAGGCCAGTCTGGTAGGGGAATTTCCTTTATTGTGGTTCCCTCTTCCCAAATAATTCTAGCTTGTGTCAAGTTGACATAAAACTAGCCAGCACATGGTGATTAACATCATGACCAAATATAACTTGGGGAAGAAAAGGATTTGTTTTAGGTTAGTGGTAACAATATATCTTTAAAGGAAGCAGAGCAGGTGCTTAAGAGGGGGGTGGGTGGGAGGAATTGAAAGAGACATGAAGAAAGTTTTCTTAAAGGCTTGCTCAGCTACCTTCTTTATACAGTCCAGTCCTACCTGCCCAGGGATGACAGTAGCCACAGTGAGTCTGCCTCTCCAACATTAATCAGAAATCAAAACAATGCCCCACAGATATACATACCCACAGGCTAATCTGATAGAGGCAACTCCTCAATAGAGATTCCTTCTATCTTTCTAGGTTTGTGTCAAGTTGACAAAAATTGTGATAGAAGGCAATTTGATAACTTGACCATTTAGCAAAAAGAAAAAGCCACATGCTTCTAACCAGGATTACAGTAGCAGACATGATTCCCTTGTGTGGAGTAGGCCTCAAATCCAACCAGAATGCTGTCAGTTACTCCACAACAGCCATGCTATTATTATAGCAGCAGGCCATAGGTCAGTGTGATAATAGGGAGGCCCATTGCTGGAAGACCACTGATGTCTTCTTCAGCAGCCTGCCCAGCACCTTACAGAACTGTGGAAGTTAGCCAGCAGGGAGGACTAGTCAGTTCAAGATTGATTTCTCTTGGCTTTTAGCCAATGTGAGATGTCTGTAGCACTAGGGTCTTACCATGCAGCTATGGTGACCAAGAGCAATGGCAATAGTCTGTATTATTATAGAGACTTCCAAGGCCAAAATGGAGACACACCTGTGAGGAATTTTTGCTTAATTTGAAGTAGGAAGAACCACTTCTAACCCAGGTCTTTGAGGTAAGGACATGCTTTTAATCCAGATCATTTGAGCTGGGAAAACCCACCTCTAATCTGGACCACACCTTCTGCTGGAAGCCTATACAAGGATGTGGAAGAAGGATGCTTTTACTCTTTGCCTGTTTGATCTGGTCTATTCATTCACTGGCATTAGAGCCTACTTCTTCAGGATTTCAGTATATACTAAAGACCAGTGAGACATTCAGCCTCGTGGACTGATTGGATTTGTAGACCTTTCATTGATAGCCAGCCAGTGTTAGATTAACTAGACCACAGCCTGTGTCACTCTAATAAATCTGTTTCTATACATAGATTCATTGTATAAGTTCTCTTACTTTAGAGAATCCTGACTAATAAATGACCCTTAGGTAAGCCTTTTTTGTAATGTACTAACAGACTACTTACCTTCCATCAACCCAAAAGTGAAGACTGTTAACCACATAGTACATGATGCTTATGAAAGAGTGGACAGTGGACAAGTTTCATAAATTATTTTTAAGTTATTTTGTTTCATTATTATAAAAACCAGGAAATGGTCACCACAGTGAATCATGGTATTTGGGGGAATCTGGCTTGCCATGGCCACTCATGTTTGGCTCTATAATAAACTCTCTTGTAAAACTTCTCCAGGATACCAATGTTGCTCCGTTTTCTCTCTTTTGTAGAACATTTTGGGTTCTCTTTTTCAATCATACAAAGAATATATGTATGAGTGTTTTGCATGTATGTATGTATGTATGTATGTATGTATGCATGTATGTATACATTCACCATGTGCTTGTACAGGAGATCAGAAGAGGGTGTTGGATATCCTAGAACTAGAGTTACAGACAGTTGTGAGCCACCATGTGGGTGCTGGGAACTGAACCTGGTTCTCTGCAGAGCAACAGGTGCTTTTAACTGCTGAACATTCCAGCTCTATACTGGTCTATTCTTTAGAGAAAGGCTTATAGTATCCTTGATCGTGTGAGTGAGTGTGTGTTTGTCTGTGTGTGTTGGCAAGTTGTCTCTATCCAACATGTTTTCTTTTTGTTGAATCAAGCATGTCTGCTCCACTCTACCTTTTCCTGCCTGTGTTCATTGTGATCGACTTCATGTCTCAGAGAAAAAAAACAAGTGACCTTGTAAATGGGAGTCACACAAAGCATGAACTCAAAGAGGGACCCCCAGGTGGTTGGCCAGGCGATGTTCTAAGAGGAAAGGGAAGTGTGGCTCTGGCACTTTTAGAAGATGGGGAGTATGAAGAAAGGTCGATAGCTGGGGCCAAGTTCACCAGGGCTGGATGTGGAGTCAGCTCCAGCTTTTCTTCTGTGGAGTCACCCTGGAGGATTTTGCTTTAGGTAGAACTAAAAGCTCCAGGGAAAGCCCAATCTTACCCTTAGTGAGGAAAAGGGGCAGGGCAGTAGAAGCGCAGGCAACCATGGTTCCACTGTAGTTCAAAGCACTTAGCATGCCAACGTGTCATACTTTGGGGTATGTTTTTCTGAGCCCTGATACCCTCTTCCCACCTTATTTTTCTCAGTAGAATGTATCAATCCTTACCTTGTGTCTTTAAACCCAGGTAGAACACAAGCTCCACAGAGAACTGATGTAAGGACCTGGAAACCACTGAAGGAAGGCCCCAGACTCAGCCAGTATGCAAAGACAAAGAACATTTATTCTCAGGAAACAAGCAGCATGCAGGGGTCAACTACTTTTTGACAAAGGCACACAGGCCTTACAGGGAACCTGGGGAACTCTGTAGAAGGATTAGGTTATCTAAAATCTAAAAGCTGGAGGGTCACAGGTGGTCAGTGGTCTGCAATCCTATGTCATGAATGTTTAACCACAGGATGAGATAGGGCTGCCTAGCACAGCTGACCCATCCTGAGATAAGATATTTCCCCATTTTTGTGGTTTTCCTCAAGCTGTTCTTTGGGAGGGGGCTTTATGATCTTGTCTCTGGATTTTATGGTCTCTTCCTGAAGCTGGTGTTTTATGGCCTAGTCTCTGGGACCTATGGTCTGTTCTTGGAGACCACCCTTTTGAAATCAGGCCTGGTCCTTCGATGGAGACAAATGGGGTTTATGTTGTCCTTTCACCGATCTGTCTTTTCTTTCATTCTCTGTACAGAACTGAGTCTGGTGGATGCTCAGCAAGCTGAATTAGCTCATGTTGGGTTTCAGCAATTCAAACGGTGTTGTGACTCCCTGAACCTCATCCTATCCTGTCTGAACCTGTGTTCTTTCCTAGTGGCTATCAGCCCAGTCCTGCCATCTCAGCCATATGACAATTCAGGAGAATGTAGCCCTTAGGAAGAAAGGGTCCAGCATAGTAGTTTTCTGCTGCTGAAGGCCAGATATGGATTAACTTTTATCTTGGGAAAGAGGGTCCTCTGTTTCCCAAGGCATGAAAGGGGAGGTCCAGGCTACTGCCTCTCTTCACTGTTGCGATGGGGGATGTGTGTGCCTCTCATTGAGTGGCTAACAATAAGGATCAGGAAGAGGCTTCACATTCTGTTTTTTGGGGGAGATGAAAAGGAATCAAATTCAGTTTCATATGGGATAGGTGAAAATGGTGACTACAAAACGTCTCCATAGAGATTTTCTGGACGGAAATACATCCCCAAAGACCCCCATCTGTGTGGATGCACACTCTGAACCATCATTAATGAGCCATGGTTCAGGAAGCAGGAGGTAATTTTGGAACACACTTTGTTGGAGTATGCTCAAGACAATCACGGGCAGTTGGTGGAGGATCACCGACCTGTTAACTCTACAGTACCCACAACCAGTACCACCTCAGGTGAACTTCTGACAGCGAGGCTCTGCCAAGGAAGAAAAAACCAAAAATACCAATGTCCTAACACACAGAAATGTAAGATGAAATGCACACAAGGAGGATCTCCTGAAACTAGAACTGGGTTAGTGTCAGAAAGTTAAACACAACTGTCTCTAGAGATGGAGGAGAGCAGCTGGAAACCGAGCCAACCAAGGACTACAGAGCCGGGCTCAGCATCTTTCACTGCTGTCCTTTTCTGGTGTGGAGATGGCTTCTTATAAGATATGTTTCTTCTGCATGATTCTTAAGTAAAATCATCAGTGGAGAGTTCCTGAAGGGCTCTGGTTCGATCGTGTCATTTCTACAAGCGTGCCTTAAAAAAGATTTGTTGTTGTTTTCTAAAAAACTGTTTTTCTAAACAGTTTCTAACTGTTTAGAATACTTTATGGATCTTGTTGCTTTGTAACTGGACAAATGTGGACTATTAATGCTTGACATGGTAGCCTTATTCCGGTGGATGTGAAGATTTTGAAGAGAGTGTGGAGCCCCTTTCAAGCTGCCATCCAAATAGAGACAAATACCGAGCCTGCAGTATTCCACAGTGTGGCCCATTAAGAGGCTTCTCATCCACACAGGCTCATCTCTTTTTAATAACTAAAGAAAAAAAATGCTTCAAATAAACTGGAACAGTGGATATTTCAGCTCCCTAGGATTCCTCATGTAGCTTCCCTATGTTTTCCAACAGTGAGCTCTTTTCCTTTTAATAAATTGGTACCCATTTTAAAAAAGAAAAGAAAGGGTACCAGAGAAAGAAAGGAAAGGTAGCTCAGGGGTACAGTGCTTTCCCAGCATGCACAGGTCCCTAGGTTTGGTTCCCAGCACTGCACAAAACAACACAACACAACTGAGCTGGTGGAAGCTTACGGAAAGCCAACCAGAAAGTCCACACGAACACTGAGGAGCAGGGCACATTTTCTTCTACTAGCTGGGAGAAGAGAGATAACTTCTGGGAAAACAGGAGTGAAGGGATAGATATTCAGCTGTAAGGGTGACCACGTATTACTACTAAAATGACAAAGTTTAGTTTGTCAGAGAACATTTTAAATTATGAGTCCTATTCATGGCAACCAGACCTATGCCCTTGACTAAGCAAAGCAGATGCAGAACCAACAGTTTTCAAAGCACTTAGAGTGTGATCACCAAATGTAACCACATCTGCTCATAAGTCTTACCCTGCAGGTAACAGACTCGATAGGAGGTACCATTTCTCAGACTGTCTACTGTCCGATGCAACAACTTTGGAGGGTTCATGGTCACCCCTTGCTCATCTGCCTCCTCAGACAAAAAGTCAAAATGCCCACTTTCAATTGTGTCCCTTTTCTTGGGCAGCAAAACTATGGTAGTCACTGGGGCAGAAACCCAGCTTATTCTGAGCTATTGTCCTAGTATGAGTTAGTTGTACCTGTTCAAAGGATTGTGTATTTGGGGCCCATACGGTTGCGTGAGACTAGAAGAGCTCTTTTCCAACCCAGGGGCTGCTGCTCGGAAGTGAGTGGGTGCTAGAACACAGGCTGGAAGATCACTCACTATGCCACAGCATCCTCCATTCTTCCTTCCTGGAGGGAGCTGATGCTATGCTCGCCCCAGTTTCTACCTGCAGGTCTTTTGCTGCTTTTCTCTGTTTCTGTGGTGCCTGGCCCCTTGCGTGGAAGGCTTCTGCTGCTTTGAGTCTGGCCACCCTTGTTTCTCATTCACACATTTAGTCCGGCTGTATGTCACTGTGCTGCTTCCAGACTCTTTAGTTTAATTGGGGTGCATCTCTGCTGCTGGGGCTGTGTTGGCTCTTAGAATTTTATGTGGTATCTAATATTCGGGGTGGAAAGTTGAATGTATTCAGGTATTCAACAAATGTTTGTTGGTACCCATAAAGCATTGCAAGCTCATTGAAGATGACAGCAAGATGATCTTACATTTTGATTTTTAAAGGCTGAAATACGATTTTTTTAAAAGTCTTAAATAAAACGAAAGGAAGTCTGGAAAACATCATGCTTCTAACAGTGCTCTGGAAAAGCAGTTGAATTTGATATTCAGTCAGAGTTTCCAACAGACGTTGACTGTACTATAAACATAGTGCAGAGGACCTGCCAGTGTGACACAGGAGGCTTTAGATCAGGTTTAAGGCTTCTCTTGCCTCAGTACGTGTGCTAATATTTCCAGTCAGTCTCTAGTGCAGCTGTTAAAACATGTGGGCTCTGTAGATCAAATGGGACTTCTAAATTTCATGGGTTCTGTATTCTGATTCTTAGGATTATTTTGTTTTTCTAATTTGAAAGCAGACATTGCTTCTGATGGAGGAACATCAAGATTTATTGATCATCCCAAAATATCTTGCAGAACAATAAATTTTGCATTTTGCAATTTAAAAAGCTGACACACAGTTGCTGATTTCAAATGCTTTCAAGCAGCAGAAGAAAGTGCCAAAACTTTGCATATGTAACAGGAAGCTAACTGCTCATTCAGAAAACAGACTTGCAAGTGATGTCTATTTTAACTAAGACAGCATTTTCTTGCAACTTTGCTCAGCTAATCAAAAAATTTAATTCTTAAGGATACGAGTGTTTACTTTCTTCTGAATTTTAACAAGTCTTAAATATTTCAAGGGCTTTTCCTCCCTCTCATTCTTTAATTTCTCTTCTCGGTCCATCAACCACCAGAGCTTACTCTTTCTGCATGGGCTTCATGACTGATTTTTCAGGCTAAAGTTTTATAGATGGCTTCATCAGGACCATCTTTTCAAAACTTCTCTTCACGCACTCAGACAAGTAATCTACTTCTTTGTCGAATTTTTAAGGCTGGATTGTATCCTGATTCCCAGCCCTGCTGACTGACAGAGTTTCTCAGGCACGATTTAGGAGCCAGCCATACCTGGAACTGGTGAGGGATGTGTTGGCTGCGTGTCTCCGTGTTCACATGTCCATTGTACCAACTGACTTGTAACCTGGAAAAATCACTTGTCCCTTCTTAGGTGGCAAACCTGATTTCTTAGGTAAACTCAGTAAGACTGGCCAGAAAAATGATACCTGTTGTGATGAGAGCAAAGCAAGTGGCCACACTGTGGCATCTAGGAAGGATGTCTAACCTACTTTGCTTAGGTGTCCAAATCAGTTCAGTGAAACCATTCAGGATTAGTAAGTTCAGTACTGTGAACTCAAACAAAGAATGTTTCCAGATACTTTCATTAGCTCAGAAACAGAATGTTTTGACTTCCAATTTTGCTTTTACAAGGTTCATGGTCCTAAATTTAACTACTTAATTTTTTCATATTTATTGTTTATTATTGTAATTATGTGTAGGTGCGTGCCTGCATGTGGTGTGTGCACGTGAGTGCAGTGACCACACTTCTGTAATCCTATACTTAGCAGATGCTCAGGAAATGTTTGATATATTTTAGTCCAACCCTTACATGCAGCTTAATACAAAACCACAATCATGTTTACAAGGCAAAAACCATCTAAGAGCTCTGTACAACATAGTATTATTAATAATGCAGCTCCTAAAGTTAAATACCAGGGGTTAATTTTGTCTTTTGGATGGGTGTTGCACGCCTTGGCTTTGTGGAACAACAGAGGCAAGCCATCACCATCCTCCAATACCTGTGAGTCCCAGTAAAGCATCATGCCTTGGCAGCCTTGTTTTAACAGCAGGAAGGTGGAAATAAAGTCTAAAGAAGGGAAGACTCAGAATTTTGATGGAATATTTGATCACAAAACATGCAGTCGTGATTTTTCAATTCATAAACTATTTCTATGGTTCAGTGAAGATTATAGGTGCTGGTACAAATCATGGGAGCTGGGATTCCGCTTGATTTCAATCACTGCTTACTGTTCAAATGCCATTGGCACGCAAAGGCCCAATCATGGCAAACAGAATACAGCACCCACCTCACTAACACATCTGTTCACCCACTAATGGCTGCCTGGTTAATGTCAACACAAAAGGCACAGCTGGAAAACTATCACCTATGCTCCCTACACGGACTCACTAGCTAACCAGGCTAGCTAACCAGGCTAGCTAACCAGGCAGGAGTCCTCATTGCTTTGCTTGACTTCTCCCTCCAGCAGTGAGTTCATCACAACCTTCATCAAATAGCTGCAGGTTCCTCTTTTTCCCAGTGGGGGCGTGTTGTAAAAGGAAGTCATATCATCCTACAAAGGAAGAGAGTAAACAAGTCCTTTGAAATGACAGGTGACATTTACACAATGGAATACTACTCAGCTATTAAAAAACAATGATTTAATGAAATTTGCAGGCAAATGGATGGAACTTGAAAATATCATCCTGAGTGAAGTAACTCAGTCACAAAAGAATGAACATGGTATGTAATCACTGATAAGTGGCTATTAGCCCAAAAGTTTGGAATACCCAAGTCTCACTTTACAGTAACCTCTGGACTGAGAGTGAGGTCCCAGATGGAGGAGTTGGAGAAGGGACTGAAGGAGCTGAGGGAGTTTGCAGTCCCATGGAGGGAGCAACAGTGTCAACTGGCCTGACCCCTGGTCCTCCTGGAGGCTGGACCACCAACCAAAGAATACACATCAAGGGACCCATGGTTCGGACCACATATGTGGCAGAGGAGGGTCTTGTTAGCCATCAGGGGGAGGAGAGGCCCTTGGGCCTGAGGGTGTTAGAGGCCCCAGTAAAGGGGAATGTCAAGGTGGGAATAAGGGAGTCGGTGGGCGGGTGGGTGGGAGGTGGAATACCCTCATAGAGGCGGGGAGGGGGAGGGGATAGGTGGTTTCCAAAGAGGAGACCTGGAAAGGGGGAAACATTGGAAATGTAAATAAAGTATCAAAAAATAAATAAATAATTAAAAAAAAAAAAAAAAAAAAAAAAGAAATGACAGGTGAAATCAGCAGCTGCCCAGGGGGGAAATAAATTTGCAGAAAGATTTCCTCGTGGAAATTATGAGCTTCCTGCACTTGGCTTTCATTTTCTCGAGGCATCTTCTCAGCATATAAAACAAAAGCAGACATTTTTAGCAGCCTTCTCTTTGCTAGTAATTTTTACTTAGGGAACCCTTTCACAGATGAGCATACAATATTAAGCAGAGAGCCCAGAAGGGACTACATTAGACAGTACATAGCCCCAGTGATGCCTGTTCTATACTCCCATCTTCCTCTGAATTTACTTTATAGCCTTCTGGAATCAGTGGATCCTCCCTGGTACAACACATTTTAGTTGTCAACCATATAAAAAATTATCTCATCTTAGATTTAATTATTTATTTTTTTTGGCCAGAACTTCATAGCTCAATCAACCAGTAGTTAGCTAAAAAGTAATATTAATTCTTCAAGTTAAGTCTGACTGCCTCTAAAGCATTCTATTTTATACTCTGTAAATCTGTTTGGAAAGTGGTAAGATTAGAGACTATTTCAACAGCAGAGACAATGATCTGCAGGACGCTGGCCTCTCGACTTACTTGTTTTTCGATTTCATTTAGCCGACTCTCATCTTTTTGAAATTCATGAAACGCTTCTTTGACCAGTCTGTCCAGGTCCACTTTGTCTTGAAATTCCAGCTCAGGGTTTCTTTCCAGCACAATGGAAACGACCATCAGTAACTAGAAGAGATGGATATCAAAAGCCACTGACATTAACCACAACAGCAAGATAGCCTGCCAGGGTTTCATCTGTGGATGTGATGGGCAGGGGATCTATGCATAGAATCCTAATTTGGAAAATCCTAATTTGGCAGCACACGTTCTGTTTGGAAAATGCATGTTTACCACAGTGTCCCTTTGGCCATAGAGAGATCTTTTTAGTCACTGAAACATAGAAACTGGTAACACAGAAGCTCAGTTGGTCACGCATTTGCCTGCATCAACTAACTTATTATTTGGCTGTACCATAATTTATCCCCAGAAGTAGTGCTCATTTTATTTTAAGATATTATTTTGATTATGGGGAGGCACTATGTGCACATAAGTTCAATGCCCACAGAGGCCAGAAAAGAAGATGGTACTGGATCCCCTGAAGCTGGAGCTACAAGCAAGTATGAGCCACCTGATGTGAATGCTGGGGACAAACTTGGGCTCTAGGGAAGTGCTCTTAAACACTGAGCCATCTGTCCAAGTCCTTATGATGTTTATTTAAAAAAATTTATTATAAGTCTTTTTGTTGTTGTTGTTGTTGTTTTGAGACAGTTTCTTTACATAGCCCTGGCTGTCCTAGAACTCTGTGTAGACTAGGCTGTCCTGGAACTCACAGAAATGCCTCCCAAGTACTAGGATTAAAGGTCTGAGCCACTACAACTGGCTTATAATGCTCATTCTAGATGACAAATGTCCATGTATAGACTGTGGCCATGTATGTGGTAATTGGTAGGGGCCTTCTTTACATGTTGTACACTGGCCAGGAAACAGAATTCCTGGCTCTCCACTTAGAAATCTTACTGGGTGCATGATATCTAAATGCTGCAAGGCAGAACCTGAAGACACGACAGTCCAGGTCAGGGGTCACAATGTAGCGAGCTCATGAGCAGGACAGTCTTCAGACAGGAGAATATGAAAGGTACCAAAGCCACCAGAGGTCAGCAAGAAGAAGCTCTAAGTCCACTATCTGCCCTGGACACTGGCCACTGGCCACTAGGCATGAGAGGCTGAGAACACAGCACAAGGAAAGCATCCTTCTGATAACTCTGTCTTTCCAGACCCTCTACATCACTTCTCATACCTGCTAGTGACTGGACTATACTATTCCACATGTTGGGACATCAGAGATGAGACTGAATGTCACCCAGGTTTAGCTGTAGCTTCAGAAATAATGGGATGTTCAGGGGCCAAATCTAGCTTCTATGTCAACAAGACATATAACTTACTTGCAAGAACAGGATGTCTGACAGAGACACTGTCATAGAAAGAGGCAGTGGAAGGATTAGCCATACACTGAATTCTCCACTGAATTCACTGTACAACATTTTATGGGTACAGAGGGGCAAGTGTGTGGATGTGAGCACACCGGTACATGTACTTTAGTGTTCTACACAATATCTTCTCTTCATAGGCTGATGTTCTGAAAGATGTCCTTCAAAAATCTAGCAGCAATGATCTCTTGCTCCCTGTATTTCTCTGAACTGTTGCAACATTTTATATTAGTAGTGTATTATTTCTGTAATTAGGAAAAGCTAAAACTAAAAACTCCCTCTGCTGTTGTGGCACTGCTGATGTGCTGGCTGCCTACGATGAGTGCAGCTGGGTGGCTGGTCTGTTTAGTTTTGCCACCTGAAGGAGTTTAAGGTACTAGAATAGTAGGTATGCTCTAACCTAGGTCAAAAATGTCTGTCTTCTTGAGGATTTTATTGGAGGAGCTGACAGGTGATGGACAGAGTTCTTGGTCTCAGGAGGAAAGGGTAGTTTTCCCATACTATTCTTCAGTGAGTAGACAGAAAGTAATCCTTTGGTCAGCTACACTTTTTTTTTTTTTAAATACAAACCTCTACAATGATCTGTCTATACTTTGGCTGGTCAATATTTCCCAACATATCTTCAACAAGGAGAGAAAAATTCATCTCATACATGGTCATATCTGACAAGGTTGGTTGCTGAAAAAGAAGAAAAAACCCTCCACATTAACATGCTGAGTGTTACCCTCTTTGTCTCATTTAATAGAGGAATTTCATTTTCTAATCAATAATCTTTCCAGTTTCTATAAAGCCGGAGAGAGCATTTGCACCTCTGTGATTAGGTTTTATATATGTCAAACTACTGAAGCCAGCCAGTTGACTATTGTGATAAATTAAGCCTCCCTCTTTTAGTAGTTATCTTCATTACATTAATAATTTTAGGGGAAAGGACTGTATTAAAAGTTCATTCCATATATAAAAGTAACAGCTAAAAACTGAGACAATGAACAGAGTACATATTGCATTCAGAATTAACATGAGGGGTTATGCTTGTTGTTGACTTTAAGATCTAAGTCATTGCCATTGCATTTGTTTCACTTTTCTGTTAGTCTTTTCCAAGTAGCCATCAGAAAAATGCTACAAATAAGCAAAACTGATGTGCAGAAATGGCAGGAAACAAACAAACAAACAAAAGGCAAAACTAAACGAACCTTTCTCTTTGCCTTTTGTTTAAAACAAATAAACAAAGAGCCTTTTATTCACTGTAGGCCAGTCAATCCCATACAAATCAAGGCAAGGAGACATGGTGGCCAACGGTGACTGTCAACTTGGTTGGATTAAGCACACAGAGCATTAATGAGGCACACCTTTGCTTGTGTCTGTGAGCATGTTTCTAGAAAAGTCTGAGTAAGGAAGACCTATCATAGGCAGCTCGAGCTAAGAGTCTGAATAAAAAGGAAAAGGCCTACTGTGCATAGGCCTTCCTCCCTTCCTGCTTCTCAGTCACCACCTTGAACCCAATTGTTCCCACTGTCATCTTTCCCATGCCAGGATGGACTGTATTCCTCTGAACCATGAGCTACAACAAACCCTTCTTTCCCTGTGTTATTTTGTGCCAGGTATTTGGTAACAGTGATGAGAAATGTAAATATAATAGACAGTAGCCCTCAAAGACAGGAGGGGAGACTCCTATGCCAGCCGTGTGTGCCAGAAAGCAGATAAGCTCAGAAGAGTTATTCTAAGAGATGCAGAGAGAACAGGACACACTTGTTTTTGTTTCAGTGAGTTACAGTGAACTTAGCCATAGCCTTAAAACAAAGTACATCTATTTGCTTCTTATAATAGTATTGAGGGAGCCCTTGCTTGTCTTCTTGACATAAGGTGACAGAAAAGTGTTTTGTCTGTAAAAGTGTCTTCATTCTATATTCAGTACAACTATTGTATTCCACAGTCAGTATAGCCTGACACGTTGTTACATGTCGTACCTGACCTGGGAGCCTGAAGCCTGGCAGCCGAGACAGCCGCCTACCTCAAGTGTTCAGATGTCCAACAATGGGTTAATAGGAGACAAAGATTCTTTTTTTTTGTTTCATATTAACATCTTCTTAATACATCTTATTAAAAGAGCGGCCTAGCTCCTAAGCACTGATGATATCACAGAGAATAGATAGAGTTTACATCTTTTCCACTCTTCTGAAAGGACTTAGAGCCTGAGAGTATAGCAGATAGGTGAACAGAAAGGCTCAGAAGCCAAACTGTCAGGTGTCAGTTACTTACTGAGCATGAACCTTGGGGAAGTCATCCCACTGTTTTGGCTTCCTTATCTGGAATAACATGGTAATAAGAAAGTCCCTTTATAGAAGTAGAAGTAAGATGGAGAGCTAGACATACCTCTGTGAGGTCTGGTGAAAGGCAGTGAGAGTCATGACAGTCCAGTAAAGAATTACTTTGATGGAAGGAACAGATTAAAAAACAAGAGCTAGGATAGAGCTGACTAACAGTAAACCAACTAGAAAATACACCAATAGCATTGCAGGAATTATACAGGAATCTCTATATAATAACCTTCAGTGTAAATAGTCTCAATGTACTAATAAGGAGACACAAGCTGGATGATTGGATTTTAAAACTAGATCTAATTATTTGTTGTCCCCAAGAAACACACCTCACTGGTAAAGACACCCACAAACAAAGAGTAAATGAATGAAGTCAATCTACTAGATGAGCAGCTGCTGAGAATGAGCTGATGTAACTATCATTATAGCTGATAAAATTAGGCTCAAATCAAAATTAGATATCAATAGGTCATTATAGCAATATTAATAAAGGAAACAATCCACTATAAGACCATAGGTATAAATGTGTGTGCACCAAATGTTGGGACTCCCAACTCCACAAATACTAGCAGACATAAAAGGTAACAAAGACATAATATAATAGTGAGCAACTTCAACACCCAATGTTCACTCATCTTCAGATAGGTCACTCACGGCACTTCAGATTCTGTGATGGCTAGTTTTAACTGTCAACTTGACATCATCCAGAACCATTTGGTAGTCTCAATGAAGGACTTTCTAGATTAAGTCAGCCAGTAGGCATGTCTGTGGGGGATTATTTTGACTAATGGGAAGACTTGTCCACTGTGGGTAACATCCTTCCCTGGACTAGGGATTCTGGAATGTATATGAAATGGGAAAAGAGAACTGAACACTAGCATGCACACATCAGTTCATTGCTATGGTTATAATATGATTATCTGATTCAAGTTCCCGTCACCCAGACTTCCCTGCAATGATAGGCTATAGTAAACCCTTCTTTCTTAAGTTGCTCTTATCAGGGTATTTCATCACAGCAGAAGGACATGAAAACCAAGACAGATTTAAACTATAACATAGATCAATAACTTAATAGATATGTCAGAACATTCCATCCAACAGACATGGGATATCATCAGATTGGCCTGTACGCAAGTTGTGTGTGTGTGTGTGTGTGTGTGTGTGTGTGTGTGTGTGTGTGTGTGTGTGTGTGTGTGTGTGTGTTGGGGTATTTTCCTGAGTAGTAACTGATGTAGCCAGGCCCAGTTCACTGCAGGCGGTGCCACCTCCTAGGTTGGTATTCCTGTTATGTAAGAAAGCAGGCTGAGGCAGCCATGAGGAACAAGGCAGTAAGCAGTGTTCCTCCATGTGTCTGCTTCAGTTCCTGCCTCCAGGTTCCTGCCTTGAGCTTCTGCCCTGATTTCCCTTCATGATGGACCATAAGCCAAAGACTCTCTTGGTTATGGTGTTTATCACAGCAATAGAAGATAATTAGTACATGAAAGAAGCCCTAAATTTCCAAATAAGTGAACAGAGATGCTCAATAAGAGGTTTCAGCACATGGTATCCAGAGAGGGTTCTGGAAGCATCAGAAATACTCCAATTCAAGGACATAGATATAACTTCTCAGCAATTATACATTTGGTAAAGCTTTTTCTGTCTACATGGACACTGAAACTTGGAAATAAAAGAAACATGGACTGCATAAAAAACAATTCTAAAACAAATGGCAACTTCTTTTCTGGGACTGTATCTTGTCTTGAACACCACATCTTTGAACATTCTTAGAACACGGGGAAGAAGAAAAGTTGTCGGTAGTGCAGAGGGAAAAAGAATCTCTTTCCTCCTGTTGGTCCTTTACCTGTGGCAAATGCTTCCCAGCTACAACAATACCATTAGGTGTGCGCTCCAGGATCTGCCACACTCGATCGTAGAATCCTGGGGGTGTTCTATTCAATGACCCATCAATCTGACGTCTATTCAACCAACATCTGTAAACCAAAGGAAAAGTCTCAGTATTGAGGATCAAGTTTGTTACTGGAAAGAGCAGGGTTGAGTGTGCCAAGAGAGTGAGCAAGAGTGAAATGTCTGTGGTGGTGTGTATCTGCATGTTTAGAGTAGTGAGCAGCAGACAGAGTGACGTCAGGAGACAGAATGGCATTCTCTACAAAGTTATGAGTTGTTTACTACACCATCAGATGACTTTCCTATATCAGAAATGGGCACAACCAATCTCACAGTTATTTTATATTGTTCTCACATTAATAAAATGTAGGCATCAGAAAGGCATAGAAATCATATAGCTTGATCATGTCTATAGCTCCTTCCAATAGGGAAGGCTTAATAAACTTTGGTAAGAAATGAACAAGCTAACATTCAGAAAAGTATTATATATTTATCTCCCCCCACATATATATTGAAATGACCTTATTTTAAATCTTACAAAAGCTGGTTATTTAAATAACGTTGATGTGTCCATATCCAAAAAACTAGACATAAAATTTTCATTGTCAATCAGATATGGAATCTTACTTATTAGAGTTATGGCCAGAACCATAATAATAAACCTAAATTCTAGATTAGATATTACCCAATATTCACAATTGCCAAAGGTACAGAATTTGCTTTATTTTTAAAGATCACACAGTGACCCAATATAATTTTACAGAAGCTGAAAACTATGTGTATGTTTGTCTGTCTGTCTCTGTCTGTGTGTCTGTTTATACTTGGTATTTAAAAAGACAGACTGAAAAGCACATCATCACATGCGGAGTGTATCAGGACCAGCTCACAATATCCTAAGCAGGAACATGCTCTGCAGGATAGAGCAAGCAGCTAAAGACACTTGTCTTTGTGGTGGAGAACCAGTGCAATCTGATACATTTAGTAATTAAGAAGAATCTTTTCTGGATGGCTAAAGTTCTGCTAATAGACCCAAACTCACACTACTGCCTTCAGTGTCTGCTAAAATGCAACAAGGCCAAGTATGTACTGGTACCTTGCTGATGTTTTTCTTTGGTAAATGAATTCCTTCTGCGTTTGATTTTTATCCATATCCCTTAAATGTGTCAACAACACAAATATATTTCAGAGCTCTATGAGGTTATGGCTCATACTGTAACGGGAGTAATTGCTTAGAACATAAAAAGAATATGAAAATACAATGGAGCTGGGAAATTATTTGAGATTATTATTATCATCATTATTATTAATCTGTATGGGTGACTTGTCTGTATGTATGTCTGTGTATTATGTGCATGCCTGGTGCTTGTGGATGCCAGAAGAGGGCATTGGATCCCCTGAAACTGGAGTTACAGGTGGTTGTATGCTACCACATGGGAGCTGGAAATTGAAGTCAGGTCTTCTGTAAGAACAGCCAGTGCTCTTCACCGCTGACTCATTTTTCCAGCTGTACTTAAAACGTTGTCATTTTATTTGAAAACTTTGCACTTAGAGAAATCATAGAATAATGCAAATTTCTTATGCCCTCTTTACTCAAATCCTCTCCCACTCTTACCATCCTACATAGTCACAGCTTAATTATTGACACCAACAAATCAAAATAACACAAATTTATCTGTTAGGCTCCACTTCAGGATGGCATATGTCATTTAGTTTCCATGTCCTGGAGGCTCCGTGAATCTGTGGTATGTATTTCTTCACCTTTCTCCTTCCTTCCTTCCTTCCTTCCTCCTCTTCTTCCTTCTTTTCTTCTTCTCCTCCTTCTTCATTATTATTATTATTATTATTATTAAAGTTTTCATATCTTAGTAATATCTGCTTCATAGGATTTTTCTCAGTCTGGGTTTTATGGTGGTTTCTTGTTAAAAATGGTGCATTTTGACCAAGAAAACTCAGAAGTGATATGTTATCAGTATCAATGGTACATGAAATTAAAATCGTATCACTGGTGATGCTAATCTCCGTCATTTGGGTGGCGGCAGCCTGAAAGGTTTGCCCACCACAGTACAGTTACTTGTTTTTCCTTTGCTGTTGTAATTATGTGAGTAGGAACACCCAGACACTGTGCCAGCTTCCCCTCCACTGCTTCTAAAAGCAGTCCTTGCCAACAGCCTCTGCTGCACCCGCTCACGGATCATTTTCTGCTCCCCCCATTCTCTGTACACTTATTAGATTCTGCCTTTAGGACGAGCCCCTTCTCTGCCAGTCACTGACCTCTATCAGCATGGACTCTCTTTATAATGTATTACTCTTATTTGTGTATTTCTTCTACATGAATAAGCAGGCACACACTTGGAAAAAAAACAAAGACAAAAACAAAATCTCATCTCAGTTGGTGTCCCAAGGGTCTGTTCTAGTTTCTCCAGTGTCCACACCTCTGTCACATTTTGAGTCTTTGTTGTTGTTGTTGTTGCTTTTTGCTTTCTGGCAAAAAGATGCTCCTGGCTTACCTTGAATTTTTTTGCATTTTTCTTTTCCTTTCCTTTCCTTTTTCTTTTCTTTTCTTTTTTTTTCTGCCTTCCTCTGAAATTAACCGTTTCTCCAGGAAGAGCTGTTTCTTTCATTGCTGTGTTTAGAATGCAACTGTCTCGAGTTTGCTCATTACTACGGCAGTCTCACTGCTCCTAGGACATCTCAGTAGGCAGAAGTAGGAAACACACAGATCCATATGCACAAGCACGGATCCATCTCTGTATCTATCAGTGTAAAACCATGACTTCATATTGGTTTAGCATTTTCAACCAACCAACTTCTGTTCCCTTCATAGGAATGGCCCGTAACAGTGAGAAATCTGCTTTTCAGTCATAACACATTTATTCAATCTTACTGGAGACATGAAGTTCAGATTGAATATACACTGGTGAGAAACATGCTTCCACAAGAGGCAGCATTTATGTGTGGTTGGTGTCTGTAAAGGGCATGCATTCTACAGGGACTTTGCCTTTCCCACCCTCCCCAGTGTAGTGGTACTCATTTGTGTGAGCTGGGCTCATCTGTTGGTTTCCATTCCACTCTGGGATCCTCCACATATAGAATGGTTTTAATATATTACTTAATACTGCGTGTATTCAACACGCCCACTATTTATGAGTTAGATGCATGTGACACCCAGTACTTAGGAGGCCAGCTTGGAGAAGGCTTGCTCTGTGCCCAACTCTGTTATGCTGTATCACTCAACATTTCCCATTCATTTTTTTCTTTGAACAGCATATATTATATTAGTTTCTGAAATCCTCCTGGATTTCTTCTACACAAGTAAATACACACATTTTAAAACTAAGAATTGCATAAAATAGACATTGTTTTGCACTTTACTGTTTCATTTGACGATATATCTTAGGAAGAATTCCTTTCTTCAGAGGCACACAGTACTCTGTTGTATGGGCATATCACATTTAGGTTATAGAAATACCAATTTTCATTACAAGCAATAATTTAGTCAGTGGTCTTATGCACACACATTTCCATGTTGTTGAAAACATATTCTTAAAGTAGATTACTAAAAGGACCTGGCCAAAAGGAAAGAGTTCTGAGATGTCAAATCCCACTAGGAAGGGCTGTTCCCCTCAGTTATAGATGCAGTCCCTTCTCCCCACAGCCTTGGCAAATGCTCAAACACATTCCAGCTTAGGCCACGAGAGAGGTAAGAAGTATCTCAACATGCCTGTAATGGCTATTCCTGGTTGTCAACTATATCTGGAGTGAACTACAATCCAGAATTGGAGGGCACACCTGTGATCTAGATCTTGAGGCTGGAAGACACAAATTTCTGACCAGGATCTTGGCATGGAGATCTTGAGACATAGTAGCCATGAAAAGTTTAAGCCCAGGCAAGGTAGTACACACCTTTAATCCCAGGAGACTGAGGCAAGGAGATCTCTGAGTTCAAGGTCAGCCCGGAATAAAGCAAGTCCCAGATCCAGGTGGTGATACACACCTTGAATCTGGGCCACACCTTCTACTGGAGGTGTATATAAGGACATTGGAGGGAAGATCCAGTCTTCTTCGACTGCTTGTACTTACCTGCCAGGGCATTTGTTAGAACCTACTTTGACAGAAGAGCAGCTGAAACACCCAGCCTCCTGAGACTGAGCAACTGCTAGATCCTCGGACTTCCCACCACAGCTGCCCATTGTTGGATCAGCTGGACCACAGACTGGAAGTCATCACTATATAGGGACATTCCAAGTTCTGTGCCTCTAGAGAACCCTGACTAATAAAATGCCCATGCATAGCTCTAATTGTATATTAATGTGAACATCTTTAAAAATACCCAAAGGGCATTTTTAATGAAATGCTCAGATTGTTCATGCTCCCTTCTAGTTTCCTCTTGGTTTTGGGTAGTTATTTTTCAGGTCTTAATGCTGGGATACTAACTCTTCAGAGAATGTATGGGTCCAGGTTCTCAGTTTTCTTCTGACATTATCTTTGACATGAAAAAAGGTTATTTAAAATTTGATGGGCTTTATTAGTTGTTACTTATTTTATTCTTGGGTTGAATGATACTTAAGGCCTTTCCCATTCCGAGGTTAAAAAGAAATTTATCAATGTCTTCTATGTCCCATGTTTTACATGCAGATCTCTAATGTATTTGGAACTGGTTCCAAAAGTATAAAACTCAAATCAACACAGACACATAAAGCTGGACACGTCAACTCGTCATGTCTGCGCTGTCTATGTGGGAAAGCAGCCTTGTGTTCTGCTGAATCTCCCTCTGGCCTGGTACTCACTATGTAGCTCAGACACCTTTTTGTCTCAGCCTTGGATGTGCTGGAACTGCAAGTATAAGCCACCATGTCTGACTTCTAAATGTTCTTATTAATATTGTGCTAAAATCTTACCCACATCAGTTTTTAAAAAAGCAGATGTTTCTGTGTCTCCGAGTATCCTACAGGTGACAGAAGGGTCTGCTTACCTTCCATTCTGTTGAGGCTGGAGAATGTCTAGCAACAGCTGCTTAACTTCACTGGGCGAGAGCTGGTACAAGTCCACGGCTGGCTTACCCCCGCCACGGATCTGTAGTTCATACTCCATGGCATGGATGATCCACCTGAAGCAAGAACAAAGCTCTCTTCAGATGCAATCCCCTCATGCCTCGGCAGCACCCTTCACAGGACTGACTTATCCAGGGTGAAATGAAGAAAAGGCCATTTCAATTTCCTGGGCCACTGATATTTCTTCCATCCAGACTGAAACCTGATCAGAATCTAAAGGCTGCTCTTGAACAGGTAGTTAGTTATGAAACACAGTGAAAGCTAAATACATAAGGATTTTTCCAGATCAGATTCACTCTTGCTGTATAATGGTGTATGACTGTATTATACTGTAATATACATATAGATATACTATAGCTGCTCTAAGACACACGCTAACATCAAATGGCACATGAATGACGTGTCTTGAGAAAGGGCTGAGATGTGCTGTCACACACACGTTCTCTTCCCTGTGAATGACAAGGATGATGATGGTTCTTAAAAAATTTCTCTTTACCTCATAAGTCACTGACTTGGGGTTGGCCAGAACCATAGGTGCCTGTGTTTGAAATACAGTTATCTGCAACTTAACTACAGTGGTGTGTTAGAGAAGGAATGCTGCACCTAGACAGGAGACTGCCTTTCTCTCTCTCTCCTCCCTGGAAGAAGAACCCACCAGGCATGTACAGAGGTGAAAACTTAAGGCAGACACACTCAAAAGATTCAAGCTCTTCTTTCTGCCAAAGCTGGTTTGCCAAACAACAGGCATGCTCCCTCTTGGGAAGACTTTAATGTCTCAGTGCAAAAGATGGGAGAAAAACCTTAGAGCACCCCAGGTGAGTCAA
The DNA here is from genome assembly GCA_028551405.1 of Uromys caudimaculatus. NCBI lineage: Eukaryota > Metazoa > Chordata > Mammalia > Rodentia > Muridae > Uromys > Uromys caudimaculatus. The sequence goes on along the minus strand of CM052707.1, from coordinate 17,122,048 downwards.
CCAGAGGTGGAGTCAACAAGGCATTAGGCCCCTTTGTTCTGGGCCAGGCCACAGGCCACAGATCAAGACTCTGAGTGACTTCCAATCTCTGTGGTCTCAGATGAAGAGCCCATTCTCCTCTCTCCTACTGTTGTTATTTCTGGATGTCAGGGATTTGAGTACATGCTTTAAAATGCTCAGCTTGAGAGAAACACAATTGCTTGTTTGGATCTAAATGCCTCCCACCCCTCATACGTGCCCACTAACGAGCTTGGTATAACTAAAAGATGGTTGAAACGCTAAGAGGAGGGCCTTAGAGAGGGCTTTCTGGTCACAGGGAGATGGTCCATGCTGGGCCTAAGGCCCGGCGGCAATGGGGTCAACTGACCATGGACAAAAATCTCCAATGCTAAAACAGCTTTTGTCTTTGCAAATTAATTCTATCAAACATTTTGTTACAGTAAGTTGCCCACTAACACAGGACAGGATGGTAACGATGTATTAAAAACCATTACAAGGTTTGATCATATCCACCCCAACTGTCCCAAGGTGTCCCTTGGCAACATTCTCATCCACACTTGAGTCTGTTCCAGTTTCCCCTGGAACCTAACATGGTAAGTGCTGCCTGAGGCAAAGACAGCTGACCCCAAGATCCCGGTCAGGGCTTGAGCATAGCTGCACTGAGATGCTGTCACATCCAGAAGAAGGCTTTCACAGCAGCCCTCCCCATCTCCAGCTCTGCTCTCTTTCTTCCCCCTCTTCCTTGATGTTCCCAAGCCTTGGGATATTTCTTTACATCAGCTGAAAACTGAAATAAACTTATGTTTCTGGCAAAAAAAGTAGAATTTCTTGACATGTTCACCTCCTGAGCTAGAAACTATATTTGTCAAAATGGTATACAAACACGGGAGTCAAAAGAACACAGTTATTTCTGGATGCGTCGATGTTAAAATTCCTTATAAAATTAGTTGTTACAAACACTTTGGCTAAAAAAAAGTACTCAATGGACCTTTCCTTTAAATAAAACTTTTGATTTTTTTCCTTACAGTCTATGTAGGTTTAACTTAAAGTTACTTATAATTCTACTTTATTTCCCTCTCATTTTAATGCTACATTTTATATGTGTAGTAGCTTAGAGTAATGGCCCATTATTAAGCCATGCAGTGGAAAATCTGTACTCTGGTCACTTAGAAAGCCAATGGAGTAAGAAGAAACATGGAGTGGAAGGCTCTCTTCTAGAGTATGGAACTGCAGGGATATACGACTATGTGTGGAAGTCAGAAGTCACTTGGGGGCTAGATATTCGACTTGTTATTATGATAATGGCACTGTGATCCAGACATCGTGCTAACTGAGCAGCAGCACACAACAGTACTCCTGGTGCTTAGAAAGTGGAGGCAGGAGGATCCTGACTGAGGAAAGTCTCGGCTACATGGTAAGATCATGTCTCAAACCAAACCCAAACCCAAGCCATCAACTACATGAACAATGACAACAAAATCAGAATGCCCCTCTTTCTTATTTTCATTTTCTATTTTTTCCTCCAACATAGATTTTTTTATTGATTATTTGGGAATTTCACATCATGCACCGCAATCACATTCATTTCCTAGTTCTCCCAGGTCCATTCCCCATCCTTGTGACCTCCCACCCAAAAGAAGGAGGAGGAGGAAGAGGAGGAGGAAGAAGAAGACCCCCCCAAGTCTAATTTATGTTGCCCATATATTCACTGGAGCATGGTCAAATTCCCAGTAGCTTGCCCTTTGAAGAAAACTGAGTCTGTCCCCACATGCACCCCAGCCAGAAGCCATCAACTGTGGAGAGCTACACTTTAGCATTCTTACCACAATCTTTTAAAGTTGTCTTCAATGGTTTCCTCTCTAGGCTGTTACTTTTGGGGGGGTGGGATGGGAGGGTGGAAGTAGGAGTTGTCACAGAAGCCTTCTAAGATCCTTTTTTATCAATTGTGAGTCTGCAGTCACAAAGTCAAAAGTAGCTTCCTTACCCTTTACAGTCAATGGGAATGCAGATTATGGACTTCCTCATGGTCTCCAGCATCACTAAGTACCATGGACCTCTGCATGTTCTCTGGTAGAGAACATGGTCATCAACTTAGCCCTTAGCAGCACCACAGGCCAAAGACATCAACATGGTTTCAGGTGTCAACACAGAACACAAGCATCCACATATCCTTTGGTGGCAACACAGGGCATAAACACAGCCCCCAGCTGCAGTAGGACCACAGACTCAGACATGGCCCTTGGTGGCAACATGGACCACAGACATCAACATGACCTTAGGTGGCTGCACAGGCCACTCATATCAACATAGTTCTTGGAGGCAGCATGACCCACAGGTATCAACAAGGCTTCAGGTGGCTGCACAGACCACAAACATCTGAGTGCCTTCAGTGGTAACATGGATCACAGTCATCAGCACAGCCCTGGCTGCAGAAGGTCTGTGGATCTAAACAGGGTCCTCTGTGGCAGCATGGATCATAGATATCAATATGTCACCAGCTGCAGCAGGACCATGGACCCAAACATGGCCCTCAGTGCAGTACAGACCACTCATACCAACATGGTCTCTGGTAGCAATCTGGACCAGGAACACCATTATGGCCTCCTGCAGTAGCACAGATTACGGACATGGACATGGGCCTCAGACACCCACATGACCTTAGTGGTAGTTCAGACCACAGATATTTACTTGTACCTTGGGCTTCAATGTCACCTGGGGTAGTGGACTATGGATTCCAACATGGCCTCGAGAGGCATCATGGACCATAGAGATCTTTCTGGGAGGTCTAATCTAGAAAATAAACATTTCTTCTTCTTGGACATGTGTTAGATGGTAAAACCATGCCAGGAAGTTTGATAAGGTAGAGCACGCTGAGATCCAGAGACTCAGTGGGCACTCACCTGGGGCTTAGGCAACTCCCAGCTCCCTGCCAGACTCCTGGCCTGGAACATGTACCCCACTCCTCATACAAAGAAACGTGTCCTATCATCACATAGATCCAAAACAGAGTTCTCCATGCTAATGAGGTACATAGAGGGGTACTTAGCCCAGAGGGGTTAGCCAATAAGCTTCCCTTCCCAGACATTCCTCCCTGTAAAAGGTATTTAATCTCAGGTCTACCTTGAGAAGTGGGTATGGTACATTATGTATCCATTTTCCACCATGAACAATCAATAAACTGTTTGGAAGCATGGACTGTCTCTTTCATCAAGATCCGCCATGGGGAGCCATGGAGAAGGCCTTCGACTACAGAACTGCAGCTTAACTTTCCCATAGAAAGCCTCTCCGCTCCCAGCCACAACCATCACCAAGCTTGCCTCTGCCAAGCCAAAGACAATCACCCATGGGACAAGCCGGAGCTCCCCTTGCCCCTCCCCCCTGCCCTGGGCTAGAGGTTGTCCCTAGCCTGTGGGCACCCTACTCTGTTCTCAGCTCTCCTGTGACTCCCAGCAGCACCTGAATGTCCAAGGGTCTGAGAACCCCATGGTCCCGGCCTTGTCACAGGCCCAGGGACCCCAGAACTAACTCCAGCTTTCCCACATCTCAGACTGTGCTTTCCTACCCGGAGCAGTGTCCTGATGCTTCCTTACAGTCCAGCAGCTGCCCAGAGAGCCTCCCTAAGAGGCCACAGCAGAGCTGGCGTGGACCCACAGACACGCTGGTGTTGCTCAGAGCCAGGGCAGTCCGGCAGCTGGGCAGCTTGTTTGGGGGCTGAGTCTATGCGAACTGTTGCACATCACCTTGTCAACAATGACATGTTCCCCATCCACTGCAGGCCTCTCCCCACCTGTCACCGCCTTTGTGTCTCTAGTTCCGCTCTCTCTGCTCACTCACTGCTCCATTCCTTCATCTTTCCCATCTCTTCATCACACATTTGTTCGCCACAGCTGCATTGAAAACTGCAGTGTGTCACACAATATGTGTGTGTGTGTGTGTACATACACATATACTGCCCAAACAGCTTTACATACAAATATTCATTGCAATGAGTCACTGGTCTGGTTCAAGGTTTCTGAAGCCCCATAAATAGTGTACCATTGCTGAGATACTGCCAAGACTCCTCTTGGATATCCTGTTGTTATCCAGAGTCAGGTTGATGTTTGTAGCTAGGTAGGGTGTCTGGGAGCTGGCTCCTGGCTTCCACACACTTCCCTGTCCGACCTTTGTACTTATAGCCTGTGGGCAGTTCCAGTGCCCATGCCTTCTGTCTCCCAGCAGGGCAAGCAGTGTGGGCTGTAGCTGAAGCAGCTCCATGCTGGGGGCTGGCCGGCGGGCCCAGGGCCAGCACCACTCAGTATTGACCTGTTTCTCCAGGAGCTCCACACTGCTGCACATCTGCCTGTTTTTGGTACTGGCCACCCCATGGCTCATCGGCATAACCTTTATGCCTGCAGCCTGATGGCTGAGATGTAGCAGCGAAGGGTATAGATTTGTCATTCTCTGTCATCTTCCTTTGTAATTTTGTAAGTCACTTTTTCCATTGTGTCACCCTTTGGAGCCTCCATGGGTCTCTCAGACTCCTCAGAGCTCCATGGTAGGTGCTGGCAGCCACTGCATTCTTTGTTCAGTCTCTCTGTCTCTCTCTGTCTGTTTCCCTAGCCCCCCTCCCCTCCTTTGAGGTTGGCATTGAACTTGTGGGGATCCTTCTGTCTCATTCTTGAATGTACTTGGATTATAGGTGTGAGCCACCATGCCTGGCTACAAACCTTTTTTTTTTTTTTTAAAAAAAAAAGATTGCATCTACTCTCTAAGATACTTAAGAATGAAAGTCCAAACACACAGAACCTGCTTTATGCCTCTGACACAACAGACTATAACAGTGTGGCAGATGTGATGATGGCCACACGCACATACATAAGTGCCACACTGGATTTTATACAGGTACAAAGGAAAATGACATTCTTACATTCCGAGGAAAACTGACAGTGCCGGGAAATAGACCAGGCAACGTAGGCTCAGGTCCAGGGAGGTAAATGTAACATGATCATTCTCATTTGCAGAGGCTACCTTTGAACTCAGAGACTAGTGTGTTTAATTCAAGTACATGAAGAGGCCAGAAAGCTAAAAAGGGTCACTAGAGAGGAAGCCTTAAGGGAAGGGAACATAGGACACACAGAATATGGAAGTGGTTGGGGAAGGGAGAGATGGGGTCTGGGGAGAGGGGAGGCTGAAAGGAAGGGTTAACCAAAACCAAGCACGTATGAAAATACCCTTATGTAAGCCTATTATTTTAGAGGTAAGCTGATTAAAAGAATGGAGTTTAAAACACTTAAACATAAGCACTCTGCATGGGTAGGTACTGTGCCTCCCAGAAGCCAAAGACTTAAACAGAAGCACCCTGCATGGGCAGGTATTGCTCCTCCCAGAAGCCAAAGACTTAAACAGAAGCACCCTGCATGGGTAGGTACTGTGCCTCCCAGAAGCCAAAGACTTAAACAGAAGCACCCTGCATGGGTAGGTACTGAATGAAAACCAAAGTGCTGGATGTGCTCTCCTCCCTATAAGTTGTTGTTCTGGATGCCCTGGAGGCTTCCAAAATAACACATGCTACTGTCTCTGTGTCTGGTTGCCCACTACGGCTAGATGGTAGGGCACTGTTGCTAAAGATGCCACACATACTTCAGTTGCAGGCCACAGAGAAAACACGCTGGGACTGAGCTCTGAGTCTCTACTCTGCTGGCTGGCTTTCATGATGCCTGGGGTGCTGTGGAGGCTCCTGGGGAAGAAGAGGCAGCAACAGTCCCCACACAGCTATGGCCATACCACCAACCTGCCAGACGAGATTTGCCCACTGGTGCTGTGGCATGACTACTGAGGTTATCGGTAGCAAGCCACTTTTGGATTGCATATGAGGCCTGCTCTACCAGAGGAGAGCCATGCCTGTTACTGTAAACCTGGTCAAGAGTCCACACTGCAGAGATCACAACCCTCAGGGAGAACCTACTACTGTTGCTTTGTCAAATGGACATGTTGTCAAACCCTCTTCTAAACACTTATGTTTGTGCCCATAATTGATTGATGCTGTTCTCAGCCTTTGTCAGAGACTCACATGTAACCAAATTGTTGAGAATAAATGACTGTTGGGTACTTGGCCCTAAAATGGAAGCCAATACCACCCAGACTAAGGCTCAGGGACACTGCAGAAGAGGAGTTTGATTTACTCTAAGAGCTGGAGGGTGGAGAGGAGTGCTGTGAAATGCTGTTTTCCAGACGTGACAACAAAGCTGTTGTAATGATGAACTTACTGTAGGCATGGTTTCCTGCACAAGGCCCACACAAGTCTGGGCCTGTCAACATTTCATCACAATTGGGAGCGCAGCTCCCAAGGTCACACCCTCCTGAGGGACTACTAACAGCTAATGGGTTCTACTAACTTGTACTTTTTTTCCTTTTCTCTTTGCTGGATTTGTTTTGTTTTGTTTTGTTTTGTTTTGAGAAAGGGTCTCACTAGGTAGATCAGGCTAGCCTCAAATTCAGAGACCTGCCTGCTTCTGCCAGATTTGCCTCTGAATGTTGGTATTAAAGGTGTGCAGCACCAAGCCAGCAGGGGTGTCACTTTCTTCAGTGGTGTTGCTGTTGCTAAGTTGCCCATGATTCAGCAAATCCCCCACCAATGCTCACAGAGGCACCCTAACTAAACTCAGTGGAAAAAAAAAAGAGAAGGAGGAAGAGGAAGACATCAAAGTGGAACTGAGACTGGTGGAGAAGAAGGGGTCCGAGGGAGGAAGGGGCTGAGAGAACGTATGGCTGTGGGAGGGGAGATGACATGTGTGAAACTTGTCAAAGAATCAAAAATAAGTAAGCTGTAAAAACACAACTCCAGTTACACAGTGCAGAACCCAAACCCTTCCCTTACCGATTGTGCTGCACTGCCAAGTTACTTTTTAAATGGGGACATGACTATTTCTCATCTAACATACTACACTGAAGAATAAATACAGCCATATATATTTTAAAAGGTCCTTTGAAAGTCTAGAGAATCATAAAATGTTAGAAAAAGCAATTAGCTTTCTTATATCGTGAAAATTTTGCAAAAACCAAAATAAAAACAAAGAAGCACCCTTATATATAAAGTACTAAAGAAAGTACTCAGAGAAAGCAGACACAGTGACAAGCAGAAATTGTCCTGTGACCCAGACCCAGTGTGATAGTCATATGCCAACAGGAAGAGAGAAGAATAAAGGACCTTGGTAAAAAAGAGAAACCCAAGACACTTCTCCAGGATTACTAATCCTTGAAAAGTCCACTGGGCAACTCTGGCTTGTCACCTTCGTTCTGACTGCCAACGTCACAAACTTGATGTGACAACTCCAACATAAAAGCATTTAATTCCCAAAATGGGAGAAAGAGGAAAAAAAAAAAAAAAAAAAGAAGAGAAAAGAAGAATTGTGATTCCATCTATGGTGGGAGACCTCTGCCTGGGCCACCAGGGCTCCATAGCCAAATAGCACTGGGAGAAAGCTAGCCTCCCAGGAGTGTAGAAAAGCCCATGAGAGGGGGTGAGACAGGATCACTGCTCAGGGGAACTTGCCTGGAATCCTTGGGGCACAGGGACTGAGGAACAGCCTGGGGAAGGAGCCTTCTGGTTTCCATCTGTGGCTGGAGACCTCTGCCTGGGCTACCAGGGCTCCATAGCCAAATAGTGCCGGGAGAAAGCTAGATTCCCAGGAGTGTGGGCAAGCCTGTCTGCTCAGAGGGAACCACCTGGAATCCCCAGGAAACAGGGACTGAGGAGTGGTCTTCTGGTTTCTTTCTGTGGCCAGAGAGCAGATCCTGTGACACAGGGCTCCATATTCAAATAGTGCTAGGAAAGAGCTGGTATCCCAGGAGTGCTGACACACCTTCAAGCACAGGCAAGACCACCACTTCTGTTCAAACTCACTGGATCAAGAGGGACCCTCACAGAGCCATCAGAACACAGGAACCAAGGGACAGCTAGGGACTAGATCCTTCTGGTTTCTGTCTGCACACCAGAGCTGACCCTGTATCACAGCTCTCCAAACCCAAATTCCTCTCAGAAAGAACTGATCTTCAAGGAGTATTGACACTGAGGCTTGCAGAAAGGACAAACCACAGAGAGAGTAAGACGAGCTAACACCTGAGATAACCAGATGGTGAAAGGAAAGAGCAAGAACATAAGGAACAGATACCAAGACTACTTGGCATTAACAGAACCCAGCTCTCCCACCACAGCAAGCCCTGGATACTCCAATACACCAGAAAAGCAAGACTGAGATTTAAAATCACATCTCATGATGATGATAGAAGATTTTAAGAAGGAAATAAATAACTCCCTTAAAGAAATACAAGAGAACACAGGTAAACAAATAGAAGCCTTAAAGGGGAAACATAAAAATCCCTTAAAGAATTACAGGAAAACACAATCAAATAGATGAAGGAAATGAACAAAACCATCCAGGAACTAAAAATAGAAATAGAAACATCAAAGAAATAACAAAGGGAGACAACCCTGGAGTTAGAAAACCTAGGAAAGAGATCAGGAGACATAGATGCAAGCATCACCAACAGAATACAAGTAATAGAAGAGAGAATCTCAGGTGTGGAAGATATCATAGAAAACATTGACACAACAGTCAAAGAAAACACAAAATGCAAAAAGCTCCTAACCCAAAACATCCAGGATATCCAGGATACAATGAGAAGATAGAACCTGAGGATAATAGGTATAGAAGAGAATGAAGATTCCCAACTTAGAGAACCAGTAAATATCTTCAACAAAATTATAGAAGAAAATTTCCCTAACCTAAAGAAAGAGATGAACATAAATATACAAGAAGCCTACAGAACACCAAATAGATTGGACCAGAAAAGAAATTCGACCCGTCACATATCAGTCAAAACACCAAATACACAAAATAAGGAAAGAATATTAAAAGCAGGAAGGGAAAAAGGTCAAGTAACATATAAAGGCAGACCTATCAGAATTACACCAAATTTCTCACCAGAGACTATGAAAGCTAGAAGATCCTGGGCAGATCACATACAGACCCTAAGAGAACACAACTGCCAACCCAGGCTGCTATACCCAGCAAAACTTTCAATTATCATAGATGGTAAAACCAAAATATTCTATGACAAAACCAAATTTGCACACTATGTTTCCACAAACCCAGCCCTACAAAGAATAATAAATGGAAAACACCAACTCAAGGAGGGAAACTACACCCTAGAAAAAGCAAGAAAGTAAACCTTCAACAAACTCAAAAGAAGATAGCCACACAAACATAAAAATAACATCGAAAATAACAGGAAGCAACAATCACTATTCCTTAATATCTCTTAACATTGATGGACTCAATATCCCAATAAAAAGATATACACTGACAGACTGGATCCATAAACAGGACTGAACATTTTGCTGCATCCAGGAAACGCACCTCCGTGATAAAGACAAACACTACCTCAGAGTAAAGGACTGGAAAACAATTTTCCAGGCAAATGGTCCCAAGAAACAGGCTAGAGTAGCCATTCTAAAATTGGATAAAATCAACTTTCCACTAAAAGTCATCAAAAAAGATAAGGAGGGTGGGTGGAGAACTCTGCCTGGGCCAGCAGGAGTCCATAGCCAATGAGCACCAGGAGAAAGCTACCCTCCCAGGAGCTTGGAAAAGCCGTGAGTGGGGTTAAGGGGAGCAACACGTCTCACCCAGATCCACCCGGATCCACTGGGATACAGGGCCTGAGGAGAACTCGGCAACAGGAAACATCTGTACATTCCAGTTCCATCTGTGGGGGGAGAACTCTGCCTGGGCCACCAGAGGTCTCTGCCTGGGGACTTCAGCCTGGGCCACAGGGCTCCAGGAGAGAGCGGGTATCCCAGGAGTGCTGACACACCTTTGAGCACAGGCAAAACCACCACTTCTGTTCAAACTCACTGGATCAAGAGGGACTCTTGTAGAGCCATCAGGACATAGGAACCAAGGGACAGCTGGGGACAAGATCCTTCTGATTTCTTTCTGCACCCCAGAGCGGACCCTGTGCCACAGCACTCCAAACCCAAAGACCTCTCAGAGAGAGCTGGTCTTCAAGGAGTATTGACACAGAGGCCTGCAGGAGGGACAAGCCACAACCAGAAAGAGTGAGATCAGCTAACATCAGACTTCACAAGATGGCAAAAGGCAAGGGAAAGAACATAAGGAACAGGAACCAAGAGTACTTGGCACCATCAGAACCCAGCTCTCCCACCACAGCAAGCCCTGGATACCCCAAAACACCAGAAAAGCAAGGCTCAGATTTAAAATAATTTCTCATGATGATGATAGAAGATGTGAAGAAAGAAATGAATAACACCCTTAAAGAAATACAAGAGAACACAGATAAACAACTAGAAGCCTTTAAAGAGGAAATACAAAAATCCATTAAAGAATTATAGGAAAACACAATCAAACAGGCAGAATGTCAAGAAAACACAATCAAACAGACAAAGGAAATCATAAAACTATCCAGGAGCTAAAAATAGAAATGGAAACAATAAAGAAATCACAAAGGGACACAACCCTGGAGTTAGAAAACCTAGGAAAGAGATCAGGAACCATTGATGTAAGCATCACCAACAAAATACAAGAAATAGAAGAGAGAATCTC
>CM052707.1:17078283-17110944 GCA_028551405.1 Uromys caudimaculatus | reverse complement strand
TGGAAACAACCCAGATGTCCCTCATCAGAGGAATGGATACAAAAATTGTGGTACATTTACACAATGGAGTACTACTCAGGTATTAAAAACAATGATTTAATGAAATTTGCAGGCAAATGGATGGAACTTGAAAATATCATCCTGAGTGAGGTAACTCAGTCACAAAAGAACGAACATGGTATCTACTCACTGATAAGTGGATATTAGCCCAAATGTTTGGAATACCCAAGTTTCACTTTACAGTAACTGCTGGACTGAGAGTGAGGTTTCAGATGGAGGAGTTGGAGAAGGGACTGAAGGAGCTGAGGTAGTCTGTAGCCCTATGGAGGGAGCAACAGTGTCAACTGGCCTGACACCCCCCACCCCCGTCTTCCTGTAGGCTGGACCACCAACCAAATACACAAGGAGAGACCCATGGTTCGGACCACATATGTGGCAGAGGAGGGCCTTGTTGGCTATCAGGGGGAGGAGAGGCCCCAGTAAAGGGGAATGTCAAGGTGGGAATATGGGAGTGGGCAGACGGGTGTGTGGGAGGTAGAATTCCCTCATAGAGATGGGGGAGGGGGAAGGGATAGGTGGTCTCCAAAGAGGAGACCTAGAAAGTGGGAAATATTGGAAATGTTAATAAAGTATCAAAAAAAAAAAAAAAAAAAAAAAGGGTTAGCTGACCTGAGAACTATGTAATGTGAATTAAACATAGTTTCCTCAAAGTTCATGAGATGCATAGTGCTAATATACATACAATAGGTTCAGATTTATATGCCTATAATAAAAATGTGATTAAAACTTTGAGATTTAAATAAAAAGAAAAAGATAAGGAAGGACACTTAATACTCATCAAAGGAACAGTCTACCAAGACATCTCAATTCTGAACATCTATGCCCCGAATGCAAGGGCACCCACATTTGTAAAAGAAACTACTAAAGCTCAAAGTACACATTGTACCTCACACAATAACAGTGGGAGACTTCAACACCTCACTATCATCAATGGACAGATTTTGGAAACATAAACTAAACAGAGACACAATGAAACTAACAGATGTTATGAACCAAATGGATTTAACAGATATCTATAGAACATTTCATCCTAAATCAAAAGAATATACCTTCTTCTCAGCACCTCATGGTACCTTCTCCAAAACTGATCAAATAATCGGTCACAAAACAAACCTCAACAGATACAAGAAGATTGAAATAATCCCATACGTCCTATCAGATCACTACGGATTAAGGCTGGTCTTCAATGGCAATAACAACAACAGAAAGCCCCCACACACATGGAAGCTGAACAACGCTCTACTCAATGATAACTTGGTCAAGGAAGAAATAAAGAAAGAAATTAAAGGCTTCCTAGAATTTAATGAAAATGAAAGTACAACATACCCAAACTTATGGGACACAATGAAAGCAGTGTTAAGAGGAAAACTCATAGCTCTGAATGCCTCCAAAAAGAAGCTAGAGAGAGTATATACTAGCAGTTTAACAGCACACCTGAAAGCTCTAGAACAAAAAGAAGCTAATACACCCAAGAGGAGTAGAAGGCAGGAAATAATCAAATTAAGGGCTGAAATCAACCAAGTAGAAACTCAAAGAACTATACAAAGAATCAACAATACCAGGAGCTGGTTCTTTGAGAAAATCAACAAGATAGATAAACCCTTAGCCAGACTAACCAGTGGGCACAGAGACAGAATCCAAATTAGCAAACTTAGAAATGAAAAGGGTGATAAAACAACAGATTCGGAGGAAATTAAAAAAAAAATCATCAGATCCTACTACAGAAGCCTATACTCAACAAAATTGGAAAATCTGGATGAAATGGACACGTTCCTAAACAGATACCAATTACCAGAGTTAAGTCAGGATCAGATAAACCACCTAAACAGTCCCATAACCCCTAAAGAAACAGAAGCAGTCATTAAAAGTCTCCCAACCAAAAAAAAACCCAGGACCAGATGGGGTCAGTGCAGAATTCTATCAGACCTTCAAAGAAGACCTAATACCAATACTCTTCAATCTATTCCACAAAATAGAAATAGAAGGAACACTACCCAATTCATTCTATGAGGCCACAGTTACACTGATACCAAAACCTCACAAAGACCCAACAATAAAAGAAAACTTCAGACCAATTTCCCTCATGAATATATATGCAAAAATACTCAATAAAATTCTCGAAAATTGAATCCAAGAACAAATCAAAATGATCATTCACCATGATCAAGTAGGCTTCATGCCAGGGATGCAAGGATGGTTCAATACCCAGAAATCCATCAATGTAATCCACTACATAAACAAACTCAAAGAAAAAAAACCACATGGTCATTTTATCAGATGCTGAAAAAGCATTTGACAAATTCAGCATCCCTTCATGATAAAAGTCTTGGAAAGATCAAGAATTCAAGGCCCATACCTAAACATAGTAAAAGCAATATACAGCAAACCAGTAGCCAACATCAAACTAAATGGACAGAAACTTGAAGCAATCCCACTAAAATCAGGGACTAGACAAGGCTGCCCTCTCTCTCCCTATCTATTCAATATAGTACCTGAAGTTCTAGCTAGAGCAATTGGACAACAAAAGGAGGTCAAAGGATACAAATTGGAAAGAAGAAATCAAAATATCACTCTTTGCAGATGATATGATGGTATACTTAAGTGACCTGAAAACCTCCACCAGAGAACTGCTGCAGCTGATAAACAACTTCTGCAACAGTATCAACTGGCCTGACCCCCCCCCCCCCCAAGTGTTCCTGGAGACTGGACCACCAACCAAAGAATACACATGGAGGGACCTATGGTGCTGGCCGCATATGTGGCAGAGGAGGGTCTTGTCAGCCATCAGGGGGAGGACAGGTCCTTGGGCCTGAGGGTGTTAGATGCCCTAGTATAGGGGAATGCCAAGGAGGTAAGACCAGAGTGGGTGGGTGGGGGATACTCTCATAGAGGCAGGGGAGGGGGAGAGGATTGGGGGTTCCAAAGGGGAGATCTGGAAAGGGGGAAACATTTGAAATGTAAATAAAGTATCAAAAAAAAAAAAAAAAGAATTGTGGGAGGTCAGGAGTACAAGGGCTATCTTATACTGAAGTCTGAAGAACAAGAAGAGTGAAGACACACTCAGTTTCCCAGTAAGCAAAGGAGAAAGTGGCAGATACACACAAGTAACTGATCAGCATGCAGAGAGCTCAGGCTGTGGCTGGAGGATAGCAGTGTCCTCCCTCAGGACTGCTGGAGGAGTGCCCCAGAACAGTCAGATAACAGGCTCCTCCTCTGAGAACGCCTGAGGTAAGGTTAGCAAGAACGCCATGTTATATGTCAGCATTTTATTTAATAGCATGCCCTCATCAAGGAGGACAGAGAAAAAAAGTACAGGTAACTGACACCACTCACGACATACAGATGTCACTTGATGAGAACACAAGCCATAAATAATAGTCCTGACCCTGGGCAACAACCATTTTAAAAATTATTCCCATGTTACTTCAAGGGAATCAAGACTGATATTTGTAGTTAAACAACTTAATAAATGACTGTGCATCTAATCAGCTGTTCACTAAGCTGTAACACTACACTTTCCAAATTCCTGTCTTGAAGCCCTGGCCCCACGGGACAGTATCTGCAGCAGGGCCTTTGGAAAGTACTAGGGTAAGCTGAGGTCACAGTAACCTCAGTGAGAGAGCAGCTGTCCACAGGGAAGACTTCACCAGAGCCGGATCAGCTGATACCAGGATCCTGAACTTGCAGATGGCAAGAAAATAAAGATTGATTATTTAAGTTGGCTATCTATGAGATTTTACTATGGCAGCCCAAGATGTCTAAGACACCATATAACAGGAAGTGGAAAAGCTTCAAGGGAGGATTTTTGGTCTGATAAACATTAACACAGAAAGTGTGACAGTCTGATGAGACAACTGAACTTGGAGTTAGGAAACCGGAGCACTGTGCCTCACTCCCTTTCTCCCAGACCCAATCAAGAGAATAAGGACACTTCACTTCCTCATCTCCCATCAAAGGCTCTTCAAAACAATGATTTTGGAGAGTGCCAAAATGATGCTAATGAACCTGGGGTTGTAATCACCAATTCTACTGTATTGCTCCAGCAATGCTGAAGTCTGTACCTCTAACACCAGTGACCTTCTCTGAGTACTAAATACACATATCTACATCTATATACCTATCTACATACATATACCTAAGTACAATAGATCTATAGAGGCCATCTTGGGCATCAGAAGACAGGATTCATTTGGGTCATAGTTGTTCACAGAAGGCCAAAGCAACATTAAAGGCAGAGCTGAGGAAGGCCTGATAGCACACCTCCCAAAGGTTTTCTCCTATTAAAGCCTGACTGACAGGCCTACAGAAGAATGCAGTTGATTGCAGGTCTTTACAGTAATGGCCTGTCAGGAACTTGATCTATTTCAACACGAAAGCTGGCACACAAATCAATAATGAGACAGCAAATCAAATCATTATAAGGCCAGGATAGCATTTCTGTAGCAGGCTGACTCTGTTCACAGTGAAGTTGAAGACACTGCACTGGCAGGATTAGCCTTGGAGAGAAAACACTATGCTGCTGGTTTAGAGAGCAGCTGGAGCAATGTGTGATGCAAATCAAGAAACCTTGACAAAGACTCAGGAAGGTTAAAGCATAGATCAAAGTGTAGGCAGCATGTGGGAATTGAGATGCACTGTGATTAAAGCACGTACATTCAGCCTAGCCTAGCGAATGTTGGCATTTCAAGAAGAATATGACATAAACATCTGACCAGTTAATGTTTAATCTTGATTAGCACCAAAAGAAAACAATAATTGAAAAAATTCAGATAAGAATACCCACCTGACATGTTGGCATCATCTAAAGAAGCAAGCAAGGAAACAAACAAGTATATTCTCTAAGTCTCCCATCTTAAAAAAATACATAACAATAAATGAGTAACTTAGAAGCAGCTACAGGTTCAACAATTAATAAAAAATTGGCCTTTAAAAATTGTATTGAATAATTAAAAATGTTCCAGGGACTAATTCAAGGCAACCCTTTATAAAGAAACATTCTGAGTAGATGTTTGCTCCTGCCAGCAGCCAACCATTAATAAAGGTGTGCATACATGGGGGAGGGGAATCGCCTAAAAGACCTCAGTAAAACCTTACTAAGGATGAGATAAATGTAATAAGAATACGTAAAAAGAGACAAAACTGTGCAACTGGAGTCCCGGGGAGGATAAGTAGCGCGTGTGCTAAGCTTCTGCCAGGCTGATTGATTACAGCTTCCTGTGTGGCCCTTAGACTTTACAGATGCAGAGCCACAGGATCCTGGGTTACTTCCTCACTGCCCACAGCTGTCCCTGACTTAACAGCCCTCTTTCGCACCCATTCCTTTTGTTGTTTTAGTTTTGAGAACGGTCTCACTGGGAAGCTCTGGCTGGCTTGGAACGCACAAAGATCTTCCTGCCTTTGCCTCCTGTATGCCAAAGTCAAGTGGCACCACACTCAGCCTCGGCGTCCATTCTTGACCGACCAAGAGCTTCCACCAATCCATGAGCTAAGAATATCACCAGGTACCACCTGACATCTACAGCAGAGTGTTCCAAGCCTGTTGTCACCTGGCTACCTTGTGCCTGCCCTCTAAGTCTACAGGGGAGGAGCCTTGTGCTCTCACTGGAAACATGCACCATGGAAGAGGAGTCCTTTTTGCCTGTATTTGGAACTATATTGATTTATGATTTTGTTTTGTTCTAAAGAAAGCTAATATACTTCCTTCCATGGTGCCGTTCCAGGCAACCTGAACCCATGTTCCTGTGCCACAGTCACACTTATTTTGGCTTAGAATAAACTTGTTTTGAGGCTGAGAGCTGGGCTATACTTTATCTATAGTCTTCCTCTCCAGAGGGGGTTTCGCAAGCTCCACAGAGTGAATACTACTTGATGCCTGTACCTGTCTACTACAGAAATAGCATTGCAAAACCTTTGTAGGAATGTCGTGAACAATCACTGTGGGCAGACTTGGGGGAGGATTCAGGATTTGACATATGTTTCATAAGATTCAGTTAAGAAACGGGAGGTGAAATCCTGCCAAATAAAGCAGATAACCACGTTGGGATTCTGAGTTTCTGTATGTACCACTTCAGGGGTCACTCTGGCAGATCCTAAAGGACGGCCAGTTGAGGCTGAGAAAGGCTCTTCCAGGATGTGTCTCCATCAAGAGCGTAAGGCTTCTCCGAAGCTAGACAAGAGGACCGGTGTGTACAATGTGTTTGAGGTCGAGGTGTTTGGGATGTTTTGCCTTTGGATTCTTGAGATCTGTGGTGCCTAAAAGGAATTCCCCAGAGGAACCTGTTTTCTAAATGTCACAAGGAAAGTACCTCACATATCAAACGTTAGTCATGATGTTGCAAACTATATTCAAATTCCTTTTCCAGAGTGAGCAGGCCCAAGCAGTGACTCTGAGGAATCTACACTAGCTTCTGATCCTGAGTCTTGATTCTGTGACCATGAGCATATCAATTTCACTACTTTCTGCTGGCTTGTCTGTAAGCTGAAGGTTTTCAAAGGATTGCTTACCTATTCTAGGGGCTCAGAAGGTGGTGGGCTCTAGTATGCACTGTTCTGTTCTCTAAGAACAAGGAAGAGTAATATACATGTCCAAGACAGTCTCATGACATGACTGCAGATCTAGGACTCAGGTTCAAGTCTTCCCGTGTGATACTGAGTTGCTATCTAGAGAGGTGAAGCTGATGGTAGGAACAGCCTGACTGCAGGGGATGTAAACTCATGGCTTACAATGTGCATTCACATAGCCTACAATGAGCACGCATGGCTTACAGTGAGCACTCATGGCTTACAGTGAGCACTCATGGCTTACAGTGTAGGAGCTCCTTAGGAGAGATGAACAGCAACTCTCTACTCATTTATACCCCAGTATTTCCCCTTGCTGACTTACTAAATGGCCCCATGGGCCCAGTATGTATCCACTAATCAGGAATTTGGGCATCTACCCTAGGTGTACAGAGACAAAAAGACAAAGTGTGGTTTCCAGAAAATTACTGCTTCAAACTGGAAATAGTGACCTTGAAAGTAAGACCAGGTAAGTCATTTAAGCTCTTCTTATACCGTGACTAAGCCAGACTGACGTATCAACAAGTAGAAAGATTTACACTTTACGGCTTCCTAATGTGTGATTAACATGATGAAACTCTCCATGTCAGAAGTAATTTCCAGTATTACAAGGAGTGAAAAGCTGGCTCTAAGATCTTCAGCTTTTCAAAGCACCTTACTCTACCTCCTGGGGTATAGAAGAGACTTAGAACTAGTTTCAAACCATACCATTTCTTGTCACATATTAAGTAAAGGTGTAAAATCTTTCTGTATGTTTCCTTATAACCTTGGACATTCTCAATTTATAGCTTCATGATTGTGTGAAAATAACATGAGTTTAATGGCAACCATGCTTCAAATGTTAAATTTTGGTTGTTGTCTAAACTAGTGATGTGCAAAATCAAACTTTCTCATGATTCTGGGTAATAGGGGTGAGCTACAGGTCCCAGTCAGCTACATAATCACAGGCAAAGAACTGATAGCTTACAGTGTGCACTCATGGCCTCCAGAGTCTACTCATAGCTTCCAGTGGGCACTCATGGCTTACAGTGCACACTCACAGCTTCCAGTGGGCACTCATAGCTTCCAGTGGGCACTCATGGCTTACAGTGCACACCCACAGCTTATAGTGAGCACTCATGGCTTACAGTGAGCACTTACGGCTTACAGAGTGCACCCATGGCTTACAGTGAGCACCCATGGCTTACAGTGAGCACTCATGGCTTACAGAGTGCACCCATGGCTTACAGTGAGCACCCATGGCTTACAGTGAGCACTCACAACTTACAGTGTGTACTCATGGCTTACAGTGAGCACTCACGACTTACAGTGAGCACTCATGACTTACAGTGTGCACTCATGGCTTACAGTGAGCACTCACGACTTACAGTGGGCACTCATGGCTTACAGTGAGCACTCACGACTTACAGTGTGCACTCATGGCTTACAGTGTGCACTCATGGCTTACAGTGTGCACTCATGGCTTACAGTGAGCACTCACGACTTACAGTGAGCACTCATGGCTTACAGTGTGCACTCATGGCTTACAGTGAGCACTCATGGCTTACAGTGTGCACTCATGGCTTACAGTGAGCACTCACGACTTACAGTGAACACTCACGACTTACAGTGAGCACTCACGGCTTACAGTGAGCACTCAGGACTTACACCGTGCACTCATGGTGCTGCAGACAGTATGGACAAGTAGCTATTATCACATTAGCATCTGAAATAAAAATTAAAAAGTTGGAAATCAACAAATGACACAAAGGAACATATATTAATAAAGGCACTTGCCACCATGCCTGACAACCTCAGCTCAGTCCCTGAGACCCACATGGTGGACTGGGGAAACTAACTCCCACAGTGGTCCTTTGACCTCCACGCTTGTGCTATAACATAACACAGTGTCAGTGATACCTTCTGCTACCACACCTGCACTAGGTCTCCAAGATTGCTTCTGCAGTGCCCTCTTACGTGGAAGTTTCCAGTTACACACACTCTCTCTAAAGGTAAAAAAATTGCTTAAATTCAGGAGAGACTGATATGAGAAACTGTATTTTTTAATCAACCATCCATCAATAAGTAGAGCAGAAACTGTACTTATTCATGCTTACATACCCATGCATCTGTAGTCAGCAGACAGAAACTGTATATTCTTCCCAACAGTTTGTTACTCTATATGCACAGATGTCAATCGGTGCGTTTTGGATTAGGGCGTATTTATACACCACCTGTAATATGCTTCATGGGTTCTCTTAGCCTTTGAAGTAGCTCCTTCTCATGTCGAGTACTGAGCAAGGCAGGAGAGGCCCAGAACCCACCCAGGACCACAGAGGGGAGCAGGACCACAGAGCCTGTCACCCTCCTTGTCCTTCTCCACGAAACCCTTGGTTAGGGACGTTTGGACCACCGGCACCTTACTTTCAATTTCTCACCCTAACCTAGAATAGTAACAATTCAATACTAGTTTTGGTACAAAACAGATGTAGAATATTCTTAAAGTATCAATTTCTGATTGAGTTGTGTCTCCTGACAACAGTTTTGCTACAATATCTTTTTTGTTGTTTTTGTTTTTATTTTGTGGGCATGGCTCATCCATTTTATTTTCAGGCATACCTTGCTGACCACCCAGACACAGCTTCCCCGTGAAGTCGGTACCTGCTGGAGGACCACTTGAGCACATCCCTATACCATCAAAGCACTTACCCAATTCGTATTTTCAGCATGCCACTGAACAGCTCGGGGCTGTTAGAGATGATCCAGCCGATATGGATGACCAGTTCTTGCTGAATGACCGCCTCCCTCTCATCGTGGGTATTACACTTATAATAGATGATGTTCTTAATCACTCCTGGAGATAGTGGATTAGAGATGACCTCTTCTTCGTGTCCAAAGGCACCTAGAGTTACCTACAAGTGCCAGAATCTTACTGTTAAAAAAATTCCTAGCCTAAAAAAAAAAAAAAAATCAAGGCTCGGGATGATTGGCAGGCTGAAATTACTCTATGCAAGCTAGGGAGTTAGGCAGAATAACTGTTCCTGATATTTATTAAAATGGCTTTCAAAGTATGACTGCCACTAGGGTCCATGATAGTTTAGAGTCTGATCTAAAATGTAAGGGCTGGTGAGGGTCTCAGGGAAGTGAAGGTGAGTAGACATAAATAACTATTAATTTGGGGGTGGGGGGTTAGTGCTAGAAAGTCTCTAGAGGAACCAGAATGCATTCAATGACTGTATTTTACTACACAGCTCAGCATTCGGGAGATCTATTTTTACAGTTTCTCAAGTAGAACCTTCTGCTCTTTAATGACAGTTCAACCTTTCCAAAGCCAGGAGGAAGGCCATGCAGTTCCTGTGTAGCCCTCACTTATCCTGACCATGTTAGGTATACATGGAGGGTGGTGACGCACAGTACTAGACGGGATGATTGGATGGATGGCTGCCCGCAAGCCTGGCAAAGGAAAGAGCTCAGAGGGCAGTGATACAGAAAATCCAAAGCAGGGCACAGGGCGTGCTGATAGAGCTGGCAGGACGATGCTTGACCTCTCCTCCCTGCTTGGCCAGCTGCTGCTCAGTGTCTGCTGCTTGGGCTTTCTCCTTATCAACACTTCCTGTCTCTTCTCACACAGTTCATAACTGTTCGAGGCAGGAAAAACAGCACCTCAAAGACTTGCTTTTTCAGAGATGAGGGATAAGGACTTAGCCTTCCCAGTGTTGTAATGATCTCAGAGTAAGAACTGGCTTGGTAGAGCAGCAAACATCTAGAACCAGTTCAATTGTCTTGGAAGCTGAGGCAGGAGGATTAGGAGTCTCGGCCAGCCTGGGCTTTAGAGTGTGTGTGTGTGTGTCTCAACTTCTAATAACTACTGGTTTATCATATACTAATGACACCAACCAGTAAATATGAGTATGATTACTTTATAAGGTACATAATTCGCTCCTAGAGAGCTAGAGATAATGGCAACTAAACTACTTTTATTCAAGAAAGCTTGAGACAACGTACAAGTCTGAGGAAACCACACCACTTCAGGCTGGAGCAGGTCTCCTAAATGCACAAATGCATACTTTGATCTAGTTCCATTTCTTGGTCTGTGAAGGGATGAGAACCAGTCGATGAAAAAACCCCCGCCACCTCTGGTCATTAGGCTGAGCTGCTGGCATCTGGCCTCCTCATCCTCTGCAGTAAGGGAATATTTCCCTGGGAGATGTACTGCCTGATGGGCAGCAGTCCAGCCATAGCAGGAAGGCAGGCTCTGAGGCTTCTGGAATGTGGGAGCAGGGTGGCTACAGCCTCCTGTGGATATTGTTCAGAGTGGATAAGACAAATCCAAGCCCACATTTCTAGGGTCAGGCCAATAACCCTCAAGCTCTAAAACCTATGAGCGTACATAGTGGAATTAGCTACCCTTCAGTGCTTTGGGGACTAAAACCAAGGAGAAACATGTCTCCCACAGCCTAGCTAACTTTCACAGCTGTAATGGCTGTGAAAGACTCTGGCTACAGATAAAGACTCTGGTAATAAAAGGTACTGAGTAAACAACTCCCTGTTCCTTGGTTTACCAAACCATTGACAGTGGTTTAAAGCTTACCTCCTTATATGGAGCATGAAGAAACTATATGGAAAGTAACTTTTTCTCAGTAATTTCTTATGGGTATAATTATTTTTAATTGTTAAAAAACATCATAGGAGAAGGTAAATAACATTATTTTAACATCCTCAAAGCTAGGTATCTGAATGAAATTATTTTAATCTTAATTAAGATCCCTGAAATATGAGCAATTAGTTGATGGTATTGAGAAAGGTTAAAAAACTTCATTATTATTAAAGCTGACTGTATTCCTAGATTAGCTGTCAGGAACACACAATAAACACATACATTTCCAAAGGAAAGACTAAAAGCAATCAATAAATCAGCCACATGATTAGAGATTACAGAAAATGCGCAGCAGCAGCCAACACCACATGCACAGCTCAACCTAACCCATTTACCATCAAGGACTGTAGGAAAAGCCAGGACAGGAGGGGGAGGAGAGAGGAGAAGGGGGAGGAAAGGGAGGGAAGAAAGAAGGAAGGGAGAGAGGGAGAACAGGGAGAGAGAGACAAGAGGGAGGGAGAAAGAGAGAGAAAGAGAAAGGGGGGAGGGAATGAGGGAAGGAGAGGGAGAGAGGAGGGAAAGAGGAGGGAGGAAGAGAGGGAGGGAGGGAGAGACAGAGAGAGACAGAGAGGAGGGAGCAAGAGCTAACTGTAGATGGCCCTGTGAGCAGAAGTGGCGGGTTAACCCTGGTGGGTAGAAAGCAGCTCTTGGAAGAGATGGCCTGGAGGGTGAGCGATGGAGGAGCGGGGCAGACACAGAGATTCCGTCTCTTCTAGAACATTAATGAGTTTCTTAGGAGTGGGAAGGGAGAGATCAGGTGGAGTGGAAGCAAAATGTGTTCTCTGCTCTGCCCTAGCTTTGCTCTGTCCATCACAAACCTATCTGAGTGCCCCAGAAGGTACATTTTCTACACTAGAATCTTCACTGACTCAAGCAAACACGAAGGCTGAAATTATAGCCCCAAGGTGTGGGACAAAAGGGAGATGGCCTACTAAGTGCTCTGCAGCTCTCAGACTGTGCGTGCTGTCATTGTTGGCTTGAGGAAAGAGACTTTTGAAGAAACTTCCGGGAACACTACTCACTGGTAATCTCTTTTTGAGCAATCTATGATGCCAGCAAATGCCAGATGTAAGTGTCCTAACTAGAAACTGTTGTGTCTGTGAGTGTGAAAAGCAGATACTTACCTGTTTGCCCTGCACTAAAACATTAGTAATGGAAGGGGCCAGGCTGTCCACTACTTTATTTAAAAGACTTGCTGCACGGCGTACAACCGACCTGAGGGCAAAGAAGAAAGCAGGCCAGATCTTCACAAACAGAAAAGAGGGGAATAAATGGCGCCCTTGACTGGGTCCTCACACGATAGACAAGAAACAGTAAACTGTCATTAGACCTGACCCTTGAAAGAAGACCATCTATAATTAGGGAACGTCGTGTCTCACACTCATCTCAGCCACCAAGCTGTGGCAAAGGGCATCGCTGATGTCAAGATCAATTTCAAAAAAACAAGGGAAAGAAAAAGCAAGAGTCCCTAACTATTCTTTTAATTGGGACGGGAGAGGAAGGAATTAAGAAGGTATTCTGCTTCCTATCAAAAAATGCATAAAAAGCCTGTGACTGATGATTGACTCAGATACCAATTTATACCATGTTTCTCTGTACAATATTATTATCTAACTATGTGAATGAGTGCCTGTATATAGGTGAGTGTGTGTGTGTGTGTGTGTGTGATTGTGCGTATGTATATACACATGAGTGCAGGTGGCTGTGCAGACTAAAGCCAGAGTTACCTGCTGTTGTTAGCTGCTAGATGTGAGGAAACAAACCTGGGTCCTCTGGAAGAGCAGTATGTGCTCTTAACTGCTGGGCCATCTCTTTGAAGCCTTGAGTTATGTTTCTATTGGTACCTGGACAATTGGATGCCTGGATTAGGGGACTCTACTGAATTTCAGAAATGAATTACACTCACTTTCTTTCTTGATAAAGACAGAATGTTGGGGGAAGGAATTCACACTTCTATTTTTACATTTCTGAAAAAGTCTCAGAATGTAGAAAGAACAGATTTATCCCCCCCAAATTACACCACATGCAATAAGACATTTCCCCTCAAAGTAAAAATTTATGTGAACATTTAGAGAGAATAAAATCAAAATGTAGGTTTGAAAGTACCATTTTTTAAAATTTCTCCGTAACCACAGAAATTGGCCTATAACAAGCATTTATATTTCTTAATTACAACATGAAAGGACTAGTAGACAATCAAGCCAATAGATGACCAAGTTAGTGAAACAAATGCTTCCCGTTTCTAGAGAGATGCGTTTGTCTAACACTGGAGCACCGACAGATGCATATGACCCTTGGAATGCAGATAAACCCACACAGATCAAGCAACTTGAGTTTCCCAAATTCTGTGCATGTTACCTGTTTCCCATGTACCAGAAAGGTGGTAATGTGCGGGGCTATAGAGGAGGAAAATTTCTGGGTAAATGCAGCCCCGTACCGCACAGCCAGCCTGAGGGCAGTGGAAAGCCATAAAAGGGAGAATAGAATAAATAAAGCTTCCAGGACTCTATTTGTTTAAATATAACAGTCAGCATTTCTAAATGTTGCTACTTAGTGGTTTATCAAAGACATAAGTATTATGCAGAAGCAAGAATTGGTTTTGCTTAGCCCAAACAATATGATAGGTACAGCGAAACACACTATCTATAAAAGTACCTACTGACTGCCCATATTACTGTACTGAGAACTTACAGTGGAAATTTGAGATACCTAAACTGGATGCTTATTGTTTCTCTAGGCAGCTAGAGTGTATTTGCCACAAAGTAGAGATGAAGTACTATTTAGAAAATTTGTCCAGTCCTTTATTTCAGAGAATAGAGACATGAGATTGGGTTTCAAAGAAACTACTTGAGATTTAATTGCATCAAAATGCAGAGCTGCATATTTAGGCACACTCTCCTCACGTGACTTTAACCAGCTTTACTCATGACTCCTTCAACTTAAGCGATGAGATAATTGCCTTTCATTAATCTTGCTTACAATCAAATAGTCTTTTAGGACTTTCTAAAGGTTTTCTAAACAAGATGAAACGTAAAAGATCCTCCTTGGGATAATGCAGCATAGCACAACGTATCCTGTCATCCCAGTGAGGCTCAATCCCTGGGGAGGTTTTTATTCCCAGTTATTTTTCTTGAGTCTCCTGTGGCATAGGAGTACTCTTCAAAAGTATGGAGTCAGGGTGCCATAAGTTTAGAGTTTAAACGTCAAAATTATGATGAGCAACATCTGTAAGAATCAAATGTTATCTTTAAGCTACTGAATAAAACAATACAAAAATTAAAACGTAATAGCAGGGAAACTAATACAAACCAAAGCTTTTTGCTGCCAGCTCTTCTATATACTCTCTCGATGTGATCAGACACAGTTCCTACACAGAGAATAAAACAAGTCTTTGTTGAAGAAAGCTTTAGACTAAATGTACAACATTTACTTTCCCTTAAAAAAAAAAAAAAAAAAAAGCAAACATTCTTGTTTTGGATTGACCGGTTTAAATCTGTAACCCAAATAAACGTGTGCTCCCAGCACCTTTACTACATGGTACAGTTTCCAAAATTCTATTTTTTAATATGTATTCTAAACGTTTAAGCAAACATAAGTATTATCTTACCTTTCAACAGGAAACAGAACACATTGAAATTAGTCAACTGAGTAAAAACCTACTTTTTAAATGGAAGCCCCTACAGCTCTGATAGATGTGTGAGGCTATGATCATTCTAATACTCCAGTCAGCACAGCCCCAGCAGTCGCACTGTGGCCACGACTTGCACGACTTGCACGTGCTCTGCACTCTTGACTGGTTTTGTCAATAAGAAACAGTGTGACATATTTGAGCACCAAAAGCTAATAAGGATAAGGAAAAAGATCTTTAAATGTTTCCTCTCACTTGTTCTTACACTCTTAATTTAGATTAAATTATATACTGGTTCCAAAGATGCTTGTGAAAGCTGGGCCTGGTGGTGCATGCTGTATTCCAGACTACTCAGCAGGCTGAGGTTGGGGCGCTGCAAGTGCAGGCTTGCCTGGGCCACAGAGTGGGTCAGAGGATAGTGTGGGCAACTTGGTAAGGCCACCTCAAAACAAAGAGCAACAGCAGGGTGGAGATGCAGCTCAGTGCAGAGCATTTCTGCTCTGAGTCAGCACTATTGGAACCCCCGTGGTTAGTGCATCTCCACTTTAACCAAAGCAGCATGTGCCGCTGGACACCTGATGACTGGAAATATGTTTCAACATATCCTATATGTTCTATACTATAAAAAGCCAGAAAGAGATCATGATGTAGAACTTAAGGATTCCCCACAGCCACAAGCACATACAAATGTGGATTTCAAGGATCACTGGGCCTCCTCCACAGGGCAGCGTGGACACAGACATGCTTAGAAATTACTTACTTTTATAGATTACTTTCAGAGCAAAATTCTGTTCCAAATGGCTACTTCAAACCATGAAAAAGCCAATATAGCTATTTAATACTCTTCTTGAGAAATTACAGGAAATAAGGCAGGAAAAAGAAATGCTAACACCAACTATGGAGTGATCAGAAGTTTAGGGTCACAGGCAGAATCCAGGCTCTAAGAACAGCCGAGCAGAGAAGCAAGGCACTGTGTAAGAGCAAGGGTGCAGGAAGCTTTCCATGGGAGAGGGTGGGAGAGTTAACGGAAGAGGAAAGAACTCAGAACAGTGGGCACTGTTTGCATGTCTGATAGATATCACATTACATAGACAGACAGACAGATAGATATTTATAGATAAGCCCCCTGCTCATTTACTCCTACCTTCCATTGTGATGAAGTTAGGGCCCTCTCTTTTGAGCAGTATACCCAGCAGGATGGTCTGACCAGCCAGACAACCACAGTCCTGAAACATCAATTGGCATAAGGAACTGGGATGAAATGAGTTTTGGTGACCATAGGACTCAACTAGTAACAAAGCACACGATGTAGAGACGGAACGGAGTCGCAATATCACTGATACAGTAAATAAGATGGCATTACAGACCTATGGGTTTGAGATGCCTTGAAGGCAGAGAGGGTAGACAAGTCAGTTTCTGGATATAGCAGGATTTAATGATCAAATGTTCCAATAAGCAAATAACTGAAGAATAGACTCTATAGGGGGTATGAATATTAACGCATCACCATCTGAGACTTGGCCAAGTCACTCTCCTCTTAATTTTCCTTATTTATAAATGGGAGACCATGCTACTGAGAAAGAGATCAGATAGAGAGACACAAGCTTCAATGCCCTACCCCTCCTCCTGGAATGCGCCCAACCCCCCTCTGGTAATTGTGCCAGACCCCAACATGCCAGACCACAAAGGAGCTGCAAGAACAAGATAACTCTCTCACAGGCCTGACCCAATGAGTTTAAAGGTTAAGAGCGATGTTCAATGAAAATGCGCCAAGTTACTGTGCTTGTATTCTGCCCTCTAAAATGTATAAAAATACTTGTGTAAAAGTTCACGAGGTTGCCTCTCCTCACGGTGCTGGGCGGCCCCAGAGCTCTGGTTAATAAACCTAAACCTCTTGCAGATTGCATCGACAGCTGCCTCCATGTCTCTTTGAGAGGGGCCCTCCCTGGAAGAAAGGCTGATTGAGTCTTTCAGTACTATCAGTGGAGATGGAGAGACACATGACAGGAAGGGACACATACAAAATATTTATATTTCAGGACACGGTGTATATGCTTTGTGACTGCTATGTGATATTGTATTATATTGGATTAATAAGAAGTTAGCCGTGACTGCAAAGAAAGTATCTAGTTGACATGCTCAAATTTGTATGGCCAAACATGGCCCAGAGTTCACAGCTCTACCAGTAAGGTTTCGTTTCTTTTTATAAATCTGAATAATGTCAGGACAGAGTAATACATTGCTAAAAGACTCATGT
Organism: Uromys caudimaculatus; assembly: GCA_028551405.1. Lineage (NCBI taxonomy): Eukaryota > Metazoa > Chordata > Mammalia > Rodentia > Muridae > Uromys > Uromys caudimaculatus. The sequence goes on along the minus strand of CM052707.1, from coordinate 17,093,805 downwards.
AGGTACAGTAAGAGGACTATGTCCCTCAGCGACAGGAGAGACAAAGCTGTCATAGGAGCTAACCTCTGGGGCAGGAGAGCTGTGGATGGAGCAGGGAGAGAAGAGCCGAATGAACAATCTGAAGGACACAAAGGCAGCATCAGTGCATGCTGTCTACAGGATGGGATCCCATCTGCAGAGTCTTACTATCTGCTCTTCTCATACATCCACACTGAGGGGCTAAAGAGGACCCCTTTTTACTGCCTGCCCTGGCCACAGACACAAAGGCACACGGCCTGACTAAGAGGCCCTGTTCTGGCAGCTTCTTGGGGATAGGTGTGATTATCTCTTGCTTACATTCAGCTTCTGAAGGATTTCGTGGGTGGGTTTGTTTTTCCACTCGGTAATGGTGATGTCTGGCTCCTGCTGCAGCTCAGGAGCATCTGCAGCACTGCTCTGTCGTTTGACTTTTGAATGCTTGGGAAATTCTAGTTCTTCAAAGCTCTTAAATTCTGGAAGCCTGGAAATCAACATAAAACATTTCAGATTTCCCACTTTCCCAACATAGTTGCAAGAAATGCAAAAACTAAGTATACGTAATTCAAGAGGACTTACTTTTCTGTGTCACTAATTCGTAGAAAGTCAAGCTGTTCTACTACAGCTCCAGAGATCAATGTCTGCAATGTGATGATTCAAAACGTTTACGTCTGTCAAGCTACCTCTCTGCTCACACTTTTTTTTTCTACATGTTCACTTACATATAGTTTTGAAGTGATCTCCTAAATGAGCATTCTAAAACCAGAGATCTCTATATGTAACAAAACAGAACACAAATACCTATACACAGACTGCATACATCAGCAACAAATTGTGAGTCCTATCAAATAGAAAAGCCACCATGAGATGGTCTCTGTTCTTTGAATTATAGGCATGTATTTATTTTTTACAGTGCTGTGGATTGAGTCCAAAGTCTCCACTGATCATTTAAACCTCCATCTATATGTCTTTATTTTAAAGTGGGTACTAAAATGTTTTAGCATTTATTAAACTTTTAGAAAATAAGATAGTAAATTGTTTTTTGGGAAAGGCAATAGGAAATTAAACCTTAGATCCCAATACTGTAATATGAATATATTTCAGGGCCATCCAGTGATGTAATAACCAACTCTCTTACAAGATCATGAAGGTTATAATTGCTGAGGTTTGGTATTTGTTATCTATTGTAATGCTAAGTGCGGCCCCCAGAGAGTCCACCCGGAGACCTTGTCCCCATGTTACTTCTGAATGGTAAATAAGGATGCCAGTAGCCAATAACTGGGCAGAAGAGATATAGGTGGGCTTTAGGTTTCCCAGGCTTGGGGCCAGAGGAGAACCATGAGGAGGAGAAGAAGTGCAGAAGAAGGAAGGAGAAGCTGCCATGGTTTAGGTGAGCCATAAAAGTATGGCTCTGAGGGCTGGCAGACTGGAGTTAAAAGCAGTCCAGATGAAACATAGTAAGTAACAAGTAACAGCTTGGGTTTATTGATCGGAAAGTAGACTCTAATAGCATGGAGGGTAGGTATCTGCCCAGCTCTTGTGCTGTGTAAGGCTTATTGTAAATTTAAAGGCTGTGTGTGTGTGTGTGTGTGTGTGTGTGTGTGTGTGTGTGTGTGTGTCTTTTATACTAAGGGTCAAGGGTGGGGTAAAAACACTAGGTTGGGATTAAATAAATAATTTCTACAACAATAAATATCAAAGGTCTTGCTTCTCTGCATTCTGGCATGTGGCAACCCATATTTGGTCACTCTATAGTCCACTACTTCTCAGTTATAAGTTCAGCAACCTAAATTAGTCTAAACTCAAACACCTTTTTTGCTTGTCAGTGGTTCATGTTGAGTAGTACGAATGGGTAAGAATAAACACTGGCTTTTTACTTATCACTTTTAGTTACCCAGAGAACAGTCAGAAACAAGCTGTACGTTATTATTCTAAATTAGGTATTCTTATTAAAATTATCTTATACATACCATTTTCTCTCAGTTTGTTTCAAATATGACACTGCTTTTGGTGGCAAATGAATCCATCATTTCTCTAGTAGAGATGATGACAGAGGAATAGCCACAAATGTGGATACCCAGATGCAGGAACGACCCACGCCACCAATCTTCCTGGCAGAGCGTGGATGAGAAAGCCAATGTGCAATCCCTGTGCACACCCCAGTGAGCCCAGCTATAAGCAGACGGCTCTTAGACTATGAACCTCCTGAGGGCAGGATCTTTATCTGGACTTGTTGAATGGTGTTTCTAACATGCAAGCTCATATCTATACAACTTGTTGTTTGGCAAAATAATTAGTTAGATAAATATTTATTGATCATTTGCTATATGCAAGCATTATACAAGGTGCTAATTATTAGCATAAAAATATATGAACTATTTGGTCGCTTGACATTGATCTTATGACTATGTATATGAGATGGATAACATTAACTTAATACATGTCAGATGATGGTAAGTACAATGTAGAAAAATAACTGCTAAAGAGAAATAAGACCAATAAGGGGAAAGGGTACTAGGGCAGAGGAACAGGAGGCTGGTTAGCCATTATATGTATGTGACCAGAGAAAATTTCTCTAACAAGATGACATGTAAATCAGGCACTGGAAGTAGGACTGTGGTCAACATTCAGGATGAAAGAGGACTATCATGTGCAAAGGTCCCAGGGTAGGAGCATGCATGGTGAATTTTAGAAGCAATAAAGAAGGTAGTGTGGCAGAAATAGAATGGCTGGGGAGATGCTAGAAAGCCGGGTCCATGATGCAGGTGCAGAGCCTATGGTTCACACACCATCTGTGGGAATCTGGTTTCCACTTTTATATGTGTGAGAAAAGAAGTCATTGGGGGTTTACAATCAGTGTAACTGCCAGGAACAAGTGAGTATGACAAGGCTAACTGTTGATAATAGAATATAGGAGATGACAGAAAATCTAGTGAGGGAATGAGGGTAGCCTGCATCATGGTGTCACTGCTAGGGGAAGTGAGTCTGGATACACTCTGAAGGTACAGACAACAGGGTTCAGTAAATGATTATCATGTAGGGTATGAGAAAGAGTCGAAAATCACCAAATTCTTAAAGCTGATAAGTATTACTGAAAACACGCAAATAACTATTATTTAACATTTTTATAGCCTCTCACCCTTATTGACTATTTCTGATCATGAAGTAAATGTTTAGCTTAAGTTCACTGGCTAATGCCAAATACTATCAATTTTAAAACATCACTTGATATTAGAAGGTATTAAACTAGTAACAAATACTTGATTTTTCTGGAAGAGGTGTTTAAGGAGGCACCAGTGCTCTTGCTGAGGACCTATGGGTGCTTCCGTTTAGGAGCTGAGCTGGTAATGCTGTGGTGCTTGGAGGAAACAAAGCTTTCTCCTGGTTGGATGTTACAGTTCAGTAAGCAAAACAGCATATGACCAAGATACAACCAAAATGCCTGTAGCAGCCCAAGATTATAGGAAGTCATTAGCTTACTGATGGACTTGTTTCTACAAATACCAAAATGAAGTTAAGCTACCAAAGTCTAAAATTCCATTAAGAAGCAGCCACTGTTCAAGCACCTGGTGAGTACAGCTGGACAAACTGAGACAGGACAACAGGAGTGAGAAGATAAGTACAGAATGAAACTTGTAAATTGCATTAAGAAGCATAGCAGATTAACTGTCCTGAACTAGAAACACTGGAGTTTAGAAGGCTACCTGTAAACGGTCAACATGAACTTTGACTCCTCCAATCATTCCCTTTTTAAAGGCTGCCAGCATGTCTAATATTGGGTTGAATCTGCTACCTCTAGAATAAAGAAGATAAACAAAACAACCTTATTAACAATATAAAGCGAAAATAACAAAGAAATATTTGCTATATATGCAAAAGAACTTGCAATATGCCAAGAATAGGAAAATACCAGGAGGCTCAGTTTTCAAGTTTTCTGTGTTAATGCTATAAAGCAAGTGCAGCTACTTTCTTAAAAAAAAAAAAAAAAAAAAGTCCTTTATTTTTAATTCTGTGATGTGTACGGGCTTGTGCATGTGAATGCAGTCTCCAGAGAAGGCAGATGAGAGTGAGATCCCCTGGGGCTGGAGCTAGAGGCTGCCGTGAGCCACCTGGCATGAGAACTGGGAAGTGCACTCAGGCCCCCTCAGGAGCTGGGTAGGCCTTAACTCCATTTCTTCAGCCCCACGGCCTGCTTTTCTAATCAACCTACCTTATGTTGTCTTCCCGGATGAGAACAAGAAAAAGAGGGCGTCCATGCATTTTCCAATATTGCTTAATGAACTGTAGTGCATTCTATCAAAAAATTAGATTGAGGTAGGATGTCATGGAATAGTTGTCTGAGATCACTGGGATCCTTAACTGAGAGGCAAAGAGCCTGCAATAGTTCTCATAGTTTATAATCAAACCCTCGATAATTTAAGCTACTTAGAAGCAAAGAATCATTTTCATTTTAACCTTGCACTATGTTCTGAGGCTCATATTTATTCATGCCTTTCTCTTCTCCTTCCCATCATGTTTCTTTCTTGCCTTAACAAAGTACAGCTCATAAATGACTTGAGAAACAATTATTCCCAGGCTCTGTCATGCAGAAGACTGTCACTACGATTCACTACGGATTAGCGCCAAGAGGCGGAAGAAAATGAGCCACATCTGTAGAACCCACCAGTGATGGTGGAGAGCGCTTTGACTGGCTATGGAGCCTCACCACCATCACATAACTTTACACCATGTAGCTGACACTTTTTGACTCTTTTACACATATTAGTTCATTGATTACGTGGAACAGCCCTTTCATTATCTGGTTTTACAGATCAAAAATCACTCTTTCTTCTCTCCACACAGAGTAGAGTGGAATCGATCTTAGCCATACAGTTATGGGTTAATTGAAATCCTACTAGATAGTCTTCACAAGTAAAATTACTCTAATTCAATTTTTTTTCTCAAAGGGAGATGAACTACTCATATCATACAAGCACAGTTTTAAACAGTATCTCTTCTAGAAGAGTGCAGTTTTATTTCAGTGTGGCTAGAATTCTACACTCTGCAAAGGCACTATTTTATTTCACTTGGTGTAACCCAGCGTCATGGACACCCAGGAATCCTTCAGCTAATGACACTTGTCAGAAACCAGTGTGAACAAGGTCACCTCTGCTCAGAGCTACCTTTATGTCATCTATGAGCAGCAGAACATCCTGAGACATGTAGAAATCACTCAGGTCAAAGATGATAGGGTAACAAACCACAGTCTTTCCTAGAATGCGATAAATCTGCAATAGGAAACAGAAAGCAAACATACAAAATACAAGGCATAGTGTCCCACACCGCAACAATAATTAATACTGACACTTACTTCTGAATAGGCAAATAATAGCTCACAAAGTCCATAAAGAATTAATTTTAAAGTTTTTTGCTTGAGTCAGTATGACAGTAAATTTAAAGTAGAACATTTCTAGTAAGGTTGAAAACCCCTATGCTTGAGTAAATGTTGTTATAAATGTTTTACAAAGCTTGGCAATACCATAGCAGTGAGATGTTCATTTGTTCCCAGAAAGCTTCAATAATCCGGCACACAGAAAGTAAGATCTGTGTGCAGAAAATTGTAATTCAGATAACTGCCTCCAGTACATAATGAAATGTGGCAGGGGTGGCAAGAGCCAAGCAAGGTTTCCGCATGCAGAATTACTACCCAACGGTACTCCGCTCCGTGAGGAAAGCACACTCACCTTGGACGTACCAAGGCAGCCAATGGGCCTGTCTGGCCTTCCGGACAGACCCAACTTTTCATTGATGCCCAGGTGGAAATAAGCCTGTAAGACACAGGGACTTGGCTTAGTAATGACAGTCCTAGAGAAGTGATGCCAGGGAGGCCCATCTAGGACCAACCAACAAACCAGCCAAATAATGCTGGATTGGGGGTTACTGAGTTGTTCAAAGCAAAACTTTTTAGATTCAATTAGCAACATTCTAAACTGTAACACTGTTATCATACTGGTGGAAGTATACAACCTGCTTGGCTTTGATTCATAAAGCAGTTCAAGAGAGGAAAGCTTCCCTTCTCTCTCTCTCTAACACACACACACACACACACACACACACACACACACACACACCCCCTCTCTCTCTCTCTCTCTCTCTCTATATATATATATATATATATAAATATATAAATATATATTTATATATTTATATATATATATATTATATATAAATATCTTCATCCACTTAAAGTTATTAAAAAAAGTCAGGGCCACATATCTCCCACTGGGTTTCTATTTCACATATATTTTATCAAATTAAATAATTTTTAGTGATTTATTTTCTGATTACATGAATTTCAAAGTATTCCAACTCAGAATGTTGGTCTTCCTTATTCTTATACCTTACACAGCAAGTATTTGACTCTGGTATATTTTGGAAAGGGTGTGTAACTTACTGTGTAAACCTAAGGAAGCATCAAAAGATTCTTATAGGACACAAATTAAACATACACCCACAATGTACACATGGGTCAGTGCATACATATTTGCATAAATGTGTATTCCTATAATACATAATCTTTTTGTTTCCTGGTTATCGAGTTTATTATGGAGGTGTTCCAGACAAGATGTACAAACAGATGCATTAGAGAGCAGGAAGGCTGCCACAGTGGAATAGCTGTCACTGTATCTATTATGAGTTAAAACATCCAACCAGGAAGCCTTTTACCTATGTAGCCTCCACCTCCTGATGAAATTGGTTCCCAACGTTTTGTTATTAAAAAAAAAAAAAAAAATCAGTATGCAATTGTATCTACAATTTTTAGATTTGTTTGTCTGAAGAGACTGTACTTTCTTTCTGAAATGTAACACCCAGCTTTTACCCTCTCCCTCCCCCCTCTGTATGTTATGTGTGTGTGTATCTATCTATCTATCTATCTATCTATCTATCTATCTATCTATCTATCTATTGAGATATAAAATTTTCATAGGTTTTTATGTCAGTCTTTTGAGTTGAAATGATATTTCATTTTACTTTCACACTCCTATCTTCAAAATTTTTGGGTAATTTTTCCAGTGTACTAAACCTGCACGGTCTCGATTTTTCCAGTTCCCCTTTCGGCTGGGTATCTGTCCTTCTTTTTGGTAAGATAGAGAGCTTACCCTTTGAAGTAAATGTTTATTCAGGTTTCAATGTGAGAAAATCTGAGAACTACACTGTAGAGAGAATCTCTTATAAACATCACCTGTTAATAAAAAAGCCAAAGGCCAATGAGCTGAGGCAGGAAATAGGAGGTGGGACACTGGCAGGAAGGGAGAGGATTCTGGGAAATAGCATGAGACTAAAAAGAGCCACAGAGAGAGATCGAGAAGACAGACAGAAGAGACCTGAGGAGCTGAGCAGGAAGAAGCGTGCCAGGGCCGAAGCAGAGGTAACTAACCAAGTGGTAGACATAGAGTAGTTTGAATGGGTTAGATACCAGGAATGAGCCAAAGCTTGTAGCCTAGGCATTTAATAATAAGTAATTAGTCTCAGAGTCATTGCTGTTGGGAACTAAGTGGCCAGGAAGAAAAACAAAATTATAAAAAATATTTTTTACATTACATCGTAGGTGAAACATCACTTGAGTGAGTGCTATTTCAATAGTAATAATTTTTGACTAGAAAGTTTCACAATCAGGTTTGATACCAGGTTTGTGTGCTTTATTTAGTGACATCTGCCAGCTACCTTCTGAACTGCTTTTTTGGTGCTGGTATTGTTAAGTGTGGCCTTTCTGCCTCAGTAAGCTATAAAAATACATTCCTCTATCTTTTCTTCTAATTGATTTTATACTTAAATCACTTTAAAATACTTAAATGGGATTGGCAAGATGGCTCAATAGGTGAGAGCACCTGTCTCCAAGCCTAAGTAAGGCTTTGATTTCCTGTATAGATGGAGAGAACTAACAGCTACCACATGTGTGCTGTGGAAGGTAAGATAAATAAATTAAATGTAATAAAAATTTAAAGTAATTCAATGTTTACTCTGCCTAGAATGAGTTTGGTTTTGCATGTAATGACATGAAAAACTCTAAATTTTTCTATATGCATAATCAAGCTCTTTCTATTGTGATTTGAAGTGTCTGCAAATATCATCATATCCGAAACTGCTGTTGTAATAGGGTTCTCTCCGACGTCACTGAGCTCTTGTGTCATTTCTTTTTACTTGTGCATTCTTTTGCTTTGTTTTTTCGTTTTGTTTTGTTTTTTGGTTTTTCGAGACAGGGTTTCTCTGTATAGCCCTTGCTGTCCTGGAACTCACTCTGTAGACCAGGCTGGCCTCGAACTCAGAAGTCCACCTGCCTCTGCCTCCCGAGTGCTGGGATTAAAGGCGTGTGCCACCACTGCCCGGTTTTACTTGTGCATTCTTGAGAAGAGTATTCCCTGACTAGCACAGTGCCTGGCATGTGGCTGGTACTCAGGAAATACTTGATGGACAGGTGAGCAAGCTATCAGGAATGACCTCTCATAGCCTATTGTATGGGTATCAGAGACTTTGAAGAACCGAGATGGCAGCACATGACAGTAGATTTGATATGCTTTCCCACATATATTTGTATATTTTCTGAAATAACAGTATGACTAAATTATGTTATATTTCTTTTGGGCAAGAAGTAAAATTAACCAATCATGCACAAGTTAAAATCAGCCTACTTTGGTAGGACTGCTACTCTTTAGTATAGTAAAAGGATTCTCCTTTATTTTCTGAACCATGGCAAGGGAGCTTTGACAGTGAGGTAGGTGGTGCCTGGTAAGGCTGCCGCCATGTATATACACCCATATAACTAACTAGTGTGCCTAAACACGCGGAAGTGTGCAAACCACTTAGAAATACAGACATGCTTCATACTAGGTTCGTACTGTATTCAGATCACCAGGATGTAAATCTCAGCAGTCATCACATTACAAGCGTCGAGCGTACAAGGCAGCCCTGCTCCCAGCTGTCTGTCCTTATATCCTCGTTAGTGTACTGAAATAGGACGCAGCTTCTCAGAAGAAAAGGAGCAGCAACTGCCATCAAGATGTGTGCATCCAAATAAAATTAGTGAGAAGACTTTTTTTTCCGTTTAAAAGGTAGACTTGCAGCGGGTGGTTTTAAACAACATATCTTAGGGGAGGAGGCTCACATAGCAGCTGGTCTGTTAGACAGGATGTAGCCGCATCAACATATACTCTTCCATCTTCACACAAGCACTGGGAAGCCGGGCTCTTGGCCATAAATTTGTCTGAAGTCATATTCCACCACCAAAGTATACATCATTTGCTAAGATCATGTTTAACAATGAAATGTTAAGTCAGGACATGCCTGATTCAGATACTTAGAATGCTTTCTCTTGTCTCTGTGATCCCACAGCACTTGGTACAAATACATATTGTAGCTATTGTTAGAGTGGACTATGATTAACTGTTTTGGTTTTTGTTGTTGTTGTTGTTTTTTATGCCATACGCATCACTGGACTCAGAGGTCGTTTAAGTGACCCACAGTGCTTTGCATATGCCAGGTGTTTGCTGATGAATGGATAAAACCAACTCTCAAGTGATTTGTTATCTATGCTGACTGGTCTTTTACATATGAATTGCATGTCTTCAGGTAGAAGATTATCTACCTACCATTAAAAATGCACTCATTTTAATTAGACTTGAAGAAAGAGATTTGGGTTAATTTGCTTTAAGGCCATGCTTATCAGGACTAACCTTCCTTTCTCTTCTGTGGCACTTTCAGTGAGAGACCATGAAGGATCTCAGCTGAAGTAACCTGTGCCTAGCAGTATGAGGTGAAACTTTGGATTCTGGAATTCCTTTCTCCCATTTTAGGTCACCTTTTCTCCTTGCAGCTCCTCGGTTCCTGGTCTCATTTATCATAAAACAAACCAACACAACACAACAACAACAACCACAACAACAAACCCCAAGACTCCATCCATTATGGGGCTTCCCACGCAGGAGTGATTTCATTTCAAATGTTACCTACTTTAAGAATCCTTCTATTGTCTTTCTACTGTATGTAAGTGGATGAGAAGGAAGGATGTACATAAAGCTTTAACACATTTAAGCTTTACTGACTGTATAGGTACACATGTGCCACAGCATGTGTGTGAAGGTCACAAGACACCTTGTCTTGCCCAGTGTGGGTTCTGGGGATCTACGTCGTCATGGGTGTGGTGGCAGTGCTCTCACCCATAGACCCATCTCACAGGCCCAAAGGCCTATGTATTTTAAAAAAGTATAGTGATTCTCTAAGAGCTAGTACTCTTGGTGCCCTGAAACCTAGGTTTTCTTTCATGCTATCTTTTTGGCAAGTCCAGTCTGATGACTGCAGACTATGAGACACTGCATTTCCCTATTTAACACACCTTACTTCCCTCAGCCTTCATTCTTAAATAACATTCAAGGCTATGACCACTGTCATTTATATCAACTTAATCTTAATTACTTGAGAGGTATTATAAAAACTGTCAAGCAGTGGGTAGCTTCTTTCTGGACCTTTGAACCCAGTTATTAAATACAATGAGGTTATAAGTAACTAGTGGGGTTGATAAATCCATCTCCAAAATGCAGGAGCACCCACAAACATGGTACCTCTGCACCCATCTTCAGATTAGTGGACTTGAAAGGTTCCAAGCCAACTTTTAGTCTCAACTCCAAACAGGTATGTAACCACATCGCAGCCAGACATTATCGTTTAATTTCTTTAGACTCAACAAACCAAATATATAAGAATGATTTCACCTTCCAAAAAGTAAAGCAGGGGGAAGGGGGGCAGTGATTATCAGAAAAAAATTATTTTAAACTGAGGTTTTAAGGTAATATGAGGAAAGATAAAACAAAACTATAAATGATAATTTTACATATGACAACTAAAATTGAGTCTGATTTGTTATTGAAAGTGCTTAGCCAAGGCCAGGAACTAATTTTAACAGGAAAAGAAATCAACAGGACCCATGAATAGAATATACAAACACACACTGAAGGATTTTGTTCATTTTGTTTTTTAAGTTAACATCTGATAAAGTGGACTAGTCAACTTAATTATCAACTTTAAGACAGTGCTCTTCTTTCAGGATTTAAATTTATGCATTTTGCCTTTGAATTAAGTCCAACAATTTTGTTCTAATACCTCTGCAAGGGAAGAAGACACAGAATCACTTACCTTTACAAGCTCCTGCTGAGGCCAGATCTGAATAGGTTCCACCTGCTGAGGAGTCTGAGTTTGAATACCATATGTATTGAGAAAAACTTGAAGGCTAAATAGAGATCAGAGAGATGAAGTGGAGAGGGAAGAAGAGAGAGCTATTTTAAGACAATGCATTTATAGTTCGGGAAATATGAATGAAGAAGGTAAAAGGAACAGACAGGGCTAGCTGGGAAAACATTGTAACTCTGTCACTATCTGCAGTGTACCATGCAGTCCAGAATCCAAAGCCCTCAACGGCTTCTTCCCCCAAAGTATTGGGAGCCTTGGGGGGCAGTCAGAAAGACAGGCAATGATTTTGGTTATCTCTGTAATCTATGAGCACTAATTTCTCAAATTAACATCCATGCTTAAACATGAAAAGTATACTTCATGACATGTAAGGTCACACTGATGATATCCTAGACACTGCCAAGGTTTATTTCTACTGCCACCCTCAATACGAAAAACATGAAGGAGCACCCCCTCCACCCTCAATATGATAAACACGAAGCGGCACCCTCCCCTTCCCACAGAAGAGTACAGCACTCAGCTGCATCTCACCGTTGGCTTTCTGCTACAAGTGCCACATGAACCACCAAGTCATTTTCCAGTGGGCCCTGAAGGGAGAAAGAGAGGAAGGAGGAACATTGAAAAAAGATTTGGTCATGCCAGCTATAATGAGAATCAAGGACAATATTAACTATCTCTGAGCAGTTCATTAAAGTGATGGACACCAGCTGGATCTAAGCACTGCCTTTCTTGTCTCGCCCACCACTGCCTACTAATCAATTTGATGGTGTAGACAGAGTAACGGAAGACCGAGGACGTAAAGTCATAAATCTCATCACTACTAGAGAGGCTAGCTTGTCAGGGCTTCTTTGAATGATGCATAAGAGTAGTTTGGGGACTGAGAGTAATTTTCCATCATTTAACTCTGAAGAGAAGATGAGGAACTAAAAATAAAAAGTTCAATTTATGTGCTCTCCATAAAAAATGACTGTGAGTTAAAACTTCATTTGACATCTTAACCATATATAAGATTATTCTCTTTGCTGTTAGCCAATTTTCCTTTGGGTATGTATGTATGTGTGTATGTATGTATATTTGATATATATCAAATAGCTTTTTTTCTAATATATAGCTCTTACATATTTGGCTATATAATATTATGATCACTAAATATTAGCTGTTGGATTAAGTATTTCTTACTCTTGTGGGAAGAGTCACTATAATACATATTATACATATATAATTAATATATGTTAAAATGAACCCAAATTTCAAGCCTGTATAAATTCATAGTATTAGGAAGCTCTGAAAGTACTGATCAAATATAACCATTTCCCAGTAACAAGTCCAGCATCCCCAACAGTATGTTGTAAGATAATATGCTGAAAACCCAAGCACACCTTACAATGTTATAAATTGTTACTTAAGAAGACCTTGCAAATGTCTGTTTTTCAAAACAAAGAAAAGTGAATTACTCAGAGTCTCATCAAGATTTCTAACAACAAATACAGTCATTAAACTGATGAGAACTAGTAGTTACTTTGTTTCTAGGATGAAGATGTTTGGGTTTCTTAGTAAACAGCAAGTCATCAACAATAAAGCAGTCACAGACTGACTGGTCAGCTGCTATCTTCTTTCTGAATCACGCATGGGCTGGGGTTAACACTGTTGCCACTGGGATGACTGAGTGTTCAGAGCTAAACCAGCCTTTATACCCTGAATCACAGAGAGTACTTGGTTAGGACTGAAGAAATCTTAAGTACTGAAAACCAGCATATGACAGAGTTGGAATTCACTGTCATCTACTAGGTGGGGCTGGGCTGTGTACCTCCAGCATGACACCCTCTCAGGCCATCCATATGCAGAAAGCACTCGGCAGGGGTGGTCCCACTACACTCTATTCCTCTTACCACCAAGTCAGAACCATTTTCTTTAAAAACCAATTGCTAGTTAAAGATTGAAATTCTGCTGTGACAATTTTCTTATTAGAAGAGAAGGTAATTAGTTTTCTGAGTGATAATTTCTCTAACAATGTAATATTTTCAACTTCTAACAGTTTCTTTCTCCCCTCTCCTTCCTGCAGCCCTAGAGTACCATTATTCCCTGTTTCCCTCATTTATTCGCAAAAACACTTGACCAAGCACATTACAATGATTCTCACTTACTGATGAGAAAGTTGAGGCAGAGACTGTTTAAAAAGGAAAGCAAACCAGCATATCAGGGGCTGGGGGTATAGCCTGGGGCAGAGCACATGCCTTGAATGAATGAGGCCCTGTGCTTGATCCCAGCAGCACAAAAACAACACTTATACAACCAAATTAAAGTCAGTAAGTGGCAAGGTTGGTATTCAAACCAGTCTAGCCTATTTCTTATACCATTACAGTGTACTATATGCCTTTCTAACTCAACAGTAAGTCCCAGTAGTTCTACCTGCCCCCTCTTCACCCCACACCTTACATCTGTCCATCTGCACCGTCAGTGGAACCCTCCTGGAAGACTCCGTGATCCTGTACTTATGGTCAACTAACTGTTCTATCCACTTCAACCTCAACTCTTTCCATTCATAGCCTCCATCCTACAGACAGGTATTTAAAAACTACAGTGATGATCCCTGAAAGCCTAGTTTTCAGACAGGTATTTAAAAGGTGTAAGCCCATCCTTCATCACTGATTGCCCACCTCACCCCACATGGTATGACATAGAATCCCCAATGCTTTCCTGTCACCTGTAGGGCAAGAACCAAACTGCTTCTAATGGCTTTAAGGTCCAGCTCAGGCTGTGGCCTACCTCATCTCACTTTTATTTCCCACCATGCTCTAGTGACACGGAGTTCTCTCTGCTATTTTAACAGCTGAGTTCCAATCATATGAATTTTGCAGTAACTACAATGACTTAGTATGCTTTTTCTACAGATTATTGAATGAATGTCTTCTCATCACATGGGTCTCAGCCATGACCCCTTCTTCTGGAGTCTTCTCTTTCCTACAGCGGAACTTGATTTCCCTGGGTCTCTCCAGCTCCTTTGTTGCACTTTACCTTTAGGTTAACCTTATAAATCATGTCATCTCTAGAAATTGTGTTATATTATTTATTGTTATTCAATCAACAGAAACTAACTTTTTTTTTAATTATCTGATACTTTATTTACATTTCCAATGCTTCCCCCTTTCCAGATCTCCTCTTTGGAAACCCCCAATCTTCTCCCCCCACCCCTGCCTCTGTGAGGGTATTCCCCCTCCAACCTACTGCCCACCCACTCCCTTATTCCCACCTTGACATTCCCCTTTACTGGGGCCTCTAACACCCTCAGACCCAAGGACCTCTCCTCACCCTGATGGCCAACAAGGCCCTCCTCTGCCACATATGTGGTCCGAGTCATGGGTCCTTTGATGTCTATTCTTAAGTTGGTGGTTCAGCCTCCAGGAGCACCAGGGGCATCAAACCAGTTGACACTGTTGCTCTCATCGATGGGGCTGCAAGCTCCCTCAATTGCTTGAGTCCCTTCTCCAATTCCTCCATCTGGGACCTCACTCTCAGACCAGCGGTTACTGTAAAGTGAAACTTGGGTATTCCGGACTTTGGGGCTAATATCCACTTATCAGTGAGTAGATACCATGTTCGTTCTTTTGTGACTGAGTTACCTCGCTCAGGATGATATTTTCAAGTTCCATCCATTTGCCTGCAAATTTCATTAAGTCATTGTTTTTAATAGCTGAGTAGTACTCCATTGTGTAAATGTACCACATTTTCTGTATCCATTCTTTTGTTGAGGAACATCTGGGTTCTTTCCAGCTACTGGCTATTATAAATATGGCTGCTATGAACATAGTGGAGCATGTGTCTTTATTCCATGTTGGAGCATCTTCTGGGTATATGCCCGGTTCCTGTTATTTTCGATGTTATTTTTACGTTTGTGTGGCTATCTTCTTTTGAGTTTGTTGAAAGATTACTATCTTGCTTTTTCTAGGGTGTAGTTTCGCTCCTTGAGTTGATGTTTACCATCCATTATCCTTTGTAGGGCTGGGTTTGTGGAAAAAATTGTGTAAATATGGTTTTGTCATAGAATATTTTGGTTTCACCATCTATGGTAATTGAGAGTTTTGCTGGGTATAGCAGCCTGGGTTGGCAGTTGTGTTCTCTTAGGGTCTGTATGAGTTCTGCCCAGGATCTTCTAGCTTTCATAGTTTCTGGTGACAAGTCAGGTGTAATTCTGATAGGTCTGCCGTTATATGTTACTTGACCTTTTTCCCTTACTGCTTTTAATATTCTTTCCTTGTTTTGTGTATTTGGTGTTTTCACTATAATGTA
>CM052707.1:17057810-17078183 GCA_028551405.1 Uromys caudimaculatus | reverse complement strand
ATGTTCATCTCTTTCTTTAGGTTAGGGAAGTTTTCTTCTATAATTTTGTTGAAGATATTTACTGGTCCTTTAAGTTGGGAATCTTCACTCTCTTCTATACCTATTATCCTTAGGTTCTGTCTTCTCATTGTGTCCTGGATTTCATGGATGTTTTGGGTTAGAAGCTTTTTGCATTTTGCATTTTCTTTTACTGTTGTGTTGATGTCACCTATGGTATCTTCTGCTCCTGCGATTGTCTCTTCTATCTCTTGTATTCTGTTGGTGATGCTTACATCAATGACTCCTGATCTCTTTCCTAGGTTTTCTAACTCCAGGGTTGTCTCCCTTTGTGATTTCTTTATTGTTTCTATTTCTATTTTTAGCTCCTGGATAGTTTTGTGCATTTCCTTTGTCTGTTTGATTGTGTTTTCCTGTAATTCCGCCTATTTGATTGTATTTTCCTATAATTCTTTAATGGATTTTTTTGTTTCCTCTTTAAGAGCTTCTAGTTGTTTATCTCTGTTCTCTTGGATCTCTTTAAGGGTGTTATTTTTTTATTTCTTAAAGTCTTCTATCATCATCATGAGAACTGATTTTAAATCTGAGTCTTGCTTTTCTGGTGTGGTGGGGTATCCAGGGCTTGCTCTGGTGGGAGAGCTGGGTTCTGATGATGCCAAGTAGCCTTAGTTTCTGTTCCTTATGTCCTTACCCTTGCCTTTTGCCATCTTGTTAACTCTGATGTTAGCTGGTCTTATTCTGTCTGGCTGTGGCTTGTCCCTCCTGCAGGCCTCTGTATCAATACTCCTTGAAGACCAGCTCTCTGTGAGAGGTGTTTGGGTTTGGAGAGCTGTGGCACAGGGTCAGCTCTGGGGTGCAGACAGAAACCAGAAGGATCTTGTCCCCAGCTGTCCCTTAGTTCCTGTGTCCTGATGGCTCTGCAAGGGTCCCTCTTGATCTAGGGAGTTTGAACAGAAATGGTGGTTTTGCCTGTGCTCAAAGGTATGTCAGCACTCCTGGGATACCAGCTCTCTCTTGAAGCCCTGTGGCCCAGGCTGAGGTCCCCAGGCACAGTTGGAAACTGGAAAGTTCCTGTCCCCGACTTTACCTCAGTCCCTGTGTCCCGAGGGTTCCGGGCGGGTCCCAGTGAGCAGTGGTGCTCGCCTTAACCCTACTCATGGCTTTTCCATGCTCCCTTGAGGGTAGCAGTCTCCTGGAGCTAGTTGGCTATGGAACCCTGGTGGCCCAAGCAGAGGTCTCTACCCACAGATGGAACCTGGAAGGTTCATAAGTTTCCTGTCTCCGAGTTTTCCTCAGTCCCTGTGTTCTGTGGGTTCCGGGCAGGTCCCGGTGAGCAGTGGTGCTCGCCTTAACCCCACTCATGGCTTTTCCATGCTCCTGGGAAGGTAGCTTTTTCCCGTATGCTAGTTGGCTATGGAACCCTGGTGGCCCAGGCAGAGGTCTCCAGCCACAGTTGGAAACTGCCAGAAAGTAACTCTTACAAAAATATTAAAACCATTTTCCTTCCAGCCCCTGCTCCCAGAATGACTACTCTAAAATTAATTATTTATTAATAAATGCCAAGGCCAAAAGCTTTGGCTCATTTCCTCACAACTTTTAAACTTATTTAAAAGATTCTCTTTACATTTCCCCCTTTTAGTCCGATAAAAGGCCTGTCTCTTACATCACTAAATTATATACAATACGAACACTTACGAAAACCATCAGGTAAGAATGACATTCACAATGTCTAGTCCATTTTTATTTGGCAACTTTGGCGAAAGTACTCTATTATCTATCCTGTCTTAGTTAGTTTTATACTTAAGTCACTTTGCATCATAATTTGTATTTTTAAACCTAAAAATATCTTCTTAGACCTTAAAACATTTTCTAAAATCCTAAACAAATTAAGTTTAATTGTGAGACTATCTAGTCCTCAACCACATGAGAGACCTGAGAAGGAATAAATATTTTTCGAGTATGCAGGAAGTGCAAAAACAGCTCCCCAAACTATTGAAATGACAGAGATTTCTGGCTACCTGGGCAGAACTGTCTCTATAACACTGGAGCATCTATCTTGAGCCTTCTGGCCCAGAATATGACAGACTTTCTTGTTAAGAAAGAATTATGAAGGATTTGCCTATCTTGTCCTTGCAAACCTCAGCAGTCAACTTCCCTATGTCTTGTTTGTCCAGTTTGGACATTATTCTGTCTGCAACTGAAGAAGGGCATTTTCTTGCCCAGTGGCTAGTTTGCCACATTTGAAAGCAAACCCCATGAGGAGGTTCTTTCATGCTCATCATCTTCATTGACGTAGAATGAGGGTGCTGCCAGGAGCAGACCTGTTTCACTGTCAGAAAAGATCTTTTCATAATAAAACATCTTTAAATGCCATAATCTAAAGATCTCTGGGGTTTTTGAAGACTATCTATCTATAGTATATCTGAATTGTTTGTACTAGACTAGCATCTAGCATGTCCATATGTTTGGTTAAGTATTAACTTGCATTTCTTATCTAAAACAGTTTGTAAAGCAGATTTCAAATGGAATAGAACTTAACATTACATTTTAAAGAATTAAATAGGTACAGTACCTTAATCAGAGTTGATATTTAGTAGGTTGCAACCAAATACGACCTTAATTTTGTATCAATATACAAAGATCTATACCAATGTAAGCTTTTTTGGCTTGCTAATACTCTTGAGTCTAAGAGTAGATTTGATAATCTACCCTTTTTCCCCTATTATTTCTATATTAGTCCTATATCCTCCCATTTTTCATTTCTGCTTCTGCCCCCTTTCCCCAATACTAGATAGAAGAGAAAGAAGGACAGAGGAAATAAAAAGGAAGAGAGAAAGAAGTTCCTGAATCTAATGTCTCTTATTTTATTTCCTCCCCAATCCAAGGCCATTACAATTTGTCACCACCTCTTAAATGACAACAAGCATTCCTCTTGGAAATGGGGCACAGGTCTCTCAAAATTGCTTCCTGCTGAATTGGGGCATTGTTTTTCTTTTTGGGGACCCAAGAAAATTGGGAAAATGGTCAAGTCTTAAGAGAGCTAGTTGTACCAGTTATTGTCTAGTCTGCATGCTGAGAAAGTTCAGGCTTAAGTAATGTCCTGACTAAACCAGTCTGTAAGGCTGGGCAAACTGAGGTCATCTGGGGTCATCAGCTTTCGTTGAAGCTGTCCTGGAAGCAAGTTCTGATGAAACAGTTATTAAGGCAGCCTGAAATAGGATCAGGAAAGATGCTGGAACGAATGAGACTCAGTGCCTCAGCATCACTGAGGGTAAATTATGTCAGGGCTGTCTTTCTGGTGTTTTTTGGTTTTTTGTTTGTTTGTTTTTTAATTTTCTGTGAACATATAAGCTTTCAGCAGTAATATACATTTCTCCATTAATATATGTATGGAATGTGCAATTTAGTTAAAGATGTTTCTTTGCTCTCAGCAGGTGAGACATCTGTCTTTTTGTATATAAAATTTCATAGCAATAGGTGTCAGATTTGTACTTAATAAATTTGGGGGATATTTTGCTTGCAAATACATTTAAAGTTGCATAATATGTAATGCATTATCTCAGAAATATGTACTAATTCATGGTATGAAGTGTGTTTATCAAACTTTTCACATTTCCTTAGCATCAATATCTACATTATAGCCAAGAACTCATATGTTAAAAAAAAAAAAAAATTAAACTCCAAGTTTTCCTTTTCCAGCCCCAGCTCTCCAAATGATGACTCTGAGACTAATTATCTATTATTAAATGTGTTGTTCACAAACTTTGGCTATTCGATGTCTATCACTTGGTCAGTTACCTCTCTTCAGTCCTGGCCCACTTCTTCCTTTGTGTCTCCTCAGCATCTCCCTGAGCAAATCTATCTGCTGGTTTATGTCTATCCCCCCGTGGCTCTCTTAAATCTCTCTCTAGTCTTCTTTTATCCCAGAATCCTCTCTCTTCCTGCCAGGTTCCCACCTTGTCTTTCCTGCCTCAGCTCATTGGTTATTGGCTTTTTTATTGACAGGTGATACTTATAAGGGACTCTACAAATTCCTTTATAGCAAGGACTTCAAGCTACCTTGTGTCTATTGTTCTGCCTCACTGCCATTACTGTTTGATAAATGACTGGCACGGCAAGCTCCCAATTCAGTGTTTATCTTTAATATGGGAATATTAGGCTTACCAGACATGGAGGTTCAGAATAAAAAGGAGGTCATGTAAAGTCTTCATAAACTTTTATTTACGACACAAATGATATTTGTACTATTATTTTTCATGTGTCTCTGTTGCACTTGTCAATTAATCCTGCTCAAATCACCCAATGGCGATGGTATGAGTTCCTCACTACCCACCCCAATGTTCTAGGTTCCTGAATGAAAGACACACACATGTAGCCTTACATTTTAGTATGTCTTAAACAGCTCAATGGCTGGGCCACTCCCAAACTTCTTGGTTTGGATTGTCATAGGTAACACGATTTGTTGATTCCTCCACTTAGGAACAGCCCTATAACTGGCTTAGACATAAAAATGTATCAAGCCAAAACTTCAGCTAAAATTGCACAATAAATCTTGTTGGTTATGAAATTCTTAAGATTTATCATGTCATTCTTCACATGGCATGAATGAAGATTTATTACAATTGGTTATTGATCAAATGAACACATAAAAAGGATAGTTGTCTTTTACCTGCTCAAACAAGGAGAAAAAGTTCATCCTTAACTGATCTATGCACCTTGCACAATCCATATGAATATCTTAATAATACTAACATTTTGGTTGAAAGGTTCATTTATTACAGAATGTGCAGCCCTGACAAGATTCATCTTCAGGGACACTGAAATGACCAGCTATTCCAGCTCCCTGCCTCCTGAAGCTGTTTCCAGAGAACTGCTCTCAGAACAGCTTCAGGAATGGCTGGTGATTCCTGGCGACCTTGGTTTATCCAACCCTTCAGACATATCCAGTCAGAACTTCACTTAGAAGCCCTGATCCTTCTAAATAACTGGATAACAGATGTAAAAGTTACCTTCCTTAAATCTAACCGATTTTTCCAATTTTCCTACCCCTTCCCACCCCCTTAAGAAAAAAAAAAAATGTGTATTTACATTGCCCCTATTCAACAGGAAGAAGCCATGGAGGATCGTCACCCCTATTCCTTGGTTTTGAGTGTCCGGTTATGGTTATTTTATAAATTATAGAAAGGTTGTCATTTTAAGGGATGATTTGGAAATGGTCATAATTTTGAATAGGGAAGAAACTAAATAGCTTAGATTTGGGGATTTCTGTCTTTCCTTTCCTCTTCTCTATCCTTTCTTTCCTGGGTAAAAAGAAGGGCGTTAAAGGGAAGAAGGGGGATAGAGTAATATTATAAGAAATTAGATATATGGGATGGATTGCTAAATTTATTCTTAAATGAAACATTGTATAATCATAATCTTACATTGGTAGAAATCTTTAAAATTGATGCAAAATTGAAATTATAATTTCTTACATTGGTACAGAATTTATATACTGATACAGGATTAAGATTTTTCATTGATATAAATCTTTATATATTGATACAAAATTTAACATTAATTTTGTTACTCTTAGATAGGCATTGTGCCTATGCAACTCATTTAAGAATGCAAGGCTTAGACCCAGTCCTTCTAATAGCTGCTATTACAAACTATTTAGGATGATTAAGTAATGCAAGTTAAGGGCCAGATAGTAAACTCATGGTTATATTAGATTCTGATTTAATTATAATAAAGTGTTTTCAATATTATTCAAATAGAAATAGCTAAGAGTAGTCAAGGTTTAACAGTTCACATATGCTATATATAGATAGATAGTCTTCCAGAGCATCAGAAATCCACAGATATGACATTTAAATTCATTTCATTATTTCATTTCATAAATTTTTTTTTGACTAGGAGACATGTCTACTCCTGACAGTACTCCTTTCACAGTTCAAAGAAGATATTGAGCATCATAACCTCCTTATAAAGTTGCTCCAATTGTGGCACGGTAGCCACTGGACCAGAATTGCCCTAATTCATCTACAAACAAAAAAGAAAAAATACTGTCCAAAAAAGGACACACAATAGGAGATAGTTGACAGCTTAGCTCTGCCAAGACTGGGTAAGTTAGTCCTTCATAATTCCTGCTTCACTTAAGGTCTGTCAGATGGTTCTGGGCCAGAAGGCGAAAGATAGATGCTCCAATGTTTTGAGGAGAAGGGGACTGTCCAAGTAGTCAGCTGTCTCTACAACTGTTTAAGTTTTGGAAGCTATGTTTTTGTTCTTCCTATACATTTAGGTAATATTTAATTCATTCTTGGATCTCTGATAGGGTTGAAGACTATAGTCTCATAATCAAACTTAAATTGTTTAACATTAAGTAGGGAAGACAATCTAGATTTGAAAGGATGGTTTTCAGATGGTAATACAAGTTAAAATCAAAACATAATTCAGGTATAGAATTGTAAACTCTTTAAGATAGATGTTAGAGTAATGTACCTAAATCGACAAAATTAATGGACTGTACGTTTTTAGTGTATGTCATACCTTATAGTTTACATAAGCGTTATAACTATGTTCAATGTATACCTGAGAGAAAAAGAGTTTTTAATAGATGAGAAGGGGTAAATGTAGATTTAATCTAATACTATTTATATTATGTTAATTGAGTTTCCAATATTACATAAAAATCCACAATGTCCGCATGTAAGATGCTGAGGGTCCCTGCTCCAAGTTGGTCTTGATTGGTAAATAAAGTTGCCAGTGGCCAATGGCTGGGCAGGGAGACAGAGGTGGCACTTTTAGGAGTTCCAGGCCAGGGACAGAGGAAGGAGAGCAAGAGAGCTAGCTGCCATGCTGGGAAAGAAGTAGCTGCCATGGCTAAGAAGTAAAGGACAGAGAGACAGCCAACATGTAAAAGTTGGGGAAGAGGGGCCTCAGCCCTCCCCACCCCTGACTGGGTCTAGGGCAACAACAATAGAATATAGATTTTAGTAAGCAATAACTCAGGAATATTGGAGGGGAGGTGTTAGCCATGTGGAGGTTTGGGAGTGGCCCAGCCATTGAGCTGTTTAAGGCATATTAAAATATAAAGCTACATGTGTGTGTCTTTCATTCAGGAACCCAGAACATTGGGGCGGGTAGTGAGGAACTCGCCCCGTAGCCACTGGGGTGATTTGAGCAGGATTAATTGATAACTGCAACATGTCTCCTCAAGTCACCTTTATCTCAATCAACCTTTGCTACTAATCTATATACTGGAAATAATGAAAGTCTACTTTATGATTAGGGATATAGCCCATTAGTAGAACACCTGCCCAGCATACACATGACATAGACTCAATCTCCAGTGATAGGGGAAAAAAAAAAACCAAACAAACAGAAAAAACTAAAAGAAAACATCTACTGTATATAATTATGATAGCCACACACATTTAACACTGGAATTGAAGACCACTAATTCCACCAGACATCTGGCATCACTCCAACAGCTTCCTTAGTTTTCTGCTTCACACTGGCCTCTGACGGTCTTCTTTATAGCCAATTTTCTGTTCTTATGTCACTGACTTGCATGAAGGTAGTTGCCAAAAATATTTGTTGAATAAATGAAGAGAAGAATAGTGGGTAAGAGAATGAACACTCCTATGAAGTGTTTAGGACATCTGCCCTCTTCTCCAAACTAGTGTCTTCCAAATAAAGCCAAAACTTCTAAAGGACTTTTCCAAACTAGATGCAACTTTCTCTCCCTGTTTACGTTAGAACACTTCACTACAAAACACTGTCACTCTCACCCATCTCAGGTTTCTGCCTGCTGTCCATCACATTAGGACTGCAATTCTTCTTGCTGTCTATTCACATCCTGACTCTCTTGAGTCGGTCTCCTCTAAATATGTTTAAATATCTTCCATTTCTGCTAGCAAGAGCAAGTTCCTATAACAGTCACTTGGTATTGGGGATTTGATTTGTGCTTATATGGGAATTCATACGTCTGCAGTAGGACTCTGCCAACAGTTGGTTTCTTGACTGGTCAATAAAAGAGCCAGTGGCCACTGGTTGGGCAGGGGGATAGAGGCGGGCTATTTAGGATTCCCAAGCAAGAAACAAAGAAACAGGAAGAGGGAGTTAGACATGAGAGGGGTGTAGGACGAACCATGAAGGAGCAGGAAGGTGAGATGGCTGAAATGTAGGTACAAAGGGAAAGCAGCCCCATGGGAGGTCTGCCCAGAAGGAAACAGGCAACAAAGATAAAATATAGATTTCGAAAATGTTAATTCAGGAATACCAGAGGGGAATGTGTGCTAGCCACTGGGAGGTTTAGAAGTGCCACTGAGCTAGTTATGGCAGATTAAACATAAAGGGTGCATGTACCTACTTTTCATTCATGAATCCAGAGCTCTTGGGCAGGTGCAGAGTCACAAGCACGCCTAAGCCCACTTTTAAATATTTACCACAACAACTGGGCCCTCATTGTAGACTACTTTAGGACATTTTGGGAAGAATTATCAGTTTATGAAATGTTTATGAATGGTCTATAAAATGACAAACTAGAAGGACTCTTTTTACACTAGGAATGGACAATGGTACCTTGGTAATCATTCGATAGTTTGGAAGAAAAACATGTTTTAGTATTCCTGATTACAATATATAAATCCTAAATATACACATAAAATGTTTGCAAATATAAACATGGTTATATTTAACAATAGGAAATAATCATACAAAATTTCCATAAACAATGTAACACATCATGTTAATCATGATAATTAATGTTAACCCATAGTTGAAAATATTTCCATTAAAATTTTTCATGTCTATAAATAAAATCAGGCTGCATTTTTATATCTCCCACCATGATAACAAACACATTTAACATTAATTTGCAATATTAACCATTTTTCAGTAGATAGAAGAACATTTACAGAATGCCTTTCCTATCAGCTGGGTAGTACCTAGATTAAAATTGCAACTCATCTTACTCAGAATTTAAGATGATAATTAAGGCACTGCATGCACATCTGTCTAGATCCAAGTTTTTAAATTACTCAAATCAGGCCAAAGTAGTAGCAGGAGAAGATCTGCACCTGGGAACTATAAATAAACAGTGCAATAAAGTTTCAAGGTTGTTCAGAGAAACCTTAATGCGGGTGTTTCCTTAGGGTTTTTCTCTTTCTTGTTCTTTCATTTAATCTAATGCTTTTCAATAGGCAATTCACCAAAAGACACAAAAAGTTTTAATTCTGTAACGTTTTCAGTAGATGTCTCCCGATGACAATTCCATTCACCTAGTTTACGATCATCTCACAAACAGAAAATTGCAATGATTATTCAGACCTCTTTCTAGAGTTGCCCCATCCATCCCTCCATCCCTCCATCCTCATTTCTCACACATCTATGGAAAGCACAACATACTCCTGGTGCTTTCTTCCATTTAATGACTATAATTCATGGTGCTCTTTTCACATGTAGTACAAAGAACATAAGCTATATCTTCGTATTTCTTTCATAGCTGTCCCATGATGACTAATACTTTCTCACATTTTTAACCACTTAAGAGTAGCCAACTTATTGAACCAAAATCACCAAAATAATTGTGCTTCCATATTGGCATTATTAAATATCAGGCGTTTAATTTTACTTTTGAGAGCTAAACATCCCACCCAACTCATTCAAGGGATTGCTACCACTGGATTATGCGAGTGTTGAGAAAACGATTATGAGAAGAGATCAATAGGTCCAACTTTGAGGCAGAGGCAATGGGAAGCATGTGACTCTTATTTCAAGATGATGGCATAGAAAGATGCACAGATGTTCAGCAATTTACTCACAGGAAGTAACACTTCCTGATAAGACTTATCTCCTTGTTTTATGGCTTATTTTTTTCATCTGCTCTGGTTCTAGAATATTAGTATGTCTCAAGAGCCTGCTATGTGCCATGTGTTATTCAACACTGTTGTACATGTGTTACTAGAATGTTAGTATGTGTTGTACATGTATTATTAGACTGATAGAATGTCTCGAGAGCCTGCTGCATGCAATGTGTTATTCAACACTTTGTTGTACATTCTCATGACAATATTTGTTTTAAAAGTTAGGAAAATGGCACTGAGAGAGAGGTTACGGAATTTCTCCAAAGTTACACATCTCAGTAGCAGAACAGTACTTGGCTGCATTCATAAAAGGGCTGAAGTCAAAACGGCGTTGGTCTATGCTTCACAAGTTACGTGCTGTTGCTGCTGCTGCTGCTGCTGCTGCTGCTGCTGCTGCTGTATTTTATCCTAAACAGAATTCTCCAGAGACTCAGAACTCACATGAACATTCAAATGGAGAGGAGCAAGACAAAGGACACAAGTGGGGAGAGTATGCATTATAAGGAAGAAGCTTACATATTATGAAATGTGATAAACTGTAAGATGTATGGAGTTGGGGGAAGCTGTTGACCTGAGTGGCGTTTCATCAATTTGACACAAGCTACAGTGATTTGGGAAGAAACTGTCTCAGTTGAGAAAATGCTGCCATAAGATTGGCCTATGAGCAAATCTGTCAGACACTTTATTGATTAATGACTGATTTGGGAGGGCCTAACTCACTATTGGTGGTGCCATTATAAAAGTAACTTCTATTCTCCGGATGTAATTGTTGTCTGGGAGGCTTACTCCTTCCTACAAACCTAGCCCTAGTCCTGAAAGCTTCTAGCCTGCGTAAAATCCAATCTAGGCCTCGAATGTTTTCAGCCCGAGACTTTCTGCTGAATAAATTCACCCTTTCTAGCTCTTTCTGATCTCTGGCTGGCCGATTCAACTCAGTTCTTCTGGCTCAGACTCAAATCTGGCTTTTCTCTTGGCCTCTGAATTGCTCTGCTTGGCCTCAAACTAATTCTAGCAATCTTTTCTAATTTCTGGCTCCTTCTCATTCTCTTGCTCGTTCTGTCTTTATCTGTGTCTAGTTTGTTCTCTCTTCAGTCTGTCTCTGTAAAACTCTCCTGGTAAAACTGCCTCCTTCTCCCTCTCTGGGCTGCTCTACTCTCCCTCTCAACTCTACTGTCCTGCTCTCCATGAACTCTACTGTATTCTTGTACTGTGCTCTCTTTCTCCTGTGTTGTCTGTCTCTCCCTCAAATAGCTTCCCTTTCCTCTCTCTTCTCGTGAAAGTTGGGTGTATCCTGTTGTGTCAAACTTTTCTCTGATTTATCACTTTTTCTGCCACCCAATTAGACATCACTTCCAAACACAGATGCTTCCTTCTGCAAACTAACTTTATCTTCATTTGGGATTAAAGGTAAATACTAAGAGCATGTCTGTATTCCAACACGAGGGATTAAAGGTGTGTGCTAAGGGCTGAACCACAATGTCCTGTAACAGGCCACTCCTGGGGAGGTGGTCCTGTGTTGTGTGAGGAAGCAGGCTGAGCAAATCAGTAGGAGCAATCCAGTACACAGTGTTACTCCATGCCTCTGCATCAGTGCCCTGATCTAGGTTCTTCCTCTGATTCCTTCCCAAGATGCTTTCAGTTATGCTTATCACAGCAATAGAGAACCTAGTAAGACAGCTGGACTCAGGAGACAGTATCTACAGTTCTAATCTGAATCTGAAGTGATGATATATTTCCAATCCAAAGATAAGAAACCCCATTAATCAGAAAGAGCCTAGAGGCAAGAAAAAAAGCTAATATTCCAGGTAGTTCCACCAGGAGAACCCACCTCTTACTTAGAAGGTTGGCTTTCTTTTGTTGAGGTCTTCAACAGATTGGATATGGTCTAGCCACAATAGGAGAGACAATCAAGTTTACTTAGTGTTTGGGCTTAAATATTAATTTCACTCAGAAACATCTCATAAAATCATTCAGAATAATTATCCAAATATCTGAGCAGTGTGTTCTAGTCACACTGATACACAGAATTAGCCATCATGTGGCTATAGGGAAATCAACACTGGTGGAGACAGGTGGACTGGTGTCAAGTCCCACCAACAGCTACGTGAGATAAGGGTTTAAGATAACTTTAAGTACTGCCTGTAAAACACAGTCTTTTTTTAAAAAAAATCTGCTTTTGAGAGAACGTAATTTAGTGCTTGTCAATTAAATTAAAAATCAATTCTACTAAATAATCTATACAGTATGGAAAACTCAATTCTGATTTCCACAACGCTGTCCTGAGCTGTGTTCTAATTTGCTTCGTTTTGAATATGCCCTATACTGCATATAATAATCTTCTGGGGTTGGTCTTTTACTAAAAGAAAGACAAGAGTGGAGAGAGAGGAGGAAATAAAATTCAACAAGTAAGCTCACTGCCAGTTTTGTCTCAAGGGCAGTGCATTGGCGACACCCTGCTCCTCGGCTCTGGGGACTGCAGACACCCATCTGTGCTCATTAGCCTTTGTCAGTGGGGCTTGCAAGCATTCGGCAGTTATCATTATGTGCAGTTTTCAGCAAAACCTCATTAGCTGAAGAAACCAAGCAGATGCTTTGTCCATGGCAATTCCACAGGAGACACTGAACCACAGTGTTTATCCTCAGCAACTAAGGAACTAAGGTTACACAGCAACGCGCACATCCAGCCTGGGATGAAGGGCACCTTGTCTCCAGCTAGGCCAAGGCAACAACATGGAACGACCAATAGAAAGAGGAAAGAAAAATATCATGTTTGAAAGGCTAAAAACTGGCTTAAGAATGGAGTTAGGCAGGTAGAAATAGCCCAAGGGGTCCATATATTTATATACTAGATTAGTGATTCTGTATACTTTCATTTAAAAGTGAAAAATGAATTTTAAAAAAATGTTGGTGGATCTCAGATGCAGTTTCCTATGTCCAAATGAACAAAGCCGGCAAAGCTAAATAACATTTCTTCCAGTGACTGCAATTATCTTACAGAAGAATGCCAGGAACTTTGACACAAAAAATTGATTTTAAAAGTTTTTACCTCTTTCAAAAGCACTTACTGTCACTTGATGCTTCTATATACTTATCTTGAAGAAATGACAGAGCTTCCTGGAAACAACAGTAAAGCAGCTACAAGGGCCAGGCTGGAGAGCCCAGCCATGGTCCTTACTTTGATTAAACCTAAGAGAAGGGCAACTATTGCAAAACCAGCAGACAACAATGGGAGGGGACCAACCTCGGGGGACATCTGTAAATGGGAGATGGGCGGTGGCAGCGGACAAGGGGAGTGCCAGCTCCTAAAGCCCAGACATTTCACTCTTGGGTTTCTGTGTCACTTAAAAGGGCTTCATGTTGTGGGTCACACCAAAGAAAGATCTTTAATGGTAGGCAGGAGGAACCAGAGGTTAGACGCATGAGGTAGAAAAGCAGCAAGTACAACAGGCAGGCTTCTTTTGAGGGTTTCTCCTTTGGGTGCTTGTACTGGCTGGATTAGTTCTCTGGTGTCTGAATTAAAACTGTTGGGTCCTCTAGGAACATAAGTGGAAGAGGTGAGAGAAGTCAGGATGGCAGGCCTCCATCTCAGCCAGAATCCCAACTTTTAACTATAACATGTTGAAATCCTACCTAAAATTTCATCTGAAATAGATATTAACATGATAAAATCAGCAGTCAACTTGATGAAGAAACTGAGTCCTAGAAATGGCAAACAGCTGAGCATCCATCAACACTGAAGGTAGAAGACCCAGTGGCAGCAGAGCTCAGGGCTCTCTCCTGACCCATCCTGGAATTTTCTGAGTCAGATTACTGCTTGGTCAGAAGTAAACTCGTGTGTATATGTGCGTGTATGTGCATGTGTGTATGTGTGTGCGTGAGCGTGCACATGTGTGTACAAGTGCTTGAGCATATGTGTATGCATGCACATGTGCGTGTGAGTGTGCGTGTGTGACTAAGTCAGGGTTTGATTACAAAAAGGACTGTGCTAAGCAGAGTTCTGGTGAAGAACATGTCAGGTGGGAGATGCATGATGGGAACGGCACTGAGGGAGAAAGTCTGAAGAACAGTCTGTCTATGGACAACAGAGTCTTGGTTCTGTTGCCTGTGCTACCTTAGAGATTTCTCTTTCAGTTTCAATGTCAACTTCCTGCCTTATAAAATGGAAGGCACTAAACAAGGACTAAACACTAACATGCTATAATGTGATACAGACAATGGGCCTAAGGACACTACACATGATTTTGAATTTTCTTAATGAAAGGAGAAAAATAATTGCATGTCTGTTACAGAGATGAGTAGCTTAGTGGCTTATACCGGTGTTTCAAAAAAGAAAGAGACCCTGTCTTGAAAAATCAAAAAAACAAAAGAGAGAGAGAGAAAGAAACAAAACAAAATGACACCTCCAGCTGTAGGTCTGAGGCAGTACATTTTAGGAAAGTTTCCAAGAGTGACTTTCATTTTTTTTATATAAATTTTTATATAATGATACATTTAAATTGTTTTATAATCTCTTGTCTTGTTTCATTAGCTATATACTATAAAATATTTTATTTAGGACTAGCAGAGTATTAAGTAAATAGGAATTATCTAATGAAAAGCAAGTCACATCGATAGATTTAAAGGTGACAGCAGCATTTTTACAGCAATACACATCAGTGTTTGGTTGCTTTTAGGACGAACTTGCAGAGTAAAAATGATTAGCGGTTATCTGGTAAAGCAAACCTTATGCTGACTGTACTTCCAGAGAGGTTTAAGAAAGGAGGGAAGATCCACCCTGACTGTGGGCAGCACCAGCCGATGGACTGGAGTTCAGGACAAAGAAGAAGAAAATTGGGAAAAAGAAGCTGAAATTAGCTTCCATCTGTCTCTCCTTCATGAGTATAGAATGGGACCAGGCTTCTGACAGGATGCCCCACAGCTAGAGAGGTCTCTCTGCCACACTCCCTCCTTGGATGGAAAGTACCCTTAATCTGTGAGCCAAGATAAACTTTCTTTCCTTAAGCTGCTTTTTCTGTTACTTTGTCATAAAAACACAAAAAGAAACTACTGCTCTTGCTACAGAATCAAATGAAGAATATATAAAATTATAAAATTATAAAAATAATGTGACAAGTAATTGAGTATTAGTCCCAGATAGAGGAGTTGGAGAAGCGACTGAAGGAGCTGAGGGTGTTTGCAGCCCCATGGAGGGAGCAACAGTGTCAACTGGCCTGACCCCCCAGAGCTCCTGGAGACTGGACCACCAACCAAAGAATACACATGGAGGGACCCATGGTTCGGACCACATATGTGGCAGAGGAGGGCCTTGTTGGCCATTGGGGGGAGGAGGGAGAGGCCCTTGGGCCTGAGGATGTTAGAGGCCCCAGTATAGGGGAATGCCAAGGTGGGGAGACTGAAGTGGATGAGTGGGCAGGTGGGTGGGGGATAGAGTCAGGGGAGGGGGGATGGGATAGGGGGTTTCCAAAGTGGAGACCTGGAAAGGGGGAAACATTTGAAATGTAAATAAAGTATCAAAAAAAAAAAAAAGAATGCATCAATGAACATAAAACTTGACTACCTATAATGCTATAACACAAGACAAGAGAGCTTACATATGTCTACATATTTGCAAACTGTTGCAGGATGTGTGATCATATGCTGAACCGTGACATTGTGTTGTTTACCGGAAAAACCTGTTTCTAATTGTGTGGCTCAGCCCTAGCATTAATCCAAGAGCTTTCTGCTTATTGTAAACAGGATTAAATAAAATCAGCCATAGGTAGAGGCAGATAGGAAGTGAACATAAGAAAACATCACAGAGAGTAAGAGGAAGTCAGGAGGGTGGATGGAGAGATGCACAGAGAGTAGAGGGCAGGGACATTCAGTCTGAGGGCTTGGTGAGCGTATATAAAGAAAGAGCTTCTGTGTGGGACATCAGCTCTGGAGGAAGGTCAGCTGGGTGCTTTCTCTGCCACTCTGAGTTAGCAGGCTTTCACCCTAGTATCTGGCTCCACAATATTATTTGGTAAAATCAAACTATTGCAATTTTGTTAAAACCAATAGTAAATTTATCATTTTCTCCTAGACTGATCAAGATTTTTCTCATCTCTTAAATATGCAATTTGAAATAAAATTAAAAATATGTATTTAGCTCTTACAATGTATGACACATTTTCTTAAATTTACATACACTGTCATTTGTGACACTGTAGTCAGAAGCCACCATTTCTATATAATAGACAAGGAAAGGCTTAAAGTGATTAAATTGTCCAAGGTCATAGTAGATATGAAGGAGGTAAGCTAGGCTTTTATGATGCAAAGACCACACTGCATTACTTCCTCAAACACACACATACAAACACACACACACACACACACACACACAGAGAGAGAGAGAGAGAGAGAGAGAGAGAGAGAGAGAGAGAGACAGAGAGAGAGAGAGACAGAGAGTGAGAGAGAACGAAATTAATCTTTAATCTTTAGGAAGAAAATTCATAGAGAATTAATTTTTATTTTTTGAAACAATATAAGTCAGTTTGGACATATCAGAGATTACCTCCAAAAGTAATAGAATGAAAGAAAAAACAGACAGAAAGAAAGAACAGACAGAGAGACAGACAGAAAGCCAGCCAGCCTGCCTGCCAGCCTGCCTGCCCTTCCCTTCCGTTTCACTTAACCAAGAGCAAGTCCAGAGTTGAGTTCTCCACTTCACAGTTCCCTGTGTCTTCTGTCCTTTGTATTGTCTAGTGTATGAGTCTATCTGTGCCTGTCTAAAAACTGCCTTGTGAATCCCTAGATAGTGTGTGTGTGTGTGTGTGTGTGTGTCCGTCCCTAATAAAGGGCTTCATCCTATCTTTATGAACAGCACAGAATCATATAGAGAAGAACTGGGAGACTTTACAGAAATCTTTAACAGAGTTTTACGAGGTATTAAGTCACTGACTCCAAAGGACCCAGATAACAAATAGTATTACAAGAATCATTGTTTATCAAACTACTCAAATGTGTTCAACATTATTCATTTATGGTAGATATTCAGTCATTTGGGAAGGCTGCTTTCAATTTCTGTATTTTCTGCTTTCAGCAAATGATACACATTCATTTGGACTGTGTCAGGGGCATGGAAGTATGTGTAGTTTAAGATTCGCTTAGGTGTACACGCTGATGGCAAGGGAAAGCCAAGGCAAGTAAGGTGGATTGCTGCATTGTCCCTTAAGGCAGGCTAAAGGAATAGGTTGAGGCTGGGCATGGTGGGCATGTGCCTTTAATCCCAGCACTCTGGAGGCACAGGCAGGCGGATCTCTGTGTTTGAGGCCAGCCTGGTCTACAGAATAAGTTCCAAGACAGCCAGGGATATAGAGAAAGATCCTGTCTCAAAAAACAAAGAAAACAAAAGAGAAAAACTGGTTGAACACACAATAGGGCAGTAGTCTTAAATGGTGACTCCAAATTCTATTACTAACTCTGGCTGTGACATCCAGCGAAAGTTTTAGTCTCTTCTGAAGTAGGAGATATTTTTATAATATTGAATTACCACACGAGATCTCACTATGTAGCCCAGGCTGGCCAGAACTTGACAGGAAGACCAGAGTCACCTTGAATTCACTAAGCTCTGCTGGGATTAAGGGCATGTGCCACCATGTCTGTCCTCATTTAGAATTTTATATATTTATATTTTAAGAAAACAAAGCAGGAATCGCCCTCCCCCCCTGTGAATATGGAAAAAATGAACAAGTATATATTTTCCTCCCAGACTATGGAAATATGTGTGTGGTGTGGTTAAGTAGGTCTGACCCTCTTCCCCCAATCACGGATTTAGAGTCTGGAAATAAGCTCACATGACTAAAATGCATGTTTTGAGTACTGGCCTTCTTCATAAGATCATCAGAGCAGACGAGCTCTCCTTACCTGTCACATTAACTGTGCTAATCTACCTTTCAGATTGAGAGCTGAGGTGACACAGCACTAGAAATTGAATTCTCTCAAGGATCTCTCAGCATATGTGATCTGCTCCCCAATAACTATGCCACAGCAATGACAGCACATGTGATCTGTTCCACCATAACTATGCCACAGCAATGAAATACTGCCTAAAAGAACTCATCAGAAATACATTTTATTCACCAAAATAGTGGCCCAAAACACCTTGAAGCAAAGGACCTCATAAAAGAGAAATTACTGCTCTGGGAAGCAGAGAGTATCCATTCCCTGGTGCTGGAGTGGACAATGCCACACATAATGTATGCAGTAAACTAAGATACAGACAAAGTGGGGTTTGCTGGCTCATGCCAATAGTGGCAGCATTTAGGACTCTGGAAGGTAGAGGTAAGAGGATCAGATCTTCAAGGTTGTGTGTGTGTGTGTGTGTGTGTGTGTGTGTGTGTGTGTGTGTGTATGTGTATATATATATATACATATACATATATATATATATATATATATGTATGTATGTATGTATGTATATACAGAACCAGTATAAGGCAACCCAAGCTACCCAAGACCCTATCTCTTGATTAAGAAAATAAATACAAGACAAAAATAAAGGGGGTCTGGAGGAAGAAGGTTCTAGGTAAAGTTAATACATTTACTCACGAGAACACTCACTGCTTTTCTTCCTCAGAGTTAGATGCCAGGGACAATCGTTAACACAGTAGCAGCAGGCCCCACTATTCACTGTAAATCTTTATTTTAGACCATAAATCTTTCTTCCTTAGTTGGATCTATTTAACCTCTTTTATATTTCATCCATGAGTAACAAATCTTCATCTTACAGATGAAGTATTTTATTATATATCATGCTTATTGCTGAGACTTAATTTTAATAAGTTCAGCAGGTTAATTAGAATGTTATTAAAAGCTCTCTTTAAACATGCAATTCTACTTTCTTAGTTCTGAAGTTTTTGATCAAGGTATTTAAATTTTTAATAGGCTCTGGTACAAACAGTGTTGATAAGAGATTCACATGTCCTTTGAGACAACAAAGAGAATTATGAGGCCAATGTCTGCGTAGCCGTGACACAGCCAGTCTAGGTTTTCAGAAACATTTTGGATGCCTTGACTACTTTAGTCTGTTTTATTTATAATAATCATAAGAATTGCTATGCTCTATTAAACTTTACAACCATACACATAGGTAAATAAATTTAGCTTTTCTATCCCATATGAACAACTTATCTTTTGTCAAGCTGAGTTAGTTTGTTTTGTTTCTTTGAAGTAGAAATTATATCTAAAACTACTTAACTATTTGAGGCCATATTGATAAACCAACCCAAATAAAACTGAGCCACATGTAAACGTCCTTAAAGCATCCAAGATTAATAAACCTTTTAATACTGAATAGACTTTATAGAAGAATTTAGAGGATTGAAAGCTGTAAATCCAGTTGGAGATGTGCTATCTAATTTACATAGTAAATTATGAGGCCCTATAACCTTTTTTGCATGACAGTAACTCAACTTCCAGCACATATGGTCTTCCAGCATGGCTGCTCTATAACACCCACTTTGCAAATTTACTCAAAAGTTCACTGAGAACCTAGACCATAGAGGGCAGCACAGAAGTGCTAGAAGGGGGACTCTCATGTCAAATCTTGATTTGAGGGTGACACCACTGGGATGCTGGCCCCAGAGCTGACCCCCACCTCAGCGGCCCTGGAGAGGCACTTTGCAGGCACAACAGAGTGCAAGTGGAAGGAGCTGAGAATGGCAGAGAAGGACTGAGTAAAGGGTGGGTAGCAGCGGCTCTACAGGGCTGTGCAGCAGGGCTTGGCTTGCATAACATTAAACAAACAGGCTGTGCTGCCTTCAGTCCAGATAGAAGCTCCATCAAAGAGCACCCTTCATGTTCTTCATGTTGCAGCATTTGTCCAGGGCAGAGTGATGTGCGTCAGAACTGCTTCCCACCAGAGCCATGGCTCCTGACTGGGCCAGCCAGGAAAACCCCTCTCAATCATAGTTCCCACTTCTTATTGGGGAGGAGACTACTCACTGCTCTGAGAATAATCAGCACATTTATTACACATTTATTATACTATAAACAATCAGATAATGAATCACTTCAGGCACAGCAAAATAACTGCCAGGAAGAAATGGGAGCACCACATTATCGAAAATATACGAAATCATTCTAGAAATTATGCTTAGTGAAATGATCAAGATACAGAGCAATGACTATTGTGTGATTCTGCCTACATTATTTGCAAATTCAGAGACAGTGTTTACCAGGCAGTGGAGGGAGGAGGGAGAAGTCATTAAATGAGTTTGGTTTTTGATGGAGATGGAGATTATTAAAAAGTTTTCAGTATGGACAATGGTGATGGCTACAAAATATTGTCAACATATTTAAAACCAACAGGCTATTCGCTTTGTGAATGGCTAAAATAGTGAATATTGCATATATTTACTGAAAGACTCGATCAGCCTTTCTTCCAGGGAGGGCCCCTCTCAAAGAGACACGGAGGCAGCTGTCGATGCAATCTGCAAGAGGTTTAGGTTTATTAACCAGAGCTCTGGGGCCGCCCAGCACCGTGAGGAGAGGCAACCTCGTG
>CM052707.1:16990667-17057710 GCA_028551405.1 Uromys caudimaculatus | reverse complement strand
GGGGGGGGGGGGGGGTCAGGCCCATTGACACTCTTGCTCCCTCCATGGGGCTGCAAACTCCCTCAGCTCCTTCAGACCTTTCTCCAACCCCTCCATCTGGGACCTCACTCTCAGTCCAGAGGTTACTGTTAAGTGAAACTTGGGCATTCTGAACTTTTGGGCTAATATCCACTTATCAGTGAGTACATTGGATAGCACTCTTAACCTTTAAACTCATTGGTTTGGGGCCTGTGAGAGGGTTATCTTCTTTTTGCAGCTCCTTTGTGGTCTGGTGAGTTGGGGTCCTGCACAATTACCAGAGGGGGGTTGGGCGCATTCCAGGAGGAGGGGTAGGGCCTTGGAGCTTGGGTCCCTCTGACTGATCTCTTTCACATTACTCTATTTAGAAACTTATGTTAAAAATTGCTGTTACAATTCAGCAAATGACGACAACTGCAGATAAACATGCAAAGAAAGAAGCTGGGTTCCTATCTCACACCTGATATAAAGACTGAGTAAGACTGGATCCCACACCTACACTTCAGGGCAAATGATGCAGAGTTCTCAGGAGAAAGGGAAGGCGTAAGTCACAAGCTTATAATGTTGGACTAGGCAATGGCTTTTAGACAGACTAAAAGCAAAAGTAATTGAAGAAAAATCATGCCTCATCAAAATTTAAAACTTCTGTGCTTCAAACATCATGAAAAAACTGGTATGATAGATAGTTCACCGAATGGGAGAAAAGGCTTGCAGTCAAAGGAACCATCCAGGACACATGAAGGACTTTTGTAACTCGACTGCCAGCAAACGTTTGAAAGTATGATTCGTTTTTGTAACTAAGGGAGTGCGAATCAAACACAGATGTGACGTCACCACCCCCAACACCCTAAAGTCCAGGCAGGAAGTGTCAGTAAGAATGCAAAGAGATGAAACCCTACCACACTGGAGGAAATGCAAACAGTGTCCTCACATGGAGCTCACCTGGAGCTTAGAGTGTGATCCAGCCATCTCACTCTGAGACATAGATCCAAGAAAAATGAAGACACATGTAACACAACAACTGCGCTTGGAAGCTGGCGGCAACACCATTCATAATGGCCAAAGCTTAGAAACTACCCACATGATCACAAGCAAAATAAACCACAGACCAAAAATGACGTGCTGTTCTACCAAAAAGGAATGCAGTGCTATTAAGTGTTGTCACAGGCATGTCCCTTGAAACCCTAACGCTGAGAGAGAATGCAAGTCACAAAATACTACAGATTATAGACGTAGGCAAAACCATACAGACAACGTTGAGGGCAAATAGTAAACAACACTGAGAAAGAGGAGTGACTAAAAGTATATATTTTTTTCTTTCTGAGAGATAAAGTAAAATTGACTTTAGAAAATAGTGTAAAAAATGTTGAATTGTGCCATTTAAATTAATGAATTTTATAAGGGACGAATTATAATAAAAGCAATTATAAAAATAATTAAATACTTATTATGCCAAGGAACACAAAACCCTTTTTTACTCATTAAAAGACTTATAAATTATTCATTTAAAAAAATCCTGGAAGTAGGAACAAGGTGCCTTAGACAGGTATTTCTAAAGGACTCTGAAATGGGCAAGGTGACAGGCTGGACTGCCTAGACATCTCGGAGTCCAAATAATGGCAGCAAAGTGGGATTCTGAGGCTCGGTACTCACTGGGCTGGGCCCTGGAGAGGCTGGTGGCCTAAAGCAACAGAGAGACACAGCCGAGGAAACAAAAGCAAGCTTTCTCTTTCACTACAGGAGCAGGGCACAGAAGCACAGCAGAGACCACCATGCAGAGTCCAGTCCCAGCTTCTCAACTGAGAAAACAGCTGGCCACCCACAGTTTTGTACAACTTAGTATCTGAGGGCAGCTCAGAATACCTACAATGGCTTCAGAGAGTTGCAAATCTATTCAACCACTGCTCCATCAGTAGAGGGCCACAAAGAAGGTAGATTCATCTATTAGCTGGGCCTTGTGGCATAAAGAGACTTAGCACATAGAAAAATTCACAAATTTGAATTGACAGAATTTCTCATCAGAAGGTATGGAGGCTTATCAATCAGGAATCCTATATCTAAAACCCCTCCACTTCAGGACCAAAGGCAACATAAAAATGTTCTCTGACAAAGGAAAACTATGAGATTGGTTGCTAGAAGATTTGTCCATAGATAATGTAAAGGGAGCTCTTGAAACAAAAATATCACACCAGAAGGAGAGACCAGTGAGAAGATAATATGTGTCTTAGTCATGGTTTCTATTCCTGCACAAACATCATGACCAAGAAGCAAGTTGGGGAGGAAAGGGTTTATTCAGCTTACACTTCCACATTGCTGTTCATCACCAAAGGAAGTCAAGACTGGAACCCAAGCAGGTCAGGAAGCAGGAGCTGATGCAGGGGCCATGGAGGAATGCTGCTTACTGGCTTGCTTGCTTCTCCTGGCTTGCTCAGCCTGCTTTCTTATAGAACCCAAGACTACCAGTCCCTAGAAACTGTGACTTTCTTTGTAATTTCATATTTCTTTCAAAATAAAGAGTTACATTTTTTTAAATTAAATTAATAGCTAAAATTTTTGTCTGAGATTTGAAAATCTTTTTACAATAAAATTTTTAAATAAGTATCAAGAAAACTATGTTAAGAATAGTGAAAATGAACTAGTAGAATTTAAAATATGACTGAAAGACGTCAACAGATTACTTAGAAGAAAAGCTAAGGGATACTTAAAATGGCAACATAGTATAGCAAAAATATTATAGGACAAATAATTAAAATTCTAATTTTAATCAAATGTTATTAATAATGAAAAACTCCAAAGAAATGAGAAATGTTTGTGAAAATGTAGAAGTCTCATGGGGGAAGAGTGTGTACCTGAGCTGGAGCCCTGGGTCACAGTACACCAGCCTCCTCGGACCGTCTGTGACATATACTTAACACCTGGCTTTCTGTGGAGGGGACGCTCATGTCTACAAGGTCAACACTAAGTCATGGGTAACCATGCTGCACATTGCTGGGTTACTAAGTACATTTCTGTGTCTCCACATGAACAGATGCTCAGCTTGCATTCCACAGAACTTGATCAAGGTGCCTCTCCATTTAATGGTTGTATTAAGCATGTTTTCCCATCACTGAACTCTACCTGTGTGTTGTACTGGCAGTTTCAGAGTTTTGGTTTCTTTAAAAAAAAAAAAAAAAAAAAAACACAGAAATATTATGGGAACATGTTTTCATATTGATCCCAAGTGTGGGACATGGGGCGACTTTGGACTGTCAGCAGCAGCTGACTATGATTTGCCTCGTGCTCTAGCAGGGGTGTGATTTTTGCCAGGTGCAGATAGTTTCTGCGATTGCACGATGTTTGAATTTCTGTGTACTTTTCAGAGGGTATATGAATGCTATGGTCCTGAGAGGCAGGGTGGGATGTTGTTTGTTTGTTGTTGGTTGCAGTTAGTTGTGAGCAAAGAAGAAACAAGAAGTAATTAGATATCCTGATGGCAAAGATCAAACTTGCCCCTAGGAACTTGAAGCCTGTAGTCATCAGGAAGGAGTCTAACCATAATGTTGTCCCCCCTTACTGACCCCTGACTTTATTCAGAGATCTCTTTCCTTTCCCCTATATCCTTTTTTCTCTCTTATCTAGTGTTAGGGGGTTGAAAAGGTAGAAGAAAAAGGGTGCAGAGGGGTGGAAGAAAAAAGAATCCACAAAGAATGGTTACAGTTTGTCTAGCAAGTTTCCAAGTTCTGTGGCCTTTAGTGACCTGTAGAGACCAGAGGCCTCCTGACACAACTTCCTTGAAGGTAGATTTCTCTTTTATGAATCATCTGGATTTAAGTACTCTGTTTGCTTTTGCAAAATCTGACAGAGTGTAAAGCACTAGGTCAATCCCCAAGAAACCCTCTACTCACAAAGTTCAACATGGCCAGTCGCAGCCCAGCCACAAAGCCAACACTTCAGCCAAAGAAAGGGCTGCGTATTTGGTGTTATTTCTCACTATGTTTCACCAGCTCACTGTGCTCAGCTATAGCAATGGCTTCAGGCATGTCAAGCATGTTTAATATGGCCGAGAATGCAGCAAGAGGATCTTATTTTACAGCCAGCTGCAGGGGGAGAGGGCAATCCTAGTTCCCAGTAGTTTTCTGTTGGGGATCCTCATCTGCCCTCTCAGAAGCTCTGTTTAAGGCTGTACAGATGTATAACCTGCTCATGCTGCTGGAGAGGAACCCAGTCTTCTGCCCAGAGCACTTCTCTTAGCTAAGAAGTGGCTGCCTCTAGAAGGCTTGCCATACATAGCCCTCTAGTAACATTAGAAAATAATTCTGATATCAACAGTTAGCAGTAGACTCTCTCTACAGTTTACTCTTGCTGTTCTATGCTTGAAACAAAATTTCTTGAGTAGAAGAGAAAGAGCTGTAAGTATATTCAGTTCTATGAACCACAGATAGCCTACAACCTGCCTTATATATGTCAAGCAGGAAAAAAATGAGTAATTTTACTAGTTACATAGCTATGACATACTTTATAGCTCTTTCTTCTGCTCCTATACCTCAGTCTAAGAAAAGGTTTAATATATCCTCTAGGACCCTAGAGAACTAGGCTAAGCACATAAAATACTATGTAAATGACGGTCTGAATGTACATACAGTCTGAACATAGCTGAGTCCTGGAGCTGGGTAATATAGAGTTAGATAGACTCTTCATTTTATATTTCTTAAGTAAGCCTGAACACCCCCCATGTATACAGGTACACATTAGCATAACACTTACACTGGCCTAAGAGAAAGGGCATATCTTTATCTTACTTACAGGCACTAATAGGCCAGTGAAATTTTCTTATCTCATATTAACACAAAGCATTTTTGTTCTTTGTAAAAATTTAATATTCATTCATACATTTTGTGTGTGCATGCATGCAGGTGCTTGGGTGCATCTTTTAAAATAAAGGAAGCGTTTGCACTTGCAAGCATATCAACTGCAAGTGCTGATGCCACTTTTATTAAACGCAGTCTAACTGCTTGGAAACCCAGGCACACGCAGGCTCATTTCCTTTCTCCTCAGGCAGGTTCCACAATCGACAACATTTTCATTCTAACAGTCCTCATTACTGGTATCATTTAATAGTTGAGGGTTTGCTCAAGCCAACATCAATCTTGCTGATACTGCAAACACTTTAGAGTGTGTTGACACAACACAGTCTAAATCCACTGCTAGTAAACATGAGAATTTAGAAACCATTCCCTCCCGGAACACATCTCTTCAGGTATACAGTCCTGTTAGTGAGACACAGGAGGAGACGGGGATGCCAAGCACATCCTACTCCCTTCCATAACATGTCCTCTGTCCTATAAATCATATGTACACCACCCATGACATCTGAAATCACCCAAATCTGGAAGCGTTTACCCATAAGACACATTTCTACTTATCAACAAATAGCCCTTTATCACAACTTAATCTTAAGTATAAAGAAGTCTTTCCACAGAAGGAGCAAGAAAAATATTGTGAATCAAATTCTCCTTTAATGAACTTTTAAATGTCTTTGGCTAAATCTAAATTAAGACTTAAAGTATCTCTTTACCTGATTAGAGTATCTCATGCTCACGTTACGTTGATTCTGAAGTGGGATATAGCGCTGGACAGGGTCAATGTCTTTAGGACTGATTAACTCATCAGCTGAAAAAAAAAAGAAATCAAGTGACATCATCAACAAAGCACAAAACACCAAATACACAAACAACACTGTGAGTCAGAAGAGACAACTCTAGGACATTTCACTCAACAGAGAAAAATATCCATTTTTCTCCCAGCACATTCTGAGAAACAAGATAAGCTAGGATGTAAGATAAATGCAAAGACTGAAACCACAGAAAGCATATTTCACTACAATGCAATAAAACAAGAAGCTAGTGACAAAGGAATTTCAAAAATTCACAAATATAAGGAAATTCAGTGACATCTTCATAAATAACCAATGATCAGATGAAAAAAACCAAAGGAAAATCAGAAAGTTCTTTGAACTTCTGCTAGCATGAACATGGGTCTATTCTCAATACAACTCAAGGCCCAAACAAGAGAAGGAGGAGGTAGAATGAGCGCCACTCATGGGGACATTATCACCATTTGAGTACATATTAAATACAGTCAAATATATAAAAGCTTCCATAGCTTCCTATCTTCAGATGGAAATTTCA
The DNA here is from genome assembly GCA_028551405.1 of Uromys caudimaculatus. NCBI lineage: Eukaryota > Metazoa > Chordata > Mammalia > Rodentia > Muridae > Uromys > Uromys caudimaculatus. Next base: position 17,051,525 of record CM052707.1, on the reverse strand, counting down.
GGAGAAAATTAAATAAAAAATAGCAGAGTGGAAATGATAAAGGCTGAAATTAATGAACAGAAGGCAAAAAATCAATAGAGAATATCAAATCAAAACCAGGCTCATGAAAAGCTAAAAAAACGTACTGAGGAATTGTGGGGCAGTGATCTGTGACAGGCAATCTGGCACCCAGTCAAGCACAGGCGTAAACTCTGGGCAACCCAGCAGAATCCACAAGGGATCGGGAAACATTATGCCAATGCTCCCAGGAGGCTTTGGCTCCAGTCATGGTCAGTACCACCCCTCCTCAGGTAGAGGCGTGGCCACACAGCCCCAAGCCATCCCCATGTTAATGAGACACCTAGAGGCTTAGCCACGCCCCTTCCCAGTTACTATATCCGTCTTGCCTCTCCCAGAGGGGCGGGGGTACAATTCCATCCACGCCACTCTCCACATGATGACAATAAACGTCCTAGAATTATGGCCTGTCTCTTCATCTGGACCTGCTGTGGGAAGTGAGGGATCCAGCCCTCGATTAAGGAGCCGTGTCTAATCTCTCCCTGAGGGCTTCCCAGCGCTCCCAGACGGCCACCACATTCCCCCAAGCCTCCCCATCTGTTCCCAGGTCCCGCGGCATCTGGCAGCATCCTCGATGCCCAAAGCCTAGAAACTCCAGAGCCAGCTGTGGCATTCCCTGGGACGGCTCCCTCTTCTACCCATGGGCTGTGTCTCCGCAGAGGCCTCTCACACAGCCTGGCCAGCCAGTCAGACTGTAGAAGAGCTTGCAGTCACTTCCCGCGGTCTCCTGGTCTCCTGTCCCACCCAGAGCCGCGGCACCTGGGACAGACACATGGGGCTTTTTTTGCACCACACCGGGTTTGTTCCCACAAGGAATGGCTAAACTGATCTGAAGATACAAACAAGAACAAAGAGTGGCAGGAGAAAAGATCCAAAAACTGAGGTGGGAACACTATGTCTGACCTAAGTGTGATCAGAGAATACAAAGATATGTACGTCCACAAGCCAGGTGGCCTGGGTGAGACGGCAAATCCTGGAAAGACACAAAGTCTGGAGAGTAGCCCAAGAGGCACACAGAGAAAGAACTGAACACACTCATAAAAAGTAAAGTGATTGAGACTTTAAATACTCACATACCTTCACACACATCCTCCTTCATATACACACACGAAACACACACCCCCCCACACACCCACATATACACATGAAACACACCCACATACACACACCAATACACACCTATACCCACATACACACACTCCACACCCACACACTCCACACCCACACACACACACCCCCCACACACACTCTCACACACATACACACTCCACACCCACACACACTCCACACCCACACACTCCACACCCACACACACACACACCCCACACACACTCTCACACACACACACTCTCACACACACACACTCTCACACACACACACACCCCGCACACGCACACTCATACATATATCAAAACGACCAGTTTAAGGTTTCATTGGTGATGTTAATCAAATAACTAAAGAGAAATTAAAATCAATCTTTCACAAACTTTTGCACAGCTAAAAGGGTAAACATTTTCTAGTTCACAGTTGCCAAGTTATAAGGAAACGATAAATCCAAAATTCCTATGAATATACACATATAAATTCCCTTTTTTTTTTTTTTTTGGTGATAAAGGTTTCTCTGTGTAGGCTTGGCTGTCCCGGAACTTGCTCTGTACACTAGGCTGGCCTTGAAATTACAGAGATCCACCTGCCTCTGCCTTCAAGTGCTACACACAAATTCTTAACAAAATGTTAGCAAACTAATTAACATACAAAAGGAATTATATACCAAGATCACATAGGATTTACCAAACAAATGCAAACACAGTTTAATAACAAAAATCTATTATTATAACATATCAATATAAAATTCTTGTTTGTATATGTTGTCCCAGGGACAGTTTTGAAACTCAGGGAGACACTACATGTACAAACAATGTAAAATAAAAAGCCACACGTGAGAGCTAAACTGTAAGCCTGTTAGAAGTAAGGCTTTTGACTTATATTTCATAAATGTTATATCTTTTTGTTCTTCAAAAGACACTATTAATAAAGTGAAATGATAGCCCAGTGAATGATAGAAAATAATATCAAATTATGTTCCTGAAGTGACTTATATCTAGAATATATAATGAGCTCTTATAAGTCAACGATGATAAAAATTCAATTTAAAAGTAGCCACATAACTGAATTCCTCCAAAGAATTACCAATAAACATATGAAAAATTGCTTAGCAACATTAATAATTTGGGGAATATTTAAAAATACCCAAATGAGATACCAATTCACACCTATCAAGATAGCTATAATATTGACAACAACAATTTAAAACAGTTAAGAACAAAACACTTAATGAGGATGTGGCGAATGTAGAACCTCAGAAGTTGCTGGCAGGAAAACAAGAGCATACCACTGTGTTGGAAGGAATCTAGAAAAGCTCCTCAAAATGTTACGACATAAAAGCAAGCATATGGCTAATAATTCCTTATACATATACATCTCATAGAAATGAAAAATGTCAAATAATTTATATGTGAAAGTTCAGAGCAGCATTAGTTACGATAGTTTCCAAATGGAAACGACCCAAATGTTGAAGCAGAGCATTGTGAATGGTGGCCACACCTTTAATCCCAGCACTGCAGAGGCAGAGGCAGGGAAGTCTCTGTTGAGTTTAAGGCCCACCTGGTCTACACAGCAAGTTCCAGGCTAGCCAGGGCTAATATAATGAGAGCACACCTCCAAAAACAAATAACAGATGAGGTTGGCCAAGACATGACGGCTTATCCTCAGGTCAGACCGTCATACAGTGTGAGGTCTGCCGTGGGTAAAAGGCCAGCATCAGTCATAATGTAAGACGCTGTTTCAAAAGTCCAAATTATTATCCAATCAATTACACAAGGCTGTATTTATAGAAAAGGATGTTCTCTGCCATAAAAAAGAATAAAGTACTGATACAGGATTCAAAATAGATGGATCTTGAAAACAACATGCTAGCTGAGAAGTCAGACATAACGGGACACACATTATGCGACTGAGCTTACAGGATGTTCAGGGCAGGCAGCAGCAAGGTTAGCGATGGCCAAGCACAGGGCTGTCCGGCTAGCAGGCCGGTGCTTAGAGGGAAGTGCGTGATGAAAATGTTTTGAAACCGAACCTGATGACAACCACAGAACTCCGGGAATGAACTAGAATAACTAAGTTCCCAGTAGGTAAACCGCAAAGCACCAAGAATTATACTGCAATAAAGGCATTCTAAAACGTGCTGAGGTTATCATGGGAAGAAGCGCGGCTGCCCCACAGTGTCACAGACATTTACCAGATACAGGACTCTACAACGCTGTTAGGAAACGGTATTTCCAAGAAGCACTGGTGAGCAGGCATCCCCACCCTCAGTCACCGTGCTGGAAGCTGTGGTAAAATCTAAGCAGTGGGGGAGCCGTGTCTGGATGGAAGGGTTAGGGTCAGGTGTGGGAAGAAGGCCACAGCCAGTAGTCCTCTGCTGGGTTGTAGACCACACCTGGGCAATGGCCACCATCACTGAGGCACACCATAGCTGGGCTTCTGCATGAGCTTGGAGGCACCGTGTTGGAGAGAGGCCGCAAAAGGTAACACCCCGGAATGGAGACTCTCTGTAACTTCTTGGAATTGAAGTTGGAAGATACTATGCAAATTTGTAGTGAGTCTAACCCCCAACCTAGACATGCTTACATTTGTACATTACCTTACAGGTTTACATTTGTGCATCACACTTGTCTATATTTGCACATTATCTTACATGATTACATGTGCAAATTATCTTGCTTATGTCCACACACCTATACATGATTAATTAACTTTAAAAAATGAAATTAGCCTGGCAGCGGTGGCGCACGCCTTTAATCCCAGCACTTGGGAGGCAGAGGCAGGTGGATTTCTGAGGTCGAGGCCAGCCTGGTCTACAGAGTGAGTTCCAGGACAGCCAGGGCTACAGAGAGAAACCCTGTCTCGAAAAACCAAAAAAAAAAAAAAAAAAAAAAAAGAAATTAACTTGTACTAAAACACATAGGCACACCCTATATCACATTCAGCCTATAGAACATGCTCATTAAATTTTTCATCTTTAGTTCTACCATGATCATATAAAAAACAACACATGCTGAGTTTGCTACCAATGTATTATAGCCACAGATTCTTTATTTATTTACTTGTTTTTAAAAGGACATTTCATTTTCCACAATGCTTTAGGTACTGAGCTTTTAGGTAATGAATACTTCTGAAAAACAGACCAGGGAGGTAATGATTGTAAAATTCTCTGCAACTTTGGAAATATTTTACCATTATAGTTTTATTTGTGATAACTCTCAAGCATGACTGTAATGTTGCCCAAGAAACAAAATCACCAAAGGATATTTTAGTAACTCCTGGAAGTTCTTAATAATAATATGAAAATATTCCTAACAGCAGCAAAACAGCAAGGGTAAGAACCCTTAAAAGGTGAGTACTAAGTTCTCAGTATTATTTAAACACTGAGCATGTATCAATTCTAACAACCTGTTCATTTTACAGAACACAAATACTTAAGCAAATTGTTCATAGCTAACATAGCAGATGTACATTTATTTAGAAAAAAACTTTGTTTTCAAAATCAAAACCAAACAAACACAGGCTTCGTTGCAGCAGACATTCACATGTTAAACATTTATTGATTTCGGTTTGGCTTATGATGCAGGGTTGACTTGTATACCGATCTTCTAAAAAAGCAAACCATTTGCTTAGTTCATTAATATTATCACTATGTGAAAAACTTTCCACAACTGACAAGTACTTTATCGTTAACTGTTATCCTATAGAAATGAAATTCTTTTATTTTTTTATTTGTAAATGATGACAGATCAATTAAGAAAACCTATATCCTTAGGAAACTTAAATGCTAATCTACTAAAATAGAGAATAAATTATCTGGTTAGCTAAGTCCTTGAAAGAATTATTTGCATTTCTTCAGGCACTATTCTATGTGTATATGTACATTCCAATTTATACAATGTGCATCCAGAACACCACAGGCTGTGTACTTTCTCCTCATGCCTATATCCCCAGCACCTGGCACAGTGCCTTTACCCCCAAAAGTGGAACCTCCCTAGACTGGCTCACTAAACAAAACAGACTGGTGGCATTAGCATGCATTGAAACACTAATTGTTGTCATCGCATTAATTTCCATAGTGGTAAAAGTGACAAATATCCTTAGAGGATCAATGACTTCTCTCTCTCTCGTGAGTTTTGTCACTCAGGAGACAAAGGGACTGGTCCTTATGTCCAGTTTAATGGTATGCATCTCATGAACAGAGGTGAGCATTAAGAAAATGTAAATGGTCAATGACTGAATACTTAGCATTACAGCGAACAATGGACAAAAGAATGTCTTTCTACAGTAACAACACAGTGCCCACCTCAAAGGTAATCAAGGATTTACAGGATAGGATTGTTTAAGTGAGGATGCAGTAAACCACTGCCCCAGACCACTTGGTGAACAGAAAGAGAGTTCATTTGGTAATCAAACTGCTGGGGCAGTATAGGGGTGGGGTGGGACAGAGAGTAGCAGCTGGTGGGAAAAGCCTTGCCAGGTTTACAGTGGTGGGGTGCTGGTGGTTGTGTAGTGGTGGGAGTGGTGTGCATGAGCCGGAACAGCTTGGGAGTCTGGAGCAGGGAGAGATAGGGTGTGGACCAGAGCAGCCTGGGAGCCAGCACAGGAATTCTGAACTGCAATCAGCTCCTTTGGGTTAATCAGAAACTAGATACCCATTGCCAGAGTTAATTAGCTATAGGTGGTGGAAAGAGAAGTAATGGTTTTTTTCCTGATAAGCAGAAACTGGCTTCACAAGATTTCTAAGGAACACTCAGTTTTGTTTCTCATTTCTTCTGCTTACCTGGTCAAATCTAGCCTAAGCTGAGCCCAGACTGTCATTTAGGACATTTGTCAGTGGCACTGCCATTTTGGGAGCCTGCTTTGGACCAAAAAAAGTCCAAAACACAAAGTCCTTAAAGCCCAAAGGGTGAACTATTATTTGCACTTTGCAAGCAGACATTGACATTACCTCAATTAGTTTTGAGTATCAAAAAGCAAAACCAAAAACTATTAAGAAGATACATAATAGAGGCTGGGAGATAACCTAGAAGAGCTTCCCATGCAAGCATGAGGACCTAGGTTTGATCCCTAGAATCTACAATTAACAAGCCTGGCGTGTGCTTGCAATCCCGATGCTGGTGAGGCAGGGACAGGAAGATGCCTGGAGCTTAAAACCTGCCATTCCAGTCTGATTCTTCTACACCAGCCCAAAGAAAGGCAATATCTCAATACAAAACAAAACAACAACCAAACCAACCAACCAAAAACCACAGTGGAGGCGTCCTGGGGAGGCCTCTGGTCTCCGCAAGCAGGCACTGATATGCATTTGCACATGCTCCCTTACAATTGTCCCGAAGCCTGTGAGAAACATTAAACATGAGTCTTTTCCGTCAAATAACCCAATGCTTGTGCTTAGGACAAGGAATTCTAATCCTTTTTATTTCCCTTGCCTGGTAACTTTTATCCAAGAGTTTCCCCTGCACCTCATAAAAAACCTTTGCTATTCAAAGCTGCTAACACATTAACATTAAGCCAGCCTCTTCCCACCCAACACACTCTCAGATTAAAGTGGCCGACCCTTCCATCCTTGCTTCCAAAGTACTGATTCTCAAGACTAGCCAATCAAAGGACTGTGAGGTTCAGCCCCCAGCCAATGGGGAGAAGACACAGTTCCCACCGAGGTTAGAATAAAAACCAAGTGCATTTCCTGTACCCCTGGTGCTGACCTGCTTAGGTGAGCAAGGCACCCACCGTCTTCATCAAGAGGAAACTTGAGCCTCATGGAGACACTTCAGTTGAAGTGGTGTCTCTTTCTTTTCCCCTCCACCCAAATTTACTCTTAACAGACCAATTAAGGGCAAACTATTTCTCCCTGGTGAAAAGAATAAAATCTGCTTCCAGCTCTGGTGAAGGCATAGAGTATAATGTCCCCTTCCTTAATTCATGAAGCTCAGCATTTCAACCACCTGGTCACATCACCTGGTCAAGGGACAACCTTACGAAGGTTCATTAAAACCATGCTAAAGAGATAGGAAGAATAATTATCCCCGTAATTACATACATACTTTAGTAATTTGTTTACCAGAATCCCAGCCCTTTGTGTAGTCTCCTGTGGAACATCGACAGAGCTTCATTGAGTCAGCCTGGCTGTCTGAGTCTTGACTCGGAAGTTAGTATATCTTTTTCTTCTTCTATCTCTTTCATTCTGAGACTGACCAAAGCCTGGCACGCTTCATCTAACACTTTGGGCTCTCCCTCTCCCCCTCTCCCTCTCTCTCCTTCCCCTCCACCTCCAAAGCTCCTCTCATCCTTGCTATTCAGCTGATAGTCTGCCATGTGGCTGCTTGCTGAGCCTCTGTTGCTGAACATAACACCATAAATTAAAACACAAGGTCTTGAACCGTGAGAAAAGGAGACGCCAGTGAGACAGCACTCATCACCTTCTGCCACCAGGTCCACTGCCATGTGAGCATGCAGCTTCATGCTCCTGCAGCCACCATGCTACTCCCACCATGATGGACAGGTAGTCTTGTGAGCCAAAGTAAATCCCTCTTCCTCTCAGGTGCTTCTCAGAAGGTATTTGGACACGGAAATTAGCAAAATGATCAACAGAAGGAAAATCATAATTTTAATGAAAAATTTCTAGCCCTAGTAGCAATTAAATAAGACATTTTAGTTTTAAGAAAACCACTCATCTGTACAACAATCTGCTTACAATACCTGCTGTACGTTTCAGGTAACTGCAGCCTAGTAGATACCGCAGTTAGAAAACGAAAGCCAGCAAATGCTGACCAGGATGTGGGAAGAGCAATCCTATACACTGTTCATGGAAGTGTAAACTGGTACAACCACTACATAAATCAGTGTGGGGTCCTCAAAAAGTGAGAAATGCTATGTAACATCTGTACCACTCCTGGGTGTATATCCAAAGGGCTCTACACACTACAGAGATGCTTGCTCATCCCCATTCCTCACTGTTCTATTCACAATAGCTCTGAACAAATCAGCCTAGATGCCCAACAACTGATGAATGCACAGCGAAGATGTTATTTATATATATATACAATTTCATCCATATATATACACACATATATATATATATGTGTATGTATGTATGTATGTGTATATATATATATACACACACACACACACATACACACACACACACTATAAAAAATGAAATTTGCAGGAGAAAACTGGAGATTCTGCTGAAGGAGTAACTTAGGCCCAGAAAGACAAACACTGCATGTTCTCTCATATGCAGACCCTAGCTGTGAGTTTTCAGATTTCTGTGTTCAATCTGGAGTGTCTGTAGAGGCCAGGAAGTCAGAAGGCACAAGGGAAAGTGAAGGGGAAGAGACCATAGGAGAGCAGTAATAGAACATATATGACAAGAATGTAGGGGCGGAACACAGCATAGAAAGGTTTACGCTAAGATGGAGGTAAGAGGGAGCTTAATCCAAACCTAGAATATACGAGAAAGCTTTATGGAAATCTATCTACTGTGTAAGCTGTGTAAAAAGTATAATTAAAAATAAAAGTGGAGGCTGGATGTGGTACATGTCTATAATACCAGTATTTGAGAGGCTGAAGCAGGCAGATCTCTGTGAGTTTGAGGCCAGCATGGTCTATATAGCAACTTCCAAGCTAGCCAGAGATACAAAATGACATCCTGCCTCAAAAAAACAAGCCAAACTAAAACAGCAAATAAAAAACAATTAAACCTTTTCATGGATGGGTAATCAGCATGGGTAATCCTGCTCCCATAAGCCACAAATTATTAAACAAAATTCCCAGTGCGAGGAGAGATACTGTTTTATGAGTTGGTCAGTGTAGTCCCAGAGTCTCCCACAGGCCATTACCATTGCTGTTGGTTGCCCACCAGGACCAGAAACTACTAAAGACATCTATTACTATTACTAAAGACCCTATTATAAATAATACCACATACATCGTTTAACAGAGAAAACAAGTTGGAACTGACCTCAAAACTTTCTCCTTTCTGACAAACTTTGGTAGTACTGGGAGGTGCTATCCAGGCTAGTGGGGGCAAAAAGTCATTACCAGGTTTCTCAATATTACCTGTGTTTTACACTACCAACCTGCCAGGTAAGTTGTATTTAGTAAAACAGAGGCATAGCTATATTGGGGGTAACAAATAGCTTGCTGGCTTATTCTGAAGCCTGATCCATAAGACAGAATTCATGCTTAGTGTTATAAACCTGGTCAAGAGCCCACGACTGGGGACTTCCTTCAGGCAGCCTGTATAGTGGAGGAATGGCAGACATGAAACTGTGAGCAGCATTAGAGCAGAGGTTGAGGACATGAGGTGCCCCAAGGTGTTTACAGCTGAAGATATGATACCACATAGTCAACACTTGAATGGAGCACATAGTAAAACTTATTTCTTAAAGACAAAAGAAGAAAAGCTATTGAGTGGGGATAGCCCCTCATAATTGACAAATAATTTAGACAACTTGGCAAGGAGGTTTAGGGATGGGAATTTGCAGTTTGCTGATGAAACAGCCATGACAGAAAAACTAAAAACTGGTCAAGACTATGTCATACTTTTGGTAATCTTAAATTTACTTTGGATTCAGCTTTTCTAAGAGGGTAGACATGAAAATGTGAAAATATGTACTTGTATCCAATGACAAATACTGCAACCACGGGATTGTCCTGAAGACCTTCTTCTGTTTGTGATTGTAACTGGGTATGACCCCCATAAGACTAGACTTTGATTCAAAACTGATTTTGGAGCTGGACATGGTGGTACACACCTTTAACCTAGCACTAGAGGCAAAGGCAGGCAGGATTTTGGAGTTCAAGGCTAGCCTAGTCTATATAGTGAATTCTAGGCTAGCCAGGGCTACACAGAGAAACTCTATCTAAAAAGCAACAAACCCCTACTTGGACTAATGCTCATAATAAAATCGTTATGGCAGCTGGTGTTTTGTTTGTTTTATTATTTAAGGAGACCGTGACTGAAGAGAACCTACTGCTATGGTTATCTGGTAAATGGACATGCTGCCAATGCCTTCTTCTTAGAGTTTATATGTACACCCATAGATTAGTGTTGCTTCCAACCTTAGTCAGCAAAGCTGCTTTCTGTAGTGGGCAATTGTTGAACCAGTGACCTATAGCCGGTGAAAATAGGTGACTCAGTCATAAACGAGACACCTCTATCACTCTCCCACCTGCCACTCAGTGCTCAGGGCATAAGTAGAAGAGAGGACAGAAAAAGCTGGAGGATGTAAGGAGTACTGAAAATGTCATTTGGAAATGACAGGGCCGTTGCGCTTAGGAACTCACACGAGCTGCGGGTCCACACGGAACACCCGCTCAAGACCGAGCACGGGGTCAGACCTGTCAGCACTTCTATGGGAGGGAGGGAATCACTAGGGGTTATTGGCAATTAATAACTGCAGAGAAGGGACGGGCACCTTTCTTGAGTGATATAACCTCTGTAAAGTTGCCTGTGCATCAGGAAATGAGCCCAGGCCCATGCCAACAACCATGAATAAACTCAGTGGGTCTCAGAGAACGAAGTCACCAAAGTAGCTGGACTTGCTGGGAAGAAGGGATCTAGATAGTGTGGGAGGGAAGAACAGAAAGTAGCGGGAGTAAATGTGATCAAAATAAGTTAGACATCGTATGAAACTGCCAAAGAATAAACAAAAATAGCAGGAGAAGGCCTGACTAAAACCAAGGAAGTAGGAAAAAGTCTTTCCGAGACCCATTACTTCATTGGCTACCTTAAAAAGTACTCCATGTTCTATAGCACAATCTGAACTGATCAGTGTTAAAGTTTCCATTTTAAACAAGAGCTGAAATCATTATGGATGACAAGTCAAATAGATCTTAAAATATATCATGTGATTTAAAATATACATTTCTAATTTACTTATTAAATAGAAACTCTGATTTTCTAAAAGTTCACTTTCTAAGGAAAGGGATATATTGTAAAAAGTGAGTCATTTTCAGCAAACGGTGAATTCAGAAAGCAGCACGCATCTTTCTTGGTCACTATAATAAAAGGCACACAGCTCTGCTGCATAAAATTCACTTAGGGACACACAGCGTGGCATCCTCAGTAGACTTCAGTAGGATAAAAACTGACCCGAATTAGTGAAAATCAGAGTATTTCTAAAGATTCACTTTGCCATTATTCTCATATAAAAATACTAACTCCAGTTAACTGCCTATAAAATGTTATTGTGAAGATATGAAACTGAGTTCCTTTAATGAATAAATACAACTTTATTAGTAAATATGGTATCTAGAATCTTAGGACCATCCATGGGCATTTGATGGTTTATAAAGAATGCAGGGCAGCAGCTAAATAACCCAACCTGTAAATGCTCACCCTACACACAAGGCAGGGTGATACAGCTAGGCCAGTGTGGTGGTGGTGGTGGGGTGTACAACACACCCCTTTCTCTCCCCAGAGGGAAATCAGCATATGGCTTCATGAAATGTGCTCCCTGCATGCTAACACATCTCAGAACTTTGGTAGGAGAAAAGAGTCTTCTTTTAAAGCAGTTCAGAGCAGTTCTTGCTTGTTTTGGCCACTGAAGAGAAACGAAAGCATGATTTTTACATTCCTGTTCACAGGAAAATGCTCCCTATGTTAACAACCCGAAAACATTCAGCACTGATATGGAGTGAGAATGGACATGATTTTTCTGCTGAAGGAGAGCATTCTTAACTTCCTCTTTTATAAAGGTCAGTTTTACAAGCCCAAGGGGACTGCGGCAGACTCGGCCTCCTGGCTCATCAGCTTTCTCCAGGGCCTCTGCGGAACCACTCTTCCAACTGCAGCAACTCCAACCTGGATATTGACTGAACACCAGGAAGAAAAGGTTTATGGCTTCAAGTCTCAGGTTCTAGGAGTCAGTTTTCAGAGCCAGAATCACAGAAACAATTTCATCACGTCCTTTACAGATTTGAGGTACAAAGAAGCTTAGAGTTGCAATGAAGTTCTTGCCTTTACCTCGAGTAACTGCTCCTAGGCTAAAACGTGTTTAATTAGTGCAAAGTCTCAAAAACCTTCTCTCTAGTCACACAAATTAGACAGACATAAGCATTCCAGCCACTAACAGTTTTTCGGTCTTTTCTACAAACCTGAAACCAACACCTGTATAAATTATATTTGCTGAGACAAAAAGATAAAAAGAAAAAAAACCCTTTCCCCTTAAATGAGAGAAAACTTTCCTACATACTCTTAATTAGGTTAAACGCAAATGAGACTTGGAAAACACACAGAAGAGAATTGGGAAGAGCATCAGTTTGAGTTCCTTCCCTGGTTTTTATTTGCTCTGGGTAACATGTATGAAAACCTCCAACTGAACTCTGGGAATCTGAAATCTTCTTCCCTCATGGATGATGAAAACAAACCAGCGATGATCCCTCTTCCGGCACAAACACATGTTTAAATGTAAATTCTCAAAACAACAAAGACAATAGTATTTCATACAGTGAAAGGTTTGGGGTTTTTAATTAGCTTGGTTCGTAATCTGTCATACAGGGATTCTGACTCTAAAATGACAGCTTTTTTGATAAAAATGTTATTAATACTAGACATTTTATAGACGTATGGGATAGGAAGATGCAAAGTAAGCTTTTTGCCTTTGTTAAATTTGCTCATGCATATTCTGATTTAGTTGTAGAAATACCTAAAGAAATATTATTCGAATCATTATAAATAGTTTTATTAAGCCACTAGGTGGGAAAGAAAATTACCAACGCATATTTACTGGAGAAAAAGAGAACTTTCAAAGATGACCATATGGTTTACTGAAGCAATGCTCAAACAGTCAGAAATGTTCTCCTATCACTCAGACGCAACTATAGTGATCAGAGCCTTCTGCTAGAAGCTCCAAGTTGAATGCAGACACAGTCACACACAGTCATCATATGCTTTACTTTCTGGAACCACTGGACACCATTGTTAGCTTTCCAATCTAGAAACTCACCAAAGAACTAACCATGTGAAGTTCCGTCCAAATCCAATTCCACCCAGAGGAAAAACATCACCCAAGATATATTTATTCCTAACAACTTGATAACAGAGAAAGAAAATAGGTTCCCAATCTTTTCCACTTACCTAGGAGTTTTGCAATGATATAAAGAGCTTGTCCCCAAAGAAACAATTTCCCATCTCGGCCACAGTTACTAGGAAACCGCTTCTGACTACCAGGGTTTCTTTTCTCATATTCTACAAAGTCAGCTGGCACATAATAGTACTTTGGTACAACAGGATATCCTAGAGTTAAAAACAACAACAACAAAATTATAACAAAGCAGTGCTCTTCCCAAACTTTTCCTTGAAGAATCCAAGAGGACAGGACAGCAGGGACAGAGGTGGCTTGTAGAGGAGCAGATCCAGTGAGCTACAGAGAAGTGTGACACTCTTGATCTCTCAGATATTGTGAGGAAAAATATATGGAGAAGACTCTCTTGACTTTAGAGTGAATCCGATAAGATATTAGGCTTTAGGCAGCTATGTATGTCCACCTCTAACAGGACACAACTTTAGGTCTCTCTCCGTGTGTCTGTCTGTGTGTCTGTGTATCTGTGTATCTCTGTCTCTGTCTCTCTCTATATAATATATATATACACACATATATAAATATACATATATGTGCGTGCGTGTGTGAGCGCGTGTGTGTATGTGAATAATATATATGTGTATATAGTATAGCTATTCAAAGCCATAAGAGAAGTTATTTTAAATAGCATTAGCCTATAGAAGCACTGTAAATGAGATACTATTTAATCTTTAATGGAGAATTATAATTCCGAAAATTCTGTTAGTACAAATAAATCCCTATTTATATATTAAGCCCATATTCTACTGTTCAGTATCACTGAAGAAAAAATCTTTTCTTAAAAAAATATCTTTTAAAGCTACACCTTTCAGAAATGAAATCATTAGTTAAGAGATACCTTGTGGGCTGGAGAGATGGTTCAGCGGTTAGTAAAAGCACTGACTACTCTTTCAGAGGTCTTGAGTTCAATTCCCAGCAACCACATGGTGGCTCACAACCATCTGTAATGGGATCCAGTGCCCTCTTCTGGTGTGTCTGAAGACAGCAACAGTGTACTCACATACATTAAATAAATAAATATTTAAAAACAAAAAAAGAGAGGCCTTGCAAGGTGCGGCAGATGGTTATTTGCTAACAGCAATCCACAGTAAACTTAATTTTGTGATAAAATTAAACAAGAGCTTTAAAATGAGGCTGCCTTCTTCATGCATGAATTGATAGTGATATATGTGTCTACAATCAGAGAGAGGGGTCATGGGCTATGAGGAAAGCTGTGAACATCACTCTGAACATGAAGCCATAAAGTAGAGTATGGTATGTAACCACTTCCATGTGTCCATGATCTCTTCCTGAATATGAAAAGGCCTGATTCCAGAAATTTCAAATATTTCATTATTGCATAATTACTCAAGAAGACAAGTATATATTGAAAACACAACTCCTTTAAAAATTTATTATTCATTTTAAATTTAAAACTCTTTGTCCATGAAGGTATCACAACTTTTAACATTATAAGCATTGAAAGGGTAAAACAAAATATGAAGTATTTAATTGAAGTATTCCTGGAATCCTAACACACAGAGTAACAAACTTCATGTGTAACAGGAATGGGGCCCAGCGCTGTGAATGACAGTTCATGCATTATGTCCATGAGACTATGTATATGCTTTGACTAACACATCAAAATTTAACTTATATACAATTTTCAAAGCTATTCTCATGAGACTATAATTCTATTAATATTTCCAAATCTCAAAGATATCTAGAACACTGCCCTTGAATTCCTTTGGGTATTCTACAATTATGCTTTTTTATGGGCCCTGCTGGTGATTTAAGCCAATATATTCTTACTCCTAAGATCTGGCATTTTGACTATTTCTAAAACATTAAACCCATCTTCCAAGAATGACATCTCGGTACAAGGGCAAACACGAAAATATAATGCTAAAAGCCCTAGATGCAGCTCCAAAGGGGAGTCTAGAATGCCCAGTCAATGTTCCTGCCTTTAGCCAAGAGAAGTCTTTACAGGCAGCCCTCTGAAGGTCTGCAGCTTCATTCACTGTGTCGGCTAGACTTATGTCAACTAGATACCCAAACTAGAGTCACCTGAAAGAAGGGAACCTCAACTGAGAAAATGCTTCCCTAAGATCTGGCTGTAAGGCATTTTCTTAATTAGTGATGGGAAAGGGCCCAGTTCATTGTTCTGTCCCTGGGCTGGTGGTCCGACATTCTATAAGAAAGCCAGCTGAGCAAGCTAGGGAAGTGAGCCATCCCTCCATAGCCACAGCATAAGCTCCTGCCCTCAGGTTCCTGACCTGCATGAGTTCCTGTCCTGACTTCTTTGGATGATGAACAGCAGTATGGAAGTGTAAGTCAAATAAACCCTTTCCTCCTCAACTTGCTTTTTGGTCATGGTGTTTCATTTCAGCAATAGAAACACTCACCTAGCCATACAATTTTGATGACTTGGCTAAAATCTGTACTGTAACACTTCACAGAGTAATGGAACTATACCATGACCATCACACAATTCTGTCCATGGGCAAAATACCTTAGTACTACAGCCTTGACCATCTACATTCATGACCATCCCTGCCATGCCTAATGAACTGCTTTTGTAAAACACATTTGTTAAACTAAATTAATAGAGATTATTCTAATTTCAGTTGAGGTCTCATTTATTTTTCAATCTAATATAGATGAATTTTATAAAGGGTTCATGCACACATTTCAAATGAACAAGGAAACATTGGTAGAAAGAACTCTTCATAAAAGAACTGTACCTTCTGTGGTCTGGTGAAGCAAAGGTGTCAACAGGTCCTGATATTCCTTGACTTGTTCAAGATTACCTCTAAAAACACCTAAAATGTAAAATACAAAACCCAACACTGGCTGTGCTTATTAAGCAGACAAAGATTTTCCCTTATAAAAAACTACTAAGCCCTTTAAAAATTATTGCGTCAAAGTTTATGTAAACAAAAACTTAAAACTAAAGAGAAATGCAAATATATGACATTTATATAGCAATGGATTTTCAAAAGTCATGTTAGCATTTAGAATTAAATATTGAATTAATTGAAATTTCACTATACTTAAGCATAAATGGCATAGATAGTCAATATCATGATCAGAGAATTCATGACTTCTTTGATAAGCTTTTCTTTATAAGTATGAGCAAAATACTAGAATCAATATTAATGACTTCTAGGTGGTTTAAGAAATTCTTTAAGCATGCAGAAGGTAAGGACAGAAATCTAAGGTTGTCCTCTGACTTCCAATCCTGTGCTGTGGCATGTGTGCCCCTGTACTCACAAGAATTCATGCACACACATCATAAGCACGTACACATACATCATATCCACATACATGTGATAGTTTTAAAAATTCAGTAAAGATCTGACATTCTCTCAGAAAGCAGAATAACATAAAAATACAGAGCTGTCACCGTCACTGACATCTAATGTATTGCTAGATGAAAGGAATCATTTATTCCAGCTATTTTTATTATGTTTATTTAGTGTGTTTGTGTGTGCACGTTCATGCGAACGTCCAGGTGACTATGCACTGGGTGTCTTCCTTAATCCCTGCCCAACACTGAGACAGGGTGTCTGAACTGAGCCTGGATCTCACTCATCTGGTTCATCTGGTTGGCTCGTGGCTTCAAGGACCCACCTATCTCTGCCCCCAGCACTGAAATTACAGCCACGTGCTTTCCAGGCAGGTGCTGGCAATCACACACAGGGTCTCATGCCTGCTGCCTGCCCGACTCTCAGCTATTCTGTAAGCCACTCGTACTCTGCATCTTAAACTTTAGGAAGAAGTTCACTTACCATCAATCATCATGTAAAGGAAGAATATGGGAAATTCACATTCAATGCCGTCAAACAGCTAAGAGAGAAAGTAAACCATTAAGTTTTCTGTTAACAGACGATGGCGACTACATTTCAGGTTATAAGCAAGGACTTACTTACAGTAATAAATTCAGGTTGAGACCAATGGTTCTCTACATATGTTTCAGAACTTTTATTCAAAAGCTCATTCATTCAACTCATTAACTAGGAGTCACTAAGTGAGTAGGTAGTAAGTACTCACTAATACCCAGCACTAACTAGAGCAGTGCTTCTCAAACTTCCTAATGCTGCAACCTTTTACTACAGTTCCTCAAGTTCTGGTGACCTCCAGTCATAAAATTATTTCACTGTTACTTCATAACTGTAACTTTGCTACTGTTATGAAGTGTAATGTAAATATTCAGAATATTTGATGAGACCCCCAAAGGGATCATGACCCACAAGTTGAGAACCACTGAGCCAGACAGAACACTGGAGACAAAAGTTAGACATTTTGCCCTAAGAGGCTCACAGTTAGCGGGGAGGCTGGCAAATGAGTAAATAACCACTGCACGGTACACACTGTCCATACACAGCACATCAGGAACATAGATTAAGAAACATCTGATTCTGCCTTGAGCACCAGATAATGGTTATATGGTGAGAAAGAAGCTAAAATGATGAACGGAGCAAAGAGGAGAAATGACAGTCTCATGGGGGACGAAACACGTTAAAGGAGCTATCACAATTCACTAATTCTAGAATGCACAGGAAGAAGTAGGAAAAGCTGAAGCCCAGCATATGGGGAGGAAGAAGTTCAAGCCCTCCACTACCAGGAGACTTGGGGGTCAATGAACCAGTGGACACTGAGAAGGATTGGATTCTTTCTTACCCTGACTCCCAGGCTGGGCAGTTGCCAGTACTTAGGAGTTATGAAGCACGAAGTAAGGAAATCAACTCAAAGCCATAAGAGCAATTCAAAACTGGACCATCACCAAAGAATATACATGGAGGGTCCCATGGTGGCATATGTGGCAGAGGAAGGTCTTGTTGGCCATCATGGGGAGGAGAGGCCCTGGGTCTGAGGGTGTTAGAGGCCCCAGTATAGGGGAATGCCAGGGAGGGAAGACGGGAGTGGGTGGGTGTGTGTGTGTGGGGGGGAATACCCTCATAGAGACAGGGGGAAGGGAGAAAGGATAGGGGGCTTTCAAAGGAGAGATCTGGAAAGGGGGAAACATTTGAAATGTAAATAAAGTATTAAAAAAAAAAAAAGAGCAATTCAAAGAGAAAAAATGAGCGGCCAGACCCGTGTGTCTCAATTTGGGCAAAGTAACTCATGTGTAACTTAGGATAGATATATTGTACCATACCCAGCCTCCACTAGCCTGATGCCAACTCAAGCAGTAATCTGAAATCTACAGATCCTGTCCAGTGTTGAGTTGGGTGACAAAATTGTCCCATGTTATCAACTACGAGGTTAAGCCAAGGAATAATACAGAAAAGAGAAAAAATAGAATTTCTAAAGGGGTAAGTCAGTCACGTTTTGTGAATATAAAAGTGGCTAAGTGTTTGAGGCTGACAAGACGGTTCTGTGGGAGAGACTGATCCCTGCTGTTAAGCCTGAGGACCTTAGTTCCATCCCTGGAATCCACATGGTGGAAGGAGAGAACTAATCCCCAGGAGACTGTCCTCTGATCTCCATATGTTCACCATGGAGTTCACACTCATACAGTTCTAAGCATTGACATATAACAGCAGTCAATCCCCAGACAAAGCTCATGGTATAGGAGATATTGTGTTTAGTAATATATAATATTATCTGAAATCAAGAAGTCAGTCTCCTCTCTTGAGTCAGTGCTTGTGGCCACTTGCATGTGCTGCCAGCATTGACCAGTGCATGGTACCTTAATCTCTGCTGGTTTGTAATGGCGTCTGTTGGGATCTTCCAATGGTGTTCTGTACCCATCTCGCAAGAAACGCTTAAATCCATATTTTCCTTTCAATTTTCTTATCACTTTATCAAGTGTCTGGCTGAACAGAGCTTCATCGTCCAAGGCAAACGCAGGGTAACTGATGCACGGGAGCAGGGCAGCATCTGTGTTCTGGGAGCATTACAGCAACGAGACTGTAAGTGTCTGCAGTGATGTGACCAACACAGTCCAAAAAATTCATGTTGAATTAAAGCCAAGGAGCTTGTCAGCAGGCAAGGATCTTAAGGTAGATGTTCCTATGGTGTGGTTTGTAAACTTTATAAAATAGGTAACACTTTACTCATTAAAATTAAAAGAATTTTCAAACTTTAATACTAGGCTGGAACTTAAAATTATAGCTAAACATAATGTAAAAAATTAATACTTACTGCCACAACTTAGTTAACAGAGCAATGTGCCTATAATGATGAAAAGGAGAAAATAAAAGGCCCAAGAGCTAACTGAGAGTAATTAGCACCCACTGGAATTTATATTGCAGAAGCAATTAGAATTTATACTATAGAAATCTGTTTATTGACTGGAAACATGCTTGTTCATAGAAAAACACTATTCTAGTTTTTTAAAACAAAAAGTCATGTTCAGTAAAACACGTGGAAACATATGTCAGGATGTTGCCAAAGCAGATTTCAGTGGTAGAATAAATGGATAGAACATCACTTTAAAAACAGACAGGGCTTTGTTACTGGTTTTGTATTCACTACAATCTGCTATTACTCATGCAGCAGAGTTAAGTATTCTATTTGGGGTCATTTCTGAAGGAAGAAACCATAAAGAATCCCTGGGAAACTGTGCAGTCAGGTACAGTAAATGTACAGAAGCTCACCAGACAAAGAGAAGGAGAGTCGGATGACCTCCACTTCTGTGCCTAGCTGATGAGTATTTTTCTAAGCTCCCATTTAAAAAACACTGTTCCCTTTGTTTAGGCTACTTTTGCTAATTTCTCCAAAAGAGAAATAATATCTATGTTTCTGTTGCCTAACCAAAGGTTTAAAGGACTGGACAGCTTTGCGTACAACTGTTTACTTCCGGCCTGAGCCTCAGACGCTAGAGGACCGAGACGTCTATATCACGTCTTCTTATCCTGCAAGACCCCACGCTGTAGTGTGCTTTCTTGAAGAGTGGGTAAAACAAAATAAAAACTGTAAATGAGAATTTGTTTCAGTCTGCTGTAACATCATCTCACATGAGAGCGTGATTCTCTGGGTAACAGTGAGCACAATGTCTGCCTGTTGCGATTGTGAGCGTCGAGATCCACAAATATAACTGACCAAGAACAGCCCTGGAAATACAAACAAAGAGAACTGTAAAGCATGTAGCATTCTTTCTGTGAGACAAGACAATCCAAAAAACTTTTTATCTCTGAATGCAATGTGTAACAGATTATAAAAGACCTTAATTTTCCCTAATTATTTATTTTATACATAAATGGATTTGTGCTTGTCCACCACATGCATATCTGGTGTTCATGAAGGCCAGAAAAGGCCATCAGACCCCCTGGAAGAGCAGCAAGTGCTCTTGAACACCGAGCCATCTCACTAGCCCTTACTTTTCTTTATGCTTTCAGTATTTCCTGAATTTCTTGAAACAATCTTATAATCACTAGACATTATTTCTATATTTTCCTCTTTTCTTATAAATCATGTTTTGATTTTATAAGCTGTTTAATAAATTACATCCACTTTAAAGAAGAAACAGTCTAGCTAGTGTGATATGAGATAAAGGAAGAAACAATTTTGATTCACAAATCTGAGTTGTCAACTCTCTTAAGTAATTTTAATTACATGATAAAACTAAACGAATTTAGGTAGCAATCTAGAATTGGGTTGAACAATTATCTAGAATAATTCTTCATTAACATTATCTAGTAATACAGAATAATTTCTCATTCAAAACACCATCTTTATCATATCTTTAACTCTAGCAAGTAACTTGGTGACAGGGAATGAGTAAAGCTCTCTCAGTAGCTATACTGGGGCAAAACAGAGAGTCCTGGGGTCCCTACATTTCTGCTGACTATAGAGAGTACCCCAGAGTATCTTGCCCATCAGAGAACAATATACTGCGCTGTGAGGAAAAACAAGAATGAATTTGAACACTGCTCCAGAACACACAACTGATCCAGATGTACGTAGTAACGTATGAGAACCTCACACCTGGCTCAGATGGACAGTGGCACTAAGTCCAGGTCAGCTGGGAAGGAGAAAACCAAAGCCAGAGCCTGGACTCTGGTGCAAGCAGCAGCAAGCAGACTGTTAGAAAAAAAATGGCATGAAAATAAGTGGGTTGGGGGCCTGTGTACACAAGAGGACAGGAACTATAATGTATCTGTTAGGCCAATGACTATCTGAAATTGCACCTTCAATATATATATATTTGTAACTAAAAAGGCAAATTTGGCAACTCTCTCCATCATGTGATAATAAATAGTAAAACTACTATTTTCTAGCCAGAAATAAATAACTTAGTTACTTAAACTCCTCAAATATTTGTTGAGGCCCCAATTATCAGCTGCCAGCCTTTAAGACGTATGCCTAACAGAAAATAATCTCATAAGGTAACTACCTCCTAACACTGAGATAGAATACTATCCTCTGTATAAAAATATATGCCATGCTATAGGCATTATAGCTCAGGCTTCCAGAAGGGAGAAAAAAACCCCTCAAAACCAAACAAGGACACAGACAGCTATTATCCATTTAGAAGCAAGTCTTTAACATCATCGAGAAAAGCCCACACTGAATTATCACCTGCTTGAAATCTTTTTTGAACCTGCTTGAATGTACTTTTAGGCCTACAGATTTGAAAGGAAGGCAGACGTCTGCTCTGTTCTGAAACCTTTGCAGAACATGAGCAGTCTGTCATCGCCAATTAGACTCTGACCTCAGTGAATTTGTCAGTCTCTTGCCTTCCACAATTAAAGGCAAGAACAGGAAAGGATGTGTTAAAGGAATTACTTGAGAGAGCCTATTAACTTTGGCTGTTTGAGATTTATTTTATAAGTGATTTACTTACATATATGTCTGTGCCTCACGTGTGCCTGGTACCTACAGAGTCCAGAATAGGATGCCAAATCTCTTATGACTGGAGTTGTAGATGGTTGTGAGCTGCCACGTGGGTGCTGGGAACAGAACTCAGGACCTCTGGAAGAGCTTTTAACTACCAGCCATCTCTCCAGTCCCCAGATTGATTTTTATCTTCCATGTTCTAAAACCACAACTCCACATAATATGCTGACTCTACCCAGAGCCTCTTTACAGCTAAGAGCTCAAACTGTCCTGCCCAACTTAGTATCTGTCATTACCTGTTCTAACACATGCGCAGAATGATTGTTCTTGACCATCACCATGTGGACATGAGTCTCAGAAGTACAGAAGAGCTGTCCTTTCGCCTTTAGCCTCATGACCAGAACAACTATTTCTGACACAGTCTCAAAGGCCAAAGATAATATCTGTGACCCTTATATACTGCTAACATCAACAGTCTCTCTAAGTGAAATGAGGCCAGGCTGGGGCCAGTGTTGGCACATGTGTCATTAGTGCTATTATCTCTTGGGCAAGCTCCATGCCTCTGGAGAGTGGGCAGACACTGCCCAGTCTTCTGACCCTGTGGATGCCGTCAGGAGCCCTCACATGCTATGCAGTTTTGACAGACGTTCTTAGAAAGGTTGTCTCCCTGGCTGGTCCTGGGCTGATTGAATTTGGAGAGAAACAAGGGCTTCTTATAAAGATGGCAGATTAGAAGCTACATCAGTCATCAAGCCATCAAGGAAAAGAATGAGGGTAAAATTGAATAGACTCAGTTCTAGGACAGAAACAGTTGAAGAGAAGCAGAAACACAAAGCAATTAAAAGCAGAAAAGTATGAAAAAGTAAATAAGTCCAGGTGAGATCTATAACGACCCTGGAAAGAAGCAAGCAGAGCAGCCACCAGCTCATGCTCAGCTGCGGTACATACCAGGACAGCACAAGCAGGAGACGAAGGAGCTGCCAAGGAGGTGCTGCACCATCTTGAACGTGGAACTATAGGTTTGGTGAACTGAAAAGAGGCTGGCCTGGATACACTGAGGGTGGAGTGATGGGCAGTATAGGGCAAGCCACAGAAACTGTGACAGAAGTGTACAGTAGAAACCAAAGCTGTGATCCTCCAAGAAAATGTGACCAGTCAGAGGACCATAGGAAGCATTAGTGCAGCTACATTCTGAGTGAGCACAGAATGGGAATAAGACAAGTGTGATGAGCCCCATGGGGACCTGGTAGCTGTTAGAGTACTCCTCACAAGATGTATGGGAAACAACAACAAACCAAACAAAAACCAGCCAAGATCAAGACAGAAGGATTACCGAATGACCCATAACGGTATGCAACAGCTGAGGGAGACAGGCGCTCAGGTGCCTTCCACCACCCCGAGCCTGTGCTCCCGAAAGCTGGCATGCAAAATGCTAGCATACCGGTTACATGTGTGCAGGACATCAAATTGGGGAATTCTTACAGAGAGTGGAGTCCCACACAGACATCTCAGCCAGGAGATCACATCCATTAATGTGCCTGAATTTATGACATTGGACTCCTCCCTTTACCATGCAACTGCTAAAAAGAGTAGGAGACAACTCTGGTTCTAACCAGGAAGGAATATTGCTGACCTGATAGCCTGGTAGTTTCTGTTTCATTCTTTTTTTTTCCTTTTTCATGGGCACTTTGGTGTGTCCACTGGTTGGGTGGTTGGGTGGGTGTAGGTTGCGCCTCACCTGAACAGGCATTTGTGACTGTCCTTTGCTTTTCCCATACCTATTCCCATTACTGCTGAGTGGCTAAAGGAAAAACTAATTTTTTCTCATTTCTACCTGAACTAATACATGAACTGTCCATTTAGTAACACTTAGCACATACTTATGTTAAAAAGAGCTATGCTCTTGGCTGCATGTTAGAATTTCTGAGCATTAAAACTCTAAGGGGATAACTCTTAAATTCTAAACAGCGTCCTTTATAGTAAGTCAGGAAGGTGCTCGTGTGTCATGAATGACTGCTTTCAGAATTCCTCTCAGTCTAATTAATGTACATGCAAGATTGATAAATACACTAAGAAATAATATTGGCAGAACATTTATCCCAAAGATTCAAATGACTGGTTAGGCAGGTCAGATTCCAGAAAATGAAAGCTTGGACAGCCAGCAGGGACAGCAATCACGTGGACTGTGAGTGCGCTCTACGGCGTGTGCGTGGAGAAGAGGGGTTAAGTAGCAGGCATGGCCTCAGGTACTTCAAAGGAAGCAGCACCATGACAAAACCAAGCCAATCACTACAAGAGTCACAGCAGACCTGGACAGTCAGCTCCGCTCAGTTTCCTCCTTTGCAGCCCAGGAAGATCTAACCGTTCCAAACTGCTGCTATATTAAACCCTCTGCTTAAATGCAGGATGCCTGGCAGTCTTCTTGAGAAACACTAGAAGACTTAGAATCCACTTCAATTTGTTAACTTCCTTACTGGGCTTCCTTTTATTACCGTTTTGGCAGAGCCCACTGTCTCTGCACCGTACCTCTATGACTAAGAACACTAGCAACCAGCTGTTAACCACAATCACATTCAATGTTCAAACACTCCTGAAGAAAATGAGTCCAGTTCTTGGCCCAGAATACTGAGCTTTCTCTTACTCGTTCTCTTCCAACAACAACTGAATACACTCTCAGCTCTTAGATTCTGTCAGTGCAAAAACTGCTTAATGATCTCATGAAAGTCTAAGGTGATTTTTCTGGGCTCCACTTTATCCAGAGAGAGAGGGAAGGGGAGAAGGGGAGAGGGGGAGGGAGAGAGGGAGAGAGAGAGAGAGAAGGGGAGAGGGAGAGGGAGAAAGAGAAGGAAGAAGAGGGAGAGGGGGAGGAGGAGAGAGAAAGAGAGGGGGAGGGAGAGGGGAAGGGAGAAGGAGGGAGGGAGAGGGGGGGGAGGGTGGAAGGAAGGGAGGGAGGGAGAGAGAATGAGTGCTTTACTAGGTTCACAACTTCCCATCCTTACTTGCAGACATTAGAAAAATTCCCTCTCTGCATGAAATGAATAAAATTGAAACCAGCATGAGAAGTGACATAGAGACTACATGGTGCACAATGCCAGGAATACATCAAAAATGTGAAACTCCTCAGAAACAGCTTGGAGAATAGAGAGCTTACCCAGCAACCAAAATCAGACTTACCCAGACCCTACCACCACCAAATGAAAGGTGAGCTTCAAGGAGCTGATCATTTCCAAGCAAAACTGCTCAAGCATGGGCTGCCCCGAATAGTTCAGCTACTCACAGGTCTTAAAGAAATGACTTTGATAACAGAGAGTAAAATTACTTAGACATGCAAATAATTTTGCTTGTTTGTTTGTTTGTTTTTAGTTACCTGGTTTCCAAAGAGGTTAAATCCATTAATCGCTTCTAAGGCTGCTTTTGCTAAACCAACAGAGCTAGAAAGAAGGGAAGACATTAGTATTGCCATCCAATGGACAAGTTTCTTTACAAACATTCCTAACAATCCACACAGGAGAAAAACACCACCCCCACATTCCATTATTTTCCTTTCATTTTTCATACTAATCACCCACGAAAGCTGCTTCTAGGTTCACCTTGCCCTGGATCCCACCAGTGGATGGAGCAGTTTTATTTATGTTCATGAACTCAAGAAAGAACAGACTTGGGGCTCAGCTGCTTGGGCATCATTACTCGGGTCAATGAAACAGGCTTTTCTGGCGTCAATTTGGAGCCTTAAAGAAGACTTTGTGTGTCATGTACTTGTCACAGAATGTAATTTAGTGTAGCCACACAAGTCTGGCTTTTTCGGATCCAATAAAATTGGCATTACTTTATGATCACAGCATTCCTGATCACCGTTATCTCTCAATTCTCTGTAATAAAATGAGTGTTATTTCCATCAGTGTCCCACTCCTTTGCCCTCTTAGATGCTACATATAACAGTGCTGAAAATAACTTATTTCATTAAAAATACAATGTTCTGCGCAAGTGCTCCAAGCAGAGTGAACCTTCCTCCTTGCTTAGACCGTGCCCGACACTGCTGTAACTGAAGCTCTCAGGCACAGCTTATTTTGCTCACTGCACTTTGTGTTTACTCAGCCCAGCTGCATACACTGCTCAAGTGGACCACTGAAACGCAACAAACTGTCATCACGTCAGTATGTCTCTAGTGCAGCTCCAGAGTAGTAGCAGCACTAGGAACATGTTAGCAATGCCAGTTCTCTCTCTTCTCTGGGAGGAGGTCTGGATAAACAAGTGTTTGCATGAATGTTAAATCTCAGAATGATTGGCCGAATGTGTTGCTCTGTTGT
Organism: Uromys caudimaculatus; assembly: GCA_028551405.1. Lineage (NCBI taxonomy): Eukaryota > Metazoa > Chordata > Mammalia > Rodentia > Muridae > Uromys > Uromys caudimaculatus. The sequence goes on along the minus strand of CM052707.1, from coordinate 17,025,199 downwards.
AGGACACCGTCCTGAGGGTACAGCATGGTGGTTACTATCTTAATCATAGCATGTTCAAGGTGGCTCCTGCTGACCCCTAAGAAAAGCAGGGATGAGAAGAGTCATTTGAAATTTCAGCTACCCTCTCAGCCGATCGTGTTCTAATCAGCTGCACGTTGTTTGTGGAGGTGCTCAGGTATGGAGTGTAGAAGTTGAGGTGAAGTGGGCTGAGAAGAGTCACTCCAACTATGCAGCATTGACTTCATCATCCACGCTGGGGTTGGATGGTCTGGTGATGCAGCTACTGTGCTCACCCAGGTTGCTCTAAGCACCCTGTGGCTTGCTCCTGTACATATAGTAAGGTTGGACATGGATGCAGCTGTTCCCTTGTTCTAGTGTCAGGGCCCTGTCTCTCCCAGGAAAAATTAACCCAACAAGCTCAGTGGCGAAATGCTTCTGACCATGCATAAGGCCCTGGACTCTACTAGGACCCATCAGAAACTGAACAAATGAAAGAAAAAAATTAGAACCACCACACTAAGCTATTAATTACTGCCTCATCAACATTTTTAGAGGTTTATACAAACTGTTCTCACTAATTTGCTATAGGATAGTAAGTGGTAAGACACGTTAAAATCTATGTGGCTGGGAGAGTGGCTTTGGAAACAGGACTTGGAGAATTCAAGCTTGATGTGAACCAAACTCTTCCTTCCTGAGGACTAGCTTTCATAGTACCAGAAGGTGCTATACAAGCTGCTAAGGGAAGAATACAATCAATAGTCCTACCTAGCTGTGACACCTATGACCACAGCACTGACTAGCAGGGCAAGATATGTTTAAAGGTGTAATAGTGGCATTTATATTTTGATGGTAACCAAAAGAAACCATGCCTGGTATCTAGCCAACCTGGTGAGGTCATGGATCTTAGGAAAACCTTCTGTTGCTGTGTTCCTAAGGGCATTCTAAATATCTATACTTATACTCACAGATAGGCATAGGTCTCATCCTCCCTCAAAGAAACTTCTTTCTGCAGCAGATGGAGACCGTAACAGAATGCCACATTGGTCAAAATGCAGATAGCAACTGACCTGACCATGGGATGCCCAGACCCAGTTCTACAACTGTTGAGTTCTACAAAAGAACTCCTACACTAAACGCTCAAGGAACCTTGTGGAAGAAGGAGAAGAAATAAGAGCCAGAGGACCTGAAAGTCTGCTGTGGACTCCGTCTTATAGATATGGTAGGGAACTACACCCATGAAATCTCAACAATATGGCTCCTTAAGCAAAACCTGATCAATGACAATGACAGTTGACATGCCAACTTAGAGGATATCTAGTAGGCCCACCTTTAGATGAAGAGTGACAGGTGATTAACAACTGCTGAGAGATGGAGATGAGTCGTCTCCAGGGATGAGCCCCCTAAGTGGTTACCATAGCAAGTAGTCAGCCCTAAAATAATATATGTACAAGCAACACTAAACAGACTCAGTATGTTGTATTTATATTTATGTATTCACTTATATATGTAATAATAGTAATTCAAGAAGCCAGAAACTAGAGAGGGAATGGAAGGCTTCAGAGGTGTTGGAGCAAGGGTGCAAAATGATGTAATATTTTAATTAGAGGGGGAAAAAAGAGAAAAATGGTCAAGACAAAATCTAGAGGACTTAAGGATTTCATTAGATTTCTATGAAATATTTAAATTGAATAATAATTGAACACAATTTTCATTGTAAAATTCCTGTTATGAAGCAAGCATTATCTGGCCACTAAAAGATAAGATATAAAACGAAATCTATAGATCCCTGTGTCCTGTACAGCTCTTCTGAGCATACACATTGAAATCCTCAACATCATTCAGCAAGGGTGACACCAACTTTCATTATAAATAAGTGGGATTTACTCCAGGAATAACTGTCTGGCTTAATAATCTATCACATCAACACTCTAAAAACATGGTTGTATCAAACAATAGAGAAAGAGCATCTAGAAAAAGTCACTTGTATAAGAAAATCCTACTAAGAAAAATCCTCAAGAAACGAAGAACGGAATTTGATCTACAGAAACCCTAGAGCTCACCTACAGTTCCAAATGGTGTGACTAAGTGAGCAGTACAGTAAAGAATAAGGTCAAAGTTCAAAATCCCAACAAGACTTTTGTAGATAGTGACAAGATTACTTTACATTTATATTGAAATGTTAAAAATAATTCTAAAGCAAAGAACAGAGAAGTAGAGGAATCAGGCTATTCCATATCAAAAGTATTATACTGCTGTCTAAGTATTCTGAAGTCCATGTGGAACTCATAGAAGACATACACACAGGCAGAAAGAGATATGATGCATATGCCCATTTCAACATTATCAAAAATAAAACAATTTGTTTACACATGGGTATTATATTGTATGTGTGTGTGTGTGTGTGTGTGTGTGTATGTGTGTGTGTGTGTGAACATAGATATCACTGTATGCCATACATGTGTATATATGTAATGTGTATCATGGCACTCGTGTGGTGGGAAAGGAACAACTTTTATTAGTAAGCTCTTTCTTTGTATTGTAGGTTCTAGAAATTGACTGAAGGTCATCAGGGTGCATGGCAAGCACATTTACTTGCTGTGCCATCCTGCCAGGCCAATTCCCATGTCATCAATCAAGTAATTAAATTTATTTTTTATGCTAGTATTCAAACTCCAGGCCTTGAGTTTATTAGGTAAGTGGTCCACTGAGATACACTACCTCATTGTATTTTTAAGAGTGAGAAAAGTGTTTCAATGAAGACAGTCTGTAACAAATGGTGCTAGCTCGATATCTAGACAGGCAAATAAAGAGAAACAAAGTCTCTCAATCTCAACCTAAGCTTCACACTTTATATCAAGTTACCTGAAAGTGGATCATGAATGTAAAACTATGAAACTATGTGTATGTGTGTGTGTGGGGGGGATCTTCAGCAAAGACTAAGAGTTATCAAACACAAATAAAGCATCAAGCATAAAATAAAGAATGGCTGAACTGGTCTTCACTGGAATTAAAAACATTTCCTTTATAAAAGCCTCTATTAATATTAGGACGAGCAGGGTGAAAAGATGACTCAGCAGCACTGACTGCTCTTCCAGAAAGTTTGGTTCCCAAAACACACATGGCAGCCTCAACCATCTGTAACTCCAGTTCCACGGGACCCAAAGCCTTGTCTGACCTCTGCAGGCTCTGGTATGCAGGTGGTGCATAAACACATACATATAAAATAAAACATTTTTTAAAGATTAGGATAAGAGCTGTGCGCATAACTCAGTGCAGAGCACTTGCCTAATGTGCATGAGGTCCTAGGTTCAATCCCTATTACCTCAATAAATAAACAAATAAATAAGGACTGGCATATAGAGTATATATAACGGACTCTCAAAAACCAGCAAAAAAATTCTAACTAGAACATTGACGAAAATATCGAGAGAAATATTTTTACCAAAAAGGATATATAGAACACAAATAAACACATAAAGACGTCAACATTACCAGCCAATGGGAAATCCAAATAAGATCAGAATTAGGCATCATTATAAGCCAGCCAAAGTGGCTAAAATAGAAACTACTGATGATACCAAGACAGAGACACACTACATCATCCTGCTGGTGGAAATGCAAGTTCATACAGGCATTCAAGAAAAATTTGGAAGTTTCTGGACAAAAACCAACTGTGTTACTGTGATATGCATATATTATATATAATGCATATAATAACTATGCAAATAATGCCCAATATTATGCATTAAGCCCAGAAAAATTTCACTACACACAAAAACCTAGATGAAACATTGTATCCTTTTGTGATGTTTCTGTTTCAGGCCCCTGATCTAAGAAACCACCATGAAATCCTATATCACAAGTGCTCTGCTTAGCTTCTTAACCATCAATAGTAGTTATTATTAAATAAGGTCCCTGAGCTATATCAAGTCTATTTCTGTACCTGGCGTGAGGTGAGATCCAGATTGGTTTACATGTGGATATCCATTGGTCCCATGACTCCACACTGAAAAGACTATTTTTAAGTGGGTCATTGTACTATCAAAATGAATTGGTGCCACATGAATGGATTTATTTCTGGACTGTTAATTCTACTGATCTCTATGTTGATTTGTATGGACAAATCATACAATCTTAAGTTACTGTAGCATTGTAACTAGTCTTGTTTTAGTTGGGGGGGGATATTTTATCTGCTTATTTTTTTGACTTAGGGTGGAATGTAGCCCAAGCCAGTCTTAAATTCACTATGTAGCCATGGTTTTGAACTCCTCATCCTTCTGCCTCTGTCTCCACCTTCCAATGCTGATACTGTAAGTATCAGTGACCAGGCCTGCCTTTCTAGTAAGTACTGAAATTGGAAACTCTGAACCTTCTAACTTTTCTTTGTTTCACAGTTGTTTTGCTTAGCATGGGTTTCAAATACTCAGGAGGCTAAGTCAGAAGCATAATTTAAGTCGAAAAGCTAGAACTTACAGACCCCTATCAGTAAACACAGAAAAGGCAACCTCTCAAAAGGCAGTGGGGCTCAGGAAGAGGGCAAATGAATGGCTATAGGACAAATTTGTAAATGGTCTTACAAAAGAAACAAACACTGAACCTTGATTAAAATACACATTCACTGAATATTTATATTTTAACCTTCTTTCCAAATATATTAAGTAATTAGAAATGCTATAAATTGACAAATACACTGATTTTTTTATTCACTGGTTATTCAAATCTCTGGCAACAGCAACTTATTTCTATTGTGAGCTTACACTGTATTGGCAAATAATATGTACTGTTAAAAGAATTAAATTCTTCAGTGGCACAAGGAATTAATTAATGATTCTATTATTAGTTGTTGACTAAATTAAGTGATTGTTCAATAGAACATCTGCTGATAAGATACTTGCAAGCTGATACCACACTTTTTGTTCTAGCATTCATTTAGGAGAGGTAAACCACTGCGAGATATTTGTAAAAAAGTAATTTATTATTAAAAACAAATAATTTCTAGAGAAGATGATAGAATTGGAGCTAGGTAGTTTAAAATATGCCAGAAAACCTACATACTGCCAGGCACAACTCCAGGCTCACACGTTCCCATTCAGACCACTTAGCCTTAGCTCCCCAAGCTGCTCAGTTATGTTTGTGGGACAAGGACTATACAGCGCTGCAAATGTCCTGATGGCCATGCACGGCTCAGCATGGAAAGTGTAGCAGAATGCATGGGGAGCTTCTCTAATAGTCAAATTAGAAAACAAAACGTACACAAGAATTACTAACGAGGCCAGGCACCTTGGTATACCGCTTTAATTCCAGCACTTAGGAGGCAGATGCCAGCCTCCAGAAGACAGATCTCTTTTGAGTTGTCCACCAGAGCTACTTGTGAGGTACTGTCTTAAAAAAAAATCATCCTGAGTGAGGAAACCCAGACCCAGAAAACAAACATGGTATGTACTCACTGATAAGTGGACTGTAGCTGTAAAGACAACCATGCTACAACCCACAAACCCGAGGAGGCTAAGTAACAAGGAGAGATCAATGGGGGCCAGGAAGCTCCCTAGGAGGGGCAAATGGACTAGATACCACGGGTGGGCTGGGGTGTGTGGGGATAGGAACAGGAGGGATCAAGCTCGGGAAGGATGGAAAGAGAGTGTATACTGGGAGACACTACTGGAATTGGCTATCTCAGGCACAAGCTAGAAACCTAGTGTAATGAAAACTCCAGGGAATCTCTAAGGGTAACATGGAGCCTAAATAGGGATTTGGACACCAACCCACCCACAAAACCTTCAACCTACAATATGTCCTGCCTATAAAATGTGCTGGGGGAAAGGTGGTGCAGAAATTGTGCAAATGGCCAACAATGACTGGTCTAGCTTGAGACTCATGCCATGAGAGGGAGCTCACCTCTGACACTGCCTGGAGGGCTAGGACCCAGAGGTTGGATAGCACAATTGTTATGCAACTGATAGAAACAGACACAAAGATTTACAGCCAAACATTAGACAGAGTTTAAGGAATCCTGTGGAAGAGGAGGAAGAAGGATTATAGGAGCCAGAGAGATCAAGGACACCACAGGAAAACCCACAGAATTAACCAACCTGGGCTGTTATGGGTTGAGACTGAACTGACAACCAGGAAGCCTGCATGAGTCCAACCTAGGCTTTCTGCATATTTATCACAGTTGTGTAGCTTGGTCTTCTTGTGGGACTCTTAGCAGTGGGAGCAAGGGCCTTTGAGACACTTTTCCTCTTACTGGGGAGGTGCCTTCTCTTATTGTAACCTGATAAGCCATGTCTGGTTGATCTCCATGGGAGGCCTGCCCTTTTCTGAAGAGAAATGCAGGAAGAGTAGATGGGGATAGAAGTGGGAAGGGGGGACTGGGAGGAGAGGAGGGAGAGGAAACTGCAGTCTGGATATAATACATGAGAGAAGAATAAACAAATAATAATAAAAAGAGAAAAAAAGAAAGAAAAAATAGCAAGCAGTTGCCTTAAACAATGAATACCATATGGAATAAAATGGTCACTAAAGGAATCTTAAACTGCTATATATCTAATATTTTATTGTTTTCTACTTTACTAAAAAACAAGGAGAACACAATATAAATAATATAAACCTTAAAAAAATCAATTTTAATTGTTTTACTTTTAAGGTCATCTTTAATCTCAAATACCAGAGTTACTGATGAAGCAAGGAAATGATTTGGTTGAACATAAGAGTCTATTTATGAGTTAATGCTTAGAAAACTTTTCCCCAAGGTTAGGCCTTAGGATTCAATGGATACTTTATAAGTAGAACTTGAATCTTCACCAGAATGAAGAAGTTATAGGTTTAAATGCAGCCCCAGAGGCAATGTGCGATTAGCTGGATATGTAACCGGGAGTTGAGAACTGCTGCTGCTATAAATAGATACCGAAGTGCTCTTTGAGCATTTAATACAGGCCTTGGAGAATGATCAAATGAGAGAGAAAGAAAGAACATGGTCTGGTTGTCCCAGGAGACGCTGAAAGAAGCTCAGGCCTAGAAAAAGCCAAATCAGTGAAAAAGCACGGGAAATAGCATGGGTCCAGCCAACGGTTACTTAGGAGACACTTGAAGAGAAGTACTGAATTTGGAGTGGTTAATAGAGCCTTCTGCGGAAGCCCAGGATGGGTGAGGCTGTGCTTAGACTAAGTTCAGATAAATGGATGACTACTACCATTTAAAGAAAACAACAACAATCTGGGCTTTATCTAAAAAATATTGAGTTTAGCCTATAAAGGAGTTGGATATCAAGACATGAATAAAAATAACCTCGGAGCCACAGTCTAGTGCGGCTTATTTTTTACCCTGATGTTCTTAACCTGGAATCTAGTTCTGATTCTATCACTTAAGTTAAGGGGGAAAAAATCATACACCCCTCCAAATTTTATTGTTTCCCTCTGTAAAGGAACTGATGCTTCTAGGTGATTTAAATATAGATTCTCTAGCTCTTTAGTACCACAGACTGTAACTATTAAAGGACTGGTCAAGTGTAGATGTCAGAGAGTAGGACTGTAGGTTCTGAACACCAGAAACAATGTGTGTTTTAGTGGTTCAGGGACAGCAGTCTTCCTGCATACAAAGTACAGCTTAGAGGAGTGTTACCCAGTGTGCCAAAAGAAAGGAGAGCCAGAGCTAAGGCAGCAGTCATAGGCTCCATTCCCACTCCTTCTGCTATACACAACTGGAAGGCACAGACGAAGAGGGAAAGGCAGAGTCAGAAAAGTACGGAAAGTGTAAAGACTTACCACATGGACTACAGAGAGATCCCTGACTCAAGAGAATCACAGAGACCAGGAATTAACAGCAATGGTTTTTTGGTTTTTTGGGGGTTTTTTGTTTTGTTTTATTGGTTTTTTTTTTTTTTTTTCAGAGACAGGCCCTCCCACTAGCCTGAACCTTGCCAAGTCTGCCAGGCTGGTTGACCAGCAAGCCCCAAGGATGTACACACCTCTGTCTCCCCAGTGTACCACCATATCCTCCATTTCGACTTGAGGCGTAGTTATCAAAACAGGTTCAAATAATTCTAAGGCAAATGGGCAATCTCCCCAAGCCCAGCAACAGAGCTTCTTACTGAAATCCTATCTAGAAAAGCCAAGGATGTTATTTCAATGGGATTCAGGTAAGTGGTTAAATCATCTGGTGGTGCTTAAGTAGTTGTGGTGGGTTGAGTGAGAATGTCTCACATGGGCTCACACGTTTGAATGCTTAGTCACCGAGAAATGATACAGTTTGGGAAAGCTTATGAGGTGTGGCCTTCTGGGAGGACTTATGTCATAGGGGTTAGTCTTTGAAGTTTCGAAAGCCTAAGCCACGCCCCTCTCCCTCCAACCCCCATCCTGCTGCCTGAGGATCAGGAATTTAAAACTCTCAGCTACTGCTCCAGGGCCATGCATCCCACAACAATGATAATGGCCTAAAGCTCTGAAACTGACAGCCAGCCCCAATTAAATGCTTTCCTTTCTCAGAGTTGCCTTGGTCATAGTGTCTTCACAGCAACAGAACAGTAGCTAAGACACTAGTACTTTTTTTTACAGTGATATAAAAAAATAGCAATTCAGTAGAAAACATACTAAAAATTTTATCTTTTCTCAGGCTAGAAATATGTGGTGCAATTATATTCTTGTGGTGACAGCTCCCAGTCAGCAATGTTATTTTATGAGGATAAACAGCTGACAATCCACAAAGTACTACAATGCAAAACTATGACATTCAGTAGGATAAGTATATTAAACACATTTTCTCCTTGTGGTCTGTTCAATCTATGATAGTTGTATCCAGAAGTATCCCCAGTATCCAGAAGCAGAAGAGTACCTGCATTGATTAATTCAAAGCAATCTAAAATTATGAGAAAGGCTTGCAGATACAGAAAGGCTGGTGAATTTGGTGGTAGTGTAAGCAGGCTCACATAATCTGGAGGTGTCCTACTTCAGAAATCAATGAAGGGTCACAACTTGACCCTTTGCTGGAATTAGCTCTATATTTTACAACACAGGGCAGAAGATACTGGTTACCTGCCACTAACAGCATCACTGTGTCCACGAACACCATGAAATACAGTTGCCTTACTATTTCAAAATGTATTCTTTCAGCATGAGAGATGACATACCAAACGCAGGCATATGTGAATATAGTTCAGAACCACTGTAGAGTTGGAGGGTGTGTAAGAAAAAATAAAATTCTCCGGGCAGATTATATATTTTTATACAATAAAGAATAAGGTTAATGATAAATGTATAAAACCTATCATACAACCTCAAATATCGAACTTCATTACTTATCCAGTTGAATAAAAATGGCCGGCTACAGTTAAATTTAACTTTTCATGAAAAGAATAGCAGAGAGCATTGCATGATAATTTTCTAATCCTTGAATTAAAATCTGGCATCTGAGTTACAAGAAAACCAGTTAAAGTTTCTATGTGTTCATTAGTGACATCTTAAGATGTCCACTTTTAATAAGGATTTTCACCTGGAGTTCTTTCCGAGTTTAAGACAGTTTTTGTATATGGGAAAGAAGTTTAGTTCTAATATTTCAGGATGAAAATAATACAGAGAAATCAGACTGGCATATTCTTAAATGGTTACTAAAAAGCATGGAAGGGGAAAATATACTAAAAAGAAAAATGATAACTAATACTATCTAAGCAGACCCATCTTCTCCCATATGATTTAACTGTTCTCTGGATATTGGAGACTTAATTTATAGGATGGCCGAAATAAAACATATTACAATGTTTAGTATTCTCCAGATTTGATGTCTAAATGGAGCTTTTCCACAAAATTTCTCTACTTCACCAAGTTCAATGATTGCTATTATTCTGCGGTACATGTAATAACGTTCTGTGTGAATAAAAATCTATAAAGAATGCTCGATAATATCAGCTTTTCAGGATTAATCTGACAGTGCTTTCTATTTCAGTCTTTCATTCTGAATGTTCTTAAATAAATGACATATCGGTATTCTATTTCACACCAACACAAGGCATTTAAGGTACACAGCATACTAAAATTATTGTAGCAACTCTGTAAAGTAACTGCTATCAGCTTCATTTCAAGATGAAACAGAGGCATATAAAGATTACATTAACTTATTCAAGTTTACACATCTAGGATCTGGAGTTCATTTTAAAATAAGTATGTTACATTAGCTTAATTTGTTTATAGGAGATTAGTCATTGATCAAGATGTACAAAATTGTAGATACTTTTTTGTTTATCTTATTATTTTTAATTATGTGTATGTGCATGCCTGATAGGGTTCATGTGTGCATGAGTGAGGTGCTTTGAGGGCATCAGATCCTGACGCTGGTATTACAAGAAGCTGTGAGCCAATGGATTCTGGGAAGGGGTCTCAGGTCCTCTCTGTAAGACAGTGCATGCTCTTAACTGCTGAGCCATCTCTCCAGCCCCAGGGATGCAGATTCATTTACCAGTATTTCCTAGACTTGTTTCTATTCTTCATCTAAGTCTCAGAAATTCAAACTGACTCTAGTGATAACTTTTGCTTAAATTCTTTCAGTGTACCACCTACCTTTCAGAAAAGAGCAGAGCCCAAGGACTCAGACTGTTTTTAATCAGTTAAACCATAACTTCTAGGGCATTAAGTTAGGATAAATCAAAGGTTTCATCAGTTGTTCAAGCTATTTCTTCAACAACAAATACAGAGAATGTATAAATTACCAACCTCAGTCATTAACTATTGTTGCTTAATCAAATACAAGTTACAGCTCAACATGACAATGACAAACCGAAGAATGCTAACCTTTACTGAGAGCCTGTGATTCAGGAAGAAATGATTTCTGTAACGTGGAAAGGAATCTCACAGGCATTGCATACATAGCTGGTGTTTGGACACTTTCATATACTTGATATTTTAAATAATGCAGTTACAGAGGAAAAGACACAAAATGGCTGACCGGAAAGGCCAAGCTATGGCTAAAGAGAGAGTTGAACTGTGGGTGGGAAGTGGGAGATAGGCCTTGTGCCTTTCAGACATTGGTTTATGTTGCCAAGAACACTGCTTTTATTTAAGTGAATCTTACTTGAATTACAAAAAGGAAAACAAGCTGCACTGAAATCAACACAGAGACCACAGATCCAGTCTAATGCTTTGGACTGTTAGTTTCACATTTAAATCTACACCTGTAAACAACACTACGACCATCCTCAAAACTGGGCAAATACCTTGAGTGTAGTTCTGTGCTGCCATTATTATATTTGCTTCCTCTTTCCCAGACACCAAAGTCAGGAACACGGTAAACTCTCTCTACACAAAACACAAGGTTTTGAATAAAAGAGACCTAAAAGAAAAGAAATAAAACATAAGAAGACATGCAACAGTGAAAAGAACAATTACACACCATCTGAAATCACAGTATGAACTCACAGCCCAGAGAATACTGTCTTCTCTTCTTTTTCTTAAGGCTCAGACCTATACTCCAGGCTGACCTCTAACTCTATGTAACCAAGGATGACCTTGAATTTCTGGTCTTCCTTCCTAAGTGCTTCAATTACATGCATGTGCCACGCCTAGTCTGGGGGATGCTGGAGATGGAACTCAGGGCTTTGTGCATGCGAAAGAATCACTCTCCCAACTAAGCTAAATCCCCAGACCCCAAAGTGCTTTATTAACATGTTGAATTCTTGTCATAATTACATTACTATGAGTCTCTGCTATACTTAGTTTTCCAAATATAATTCTTACTTTTGGTGAGAATCTAATTTGTATTATACAGTACAAAAATAAAATTTAAATCTTTTCAATGTTCTAACTATGTTCTTCAATGAGGTAATAATATTGTTTATGAGGGCTATGCATCATAAGAACTAAGTAAAACATAGAACATATTTTACACTTGACAATATTTAGAAACTAAAATGACTATATAAAATATAGATACATATTAACTGTAAAGCTTTAAAGAGAAAAAAAATAACCTTTTAAAAAGTAAAAAGGATCTTCCTTTTCTGCAAAATTCTGGCCCCATGTTGATCAACCTGAAGTTTTGAGTCCACACTTCTGGAAAGTTAATTTTCCTTCTGCCCTTTCTGTAACTATAGGTCCTGATTACAAACACAGCCCACAGTTGGAAGCAGTGCAGGACAAGGGAGACTAAAGAGAGCTGCATGAAGATAAAGGAAGTCACCTGGGCGCGCTACACCCTCTCCACTGCATTCTCACAAAGACAGCGACCTGGGGACAGTCAGTCTGATTTTTGCTCTCTCTTCTTCAATCCTTTTCTGACAATAAAGCCAATTTCTTCTGCACAGGTCCTGAATGGTCCTATCAAAGCAGTTGGAGGTGATATTCTCTAATTCCCCAGTTGCTAATGACAACAATCAGATGTTAGCTACATCTGGTATATGTTAACAGTGCTGTGTCTTCTTTCGCTTCTTGTCCTTGTTCCACCACCACAGTCAGCCATTTTCACCTCATGGAGTCAGTCCTGACATTGTCATGATTTCACGGTAGACATTCAAGCCCTTCTTCACCTACCGATGCGCCTCACAGGGCTCTGTGTATTAAACTAACCTCTGACTGGTGCCTTGGGTTCCAAGTCATTCAGTCATGTTAGCCTTGCTCATTTCCAACTGAAATGCTTTTTTAAAAAATGAATTTTCCATCAACCTCAATTCCAAAGGATGTACTAATAGTTCTCATTGTTCTTAAAGCCACAACCACTGTGCATTGTCTCTTTGTTTCATATGCTGCCCTCCGCCACCACTAATGAGTACACATGTCTGTCTTCTCTTGTCTGTAGTTATAAAATACAGGTTTTCTCCTTAACTCATTCTTTAACAAAACCAGAAACTGAGATGAGATTTCTGTCTATATATTCCATTTTATGTGAATATCCATGTTATTAGAAAAATATTTCTGTGATTATTATGAAGTTCTGTCTTAAGCCTTGCTAGAGTTACTATATATCTGAACAGTATTGCTTTTAAAATTACATTGATTTATTTTGTGCATATGTGTGTATGTGTGTATGCATGAGTACATATGTATTGTGAGTATATGTGCATGTGGATGAGTGTTTGTGTTTTATGTACGTGACAAAAAGAAGCTAATATTCCTCTTCTGCTTTTAATTAACTTTTCTGCTTATCTTTTTTTTTTTTTTTTAAGCAGCTTGGGATGAAAATACAAATCAAATGCCAACTCTCCTCAGTCATCTTGTTATATGGCATATATTATATATATGTATATAATACACACACACACACACACATATATATGCCATCACAGGAAGCTGAAAAGTTATATAATAGGTCTAGCACATACACAGTCACTGAATTCCTGAGGATTATTGCACAGGAGACATTTGTTTGCAGAGCTATGAGGCAGGTGGGAACAGTCTCAGCTAGCCATTAATACATGTAGTGAAAACTAAGTCATGTGCTACCTATATGAGCTTCCAAACTATGTTCCCCAAAATACAGAGGACTTCTACAAAGGCAAGGGGACAGACAGACAGGAAGACAAGGAAATTCTGTGACAGAAGGAAAGAGATCATCATCAAGCAAAAATTCTGGCACACTTAGCATTTGGGAGCCAGCAAGAGGACTAAGCAAATAAAGGTACTTGCTGCCAACCCTGAAAACTTGCATTTTATCCCTGAACCCAAACGGTGGAGTTCAACTCCCACGTGTTGTCCTCTGACCTCTAGAGGGGTAGCATGGCACTCACACGCTGCCCCAGGAATGCAAAATAACTGTACTCAGAGTTACTATTCCTTTCCTGTGTAGATATTTCATGTCAAAGTAGCAATGACCCAGGCTTAAAGTCTGACAGTGTATGTATGACCTTGGGTAGAGCCTCATTCCTTTCCCCAGACATTGTCTAAGAATCCTAACAGAACTGTGGATATTCAAGACACCCTAACTTCCAGTGTCCCTGTGGTACAGACATTAACCTTATCAATTCTGAACCTCCAAGGTACCCCTCAGAATCACCCAGTGACTAAACAGTAACTTCAAACTCCCCCATGGTTCCACATCTGGCTGCTGTAAAAACACTAAGCCACAGACCTCACCTGAGGAACCTTCACCCACGTTTAAGTATGCTTTACTTTCTTCTGAGTGCCCACTTCTCTGCTATTTTTCATGCTCAATAAAATCTCCAAATGTGCTTCATAAACTATTCCTGAATTTGGCCTGACTAAATAACTAAATAACTAAACTCTAGGTTGCATCAGGCTACGGAGGATGGCAGTGAGGAGGTGTGCCTGGACCTAGAACAACCCCCACCCCCAACACACAGACAAATCATTTAATCACAAGTTCAGTCATTAACTGATCATCAATTAACACAGTGAGACCATCAAAGGCCATATATTACAAACACCACAGACTGCAGAGAGAAAAGGAAAGATACAAACAAACTGCACCACAGACACAGACATCAGCACCAGCATTTGTGTGAGAAGAGACTGAGACCTGGGATGATTGAATATATTAGTTAATTTCCCACTTTATCTTTGTCTCAATGAAACCAAAATACAAAAACAAAACAGAAGTCAGAAGCAAGACCAAGCATTAAAAAAATCATAGATGCCACAAATTATCAGTTCAAGAATCAAGAAGGGAAAGTCACTGGAGAACCTTTAAGTGCGGAACGGGAGTGAGTATTATGGAGAAGTTTATGCTAAGTAGTCAGGGCTTGCGGCGGAAGACCATGCTCCCTGTGACACGGTGGGAGACCATGCTCCCTGTGACACGGTGGGAGACCATGCTCCCTGTGACAGTGGACGACCATGCTCCCTGTGACACGGTGGACGACCATGCTCCCTGTGACACGGTGGGAGACCATGCTCCCTGTGACACGGTGGGAGACCATGCTCCCTGTGACAGTGGATGACCATGCTCCCTGTGACACGGTGGATGACCATGCTCCCTGTGACACGGTGGAAGACCATGCTCCCTGTGACACGTGAACTCCTGCATCTGACAAAGAGTATGATCAGCACGGTAGACAGGCGCTGAAATAAGGAAAACAGACCTTTACTTCCATTTGGAAGTTTGCATTTTGCATAAGAACCATAAGATGTGACATAATACTTGGAGCAGGGCAGAAAAGAACAGTCACATAGTAGATGAATTTCTATCTTTTTAAAGATACCTTTTAATTTATGTGTTTAAGTGTTCTGCCTGCATACACACCATCACAGATGTGAAGTACCTGTGAGGGCCAGAAGAAGGTGCCAGATCGCCTGCAACTGCTGTTACACGCAGTTGTGGGCTGTCATGAGGTGCTGGGAAGAGAACATAACCATTGAGCCACCTCTCTAGCCACAGATTTACAGTTATTTATTTTCAGATGTATAAAATTATGCAAAATAGTATCTCTGCAGTTGAGTAAAACATTTGAAGACCCTAAAATGACAAAATAACTTAGATGTAGTAATTTTCTGAAGAAATGTAAAAAAAACAAAACAAAACAAAACTTAGAAAAACTGCAGTCTCAGAATAAAATGACATCATTTTCATTACATATTGATGACTAAAGAATGCTGTTATAGTCCTAAATTCTAGAGTTTCTCATTCATTAGGAGTTATCATATAATTTTCCCTTTGGGTTAGAACAAACAAAATGTAATAACACTGACTCTTTGTTAGGGATGCTTCCATTTTCTGATTAGCCTATTTCAAAAGCTCAAAGAATGATACTGAAATATATTATCGTCTATGTACATAAGCTATAAAAACCCTGTAATTAAGATGACTAATACATGATATTCTTTCACAAAGAGGACAAAGGCATAATTTATTAAGCCAGGCTTGTGTTTAATGTCCCCAAACTGCTTGTGCAACAATATCTTTGCATAAATAGGTGTTAGGATAAACAACTTCCTCCTTTCAGGAATGTTGAAGTTAGAATGTAACTAAGCAGAGGATATGTGTATGATCGGCTGCACGGAAAGATTCAGCAGTGTGTCTTCAGGCAAACTGGTAGATAACTTCCGCACCTGTTTTCAACAGATGCTAGAGGAACCAAGCATGTTTCTTACGGCCACTCGCATGCTGATTCTGTAGTTCCTGTCCACACAAACCTGTGTGCTCTTGTTCCATTCTTCTTCCTGGTCTCCCATCTACCCCTTCACTGTAAATCACAGCCATGACTCAACATGTTGACTCCTCTAAGTTTGCTCAGACAAGCACTGAGACTTCACACACAGTGCTACTCATTTACTTAACCGTACAGGAAAGTAAAAATTCAAATAATAACTTATGGACCTGACTGAAAGAAGATGTGAAAATTCCTTTTAAGTAAATTAAAGAGTAATATAATAAATGAGTGATTCCTTCTAGATAATAAACCATTCACTTGGGATAATAATTTGCGTTTTGGTTTGTGGCATAAATTCCAAATTATTAATTAAATCCAAATAATGAATAATATAGTAGTGATGAAAATTACTTATTGAAAATGGTACTTGGAACGCTTTCTCAAGATAATCACAAGACTGTGTGACTTATTCATCCCTTCTGCAATTTCTTGTGGCCCAGAGGATTTCCTGCCCAACTGACATCTTGGTTCCTATTTAATAAAGAAAATAAGATCAGACAAGGCTCATTCTTTGCACTTACAGTGTTACAGTTTGAACCGTTAGATTTAGAAACTAAAGATGACCCCTCGGTCTGCGCACTGTGTCTCATCCATCCAGGCTAATCACAAACTTTGCTCATTCCAAATGATTTAAGTTTTACATCCGTCCTGAATCTTTCCCCTTGCGTTATCTCCTATTTCTTTCTTGAGTGTCAGCAAGGTGTGTCTGAGGGCCCCGCGGAAGTGGGACAAGCACTGGCCATCACTGAGCTGGATCCCCAGCCCACTACTGTCACATCGCTACGGTCCTTGTCAGGAGTACCTCTGAAAGAGCTCTTCATTTCTGTTGTGTCCCTGCTTCATCTTCCTGCCCCAAAAGACATTGGTCCCACTGAAATCCCGCCCACCAATCTCAAGGATGTCTTCAGTGATACATAATCTTGATTTGTCTATTATCCTCAAATAATTATAAATAATGCCCCCCATTCACGCTTAAAAGTATTCTGACATGGAATGAAGTACATGGTTATCACTAGAGACAATGGTGCAAAAACAATGGCAAACCCCAGGCTGCATTACCGGTCTCTTGCTATGACTGCAGAAGTGGCTATTCCTTCTTTTACAGTCACTGTCCTCTTTAGCTGATACTTTGTTCTCCTTCACTAACTCTTCCTCTTTAACATTCAACTGATACGATGGGGATTCAACTCTTTTCCGGTTACATTCATGCTTCAGGTTACATGGAGTTCCATGATTTAAATGTCTTGTGTAATTAGCACCAGAATTCTCACCACCAGTCAAGCCATCTCTCCTAAACTTCTAACAACCATCTGTGTGGCCCCCGACCTTCAAAGTTTAATAGATACTCTGAACTTAAAATTGGCAGAGCTGACCTCTTAGCTGCTACATGTAACTCCTCTCTTAGCATTATCTATACGTCAGTCAACCATCCCGGCCAGCTGTGCTGATCCCGAAGGTGGTATAATTGGGATCTCTCTTCCACCACTCAGCCAGCCATAAACTAAGCATACTGACTTCTATCTGTTATTATATCTTAAAGTACCTTCTGCTAAAACACAAATCTGAGCTACGGTTTGTCTCCCTTGGTAAGTAAAGAACTGATTTCTGCTCTTCCAAATCCAGCCTCTCATGATTGAGCCTTCACACCATGATAGACCGACTTAAGACATGTTCCTACCTCAACCCCCGGAACTCATCACCCTAGGATAAAACTGCAGACCCTCATCATGGCCTCTGACCTCTCAGAAGGGGCAGGCCAGGCTCTGACCACCTACCACAATCCGGGTGTGAATGTATGGCAGGAATACACAATGCGGCAACCTTTACACTTCCTGTCCCTCTGTCTGGAGCCTTCTCTAGACATTTGCGTAAGTTGTTTATTTCATCTAGGACTTTGAATAAATACTTCTTCAACCAATGGCTGTTCTAATGCACTCCAGTTATATTAGTTATCTATTTGATCTCTTCCCCTAGTTCTCCAATATCAGTGTATATCATGACACATTCTCCACAATATTTATTAAATAATTACATAAAGCCATTCATATCTAAATAAATCTGAACATATGGGTCTCATTGGCAGTGTTCAGGGCTCAAACAGTATGTTCTCCTATGACATATGTATCTCATATCTGTGCAAGTGAAATAAGGATATAACACTAAAAATATAGAGAATGAAGTCTTTAGCCAGACCATTCAGTTCCAATTCCAGCATCACTACCACATGTGCAACCTCGAAGCCATCTAGTAACACTATACATTACTTTCATCATTTATAACATAAAAATAACTCCGTCTGACTATTCAAAATATTGAATAAGTTGGGAATATGAAAACCAGTTTAAACAGTGACAGCTGCAAGAGGAAAGGACTCAGACATGTATAAAGGCAAGGCCCTCTTCTGATGCCAGAGATTGGATTTAGAGAGTGGATTTCAGCTACTGAAAGGTCAGATTAGCTGACCTTAATTATTCTACTTAGCAAAACTGTCCATGATAAAAACAGACCAAAGCAACTCTTAAGTATAAGCCAATTCTACAAAGGATATTGGTAACTAAGGAAACACACACACACACACACACACACACACACACACACACACGCACGTGCACACCCACACACACACACACACACGTAAGAAGCTACAAGGGAAAAATAAACAATACCAAAGCAACTAATCAAAGCAGTCTAGGGAAACAGTATGAAATGAAGAAAATAACAAGAACAAACACATCTGTTAAAAGAACTCTGAATATTAATGGTCTCAATTTGCCAGTAAAAAGATACATCCTAAAAGAATGGATTAACAAATAGGACACATACTTTTGCTGCCTCTCAGAACACCACCTTACCATCATGTACAGTACCATCTTAGGGTAGAAGGTATCACAAACAAATGAAAATAGAAAAGACCTGGCACAGGTTTTCTTTTACTAAAAAAAATTATTTAAAAAACATTTATTTATCTTAAAAAACCTATTTCTTTAGTGTGTGTGTGATATGTGACGGCCAGAGTGCACGCGTGGAGGACACAAGGCAGCCTGTGGAGGTCACTTATCTCCTTCTGCCGTGTGGGTCCTGGGATCAAACGCAGGTCATAGCAGGAGGTGTTTTTACCCACTGAAGCATTCACTGACCTGACTAGCTACTCTGGTATCTGACAAAAATACATTTGAAACCAGGTCATAACTAAGGCAACAATCCATCAAAAGCATATTGCATTTCTAAATACACATTCACCAAGTATAGGTGAACTCAATTTTATAAAGCAAACACTAAAAGATCTAAAGCTACAGATGATCTCTTACTCAATTATGTCAGAAGACTTCAACATCACATACTCACCAATAGAAAGGTCATCCAGAAAAAAACCAATGAGGAATATTGGAGTGAAATGACACTATAAATCAGAAGGATCTAAGAGAAATCTACAGAATATTTCACTCAATGATGAGAATACACATTTTTAGTTAGCAGGACCATGGAACTGTCTCCAAAGCAGGTCATATATTAACAGACAAATCAAGCCTTAACAAATATAAGAGAGCTGAATTTCATCCTGTATTCTCTCTGAACACAATGAAATAAAGCTAGGTAATAAGAAAAACTTCAGAAACTATGCAGACCCAGGAAGATTGAACCATATGCTGCTGAATGTTAAAAATGAGTCACTAAAAAAGTCGGGAGGGAAATAGAAAACACTGCTACAAATGAAGGAAAATGAAAACAGAGCATGCCAAGTCTATGGAACACAATGAAGGCAACCAGAGGAGGAAGTTAAACAGCACTCAACATCACGTCAAGAGTCAGAAAGAACTGAAACAAAAAATGCACAGATCTACTTTCAGGTTTTGGGAAAATGAGGACCGAGCCAACTCTAAAAGCAATGTACAGGGAGAAATAACAACGATCAAGGTAGAAATTAATGACATAGAAACAAACAATTATGGATCGAAGATCTTAACGTAAGACCTGATGCTCTAAAGCTGCCAGAGAAAAGAAGTACAGAAAACATGCTAACACGCGCGCATGGGTGAGGACTTTTTGGATGGGAGTCCGATACCAAAGGTAAAAAGAACGACAACTGATAGATGTGGTCTCATGACACTACAAAGCCTTACAGCACAGAAAACCATAAGTAAAAAGGCAGCCTACAAAATAAGAGTGCGTAAACCTTTAATCCCAACAGAGGCAGAGCCAGACCCACATGGCAGGAGGTGAGAACTGACTTCCACAGGCTGCATTTTTGAGTTCGAGGGCAGCCTGGTCTACAGAGTGAGTTCCAGGACAGCCAGGGCTACATAAAGAAGCCATGCTTCAAAAAGTCAAAAAAGGAAAGAGAGAGAGAGAGAGAGAGAGAGAGAGAGAGAGAGAGAGAGAGAGAGAAAGAGAAAGAGAAAAAGAGAAAAATCTTTGTCCATTTTATTTCTGACAGAGGATTAGCATTTTAGAATGTAGAAGAAACTAAAACTATGAAATATCAAGAAAATAACTCAATTAAAATTAGATTATGGAACTAAACAGTTCTTTTTAAAAAGAAAAAATACAAATAGCTAGAAAAAAACTTCAAAAGGTGCTCACCATGCTTAGCTTCAGGGAAATGCAGATTAAAGCTAGCACAGCATGCTAGCTCACCCCAGTCTAAATGGTTATGGTCAAGAATACAACTAAGAACAAATACTCATGTAGAAGTGAGGAGTGAGTGCCCTGTTAGACTGTTGGGAGGGTGTAAGCTACAGAGGCCACTTTGGGAATAAGACCCAAGATTTCTTAAATAAAAAAAGAAAATCAGATATAAAAAGACAATCGGACCCAGCTGTCACTCCAGGCTAAACAAACCCATACCCTACTTCAACACTTGCAGTTCAGTGCTGCCATGTCCATAATGGCTGGGACACGGAACCAGCCTCGGTAACCATCAACCGATAACAGATAATGACAATACAGGACATACACACAATGGAAGTCTCCATGGCTATAAAGAAAACGAAAGTCAGGTAATTTCAGGTAAATGGAAGGAAGTTGAAAATATTAAGCTGAGTGCCGGGAAAGACAAATGCTGCAGTGCTCTCCTATGAACCAGGCTTAGCTCTTTCGTTCTGTGTGTCTGGCATGGAATGCCTGTGGAGGGAGGTAATTAGCATGAGTCTGAGGGGTCAGGGGAATACAGGTCACATCACAGAAGAAGGTGGTGATACAAGGAGTGGAAAGGGTTAGACAGGGAACAGTAGTAAGAGGATAAGGGGACAGAAAGGTACAGGAAGCGGACAGATAGCCAAAATAAAGGGGATATGGAAAAAACACAGAAACCTACTATTTTCTAAGCCAATTTAGAAAATAAGAAAATACTTCATAGGGGGGTGCCTTGCATTACCAGATAATCTGCTCCCAGAAGCAATGAGACAATACACAAAAACCGGAGAGGCCTGTGTAGGCACTGTTAGTAAGGGAAGCCCCAGAGATTCCCAATGCAACACAGGCTCTTGCCTCTTGGTTGCCCACCAGAACTATGTGATAGGACCCTATTGCTGAAGACACCATGGACCTTAGTTGTGTGCAACATACAGAGAAATCAAGGTGGAACTGAGATGAAAACCTCCTTCCTGGTGGCTAGCTATCAAAGTATTAAAAGGTGAGCCTGTGTGCCTCCTCACGCGTGAGCCTGTGTGCCTCCTCACGCGTGAGCCTGTGTGCCTCCTCACGCGTGAGCCTGTGTGCTTCCTCATATATTGATGCCTGTCAAAGGAAAGCTTCAGAACACTGAAATATAAATACAGTTTTCCCAATGAGACTAAGAACAACATTTTGTTTTGGTGAAGAAAAAGGAAACACTAAGGCCCTACAAATAAAAGTAGTAAGATATGGTGAAAGGTCGTTTGTTCATCTGACATTTTAACGGATGAATTATAAAAAGCAACGGTGTGAAAAAATGCTGAGAAAATCTGTAAAAGCTACTTCACTCTCACTGTTCCTAAAGCTTCCGAAAGTTACATCCTTCTATTCAGACGATCTGAGACAGGGCGTTCACTCAAGCTGTCACCGGCTTTATACTATGCTTGCTTTTAAACTGTATGTTTCTTTTGTAGAAATTAGATGGAATTGGAGATCATTATATTACGCCAAATACATTAAACTCATAGAGATAAACATGACATGATTTCACATTGTGCTGGCTGGTCATATGTCAGCTTGACACATGACTAGAGTCATATGGAAGGAGGACTCTTACTTGAGGAAATGCCCCCATAAGATCTAGTAAGGCATTTTCTTACTTGTTCACGGAGGTCCCAGCCCATTGCAGGCAGAGTCAACACTGGGCTGGTGGTCCTGGGTTCTATGAGAAAGCAGGCTGAGAAGCCATGACAAGCAGGCCAGTAAGCAGCACCCTCCATGGCCTCTGCGTGAGTCCTGCCTCCTGGTTCCTGCCTTGTTTAAGATCCTGTCCTGACTTCCTTAATGATGAACAGTCTGGTGGGAGTTAAACAAACCCTTTCCTCCTAACTTGCTTATTGGTCATAGTGTTTTGTCAAGCAATAGCAATCATAACTAAAAAACACGTGGAAACTCTGTGTGTGTGTGTGTGTGTGTGTGTGTGTGTGTGTGTGTGTGTGTGTGTGTGTACATTCCCGCATATGCAAATATGACACATAAAAGTAACAGATGGACTATGAACAGGGAGGAAGTCAAAGAAAGAGAGCGGAGTAAGACAGTAATAGGTAGAAAGAGGACGAGGGATAAGAGCTGAGCCAATGTGAGGGAAGTAAAATAATATCGATCTAAATGTATGTATGTATGAGTGTACATACACATACATACACACATTATATATATATATTTCATTATATAATGAAACTCATCATTTCATACACCAAAAAATTAACACAAAAGTAATGTAATAAAGATAATTTCATAACTAATCCAAAATCTAATATCTAATTATATGAATTTAAAACATGCATATTTTAGGAAACAAAAATTATATTTTTAAGAAAAGAGAAATCAAGATATCCTCTACATGAAGTTCAGTGACATAAAATTTAGAAAACAATCATACCTCATCCGTGTTATAGATTATCTGGAGACCTGAGGAAATCATTTCCACCAGGTAAAGGAGAAAGAGTGAGACTGCATTTATCTGAAAACAAACAGCAACATTGAAAGGTTAGAGGACAGAATGAAAATATTATGCTATGAAATGGAATATACATGCTATCACTTTCTCCAATAGTGTCAGATAAAAACAGTATCTTCCCTATCACTATATTAAAGAGAAATGAACCTAATCTAGAACATGGAAGCCAGCCTTTTATATGAAATGCTAAAATCCCATATTCACTGTGCTGGTTAACAAATGACTGGGTCTGAGAAGGCTCTAAGGAAAATTCTGAGCATGGTTTCTGTAACATTTCTTTTGTTCAATTTTCCAATTAGGAGTCTAGAGTACTTCTTTTTGGAATACTTTCACCCCTGAGGAAGTAATATAATGACACCCACTTGAAATATATGTAAATGAAAAAGCTATTTAAGAAGCAAGACATCACACCTCCACCAACACACTATAAACAGTAAGGAGCACATCTCAAAAACAGTCTCATTCAGACAAAACAGAATTTATGGAAACAAAGGAACATGTTACCTACAGTCACTGATATGTTGTATAACTTAAAACTACTTATGAAAAAGTGTTATGAACACATGAAACTATTAGTCTATTAAACAGAGGTTTTATATGATCTAAACAAAAACAATGCTTCCTAATACAACCAGGAACGATTATGATAGAATATATAAGAATCTCACATAAAGCACTGGGAAAGTAAAGCCTCCAATACTGGACTCGTTTTGAGTGATGATTAACTTTTAATGTCAACTTGACTAGACACAAGGGCAGCTAGTAAAACACTGTCTCCAGATGTGGAACAAAAAGGCAGAGAGAGTACAAATTCTTGCTTTCTCTGCCAGAGCAGGACACTCATCTTCTGGCTTCAACGTACGCTCTATGTTCTCAATTTGGGAGTTCCAGAGCTCACACATCATTGCACCCTTTCCCAGCTTTTGGTCCTTTAGCCTCCAACTGAGAACCAGACTGTCAGACTTAGAATGGACTTCACTACTGGAATCCTTACAATCCTTGTAAATAGTCTGTTGTAGAACTTAGCATCAATGATCATGTGACCAGCCAGGTGGAATGGTGTATGCCTATAATTCCACACTTGGAAGGCAAGGTTCAGTTACACGGTGAGTTGTACCTCGTGAGACCTTATTTCTCAAAAGAGATTTAAAAAGTTACATGAGCCATTTCCCTAAATAATCCCCTCAGACAGTCAACTTGAACGTGCCTGGTCTCAAGCATGTCTGTCCTTCTTGCCCTTCCTTCCCACTGCTGCCTTAACTCTGAAACCATTTGCGAATATATCTTTGGTAATCAAAGAAGCCAGCAGCAAAAGAGTCTCAAACACCCTCTCTTATATGATTGCATTTAAACTTGAAATATGAAGAATAGGCTATCCATAGAGGTATAAAATGAAACAGAGGTTGCTTAGGAAACTTCAAGATGAACACAGAGTAGCTAACTTTGCTTTGAGTTTGAGAATGAAGAACTGTTCTAAACTTCAATATGGCAAATGCTTCACAACTCAGAATATGCTAAAAACACATAATGGTATATCTCAAATAAATAAACTACATGGTATTCAAGTTATATCTCAATAAAACTGCTATTCAATAAATAAAATTTAAGAAAAATTATGTCAGGATACTGCAAACCTGACTTAAAAAGTAAAAGTAAGCAAGGTATAGTCTGTGCTTCCATGTGAAGGTTATCACTCCCTAAGGCACTGGTGCTCCGTGTTCCCCTAACTTACCTCTAGTTTGCACTGAGTAACAACAAGAACTTGGGGCAGAAAATAACTGGTTCCTTTCAAATCCATGGACAAAAAGAAGTGTGCTAGTGGGGCTCTGTGAAAATGGGGATAAAGAGGACTGCTAGGTGGCTCGGGGTATAATTAAACAGGAGGAATAACTTTAAATGTTCTTAACATACCAGGTTAGCTATTGTTGACAAAAATGGAGTATTTGAAAATAACTATTAAGAAAGACTTAGAATGTCTGCTATATCAAGAAATTTTAAATGTTTAAGATTGATATGCCAATTATCTTGATCTAATCATATCTATTTATTGACATTACATACCCCATGAATATACAGAATACCTATCAATAAATAATTTTTATTATACATATTCCCACCCAAGAATTAAAATTATAAATATGAACAAAAAGAAAAAAATATAATTCTATTCTTTAGAGAGACTGCTCTTTTGATGTAAGCTCTTTGAACTCCTTAAGCCTTCTTATAATTTTAGTAATCCTAAGGATGTAAACTTTATTACACTTTAGCTCTTTGTCCATATGCATGCACACGCAGCATGGTACTTGAGCGGAGGTCAGAGGTCAGACTTCTGGAGCTGGTCCGCTCCTTCCCAGGTCA
This sequence comes from Uromys caudimaculatus, assembly GCA_028551405.1. Classification (NCBI taxonomy): domain Eukaryota; kingdom Metazoa; phylum Chordata; class Mammalia; order Rodentia; family Muridae; genus Uromys; species Uromys caudimaculatus. The sequence goes on along the minus strand of CM052707.1, from coordinate 16,999,628 downwards.
CCAGGCTGGATGACAGGTACCCTTTATGCACTAAGCCATCCCGCTAAAACAAAGTTAATTTGTTTAAAGGAAAATGAAAGTTGTACATCTTTCTTTTTTTTTTTAATTTTTTGAAACTTTATTTACATTTCCATTGTTTCCCTCTTTCCAGGTCTCCTCTTTGGAAACCCCCATCCCCTCCCCTCCCCCGCCTCTGTGAGGGTATTCCCCCTCCCACCCACCCGCCCACCCCCTCCCGTCTATCCACCTTGACATTCCCCTTTACAGTTGTACATCTTTTGATTTTAATAATCTGTAATAAAGTTTTTAGAAAATGCATTTAACTCAATCATTAAAAACAAAGAAACAAACAAGCAAAGTGCTTTTTGTGTTTGGAGACAACATATTAGAGTTTGGATTTATAAACAAGCTTTTATTTCTGTAGGTATGCTTTTACCTTCTAAGTAGAAATAATAATACAATCCACTCAACTGATTCATTAATTCAATAAGATATTTACGAGAGGGTGGAGAACTATAAAAAGAAGAAACTCCAACTGGAAAGATAGCTCAACGGGTAAAGTGCTTGCCATGTGTGAGGATACACATGATGACCTCCAGAACCCAAGCTGGGTGTGGGGGCACCCTCTTGTAACGCCAGTGCTGGGAGACACAAGATAGACAGGATTCCTGGGACTCACAGCTAGCCAACCTCATCTAGTTAGTTAACATTAAACCACTATCTCAAAATAAGTGGGACAGTATCCAAGAAACTAAACTGTAGGCTGGCCTCTGGCCTCTATATGCACTTATGTACATGTACTACACACACACACACAGACACCACATACATGTGTGTGTGTGTGTGTGTGTGTGTGTGTATATATATATATATATATATATATATATACATATATACACACACACACATATGCACATATATACATATATATGCTCTTTGTCCATATGCACACCCATAAAGCACGGTCTATGAGTGGAGGTCAGAGGCCATAATTCTAGAGTACATATGTATTTGTATGCATATATAAGTATATGTATATATGTATATATGCATGTGCCTGCACACATGTAAGTGTATGTATACACATTAAGTGCACCTGCACACATACAGAAAAAACACTTCTATTCAGTAAGAAATATATGATTAATGAGTACCTTATTTCAAAATAGCAGAACACCGGTAAACAAAAAGAAAATCTATTAAGAACAAATAGTGTATATAATATTTATATTTTACAAAAAAGTCATAGAATATACAACTTAAAATACACAAATGTAGGGACAATAAAAAATAAAAAAAAATTCTATGGTGCATTCTTATACGTATAGAACTTAACAAAACACAAAATTGTTGTGTCTCAAAAATGTTTGTGATAGCCCCACAGAAGTGTTTAGCCTTATTGAAAATTGATATACAAAAAAAAAAAAAAAAAATGACCCACCAAACCTTCTAAATAACTGTTATACCCCTGTTGATTGCCTTTTGTTTCCAAGTGTAGAAATTCTTTTAAATATATAAAGAGCTTTAATTACTGAAGGAAGAGTAGGTGTCTACCTTCTAAAGAGAAATAACCATTACTCCACGGTCCATTTTATATCCAATGACAGTAACTCCTTCAGCCTTATCAGTTACGAATGAACTTTCTTTTCCATTTCAGGGTCCATTTACACTATTTTGAAGGAAGTGATGAAATTCACTTTAAAAAAAGGTATAAGCTCTAGGAGGGGAACCAGGAAGGGGACAACATTTGGAATGTAAATGAATAAAATAGTTTTAAAATAAGTGTAAGCACCTTCAAATATGCCAGGATATGGAATGTAAATAGTAGAAAAATAAATCTTTAACTGTTCTTTTACCTGAAGATGGCCATACTCTTCAGAGCTGAGCAACTCATCCCCGGTGTGCACACTGAAAACAGAGTGAAGACACGTGGTGGGCCGGGGATCTTGCTTAAACTGCTGGACCTAGAATCAGAGAGGCGGTGTGAATGACATCATTCACAGACTCATCTAACATTGAGACCGCTACTTTTCAAGCAATTCTTTTCATAAGGAGAGCTAAAGCTCATGAGGCCCAACTTGGTAGACTGAACACAAGTGCCGAGTGATATTCACAGCACTGAGTTCTAATGACGTAGGGAGTGTGTAAGCATGGCTGTGACAACGTACTGAGTATTACTTGTTTGAGGGTTTTTTAAACATTTCATTTATTTATAGTGTGTGTGTGCATATGTGTGTATATATATGTGTAGGTATGTACCTCACATGATATTGAAGGTTAGAAGACAACTTGTAGGAGGCAGTTCTCTCCCTCCATCATGTGGGGCCCAGGGACTGACATTAGACATTAGGTCACCAAGCTTGGTGGGAGGCCTTTTTACCTGCTGAGTCACCATGCCAGCCTGTCTTATTTAATTATGAGTGAAATCTATGTTTTCTATATCTAACAGGGTTCCAATGACTGTACTTAACTATACAATTAATTGGAAATGCTCAATATGACAGTGGAATTGAAAAGTAGTTTAGACTATATTCTAATACAGTTCAGTATCCAAATTCAGATTCTCTTCTCTTCCCTGAGGATAACACACTTTACCTATGGGACTGCAAATATGTTTTCATTTCTCCTACATATATAATTACCGGAATAACAATTCTGTGAAGATATAGAGCATATTTTTATTTACTAATTAAATATAATTTGTTTTTCTTTTTCTTTTTTTTTCAGTTGGCTCTCTCTTACTATGTTGGCCAATCTGGTCTCAAAAAGCTGAGAGGATATACTTTTCAAGAGTAGCCAGGATTATAGGCCAATGTTCCCGCCTTAACCATTGTAGATTACAAAGTATAAATTCTAAAATAGCCAACAGATAACTCCAAAGACAAAAATATCCATCCTCTTTCAGGGCCTGCTCAACTGAACTGTAGTAGCATTTACTGATGCCAATGATGCACCAAGTATAAGAAAAGATTAATGAAAACAAACAGATGACATAGAGCAAGAATTTTCTTCTCTTCCCAAAGAGTTCTGCTAATACAGACAAGTTTGTGTTCCAACCTTAGCCAATTCAGTTGAGGACACGTGATCATGTTCTTATCTCTTTCAAATTCTCATCCTTAAAAACTCATCTGAGCTAAATGTGGTGGCATACACCTTTGATCCCAGCTCTTGGGAGGCAGAGGCTAGTAGATTGTGAATTTAAGGCCGACCTGGTCTACATAGTGAGTTCCAGGACAGCCAAGGTTAGACAGTAAGACCCATTATCAAAACAAAGAGCCAACTAAAGAACTAACCAACTAACTAACAGACAAAAAGTCAAAACCCCTATCTGCTAGAGCAGGAGAGCTGTCCCTGTCCCTCATCTACTGCAACACTCAGGAGAGCAGGTCCTGCACCTTGCCTGGGCAGCATAGTAGTTCTGGCCCTGAAATTGAGGGTTGCAGGTGAGCTAGCCCCAAGGGTCTGAGCATGGGAGAACTGGCCCCGCAAACTGTCTGTCATGTGGCTGTGTGGGCAAGGGAGAGATTCCCTCCAGCACACTCACCACTTACCACCTACTGCAGGTGGGAGAGCTTGCCCTCTTACCATGAGAGCAGGAGATACCCCTGCCTCTCATCGGTAGCAGAAGAGCTGACTTTGAATGTAGGAGTTGCAGGTGAGCCAGCCTTGAGGGTATGAGAGTAGAAGACCCAGCCAGCTGACCAGCTTAAACATCTCTCAGGTCTAGATCCAGGGCTTTGAATTGGCCCACCCCAACATCTACCCATTGATGACTGCTGGAGTGCATGAAGGTCTGGTCCTACAGATCCAAAACTACAGGATCTCCATGACATAGGGCACCAACAGGATCTGGTGAGGATCCAGTACTGATAGAGTAGCAGAAGCCCAGAGCCTCAGATCAGGTGAGTCATTGCAATGAACATTGGCAAAGAAGCATGGACAAATGGTATGCTATGACACACTCTAGGGGTTGGTTGGTTGGTTTGTTTTCCTGTCTTATGGGGGAGGTTGAGGGTGGATACAAGAGAGGGAGATGAATAGGATTGGGGTGCAAGATGCAAAATTGACAAAGAAATAATAAAAAGTTAAAAACAAAACAAAATATAAAACAAAACAACAACAACAAGAATCCTATCTGCTAACCCAATCTACAGAAAGGGGGAAAAATAGTCTTCCCCTGGCAAAAGGACACTAATTAGTGCCATACCAAACATACACACAAGTAACATAATACAGTCTGAACAGGTAATACTTGTGTATTTATAAATATATATGTGAGGTCTCAGGCTGTCCAAATATCCAGAAATTAACTCAAACTGGATTTTGGGCAGTTAGATAAAAGCTAGCATTCCTAGGGAAGTTATAAAACTGGCTCCCAACTACCAAAAGGAGTCACTTCCCTAACCTCTGCCCGCAGGAACACAGGGTCAGTTCCACGGGCTTGTACCTGTGTCTGCACATCAGTGCTGACCCTGGCCCCCAGGCTGGCTCAGTCCTCACTCACCAGTACCCTTTATACACTTTATACTAGCACGGGGGCTTCTGACAGCCCTAGGCTTCCCTCCTCCCAGATGCCCATTTGTTCTCTTTATAAGGGCAAGTTTACTCTTACCACTCCTCTCCCTCCTCTACTCTCCCTCTCCTCTCTCCCTCTGCCCCTCTCCTGCCCCCTCTCTCTCCATCCCCCAGCTCCAACTTTTACCCCCACTTACTCTGTCTCTTTATCTTACTCGCTCTTTCTATTCTCTATCTCTTGCCATCTCACGATGTCCACTAGTCTTCTGCTTCCCTAGTCCTGGTTTTGTCCAGTCTGTCGGCCATGTGCAATCTCTTCTTCCTCTCTCTGCATTGGATACTTCCAGATGCCTCTGGATCTTTTCCCTCTTCTGCCCACAGTAAAAACTTTCCCCTTAATGGAGTGATTAAGTTGGTATACACATATGTATATATGTATATAAGTATGTAACAGCAATTAATGAAAAATAGAGGCTAAGGATCTGAAAGACGGCAAAGGGTAGATGGGAGGATTTGGAGGGAGGAGCAGGAAAAGGGAGATGATGCAATTATAGGAAGATGTCAACAACATAAAAGAAATTGAGAAGGTTAGGCTGACTCTGTAACAGGCCTCAATTGGCAGTTCAGGCAAGTCCATGCAAGTCTAGGCCTCAGAAGCTGCCCCGATACCTGGCCTGAGGCAAGGACAATAGGTCAGCAACACTTTCCAGACGTCCTCAGATACTTCCTTAGTAACCGTTTCCAGATCTCAATTTCTAGCCATATGCCCCAGTAATGGAATGTCCCTAGAGATGGAGCAAGATAAAGGTCACCTGCCTCAGACTCTCCTAATAGCTTTAAATCAGGTCTTCAAGCTCTCTATCTTGGTAATGGGAGACCCCAGCATGCAGGACTTCTGCAGAATAAAACACTCTTTGTGTTTACATACTATTTGAGTCCGGGTGTCATTCTTCAGCATATCATGGACCCTTACAAAATAATCTTTAAAATAAACTACCTGAAAAGGGCATTTTTGTAATCCCAGTCAATCACCTACCCTAGATTTCTGTGTAGTGTGGTTACTTTCCATTACTTCTGTCTTATATTCTTTGTCTGACTCTTCCTGTGAAGCTAAAGCAGACATTTTCTTTCTTTACCAGCTCCTGGATCCTCAGGTACTCCCTGTGACACAAGTGAGAGAAGCATACTGCTGTTGCTCATAAGTCCCTTTCAAAGATATTGGAGATGGCTAATCAGGCACTTCCTGATACACTCCAAGATGGCTTCAGGATGGGGAGGTGGTTGTCAGAGGAAACAAAAGAGGACTGACATCTGGCTTTTCAACCCCATAAGGACTCTACTGGGGAAAGCAGACAGCAGCTGGAGATGAAGTTAATACCAATGGCCAGAGATTTCCTAAATCTCATGTTCTACTCCCCAGTAAACCTCTTGCATTAGATCTGTTGCCTGGAGTGGTCTCGGAGTGGCACACCTTGGCCCAGACCTCCCAGGGCACCTTTGGCCATTTAATCCTAACAATACTGTTTTCTGAAGTCACAGGCAGTTTTAAAGAACTGAGCCTTCAGCCTTTGGCATCTACAGTAAGTCCAGGTAGTTGCTGGTAAAACTGAGTTGAACAGCAGAATGCTGGATATCTCAAAATGAAGGTTTGCTTGATGTGAAGCCCCCATCACTTAGTCTGAGAAATGAGGTGAATAGAGAAGAGGTCCCCTTTGTTCATGCTAGAAGCTATGTTGTCCAAGATGGTAGCCACTTTTTATAATAACTAATCAAATTACAAGGAATTAAAATCATAGAAGCGATAGCCAATGAGCACCAGGAGAAAGCTACCCTCCCAGGAGCGTGGAAAAGCCGTGAGTGGGGTTAAGGGGAGCAACACTGCTCACCGAGGCCCGCCCGGAACCAGAGGGACACAGGGCCTGAGGAGAACTTGGGGACAGGAAAGCTCTGAACCTTCCAGTTTCCATCTGTGGGTGGAGACCTCTGCCTGGGCCACCAAGGGTCTCTGCCTGGAGATCTCAGCCTGGGCCACAGGGTTCCAGGAGAGAGCTGGTATCCCAGAAGTGCTGACACACCTTTGAGCACAGGCAAAACCACCACTTCTGTTCAAACTCACTGGATCAAGAGGGACCCTTGCAGAGCCATCAGGACAGAGGAACCAAGCGACAGCTGGGGACAAGATCCTTCTGATTCCATTCTGCAGCCCAGAGCTGGCCCTGTGCCACAGCTCTCCAAACCCAAACACCTCTCAGACAGAGCTGATCTTCAAGGAGTATTGACACAGAGGCCAGCAGGAGGGGCAAGCCACAGCCAGACAGAGTAAGACCAGCTAAGATTAGAGTTAACAAGATGGCAAAAGGCAAGCTTAAGAACATAAGGAACAGAAACCAAGGCTACTTGGCATCATCAGAACCCAGCTCTCCCACCACAGCAAGCCCTGGATACCCCAACACACCAGAAAAGCAAGATTCAGATTTAAAATCATTTCTCATATTGATGATAGAAGACTTTAAGAAAGAAATGAATAACACCCTTAAAGAAATACAAGAGAACAGAGATAAACAACTAGAAGCCTTTAAAGAGGAAACACAAAATTCCATTAAAGAATTACAGGAAAACACAATAGAACAGACGGAATTACAGGAAAACACAATCAAACAGATAAAGGAAATTCACAAAACTATCCAGGAGCTAAAAATAGAAATAGAAACAATAAAGAAATCATAAAGGGAGACAACCGTGGAGTTAGAAAACCTAGGAAGAGATCAGGAGTCATTGATGCAAGCATCACCAACAGAATACAAGAAATAGAAGAGAGAATCTCAGGAGCAGAAGATACCATACATAACATTGCAAAAAGCCTCTAACCCAAAACATCCATGAAATCCAGGACACAATGAGAAGACAGAACCTAAGGATAATAGGTATCAAAGAGAGTGAAGATTCCCAACTTAAAGGACCAGTAAATATATTCAACAAAATTGTAGAAGAAAACTTCCCTAACCTAAAGAAAGACATGAACATAAATATACAAGAAGCTTACAGAACTCCAAACAGATTGGACTGGAAAAGAAACTCGTCCCGTCACATTATAGTGAAAACACCAAATACACAAAACAAGGAAAGAATATTAAAAGCAGTAAGGGAGAAAGGTCAAGTAACATATAAAGGCAGACCTATCAGAATTACACCTGACTTCTCACCAGAGACTATGTAAGCTAGAAGATCCTGGGCAGAACCCATACAGACCCTAAGAGGACACAACTATCAGCCCAGGCTGCTATACCTAGCAAAACCCTCAATTACCATAGATGGTGAAACCAAAATATTCCATGACAAAACCAAATTTACACAGTATGTTTCCACAAACCCAGCCCTACAAAGGTTAATGGATGGTAAACGTCAACTCAAAGAGGGAAACTACACCCTAGAAAAAGCAAGAAAGTAATCTTTCAACAAACTCAAAAGAAGATAGCAACATAAAAGTAAAAATAACAGAAAAAATAACAGGAACCAACAATCACTATTCTTTAATATCTCTTAACATCAATGGACTCAATTCCCCAATAAAAAGTCATAGACTGACAGACTGGATCCATAAAGAGGACCCAGCATTTTGCTGCATTCAAGAAACACATTTCCGTGATAAAGACAAACACTACCTCAGAGTAAAGGCCTGGAAAACAATTTTCCAGGCAAATGGTCCAAAGAAACAGGCTGGAGTAGCCATTCTAATATCAGACAAAATCAACTTTCACCCAAAAGTCATCAAAAAAGATAAGGAAGGACACTTCATACTCATCAAAGGAAAAATCTACCAAGAAGAACTCTCAATTCTGAACATCTATGCTCCAAATGCAAGGGCAGCCGAATTCATAAAGGAAACTTTACTAAAGCTCAAAGCACACATTGCGCCTCAACAATAATAGTAGGCAATTTCACCACCCCATTATCAATGGACAGATCTTGGAAACACAAACTAAACAGAGACACAGTGAAACTAACAGATGTTATAGACCAAATGGATTAAACAGATATCTATAGAAAATTTCATCCTAAATCAAAAGGATATACCTTCTTTTCAGCACCTCATGGTACCTTCTCCAAAACTGACCATATAATCGGTCACAAAACAAACCTCCACAGATACAAGAAGATTGAAATAATCCCATGCCTCCTATCAGATCACTACGGATTAAGGCTGGTCTTCAATGGCAACAATAACAACAGAAAGTCCACATACACATGGAAGCTGAACAATGCTCTACTCTATGATAACTTGGTCAAGGAAGAAATAAAGAAAGAAATTAAAGACTTCCTAGAATTTAATGAAAATGAAAGTACAACATACCCAAACCTATGGGACACAATGAAAGCAGTGTTAAGAGGAAAACTCATAGCTTTGAGGGCCTCCAAAAAGAAACTGGAGAAAGCATACACTAGCAA
>CM052707.1:16922854-16990167 GCA_028551405.1 Uromys caudimaculatus | reverse complement strand
AGAGCAATTCTCAAATTCATTTGGAACAACAAAAAACCCAGGATAGCAAAAGCTATTCTCAACAACAAAAGAACTTCTGGGGGAATCAGCATTCCTGACCTCAAGCTGTACTACAGAGCAGTTATGATAAAAACTGCATGGTATTGGTACAGTGACAGGCAGGTAGATCAATGGAATAGAATTGAAGACCCAGAAATGAACCCACACACCTACGGTCACTTGATTTTCAACAAAGGAGCTAAAACCATACAGTGGAAAAAAGACAGCATTTTTAACAAATGATGCTGGTTCAACTGGCGGTCTACATGCAGAAGAATGCGAATTGATCCATTCCTATTTCCCTGTACAAAGCTCAAGTCCAAGTGGATCAAGGACCTCCACATAAAACCAGATACACTGAAGCTAATAGAAGAGAAAGTGGGGAAAAGCCTCGAACACCTGGGTACAGGGGAAAAGTTGCTGAACAGAACACCAATGACTTCTGCTCTAAGATCAAGAATCGACAAATGGGACCTCATGAAATTGCAAAGCTTCCGTAAGGCAAAGGCCACTGTCAATAGGACAAAACGGCAACCAACCAATTGGGAAAAGATCTTTGCCAATCCTAAGTCCAATAGAGGTCTAATATCCAACATATACAAAGAACTCAAGAAGTTAGACTCCAGAAAACCAAATAACCTCATCAAAAAATGGGGAACAGAGATAAACAGAGAATTCTCAACTGAGGAAAATCGCAGGGCTGAGAAGCACCTAAAGAAATGCTCAACATCCCTAGTCATCAGGGAAATGCAAATCAAAACAAGTCTGAGATTCCACCTCACATCAGTCAGAAAGGCTAAGACCAAAAACTCAGGTGACAGCAGATGCTAGCGAGGATGTGGAGAAAGAGGAACACTCCTCCATTGTTGGTGGGATTGCAAGCTGGTACAACCACTCTGGAACTTGAAAATATCATCCTGAGTGAGGCAACTCAGTCACAAAAGAACAAACTTGGTATGTACTCACTGATAAGTGGATATTAGCCTAAAAGTTTGGAATACCCAAGTTTCACTTCACAGTAACCCCTGGACTGAGAGTGAGGTCCCAGATGGAGGAGTTGGAGAAGGGACTGAAGGAGCTGAGGGAGTTTGCAGCCCCAGGGAGGGAGCAACAGTGTCAAGTGGCCTGACCGCCCCCCTCTCCCCCCGGTCCTCCTGGAGGCTGGACCACCAACCAAAGAATACACATGGAGGGACCCATGATTCGGACCACATATGTGGCAGAGGTGGGCCTTGTTGACCCTCAGGGGGAGGAGAGGCCCCAGTAAAGGGGAATGTCAAGGTGGGAATATGGGAGTGGGTGGGCGGGAGGTGGAATTCCCTCATAGAAGTGGGGGAGTGGGAGGGGATAGGTGGTTTCCAAAGAGGAGACCTAGAAAGGGGGAAACATTGGAAATGTAAATAAAGTATCAAAAAAAAAGAAAAGAAAAGAAAAGAAAGCAGGCTGAGCAAGCCAGAGCAAGCAAGCCTGAAAGGAACATCCCTCCATGGCCTCTGCATCAACTCCTGCTTCCTCAACTGCTTGAGTTGCAGTATTGACTTCCTTTGGTGATGAACAGCAGCATAGAAGTGTAAGCTCAATAAACCCTTCCTTCCCCCCCAAAAAAGAAAAGAAAATCACATAAGCTTTCTGGCCATATTTTAATTGCTCCATAGCCACATGATGCAAATGTATATGTTCAATATTCACACAAACATTTCTATCATGACAGAAAGTTCTATTCTAGGACTGAGAGACCTGTTGCCATGCCCCTGCACAAATATGTCTAAAGTCAACAAAATGTAAATCAGGATTAATCAGGAAGATATCAGGACTGAGTCATGAGGAATATGCTATGAAACGCAGTCTCTTGGTCATGACACGGTCACTGCTCTTATGAATTCTCAGCAGCTACAATTTCAAAGTCCCCACTAATTGGACTCATGGGTTAAAAAAAAACAGAAACAGAGAAAAGGAAGTAGGTGGGCCAGGAAACATGTCTAAGTGGTTAAGAGCACTGGCTTCAATCCCCAGCACACACTATCTGTAACTCAAAGCCACAGGATCCAATACTCTCTTCTGACCTCGAAGAGAACATTAGGCATATATGCAGAAATGAACATATATGTAGACAAAACACTCATACAGATAAAATAAATAAGGTTTTCAAGTAGAGGACATAGAATAGGGGTGAGCATGTCGGAGTGGATATGATCAGAACACATTATATGTACAAAACTGTCAAAGAATAAGAGAAAGTCTGTTAAAAATTACAAAATAAGGAGATGATGGGGATTCTACTTTCCATTTACAAAGTAGCTGAGGAACTCAGAAAAGGTGGACATTCTGTTCTCACACAACAGAAGCAATAGCCTGGAACCACATAACCAAAAGTCACACCTTTCTTACTGCCATGATTATTATCTCAAATAAATGAACATTACTCTAGACTCTAACGAAAAATATGGCTGAACTGTAACAAAATTCATGCCCATGGTCCTAGTATTTTCCGTTCCTGAACCTGAGGAACCACTTCTCAGAAGATTTCCCTCACCGCATCTAGTCTTCTCTCAACCCCAGCTGAGTTTTCAGCCCTGGCAGTCAGTATCTGTGCCCTCATAAAGCATACCAAGTTTGACATCCACAATTTCTCACTTGACATATATTCCAGGAACAGCCCCTTGAGAGTCTTCAAGGAACTCTCCAACTTCCCTATGAGATTCACAAGCCAGGCTTTCATAATCTACATTTCTCTCAATACTTTTGTCTTCCAGTTCCTCAAAGAACAGCTCATTAAAACCTGAGCACTCAGGGGCGAAGCTGGCCAAAAGCAGCAAATGCTTCCAGAGTCCTCTCCTAAACATGGTGAGGTCTAACACATCAATAACCTCACTCTCTGGTAACTATTTCTGACCTCGTTTATTCTTGTGGTATTCTGGTATAACATGACAGAAACCAAGTTGGTGGAGGGGAGATGGGTTTATTTACCTTACAGGTAGGTTACAGTCCAACATTGAGAGAAGTCAGGACAGGAAACAAGAAACAGGAAACAAGAAGCAAAAATTGAAGCAGAGACCATGAAGGAATTACTGTTCAGCCCCCTGTTCTCCGTAGCTTGTTCATCTTGCTTTCTTATATAGCCAAAGACAGCATCCCTAGGTGTGACGATGCCCACAGTGGGCTGGGCCCTACCACATTAATCATTACATACAGACCAAACTGAGGTAGGCAATTCGATTCCTCAATAGAGACTCCTCATGCCAAGTGATTCTATTTGTGTCAAGCTGACAACTAACCAGTACACCCATTTAAATAGGGATCTAACAGGACAAGGTTTTATCAGGTTAATGAAGTCACTGCTGCAGCTGACATGATGATGTTTGTCATTTGTCTTCAAGACATGCAAGAACCCAGCAGGAGAGTTTATTTCTACCCACTGTGTCAGGGGAAAACTAACCGCTCAATGATTAAAGATGTTCTCAGGGGAAGGTATATAATAGCTTTGAATTTCAAAGCTGTTAAAAGACAAGCAATTTAAGATTTCAGAAAAAATATTCAAATTCTGTAAGCTTTGAAAATTAATGGGGTATGCTGTATGTCAACTTCAAACAAAATGTACTCTTGAAAACAGTCAAGAAACAAACTACGTTAATTAGTATTTTATAGGCTACTTAGCATTTGCCAAGTAAAGATCAAGAAAATGATTAGAGCAAATTTTTCTAAACTATATCTGTCAGAATTTTATTTTCCTTGTATTATGAGTAAACTGCTTATTTGGGATAGTTAGTTTGTCATCCATTCTTAATTTATAACCGTAAAACACGCATCTAGAGGAAAATAATCATCCCATCCTTTAACTGTTCTGGAAGAAGAAATTTTACAAAATGTCAGTGTATTTCTAATTTAATCAAAACTACTAAGCAGCATTTTAAATGAAAATGAAGCACAAGGCATAACCACTGTAAAGACCTCCAAACTAACTAACTGCACATCAGCTGTGAAGCTCTGTGTGTTCTCCACAAGAACGATGACAAAGGAGCTGTCTTCTGGGGTTCTACTGCTGTGATGAAACACCAATGATCAAAAGCAACTTGGAGAGGAAAGAGTTTATTTCATTTACACTTCACATCACGGTCAACAGAAAGTCCAGACAGGAACCTGGACACCAGAGCTGGTGCAGAGACCATGGAAGAGTGCTGCTTATTCACTTGCTCCTTGTGGCCTGGTCAGCCTGTTTTCTCACAGAACCCAGGACCACCAGCTCAGGTGGTTCCAACCTCAGTGAGCTAAGCTCCCCATATCAGTCACTAACTAAGAAAATGCACCACAGACTTGCCTACAGGCCAGTCTGATGGGGGCACTTTCTTAATTGGGCACTTTCTTAATAATTTTCCCAAATAATTCTAGCTTGTGTCAAGCTGACATAAAACTAGCCAGGACAAGAGCAAACAGAATATTAGGAAGACATTAATAAACCAATAGCCCAGACAAGATAATAAAACACAAAATGATAGCCGGGCAGTGGTGGCGCACGCCTTTAATCCCAGCACTTGGGAGGCAGAGAGAGACAGATTTCTGGGTTCGAGGCCAGCCTGGACTACAGAGTGAGTTCCAGGACAGCCAGGGCTACACAGAGAAACCCTGTCTCGAAAAACCAACAACAACAACAACAACAACAACAACAACAACAAAAACCCACAAAATGATACTGTTTTATATCCTACAAATCAAGGACAATTCTATGCAATCATGTCAACTTCGAATAAATGTAAAATATCTTTTAGCTAGTGTTTTTACAAGAACACCAAGAAGCAAGTTCCATTGAAAGAAGAAAAGCTTAGACTTTCTAGATTATGAATTTACTTCAGAAGATGAAGAACATAAAGTTTGACGCCAAACAGCAAATTCATACTACAAATATGCTTTAATAGGAAAAAAAGGTGAAAAGATAATTTATTTCACCATTTAAAGGTCTAGAAATGAGCTTGCCACCAACCCAGACCCTGAATCATGATGAAAGGTGAGAATTGATTCTGGTCAGGTGTCTTCTGCCCTCTACACACACACACACACACACACACACACACACACACACACACACACACACAAATAATAAACACAAGCTCATAGCAGAAGAGATAACTCAGCAGGTAAAGGCACTTTGGCTAAGCAACCTGAGTTTCATTCCTCTGCCCAGTCTAGTGGAAAAATAAGGACTTCTGCAAGTTGTGCTCTGGCCTTCACACATGCGTACGGGCACACACATGCAATAAAACAATATTCACACTTTCATAGATTCATGAAGAAATGGCTCATCCAGCAGGAAGACAAATAATAAGAAGTATGAAGTTTAGATTACTTTTCTCCTACTCTTACCACTATGCTGGTTTCAAACTGAAAAGAAAACCTAGGATCGTTTGTCAAGAGCCTTAACAAAGAATTACCTACATCAGGCTGGCCTGTGGGTGTTGAGACCTGCCCCACCGGCATAGCTGTAGCCATTTTGCTCCATGCTCACCAGCTATTTCATAATATTGCTCTAATATGCCTACTAGACATTGAAGCAGAAAAATAACTTGACTCAGAGCAGGGTCATGCTGATCACATATCCTGTTATGTTCTGTATGTTATGAAGTTTGTTAATCTTAAGAAATTCCACAATCACAAGCTTCACTTAGGACCCATCAAGCTAAAGATCAATATGAACTTTTAAGTCTAAAATGGCTTGAGCGGGGCCGACCAACCACTCAGCAGCGCTTCATGCACTTGCATGTAAGCTCATTGTGGTTTGTGCGGTTTTAGCCTTTATAAGCTCGCCCTGAGAAATGTTTGGCACACAGCTCTCAGCTCTTGAGTTTGAAGCTGTCAATCAGTCTTTTGGTGTGTGTTCAATAAACCATCCCTGTCTAACTGGTATCGGTGTTTGTATGATTTGTGGGGAGGCTCCTGAACTCCAACAGTGGGAATATCTGTACGGGACTGCCTTTATTTCTAATTGCAGTAGGAAGACTCAACACACTGGAGGCAGCACCATCCTGTAGACAGGGGTCTGAACAGCATGAGAAGAAAGCTAGCTGTGTGAAACCAATAGGAAAGGGAGGGAGTATTCTCTTGGCTCTTGACTGTGGGCATGGTTTGACTTGTTGCTTGACTTCCTGCCTTGACGTTCCCAAAATAAAGGACTATAATTTGGAACTGACAGCCAAATAAACCCTTTTCTCCTCCAAGTGGCTTTTGTCGAGATATTTTATCACAGAAAACATACATAAAAGTAAAACAACTACCTTCATCAGAACAGCCGGTGGCTGCCTGAAACAGGTCTGTAAGATCCAGCCTGTTTCTGGGCTTGGTGACCCACACATTTAATCTCAGCACATGGGAGGTATGTACAGATGGATCTCTGTGAGATAGAGGCCAGCCTGGTCTACAGAGTGAGTTCCAGGACAGCCACACTACACAGAGAAACCCTGTCTCAAAACAAAAAGTAAATAAACAACAAAAAGAAGGTCCAGCCTGTCACCTTTTCCTCTTCTGAGGCGGGTTACTTACACCGCAACCAAGATCTCCTTCACTCCATTGTACCTCTCCATCACAGCTGTATGCAAGTGTCCCTTGTCTGTATGTGCTCTGTGGCCTAAGCTGGCGGTGGAGTACATGGAGTATAGATGGTTAACTGAAGAATAGCTCTGTCTCTATAGCTAGAGGATAATTGCCATCCATGCTGAAGTGAGCTTTTCTTTGGTGGTGTGGCTGCTTTGGAGTCACCTATGCTGCTAGGTAACCTTTCACCATGGAAGCAAGCACAGTAAAGAAACAGGTTTGCCAGGTTGGACTTTGGTAGAACTATACTTTCTTCTGTATTTTTATCCTTCTGGGGTAGCAGATGTCTGTTCATATCACTCCAGCAAAAGCCCATGGAACATATGGTAAAAAACACTAATCTGGGTATAATGTTCAATCTCAGAACCAATCCCTCATACTCCATGTGGATGACAGTAATATGTTCCACTTTCCTACTCCAAAGAAAAATAGGTATCAAGAAAGGTTATGACAACAAGAACACTTGAAACTGACATGACTGTGGCATAGGCAATGCTGTCCAGGCCCATTCTCTGAGCCACCATCTTCAGGAGCTTAGCTGTGCATCCCAGCTGGGCTTGCTGACTGCTGACAGCCCATCACTGAAGTAGGTACAAGGAGAAAAGAGTCATGGCATCCCCAGCAAGCGTTTAACTCCAAATCCCAGCCAGCTAGTTCTATGAATTCTACCCTGATTGCAAAATGGACTCAGAAAACAGCGAGAATACATAGGCTGGGAAGGACTAGGACGAGGCTCCGTCTATGTGGCCAAGGGAGAGTCATTGTTCATGTTGGTGCAGACCTTCGAGGGTGGCTGCTTTAGGGCCACACACACCTGTCCATAACCCTTCAACCACTGCTCTGTACATTAACATAACAACTCCATGGGTTCCCCACAGTAAACTTTACAAGAGTATTTCAGTTTGTCATCAGGACTCTAGAAAGAGGGGGAGACATTGTTTATGTCTCCTGCAGAGAAGAAATTTTAGCAAGATAAAAATCCAGAATGATTATATTCACCATTTACTTTAATGGTCTACATTAATAATAAAATTATGGTAATAAAAATAAATGAAAATGATGTTAATTCTTTATAATTTGACTGATGTTAGTTCTTTATAATTGGGAAGTTTAAGTTAAACTCAAGCTGTACTTAAAATCTAATTGTGGTAACTATTTAGTAAAAGTGAAGAATATGTATAAAGTGCCATTACCTATCGGCTAATCATGCCACAAAGTGGGGAAGAGAACCTTATAGCATTATATCACTGCCTTCCATTTGTTAATCCCAATTTTTATGTCTGTCAGCTTGTTTATTTAGCAAGCACATGAAATCCAAGGCTCTTACAATACTTCCTAAAGAGAAATGCTGACCTTATAAAACTACTTGCATGCATGAAAGGATACTTGGGAAGTGAACAGTACTATCACACTTTAAAAACAAATAACCATAATTGCATCAATTTAATGTATGCCATACTAGTTTAATTCTAGCAATCTAGACTACAACATGCAACTTCTCCTTTAGCACCTAAACAATCTCTGCAACAAGAATCTAGAAAGTTGGATCTCAGTGGACAAGTGATGCCTTTGTTACATGCCTCCCTTTCAGTTAGCATCAAGTACGCCTTTTCTTCCAGCTGATGATACTGTCATACTCTGTGGGCAACATATAATGTATTTTAAACTTATGACTTCAAAGATAGATCTTACAAAGCTCTGTCGCCACATTTGAAAACCACTTCCAAGTAGAAGTTAAAACAATAGATCACTGCTGTGTCTTGGCGCAAGTGAAGAGGCTGGAGCCACATCTGAGTGGCATGGTCTAATGGGAGCAGGAAAGCATGACGCCTGCAGGACCGAGATCCCAAGTTCATGCTCCTCACAGGACCTGTATGAGGCAGGTATTCCTGGGATTCATAATTTACAGATAAAAAACCAGAAGCATGTGGAAACTCACCTTACCCAAAACGACACAACTGGTTCATGAGAAGCCAGTGCATGCACGTGTAGAGGTTGTTTTGAAAAGTAAGTACAGTAAGTCTGTGGCTGGCCACCTCAGAAAACAATGTTTACACGTGTAAGCCTTGGCCCATGTGCTAACCTGCACTTTGGAAGGGTTTCCACTCTTCTCTCATAAGAGTGGCTTGCAAGTCTTAAAATGGTGTGACTTAGATACACCCAGTTTTCTCTTGGGAGTTTGGAATTTGGGTTTTAGGCAGAGTGTACCTACCCCCCACCCCAAAAAAAATCTTGAGTTAAAAAAAATGAGCCACCTTGGCAACAACATTTCACATATGGTGCTCTGAGGAGCTGGGACCTGTCCCCTACACACTGCCAGGCACCTCTGCTCAGTCATGCTTCATCTCTTTTTGCTGTAATGAAGCACAGACTAAGACCTTCTGAGTCTTGTGAGAATCATTACACCTGCTGTCATCTTAGGAACCCATGACACACTGAAGTACAAATGTGAACACGACGTGGAGTTAGGGACTCAGCACAGTAGGTAAGTAATGGGAACGGCGTGTGACATGTGTCTAACTTACAGTTTAGACAAATCATGCTAGGTGTGCTGGTTCTTTCATTTCCACAAAACACTATAAGGTTCTGTTTCCTAAAGCTGTAATTCCTGGCTTCTTTGCATGCATATGAATGAGACGTTACACTTTTTGGTGTTTTGTTTTGTTTTGTTTTGAGACAGGGTTTCTCTGTGTAGCCCTGACTGTCCTGAAATGACCTCTGTAGACCAGACTGATCCCAAACTCACAGAGATTCACCTGCCTCTGCCTCCTGAGTCCTTAGATTAAAGGTGTGTCCCACCACACCTGACTGGACATTATATTTTATTTTCTTTAATTTTATTTATTTAATGTATGAGTGCTCTGCTGCATATACATCCACATACCAGAAGAGAGCATCAGATCCCATTACAGAAGGTTCTAAGCCACCATGTGGTTGCTGGGAATTGAACTCAGGACCTCTAGAAGAACAGTCAGTGCTCTTAACCGATGAGCTATCTCACAAGCCTGGAGACATTATACTTTTTTTTTTTTTTTAAATTTTGTCTGCCATCTGAAACTATACTTTTTTTTTTTTTGATACTTTATTTATATTTTAAATGTTTCCCCCTTTCCAGATCTCCCCTTTGGAACCCCCCTATCCTATCCCCCTCCCCCTGCCTCTATGAGGGTATTCCCCCACCCATCTACCCATCCACTCTCTTCTTCCCACCTTGGCATTCCCCTATACTGGGGCATCTAACACCCTCAGGCCCAAGGGCCTCTCCTCCCCCTGATGGCCAACAAGGCCCTCCTCTGCCACATATGTGGCCAGCACCATGGGTCCCTCCATGTGTATTCTTTGGTTGGTGGTCCAGTCTCCGGGAGCATCAGGAGGTCAGGCCAGTTGACACTGTTGCTCCCTCCATGGGGCTGCAAACTCCCTCAGCTCCTTCAGTCCCTTCTCCAACTCCTCCATCTGGGACCTCACGCTCAGCCCAATGGTTGCTGTGAAGTGAATCTTGGGTACTTTTAAAATTCCCTTTTGCCATAGAAATTCACACATCCAAAATTAAGGTTGACAAGAGTACTCTTTAAATACTAAGTCATTTAGAACTATGACTATGCTTCCCAAGAATGTGGGTCTTTACCAAAGAGACAACAAATCTAGAACACAAATTCAAGTCTAAACAATAATTTTCAATCATCTCACACTGAAGGTGTTATGTCAGTTTCAGAATTTCAAAGGCTTGGGCTGGGAAGGGAGAGGCCAACCGGAACTATGGGGACTGTCCTAGGATGTGGCTTTTACCTTTTCAAAGTACATTCTTCAGAAGATGGTTCTGCAGTACTGGTTAAATTAATCCTTTAGAACGCTAGGAGCATTTCAGCCCACGTGCTTTACCTTATCAGCCTGCCGCATATAGCAGTAGAGAATTCCTCTCATACACTTTATGGCCGAGTGCTCCAGCTCATGGGTCCTTCCCTTGTCATCATCAATGCGCCTGGGTGACAGAGATAACTCAGGAAACAAATTGGAATTGCATTTGAAAAGGGAGTAGAGCTTTTGATAATTAAGTATCTGACTAACTGGCTAATCCTCAGTTCTGGTGGCATCTACGAACTCTGTCAGTGACAGTTCATCTTCCCAGCAGATGCACAGATGCTGCAATGAAAACACTCGTGCTAAACCTGTGCGGTTTTTCCCTTGCTTTGCGGGAGGGAGTCAATTTTGGGGGAGATAAATTTCTAAACTGAACGGGTTAAAATTTAAAGCTTAATTATATATTAGAAAACAAATCTCCCACAGTTATTTTAAAATCACTGTTACAAAATGCAGACAACCTCTCTCTTTATGATCCGTACCTCCCAGTTGGAATCCGAGAAGCAAATATTAAGGTATGGAGCACACGTTCTTTGCTATGCCCCGCATGTTAGTCTTTAAAGATTTCCTCAACCAGACGCATATCCACCCAATGACACATATGGCATATTCTGCCATGAAGTTTGAGCCTATGGGCTCAGGTTTTCATTTAAAAATCAATTGGTCATATTTTACCTCTCTTCCTTTAAAAGAAAAAACAACTAAAATCTGACCATTAAACTAGATTAAGATATTGTTTCTGAGCCAAAAATAGTAATAATAAAGGCTTTTTAATTAGGAATGACTTCAAAAGGTAGATGAGACGACACAAGCTCATTGTTTCATTTACGTGAAATATCTGCAGATCACCGCCACTTGATAACAATTCATATACATAGGGTGCTGAATGTCAGAAAAAGTAAATTATTCAAGACTGTCACATCATTGAGCCTATTTAATGTAGGCATTAAAGTAAACACATGATGCATTTGTCCTGCTTCTCTTTACTTCCCTGAGATCTGCATGGATAATGTACACTCAATTCTCTTCTGAGGTCTTTGCAGAAGTTTGGTGCCTGACTTTAGTCCCTCTGTTGGAGATACTTTTTAAAAGCAAGTTTCTGCCCCTCTGCTATTTCAAAACTTTCAAATGTGTAAAAAAGTTAAAATAATACTGCAATGAATAACCATTTATTCTTTACCTAGATTTACCAGTTATTAACATTATCTTGTTTTGTATTCCATAGCTAAGTATAATTTTTCTTCACTATTTGAAAGCTACAAACTTCATGAGTATTTACCCTAAACCCATTAGAAGTATCTCTAGAGGGAAAAAAAAAAAAAAGGCCATTCTCTTATAGAACCATAAACACCATTAATTACATTCAAGACACTGAAGAGTTGCTGGTATATTATATAATATACAGTCTGTACTCAAACTTATCAAATCATCTCCAAAATATATTTTATAAGGTTCTTTTAAAACATTAATTACCTAAAACTAGTCTACTTGGAGTTACTACGAGAGGAGATGCCAGCTCACCTGTATGCTAGCGCCAAGGCCCAGGCACCGGCAGCACAGTAGAGACTCTCGTGCACTTTGGACTTCTGATCTCCACCACAGGTTTTAGTAGGAAAGAGACCTGTAGTTGGACTTTGATACACCAGCATTGTAGACTTGACTACAAAGACAAAGAATGAATGCACAATCAGTCCTTTCTCTTGATTTCTTCATCCTATTCTTAAAGTCTTATTGTTTCTAAACATAGCTTTAGCATAAAGCTTTTGAAGATGTTAAACTGCGCATTAAAAGTTTGAAGTTATGCTGGTTAATATTAATATATGATACAAATCTAATTAAGATAATATGAGACAAAGTGGAGAAGAAAAACTTAACCAAAAAATAGGACTATAATATTTTTTGCTAAACTATGTTAAGTAAGAAACTTAAAAAAAATGTACAATAAGTGACTTTCTAAGTTATAAGGCCGGTTCTACTGGATTCTGAAAACTACCTGATCCATTAGTCAGGGAGGAAGAAGGAAGACCACAAACAGGCCAGAGCCCTGGACTTCACTGACTGCTATCTGCCAAAAGGAGTGTTCTTACTTACTGAACTGTACAGGTGAGGAACATGTTTACATTTCAAATGTGAAACTCCATTTTATACAGCAAGGATGGCAATGGGTAAATGAGTGGGCATAGCAAAGATCTGAAATCAGCACTCTCCTCTCTGACAGGGTCACACACTGGGAAAAGAAATACACTACACTACATTTTTATACTTCCTGAAGTATATGTTATTTCTGTCGAATTTTAAGCAAATATTTTTCCTAAAATACATTCAATCAATGTAATCTAGATTAAGACATAACCACCTTTTTTTCTTACCTTTTTTCATTTAAACAATGTAAAGGCATATGTCAGTTACATCTAACGGGTTCATTATGACCTGTTGATGCATCCCCACACTGCATTTTGATCATGCTCAACATTACCTGCTCCTAGCTAGCCTCCTTCTCCTTTAGGACTCCCTCATCCATTCACTAAAGTTGCCTACAAGAGTAAAGGTGAGGGTTTGCTTGTAGGAGCCTTGGCACCTGACCAGTGGATATATGACTGAAATGTCTCTCCCTCCCCTATCAATCAAGTACAAATCCTCAGGCAGGGCTGGGGTCCCACAAGGCCCACTCCATTCCACAGCAAGGTGTTAAATGCCCAATCTTACACAGCTCTTTTAAGTTCAAGAGTGCAACAGCTGAGCTGTGCCTGGAGGAAAGTGCTCCCTTTGCTCCCCATGGCTCACTTCTCCAGCTCTGACATTCTTAGCTCGTTGTTGTTTGTGCTTTCTTTGTTTATGTCCTAAGACAAGGCCTTACTATGGAGCTAGTCTACAATTCACAATCTTCCTATCTACACCTCCAAGATGCTGAGATCAGGTATGAAACACTACACTCAGTATTCTCAGACTAAAGAAATCTTCTCCAGAACATTTATTATCTCTCTCATGGTAAACAACTGGTCCCCCACAAGGCAAAAGTAAATACTGGCTATTTCTTTTAAAACTATAATAAGTACTCTTTAGATTGATATTGCTATAAAGATAACAGAAAGTACAATATAAGAATGCAGACCAAAATCCTGGGGGAAAATAAGCTGAAATAAAGCTTACATGAGGTTGAAAAGAAAAAAAGAAAACCATATTTTGGGAGATGAAGGAAATGTTATATTCTTTGTCCAATTCATGGTCTGATAAGAGAGGACTCCACTCACATGGACCTCAGAGCTGCTCACTCATGTTTACCACACTGACCTTGGATAAACGAAACTCAAAGTCAAACAAATCAACAACCAATCTCACGGGAGGGGCTGACCCCATTCGTGGGAGCAGTAAGCTGAGACTGTCTTTCGCTTCGGAGAATTAGAAACGTATGGTTATTATATGTGAACAGCCAAGCTTACACTCATAGGAAACATCTGTCCATTAACCAAAGCAAAAACATACTCAAGTTCTAAAGCCCATTAAAGCTGGTGTGGTTTTTAAGCCCAGTACTCAGGAGGTGGAGGTGGAGGTGGAGGTGGAGGCAAGAAGGCTTCTGTCAGTTTGAGTCAGCCTGATCTACACAGAGAGTTCTAGGACAGCCAGGACTACACAGAGAGATGCTGTCTGAAAATACCAAAATAAATAAATAAATACAATATATAATACTTAGGAAAGTTAAAATACTAAAAGATATTGGTAACATAAAATTATTCATGGGCCAAGTATGACCTGTGGATTCCTTTTTACAGTCCAGTATAGATACACAGCTAGAATATACAACTACTTACAAAGAGAAACTACCTCATCTTCAAATTACAGAATAATAACCCAACAAAATATACGAAATATGACTAGGGAACAGTGAATGCTAGTCATCATTGCTTACCAATTCTGTAATAATGATCCAACTTATCCCATAGAGTTTCATTATCAGGTCTTGGAAGATTGATGCTTTTAAGAGGTTCATAAACTGAGCCTAAAAGAAAAAAGAAAACTCATCAAAACATGATGAAAATCTCTAAACAAATGAAGATGCAATAACCAACAATGTAATTTTCAGTTTCATTTCTGAATGACCCTATTGATCCCTGGTAAAAAAAAAAAAAAAACTCCAGTAAGAGGAGAGCAGAAAAGACTCTTAACAAGCATAGAAGAACCCTAAACGCTGTCCTACCATCAAAACAAGCCTTCCAGCCGCCCATGTGTTGTGCAACAGCCCGATACTCCTAACACTCTCGAGTGATCAGGAGCTCAATTTCTCATCAATGAGAAACAGATCTAAGTACAGTTCTTAAGTCTAGACCATGTTACTAATGCTAATACTTAGTAGGCAATTACCACTGAAATGATCACACTTCAAATATCTCAAACAAGAAAGATAAGGCTTACACACCCCAGAGCCATACAATATAAACACAGCTACGTTTCAGTAGCTCACACACCCCAGAGCCACTCTATATTCAGTTATGTCTCATGCTGAAATTTTTAAACTTCCAAGTTCTCTTACATTAATATCTTAACAACAAGCAAAACTCACTTCTTCTATTTTTCAGTCATGGAACCCATTCTAAGGTATTACAGAGCACAATGCTTAAAAGCTACAAAATACACAAGAATCATAAACTGAGTACAGAATATTGAACACTTGACTATGCACTTTCTCAGCTGCTGCATGAAAGGGGAACATCTGAACTAAATATTAAGTACTAGCTCCATTCTTGCTAAAAGCACTCAGAAATCATAACATCTCAAGGTCATAATTAACCCATCCCTAAATTCAGAAAATACGAATCAGATAGTTTAAAAAAAAGTCAGTATAAAAATTAGCTTAAATTTACCCAAGTTGAATAAATGATACTGACATACATTAAGAGTCAATTTTTAAATTAAATAAAATCATTTATGCTCATAAAATTACTATGGCCGATATATTGACTTAAAGCCAGACTAGGGCTGAGAGATTTCTCAGCAGGTAAGGATGCTTTCCTCAAGCTTAATAACCAAGACTGATCTATGGATTCATTTAGTAGAAGGAGAAAACTGACTCTTACTTGCCCTCTGACCTCCACGTGAGGCAGCATGGTGTGACTGCTACTCCTCTCAAACAGATAGAAAGCTGAAGCAATATGCTCTGAGTTAAGACATTTTTTAAAGGTTATTAATAACGGTACCAACTGGAATGGCTCCATAGTAAGGAATGGAAACCTTTGCAAACGTACACAGATCATCAGAACAACTTTCCTCCAGCTACACAGGGGACAAGAGCCCCGTTCTGACCTCTGCCAGAGCTAAGGGCAGATATAAACAAAGGCAACGCTCGTCAGCCGGGTAGAGCAATGCGGCCACTGCTAATTAGTAAGGCAGTAACGTTTTGGGAAACTATACATTCCCAGTGAAGTTCATCTACTGAGAGAGACGCACTGGATGCAAATAATCACAGCTTATAAGCAGGAACGTGTAATCTAAGGACAGTGTTGCTTAGGGAGAAAGATTATGAGCAAATGATATCTTTGTTTTTACTTATATCTTCTCTACTAGTAAAGGGAATATTTTACTTTATATGTGAAAAAGAAAATTAATCAAAATTTGAATATATAGGGATCTGGGGAGAAGCCTCAGACGGTAAAGTAGGGGTCGATGCGTAAATGTAAGGACTGGGCATGGGGGCCTCGAAACCCAGGTAAGAAAAGAGACGTGTGGCACTGCAGTTATGTAATCCCAGTGCTGGTGAGGCAGCGACGGGCCAAGTCTTAGACCTCTCTGGCCAGCCCATCCAGCTAAGTCTGTGAGCTCCAAGTTCAACGAAATATCAGTCTCAAAAATTAACAACTGCCAAAATTCTGAAGCCAAAGAGAAAGTAATCAGAAGTAGTGTTTTATTTTACTCTGCAACAGGATTTCACCCCCCATCCACAATGTGTACTTCACAACTCCCTGTAACTCTAGTACCAAGGGTATCTGAAGTTTCTGCAGGTACTTGCATTCAAATGTACGCACATATACACACAATTAGAATAAGGTAAACATATTTTAAAATAACCATATGAAAGAAGCCAGATGGCCAAGAACGGGAAACGCTTCAGACCCAGACTCTATGTAAGAACAGGATAGGACATACAAACATGAGATCAACAAGTGCTATATAGACAGCGCTAGCTTCCTGAACCTTTGGCCCAGTGCTTTCAGCATTTGCATTCTCCCAGCTTCTTAATAAGCTGTCTCTATTTCTATCTATTACGTTAGTGTGTATCCCTGCGTTGTTCTTTGTCCTGAAATACAAAAAGCCTGTAAGCTTCAATGAGTGCAATCCAATTCTGAAACATGCTTATAAAAGAGGCAGGCACAACATTCTCTTCAGCGCTTCTCCCTTCCTTAAGAAGGGGGTAACATGCAGTATACAACTATTCCCTCCCTCCCCAGCACTTGAAAATTGTGAGCAGGCTCCTGCAGAGAATGGACTTATAGCATAAGGCACCTCTCACCTTCTGACTGTTCTGTCTGCAGCTTCTGTGGCTCAGACTGGGAGCGTGTAAACAACCTCTCCCCTTTTCCACAGGGTATAAGCTGAATTTGTTAGGGCAAAAGAACTGCATGCAGCAACAATGGTTGCCAATTCTAGACTTAAGATTGGGAGACAGCTGCCACTGAGGATCTACATTTAGTCTGGGAGAAGCACACATGTCGTTTGAAACTTTATGTCCTGGCTGTAAATAGGTCAATGTTCTCAAAGAACTGTCCACTGAGCACAGAAGACAAGGAAAGATGGCAATGTCCAAGTGGTTGCCCAATTCTGCTGGGTCCTCAAAGCACTATCATAACCCTGGCATTTCCTAGATCACTGGCATTTGTTCATGGCCAATTTTCCCTCCAGTTTCCCAGACACCTGCCAGGATGGACTGGGATGGAAAAATCAGATGGGGTTCCAATGTTAGCTGCCACTGCAAGTCCAACCCTGTTGCCTACAGGGTCCTCATGCCCACCCTCCTAGTTAACTGTGGTCCACTGTTTCTAGCACTGCGATTTACTTCTGCTTTATACTCTAAGTGCACTCAGCTCCTCCCTGTCCATTTATTGTAAGCAGTGCTACTTTCCAGGGTATGGAAATAATTCCCTGGGTAAAAAAAGACACTCCTTAAGCATAAGGTCCAAAGGAAAACACCAACCATTTGAACGTTTAACCTGAATGGAGACTTAACACAACAAAAGCCGGAGACGTTCATAAAAGGAAATCTCATCTCTGAAGTTAGCAGCTTACCAGTACAGTAAAATAGTTAATTAGTGAACATTGCAGAGCTACCAACAAGACAGACCTAACTCCACAATGGTTAAAACACATAGTACCCGAGATGTTCATAGCAGAGAACTTAGTTCTAGGCCAGAGACAGTGCAAGCTGTTGACTAAAACCTCTGCAAGGGAAAGGTAAGCCTAGACTGGTGTTTCCAGTGCTTCCGAGGCCATGCTCAGACAGGTCCAATCAAGGTTCAGAAGACAGAAAGAAGGACATTCTAATCTTTTGGGAGCATTGATGACCCAAGGTTTTCCCAGAGGCATTGATGTAAGGACAAGGGAACATAAGTTTTGTGTCCTTGACCAGGGACAGATTTAGCAAGGACTGGTCTGGGACAAGGGCCAGGGCCTCAAAGTTTTGGTTCCTAGGAACCTGGCTTTCCCCCATGAAGGGCTGTGGTTAAAACTCCTAATTCAGGTGTGTCTAAAGTATCTTGCATTCTCTTGCCAACACTGACTTAGCTCTCTGCTGATCTTGGCCCATTTCCCTACTGCAAACTACATATAAGAGTCTATACTTCTTAATAAACTTGCTTGGCATAAGCCATCAGATATGGAAAATCTGGTATCAGCTTTCCTCACCCCCCCCCCCATGCTCCCCTTCAGGAACTTGTCACAGAAGGACTTGTTAGCTGGTCCAGGGCACTAACCCATCTTCCCTTCTTGAGGACAATTGAGAACTAAAGGAACTAAGCCCTGGTATGGACACCTTACATTAAAGGATGGAGAGTATCTAATGAAACAGACTGGCAGAAAATCAAAAGGCAGCCTTAAAAATCACCCAAGAGTTCCCTCCAAAGATAGACACACAACTTCCATGGTATTGAAGCAACTGTGCTATGTGTGTTCACAACTGTGTCCATGCAGCTGCTTGTATGCCTTTCACGTTAACACAGTCCCTAGAATTCCCCCAAATAACTAACAAAACTTTTGGCTGCTCTGATTCTTTATTAATAATTTTTATTTTGTGCTATTGTTATTTATGTTTTCAATATTTTTACTTTTTGGCATGCCAAATTTAACAATGTGTGTGTATATGTGTGGATTTTAGTTACTGGGAGATATACCAAAAGGCCTAGTAAGTACATATTTATAACCTTAAATACTATTATTTTCTTAAAACCTATTGAAATGGTATTTGGGGCTCTATTAAATGCTTCAAGAACCCTTAAAATGCTACTTGTTTATATAGAATAACAACCAAAGGAGTCATTAAAGCATTGTTAAACTAATAAATTTTACACTAGATACATGGGCTTTGGCAATGATTTCCTTCTAAAAGAGGTTCTGAAAGAAATAATCTATTTTTTAATCAAAGGTAACAGAAAAATTATATAATGCTTTATGTTAATCAAAATATTTCTCAGTTAGCCTGGAGATGCTCAGTGGATAATATACTTATCATCCAAGTATGACAACTTGACTGTGGATCTTCAAGACCCAAATAAGTACACAGTAGCGTCTGTAGTCCACAGTCTTACAGAGAGGCCTGAGTCAGGAACAGGAGGCTCCCTCCCAGCCCACTGGAAGGCTAGGCTAGCAAGTGCAGCTTTGAGTAACAAGAGACCCACTTCACAATTGGTAGAAAGCTAGGAACAATGCCCAAGAATGTCCTCTGTCAACACTAATAGCACATACCCACAAGTGCATGCATGTGCACAAGCACACCTCCATACTCACAAGTGCATGCATGTGCACAAACACACCTCCATACTCACAAGTGCATGTATGTGCACAAGCACACCCACATACTCACATGTGCATGCACATGTATGTGCAAAAACACCCACACATGTACAAGTACCTCTAAGTACTATACACTAAAATCCTCTTATAAGACTAATTATTATAAATTTCTTCTTCAGGACTTTCTTAATATGTATTAAATATGTTTAATAAACCTATGATGCATGTTAAATGATGAATGGAAATGTCTATATAAGTTTTAGATTTTGGGTTCATAATGCAAATTAAGAGATAAGATTCTAATAAATAGTAAAATTCTAAATCAATGTTTTCACTCTTAACATAACAAAAATAGCCATGTTATTAAGTTTTGAAATATTAATATATCTTATGCTTGCATTTACACGTTCACAGAACCAAATGTTTGAAGTAAGAAAAATCTGAAAAATGATATATAGAAAGATATTCCACATGTAGCTTGACCCTAAATGTACCAAAATAGTATTAAAAACTAAATATAT
Source organism: Uromys caudimaculatus (assembly GCA_028551405.1). Taxonomy (NCBI): domain Eukaryota; kingdom Metazoa; phylum Chordata; class Mammalia; order Rodentia; family Muridae; genus Uromys; species Uromys caudimaculatus. The sequence continues at coordinate 16,970,173 of CM052707.1, read as the reverse complement.
AATGTCTCTAACTGGACATGCACATAAAGATAGCGGAATACTTCTAAAAGCCTAGAAAGATATAATGAATGGTTAAATGACTACCCCTAGGGAGATGGATATACTTTTATTCCATAAAGCTCATATTATCTAAATAACATGAAAGAAGGTATTTATTTACCAGTTGTATAATTTCTTAAAATGAAAAAGAAAATTTGAATGCCGAGGCAAAATATATCATACAAAGAATTCATATAGACCACTCAGAGTCAAACTGCTGGCGAAGCTATGAGGATGACATTAAACCGAGATGATATTAAACGGAGATTAAATGGTGTAAATTTGAACACAGACTCTTTCAAGATGAACCAGATTATGTCCTTATCACACAGTCTCCTAAAACAACATTTTACTAAGAAGTTTGATCCTCAATCCTTGCCTTCACTATCTGCGTTACTTAACAAACTGCTCAAAGCTATTCATGTGTATGTGTCTGTGTATGCTCTGAGGTATTACTGGAGGTCAACTGACTTCCACATTTATATGTGGCACCATAGGAAAGCGCAAACTGTGTCAGAAACATCTGAAAAAAAACCATCGAATGGGCAGTATGGCTGCATAAGAAGCAACTGTATGGCTTATCCTTACTGCAACTTATGGCTTCCTCGCCTAATCCAAAGACGAGGCGAACAGGCAGGGTGCCACTCACATTTTGTTTTTTAATAAAAAGATATTAAGTTCTTCCAGTGCCCTTCAGATAAGAAGTGGAGCACACAAAATACACTTAAGGACACTATTCCTGACGTTTTATGTATTGACCTGAAGAATACCAAGCATTGAGTTAGTGATTCCATTTTCCTCTTTGTATTTATAGTCTAGTACTAGAGTAACTTCCCAAAAAGAATTATGAAATTATGTAATTTCTGCAACATCTGAGCTGATTCAATCAAGATTAATATTCCTAATCTTTTTTTTAATTTTTATGTTTTATTTTAGTATATAAGTGTTTTGCCACATTTATGCATGTATTGCACATGCATGCATAGTAACTCAACACGTCAGAAATGGGTGTAGGATCCCCTAGAACTGGAATTGCGGGTGGTTGTGAGTCCCCATGTAGGTGCTCAGGATCAAACCTGGCTCCTCTGGAAGAGCAGCAAGTACTGTGACCTACTGAGCCATCTTGCCTTTTAAACTGCAATCATTTAAAAGGGGGCGGGCATTTACATCCTAACGTACTAAATGTACTCATGATTAGTACATTCACTGCAGTAATCCTAGTGCCAATACAGTCTGGAATACAACGGTACTTAATAAATACTTATTAAGTAATGAAGTCACATTCCTCTGACGTTTTCACTTTGCCAAAGTTATTTAGGACAGCTGCAATAAATGAAGTGATTTGGGACAGATGAACTCAAGTGTGACTTACATAATGTGACCACAGTGTAACTCAACTGGCTCAGTTATGGTCTATAATGTCTTTCTGTTCTTATAAAGAAAGGTATGAATGAGACCACAAGTGAATGATTAAAAATAATCTGAGCAATCACTAGATTATGGATGCAGCCTTTTTTTTTTTTTTTTTTTTTTTTTTTGCCAGTTGTACTTTAGTTTTATTTGTAGGATATGTTGTGAAGTTGCTACTTTCTAATAAAATCAAGATTTTAAAAATTCACCATTTTGAAAACTCATTATTATATACACAGTCCATGGGCAGGTTGGCAGAGCCATTAGGAATGATGGCACTTTCATGTCATTATTCACAATGAATTACATCAATAAATTCATGAACAATAATAAATCAATATATTTTAATCTTTCCATTAATTCATTTATTATTTATTCTCATCTCAATATCAGTCCCCCCCTCCTCCCAGTAGCAGAAGTGGAGGGGGAACGGGGTGAGGTAGACTGAATGCAGCCTTTTTAATTGTTTTACAGAAGATAGCACTAAACCTCAACATAGATTTCTTAAGAAAAATATAGGACCACTATTTCCTACATGAAATTTAAATTTCAAATTTATAAGATTTAAATTATACTCTTATCCCACCATTAACTGAATTATATACAAGAGAAACTACTCTATAACATTCTGCCTTCATAATTAAGATTTATTATTTCTCTTGTTATATTAGTCTTACCAATATTACACAGTATGTTTAACACAAAAATTATTAGCACTAATTAAATATTTTCCCAGTTTACTTTATATAACAAAAATGAATAGAAGTCTTGAACATTAAATGAAATTACAATAAGCAATGAATTATTAAAAGAGCTTCATTTGCAACATTATTTACTGACCATAAATAAAAATATTTATAATCGCCGAGCAGTGGTGGCGCACGCCTTTAATCCCAGCACTTGGGAGGCAGAGGCAGGCAGATTTCTGAGTTTGAGGCCAGCCTGGTCTACAGAGTGAGTTCCAGGACAGCCAGGGCTACACAGAAAAACCCTGTCTTGAAAAACAAAACAAAACAAAACAAAACAAAAAAAAACAAAAAAAATATATATATATAATCAAAATGAGACTAGACATACTTCTAAATGAGAGCATAGAGTTTGCATGTATATTGTAAAAATGTTGCTGTGACATAAATCTATCTTTTTCATAAATAAGACATTTAAATGGAGAACAGACTATTTCGGTTCAAAGTTACAGTCCACATTCACTTGGGCATGTTACACTGGGCACACTGTAACACAGAAGAACACATGACAGAGGAGATCTGTCCATAAAGCAGTCATAAGGATACAAAGTGGAAGATACCAGCATCCCAGTGTCATTTCAACTTCTTCCTGGTAGGCTCCATATCCCAAAGACTCTATAAATTCCCAATAGCACCAGGAACTAGTGATTGCTTAAGCCTTTAACACATGGGCCTTTGGGGGGGGGGGGCATTAAAAATCCCAACTGTATCACCAGGTAATGAATGCTAGTCAAGTTTTTCCCCATCCAATGACAACTAAGTTTAGAATATTAGCTCCATAAAGGGAAGAGATGGTATTGATCTAAACTATTTCCATACCAGCAATTTGCTGGAGACCTATGAAGAGGAACTGACTTTTGCAATGAAAAAAACCCTAGAGAAAGGTTGTCTAAATACCTCAGACAATAAAGTGGGTTTTAGAAGAGAAAACTGAGCTATAGCCACTCCTAAACCATCATACAACTTCCAGGATCTACAGTATCTCTGAACTAGATCTTCTCATCTGAAATGTGGAGAAAATTATGCAATGGCCATGAAAAAAGGAATAAAATATTTTATGAATATTATATGAAAAGCTAAGTTTTTTTCATTTGCCCATTGTAAATCTTGCTAGGAGCTTGGGCAGTGAGGGAGGAATTGAGCACAAAACAGGAAACCAAAGGACTGCTGCTCTAGAAGTATGTTTATCAGGTAAACAAAAATTTTTCAGAAATATTAGGATAGGTACTCCACATATTGATTTTTAGATTTGCAAATTAAATTGCCAGCGATTTTTTTAAGAAAAAAAAAGGGATGGTTAGGTGAGATAAATGAGACATTAAAACAGCCTTGTCTGTTACAGGCAATGTGGGACCTATGTGCAGGGTGTGGGAAACCAAAGCAACCACTTTAATCATTGCGCCTAGAATAGAAAAGGAAAGCAGAGGCACTGAAGTGTGACCCCAGGCTATACACAGAGATGCACTGAAGTATGACCCCAGGCTATACCCAGAGGTGCTAAGGGGTCTTCAAGCAAGAATCATGGACAGAAGTCATCTGCGATCCCCATGTGAGCGTCAGTATGTGATGTTAGCTGTAGTAGTGATTGTGTGAACGTACATGCCCTTTTGTTTGGTGCATAAATGTTTGAGTGTATAGTATCCTTTCCTGTCTCTTCTGATTAGTTTTGTCAGATATTAAAATATCTATACCCTGCTTGCTTCTTGGGTCTGGTTTCTTGGAATACATTTTTCCATCCTTTTGGTCTGAGGTGATTTGTATCCTTGATAGTCAGGTGTGTTTATTCAATGCAGCAAAGCATATATACTGTTTTCTAATCCAATTTGTTAGTGTGTGTCTTTTTATTAGGAAATTAAGCCCATTAATATTGATAATGTGTTATCAATAAGCAGTACTTAATAATTCCTGTTATTTTTTTGTTGTGGTATGGGTGTTGCTCCCCCCCCCTTTTTTTTTTAATTTACTCCTCTGAGATTACTTATTCCTTGTTTATTCTGGGGTACAGTTGACCTTTTCAGACTAAAGTTTTCCTTCTAATGTGTTCTGTATAACTTGGCTGGTAGGTAGATACCCTTACATTTGGTTTTATTGTGGAATGTTTTTCTTTCTCCCTCTATTATAATTGATAGTTTCACAGGATATAGTAGTGCGGTCTGGCACCTGTAGACTTTGATTTGAAGAACATCTGTCTGGGCCCCGATGACTTTCAGTGTCACCATTGAGAAGTTGGGTGTTACTCTAATGAGCCTGCCTTTATATGTTAATTGGTCTTTTCTCTTGCAGTTTTCAGTATTCTTTCTTTATTCTGTATGTTCAGTGTTTTTATTAGGATGTATCATGTATCTTTTGTGGTTCTCTCTAGTCAGTGTTCTATCTTCTTGTACCTTCATAGGTGAGTACTCTTCTTTGGGATATGAATTTTTTTTTTCTATGACTTTCTTGAAAATATTTTCTGTGCCTTTGACCTGGGTTTCTTCTCTTTCCTCTATTCCTATTATTTATATATTTGATCTTTTCTGAGTGTCTCAAGTATCTTAGATGTTTTGTGCCTGCGTATTTTTAGATTTCACATTATCTTTGACTGAAATATCCATTTCTTCTATCTTGTCTACAACACCTGGGATTCTCTCTTCCATATCTTGAACTCCACTGAGGAGACTTACCACCAAGATTTGCATTTGACTTCCTAATTTTTCATTCCAGTCTTGTTTCCATTTAGATTTTCTTTATTTCATCCTACTTTTTACCAGATCTATTTTCATTACTTAATTCAAATGTTATTATTTTCACAGACATTGAAGAATTTTTTCATAGCCTCTCTTAGGTCATTGAAATATTCATAATTGCTGTTTTAAAGTTCTTGTCTTCTGCTTCAGCTCTATTACATTTGTCAGGGCCTACTGTAGGAGAGTTACTGGGTTCTGGGAGAGGCAATTGTCTTGGCTGTTAATGTTTATGGTTTTGCACTGGTGTCTAGGCATCTGGGGCTGGGAAAATTAAGGTGATTCTAGTTGTTGATATCTGGCCTTGTTTTGCTGGGTTGATGTTCTCTCCCTTGGTTTCTGTTGCCCTCTCTGGATTTTAGGAAAGTGTGGCCCCTATGGCTTTTCTAGTAGTGAGCACTTCAGCAGGTCAGCGGGTAGCAGAGGATAGAGACAGGCTAGGAGAAAAGGCTGAGAGGGGATATGGAAAGAGGAAAGGGGATCCTGTCTACACAAAGAGGCAGGGTGCCCAGGGAGTCGGGGGTGTAGTGAGAGAAGTAGGTTAAAATAAGACAGAGAATAACGTGGAGAAATAGGAATAAAGGGGGGATCCTGGGACTGTAGCAGGAGTTCGAGTCTGCAGTGAATGGCGCTGAGGGGGGAGGAGGGACACCTGCAAGGTTATTACAGGACTGAGGATGAGAATGGAAAGGTTTTAACAGAGGACAGGAAGAGAGTGAGAAACGCCTATTTGTGTGCCACCAAGGTAAGCTTGGGAGTCCCAGGTAGGAAGTGTTTATAGGTATTAGGGACCAAGACACAAAGGAAAGGGAGTGGACATGAAAAGAGGACTGAAAGTGTCCACAAGAAAGAGCAAAGCTGAGACCACACCAAGGCTCTCCTAATGAAGCTTAAAGATTTAAAAATTAGGGATCGTAAGATCTCTCAGCAAAAGGAAGCACTTGCCCCAGCCTGATGCAGCCTGAATTTAATCTGTGGACCTATGTGTTAGAGGGAAAGAATAGTGCTTTGCAAGGAGTCCTCTGACCTCCGTTCCCGTGCCACTCAGACACATGCGTGTGCAAACACATGTACGTGCACACACAATAATTAACTCTTAAAGCTTAAGAAGAGAGAAATACCAGTACTCTGATTTAAAAATTATACTATACTCCAGTAAATATATAAATTAAGAATATTTTTAAAGGAAGGTATTAAAATATAAATTAGTATATACATCTAAAATTACAGAACTAGAATACTAAACTTATCAACTTCTAATGCATTATACTTACTCAAAACTACATTTTGACTTAAATTTTTCCATGTCCATTCTAAGCATACCATAGTCTTGCTATACATATTTTAAACTATAAGAGTGTTTTGTTTTTACTTTTATATAATATAAAACTGAAAGAATGTGATTTTGTCAGAGGGGATGGAAGATACCAGGAGAACATGTCCCTCAGAATCAACTGAATAAGAAGCATATGGCATACAGCAGCAAACACAAGGCCGACATAAATCTACAACAAACCCTCTGCATATATGAATATATATTATAGTCATTATATATGTCTCTAATATAAATTATAATATATATGTTATATATTAGTATATATTATATATAATATACATATACATATATTATAGCTATTAGCTTAGTATTCTAATGGGGCTCCTGACTGTGAAAACGAGTGAGGCTCTGACTCTTGCCTGACTTCACTTGTGATTCTTTTCCTCCTGTTGGGCTATCATGTCCAACTTCAATTTGCAAGGTTTTGCTTCATCTTACTATATTTTATTTTGCTATATTTGGTTGTTATCTCTCAGAAGCCTGTTCTTTTCTAATGAGAGACAGAAATGAAGTAGATCTGGAGTAAATGGTAGATGAGAAGGAACTGGGAGGAGTAGAGGAAGGGGAAACTATAATCAGGATATATTGTATGAGAAAAGAATCTATTTTTAATAAAAGGATTAAAAAGAGAATGTAACTCTGATGAACATTAAGCTTATTAAAATATGCATTAAAATTCAATTATAGGAGTTTCATGGGGCCAAAAACTGAAATAAAAACAGAAGTCTAGACAATGGATATTTTAAGTATAACGTATAGGGCACTATAAATGAAATGGGCTATTTCTGTACTTCAAATTTGAACAGAAATCAGCCTTTAACTCGTTAGTTATCCATGCTCCTGTAAGTAACTCTAGACCCAGACCTCTGTACGTAACTCCAATAAACTTACTAGTCCATCAAGTTGTGGGCTGATGAAACTGTTTCTTTGCTCCATCATTGCTTCTGCCTAGGGTATGTATTATATTATTGTTGTTGTTGTTGTTATTATTATGATTTATTATGTTGCTCCAAAAAAGGTCAAACAATAATAGTGAGCCAATGTAAAACAAAGCTGGAGACTATGAAGAGACATTTTGAGTCTAGATCTTAAGCATAAGGGTTAAGAGAAGTTAGGACACTCATGCAAAAAACAAGACCTACCGAAGTGTGAGTGCCATATGATTTTGGTGGCTCTAAAGCTACATTACCACACCAAGCCGTCACTGTAAAATACTGCTCAGAGACATTACAGGGTTAAAACTTCAACTTTAACTTTTAAACAACGTTAAAGAAAGTTGTAAAGAGGGTTTATGAGGGGCACTGTTTAGACTTAGGACTGAGAGAAGAAGGCTAGAAACTCATCATAGGCCGCTTAGGCCATAAGGAAGCATCATTTATTTGCTTTAACGAGATCTCTTTGGGGAAATCTATATCATCTCCATGGGCAATTTGGGCTTAATCACTGCTAGCTAAGGGTTTTGGATTTATCAACCAAAAAGGCAGGTCATACCCAGGATGAAGCCAGGGTGAAGAGCCTTGTTTCTTTGAGGTTTTCTTCCCATGTTACTATAATTCCCCCATTTATCTTGCCTTACACACAGATCAGGTAAATTTAGGACAGAAACTGTGGTCAACTGTAGATCAAGGAACCAACAGAAGAAATGTAAAGTGGCCAGAGAAAGAGCCAGTCCTACCAACAGCAGTAGGGCTGTGCCCAGTGGAGAAGGAGAATGCAGATGGTAACATACTAATCCCAGACTAGGATGCTTCTTTGAGGCATCAAAATCAACACTTCAAATTATAAGACACTGAAGAGATGAGGCTATCAGGAAAGACTTCTCAATAAATATGGATCACAGACAGACTTTTGCTTCTCAAAGTGCAGGCCATGAGGCTATATTCTAAAAAGAACAGCCCCCCTTTTGCTATGAGACCATTATGCACCAAGAAACTGGAACTTCCCATGGAAACAAGCTGAGAAAGGGAAAAGGTTGAAGCCCTGTGCCAGACATAGGGGAATTTGTCTCCTAAAAAGATAGTCACATGGTGCTGGTGACTGCTCTCAGGACCTTGTAGAGAGACTGGAGCCAAGGTGACAGGCTTGTCTGAACTGCATCAGCATGCGCACCTCTGGCTATGTACTTACACTTAAACCTCCATCATGACCCAGAACATGGGGCAGTGGTATGAGATCTCTTTGCTCCTCTTCCCAGTGTGGCCACATTAAATAAATCCTTTCTTTTTTTGTTTTGTTTTTGTTTTTGTTTTTGTGTTGTTTTGTTTTGTTTTTTTTTGTCATGCTCTTTTCTTTCTTTTTTTTTTTTTGACACTTTATTTACATTTCCAATGTTTCCCCCTTTCTAGGTCTCCTCTTTGGAAACCCCCATCCTCTCCCCCTCCCCCGCCTCTATGAGGGTATTCCACCTCCCACCCACCCACCCACCCCCTCCCGTATTCCCACCTTGACATTCTCCTTTACTGGGGCCTCTAACTCCCTCAGGCCCAAGGGCCTCTCCTCCCCCTGATGGCCAACAAGGCCCTCCTCTGCGACATATGTGGTCCGAAACATGGGTCCCTCGATGTGTATTCTTTGGTTGGTGGTCCAGCCTCCAGGAGGACGGAGGGAGTGGGGGGGCAGTCAGGCCAGTTGACACTGTTGCTCCTTCCATGGGGCTGCAAATTCCCTCAACTCCTTCAGTCCCTTCTCCAACTCCTCCATCTGGAACTTCACTCTCAGTCCAGTGGTTACTATAAAGTGAAACTTGGGTATTCCGAACTTTTGGGCTAATATCCACTTATCAGTGAGTACTTGATTTTCACAATTAATTTGGCTGTTTAACGTTTGGGACAGGTGGCCAAGCCTGGCTTTTTAGTACACCCAGAACATAAGATCTGCTCTAATGACTCTGGTAACATTAGCAAAGGCTTCGCCTGGGGCTTGCTAGTACTGCAGAATCTTGGGTCTTACCCAAGACCTGCTAAACCATAATCTGTATTTTATGAATACTCAGTCCTCTACAGGGGTAGTATTTCTATCTTTAAAAAAATCAGAGAAGAACGGAGAAGGAAGGAGAAAGAAAATAAATAGTCAAGGGTCCAAACAGCAAAATTAAACAGCGACGTGTTTTTTTTTTTTTCAGGAAAACCTAGATACGAACCAAGCAAACAGCTTACATACCAAGACTGCCACGCCTTGATGAAAGTATGCTAAAGCTTAAAAGAACTCTGCATACTTTTGCTAAGAGATCCGGTTTTATGGTCTTACCAAACCAACTCTGCACAACCACAACCTTTCTGTCTTGTAAGCCTTAAAAGTAACCCAACCAAGGCTCTAAAACCCTAGTCAGTATTCTTCCGTGATTCCCGACAGTCAAGCACTAAGTGTCACATTTTAAGGCAGAAAGGGTCTAAGCCCTGTGTTTTATGGAATAAATCCACATTGCTCAAGAATGCAGAGCTAGTAAAGGGGAACATCAATACGAGAAACAAGATCTCCAGGTACCCTATTTATGAGTTTGGTGTAGTTTTTGTAAATTTATGTTTATTATTTTAGACTCTTTGTCCTGAACAAAAACATTACTCTAGCTATCAATATACTCAGAGCATCATACTTACCAATATTAAACACTCTAGACCGAATACAAAGACAACTTAAATTTTAGTTAAAAAGCTGAAAAGGCGAAGAAAAATACAAAAATAACATTACTGTCAGTGGCTTCAGGGACAAAGACATGGCTACTGTGGCCACTGGTAGCCCAAGGAGTTCAGTCTCTCTTCAGTGACCTTTACTAAGGCAAAACCGAAGGTTCACTATGGAAAATAATTAGTAGGAAGCAGAGTTGGAACTTCTTAATGACCTGTGCACAGATCTTAAGCATGGAAGGTAACTGAGGAGAGAAAAGACTAGGACACAGTCAAGTATGGACACGGACTTCTCCAGGGCAGGCTGCTCATGTGTGTTTCACAAGGAGCACACAGAGAATGCTGGGGTTCCCAATGACACCTCCAAAAGCTATGAATCCCTACCTCCTGCTTTGTTGGTTTTTTTTTTTTTTTAAACATTGCTCAAAGAGTGTATTTTAAAAGTAAACTTTAAAGATTAAAAGGTTACGAGGGTGTTGCCAGAACTGGTGGATGACAGAGCAGGGTCAAGATCCATCAGAGGGAGGCACATATGGCTTTAGGAATCTGAGAAGAGTGTGACAACTAAAAGGTCACAAGTCATTCAGGTTCTACGTGCACACGGATGGCTTTCAAAATCTGAGAACACTGCTAAACCTTAAAGGTCAGAAGTCACTCTGGCCCTGAGAAAACATGGAGAGCTCTAGGAAGACAGTTTCTGTGGGCAATTTTCCTCTCTGAGGTGTGTGAACCTTCTTGGTTCTATGACTCGGTCAACAAGACACTCAATCTGGACTCCAGAGCTCCTTTTTCGTCCCAGATCCCTTGATTTTCCCTCATTTTTATCCAGCCTCATTACTATCAGTATTGAAGTAAAAGTAAATAACATTACTTGAGCATTTACCATAAGTAAAATATTGTATTGAGAGCTTTGTAATTTTGATGTCATTTAATGCTCTAATAATCCTAATAAGTAGATACTATTATTTCCATTATAAAGACTGACAGTGAAGGTTTTGTGAATTTTCAAAGTCATACTGCTAGCAGGTGGAACAGCTACAGCCTAAACATTGGAACATGGCTTATTTCTCAGTAAAAGATAAATGAAGACGAATAAAGCCATCATTTCTGTCTTCTGAAAGTATCCTATTTGTAATTATAAAAATAATAGAATCACAACATAAGAAACTTTTTTTTTCTGTTAAAGATGGCTAGCTTTCCAATCTTTCATAAGTTTCATCAACTTCTCTACCTTACATAACGCTCGTGTGTATGTGCTGTGCAGCCCTGGGTACTTCTGTCACTCTCAGACCTTTTCCCTCCATGCCAGGATACATGAACACAGTGACAGCTGCATCAGGATAAAAACTGAGCACACTTCCCACCCCAGTGTGCCTGCTCCTTGGGGTTGAATGAAAGACCTTCTTTTACCAAAAACAAACAAACAAACAGGCTCGCTAGGTTACTTTTCTTCTGTGCCTGCATTTCTTTTAACACTAGAAATTTTCTTGTCTACCAACAGTGATATACAGCCTGCTCCCAGGACAACACTGCTCTCACAACAATTATCCTGGAAATAGTAAAGCATTTTCTCAACCACTTCTGGTCTTCACTACCGTACACTGTCTACTTCAGCCATGCAAGCAAAACCAAGTTGTTTCTGCTGCCATTTTACTTGATGGGCCTCACCTTTACTGAGATTTTAGTTCATGTTATTTCCATTTCAGAAAAATTACGGAACGATACTCAAAAATAAGAGCTGCCTTTCAGAAGTTGAATATAAAAGGATTCTAAAGTCAGATTTGAAGAAGTCTAACATGAACACACAGTTCTTCTCCACTTAGCATTTATTTAGCATTGTGCCTAAGGCCTTTCCAGAACCAGATCGCATGTAACGGAACATTTCAGGATGAGATGAGGTGAAGCTGTCTAGATCACAAGATTTGGGGTGCTAATTTTCCCCCCTTTACTGAACAATATCATTTCATTTCCTTCACTAACAGACTCCTTACATTAAAATGTTATGTCCAAATTCCTTGTTATTTTACAAGAAGTCTGCACTATGCCAGACAAGGCCTAAGGAATAGTTCTGACCTCTTTATGAAACAAAAATGCTACTAGTGACTTAATTTTTTATAACAATGTTAATAAATAATCTAAGGTTTCTCCCACTTTCCCTTTTAGGGAAACAAAACACACATGATTGTTTAACATTTTAAGTAAGGGGTAAAAGTCATGACATCCATACAGTTTGGCCTAGAGGTGTAATCAATATATTTACTTTTTATTTTTCTATTACTGGGAGGGCATTTGTGTGTATGATACACGTGTTCATGTGGGTGGGTGGGTGAGTTGTAATGAGCGCACATGCATATGTGCCAGCACATATGTGGGAAGCCAGAGATGGATATTGTAGACGTCTCTGTCAACTGCCCTCTGTCTTAGTTTTTCAGACAGGGTTCCTCACTGAACATGGACTTCATGGATTCAGCTAGAATGGCCAGCAGTGAGCTCCAGGGTTCCAGGTGTCTCCTTTTGATCAGCACTGACTTCAGATTTTATGTGGGTATTGGGGGATCTTTGTAAATCACACACCTTACCCACTGATATACTCCATAACCCTTACATATCTTTTTTTAAACCTGGCTTTTGAACATTTTTGAATGTCATTAGTGGGAAAAATATACTTTTACTTAGGACACATTTTCCTACTCAAACCTAAATAAATAAATAAATAAACTCAACAAATTTGAGTTAAGTGATTACATATACATTATTGATAGAACATATGTACTAGGCCTGTGCCCTAAGCCGGAAGGATTTCACAGCCCCGTAAACATACAACTCATTACCTAAAAACAAGGCGATGACTGCAAATATAACGGGAGGGATCATGTACAAACTGTCATGGAAACAAGTCAAAACGCAAAACCAGGTTGTAGAGAACGTGTTATCAAGAAATATGGGAGACAAAGCATTGGAACAGAAAGAAAGATTATGGTGTGTACCGAACTTACAGAGGAAGGCAATTTGATACGCACGGAAACTCATGATAAAGTTACAGAAGCTAGAGGAGAAAATACTGGGAACACATCCAGAAGTCTAAGACCCGAAGACACTGAGCAGCAGGTTGTAAGTTTACATTTCGTCCTTTAACTAATAGAGAGACATTGTGTTGAATAAGCCACATTTTGTAAAGAGAAAACTGTTGGTAGTAAAAGATGACAAGAAAAACTGAGTCCTGGAAGTAAAGGTCCATTTCTGGTCAAAATAATCTTGAATTAAGACAATGACATCACAGATGCAAAGAAAAAGGAAAAACTTAAACAAGGAGAAGAAGAAAAGAAAAGAAAACAAGTAAGTTGTAAATGAGATATGGCTGGTAGGGACAATATTCATTAATATATTACAGTAAAATAAGAACAGGACTGTTGAGGTTTGGTCTTTTGCTATGTGTTATAATGCTAAACACTGACACACCCCCAGGCCTGGTTGCCCCCAGGCCTGAGAGAATCTATACTTACACAGGGATGCTATGTAACCTTGCCCCCTAAGTTATCCCTGATTGGTGAATAAAGATGCCTACAGCCAATAGCTGGGCAGAAGGGAGATAGGCAGGGATTGAGTTCCCGGGCTTGGGGTCTGAGGAGATCACAAGGAGGGAGAGAGAGGTGGAGAGAGGAAAGGCACTGTGGGGTAGGAGAGTTATGAACACATGGTTATGAGGGCTGACCAATTGGAGTTAAGCAGCACAGTAGAACATACAAGTTATAATTCGGGGTTAGTTACAAGGAGGTAGATTCTAATAGCTTAAAGGGTGGATATCTACCCAGCTCTAGTGCTGATTAAGGCTTACTATAAACACAAAGGTTGTGTCTTTTATCTGGGAACTGAATAATAAAAGGTGGGGTAGAAACCCCAGATTGAGATTAAATGATTAAATACTACAACACAGGATGGTTTGCTGAAAAAAATTCCAAGCCTTAAATTGCTTTTAATTCTTTCAAATTATAGTGATTAACCTCACATTCTGCTACGATTTTTTTATAACTCTGCAGTCATTCAACATACAACTATAATCGAAGCTGAATGTCTATTAAAAATTAGAATCAAGTAGGTAATTAATGGAGATACACTATATATTTTCATGAAAATAAAATTATGTAACCAAAGAATAATACCTGAAGAATTATAAAACAATTAACAACAACAAAAAGATTTAAAATTCCCATTAAAAAGTACACAAAGCAAAAATATTTATCCTCACAGGTATTTAAGCTAGAAAAATAACTTCAAACTTTAAATATCCCTATATCACTAATGTTTAACATGAAACATCTTTGTTATCAATGAACAATTTAACACAAAAAGTAAAAGCCTTAACATTTGAAAACTAATGCACTTAAACAAGCTATGTTTAAGAGGGGTCAGATTTGATTTTTAAAATTGGAAAAGACAAAACAACTGATGATCTCTACTAATACTTACCAGAATACCAAATGAAATTATGTTTAAATAAGATTTTAAAAATTCAAAGTAAGATACACTTCAAAGCACTGTAAGATAAAGCATCAATGTGCTGGTTAAAGAGAAATGTCAGCCCACAGGCATGCATGTATTCCCTATAGTCCCCAAGCCTTGGGATTCACAGCAGATTTTCTCTAGATCCTGAGCTTTCTTATAATGCTTCTCCAGATGGAGCAAACAAAATCTATACCTTGAACTGCTAAGTCCAACAGGGTTACTGAGTGTTCTTAGAGTCATCTAGCAACAGTACGCTCACCTGCTCATGCATTACTTTTTGTTTAAGAAGGAAGGAAACAGGGCTGGAGGTGGCTCATCATAAAAAGGCTAGGCTCACAGTCAACAAGGCAAGAAGGAAGAAGACAAGAAAGTCACCTACATTAAGACGACAAGACCTGTTATATACCTGTCAGGCAAAGGCTACTACTTGAAATATGGAAAAATTTCTATCCTTAAAATATATCAATAAACATATCAAAACAGTTGAAATTAACAATTGCATTAAATTTAGACGTGTAATCTCTTGTCTTAGTTAAAAAATATTCTTGTGCATGTATGCATATGTGTGCAGACATAAGTGCCACAGCAAATATGTGGAGGTCAGGTCTCTCTTTCGACTCTTAAACAGTCCCAAGGATGGAATTCAGGTCTCTAACATGTGCAGCAAGACCCACTGAGATATTTTGAAGACTCCTTAACTATTGAAGTGTCAAAACTGCCATTTAGTTATTCAGATGAAAATACATGTACAAAACAGTCACACAGCAGAGAAAAATTCAATTAAAATCACTCTAAATCAGCTATTAAAACATCCGATGTGAATTACAGAAAACAGTAAATTGGCCTAAAAGCTGAAACCCTAATTTTAAACACCCTGTAGAAGGAAATTAAAAACATCAAGCTAGGTTCATGTTTTTGATGAGCTTATGAGCTACAACTACAACCATCAGTGTTCTCGCCTACTAAGACATCTGCGCTTTTAGTTCTGAATGACTGAGTGTAAGTGTAGTAAGCAGAAGTAAAAGAATAGCATGGAGCAAATAGAAGCAGGGAAGAGCAGAACATCCTCAAAGTAGGAGTTTACAATATCCAGTAACCCAATGGCTACTTTAGTCACTATCCTATTGCTATGAAGGGACATTAGGACCAAGCCAACTTTTATAAAAGAAAACATTTGATTGGGGCTGGCTTGCAGCTTCAGAGGTTTAATTCATTATTATCACAGCAAGGAGCAAGGCTGCACACAGGCACAAATAGTGCTATAGAAGTATCTGAGAGTTCTACATCCTGATCAGCAGGTAACAGGGAAGGGAGCCTAAGCCTGGCATGGGCTTCTAAAACCTCAAAGCCCACCCCCAGTGACACACTTCCTCCAAGGCCACACCTCCTAATCCTTCTAATCCTTTCAAACAGAGCCACTCCCAGTAACTATCCATTCAGCTATACAAACCTATGGAAGCCATTCTTATTCAAACTGCTACACAGAAAAAGATAGCATATCAAATGAGGGTCTTAACAAGCATACAGTAGAAATCAACCATGGAAGTTGAGACAGTAAGCCAGAGTTTCCCATGGAGCTTTTTCTCCATGGATGGGCTTCCACTTCCCTTTTCCACCACAGGCATTTTTATACTGTGAGATAACAATTATAACTTCTTGGAAATTGTTTACATTGTTATTCTCAATGACACGGTGTTTTTTAATCTTGGGCTGTTATTAAGTTCTTCTCTTTCCCTACTAAGGAGCCAGGGGCTAGTTTTTTCCCTGGTGGAGGGGTTTTGGAGGACACTTTGAGACAAACATCTTGTATCTAAAATGGGGAAGGTGGAGGGGCAACAGCATTTGCTGAGCCAGCTTCTTTTTTTTTTTTTTTTTTTTTTTTTTTGGACTGGGAATTTTCTTGATTTTTATGTGGTGTACCATCATAGAATATAACAATTTTCTTGTATAATTCACTTTACCAAAACAGCTAACTAACATAAAAAAAGCATGGCAATTTACCAATACAATGTACAACCAGTTACTTAGAACCAATCTAACTGATGTTATAACTGCAAGAAAAATTATATCAAAATTCATATAAAGTTCTTCAATGATTCAACTGCAGGAAGAAAACATAAAGAAATATAGTAAGAACAGTAACCACTTGGGAGGAATATGTTTTCAATATATATCAAGAAGCTAAAATATTTATGGTAAAGGTGAGTTGCCCAGTATATTCTCTACTCTAACTTGAGTGATAAATCTTGATATATAATCCAAATAACAGTATGCTTATCTCTACAACCAAACTGTGTATTTGCAAAATTCATTCCTGAGCCAAAACTTGAATTGTTGAAGGTGGACTAGAAGTATTGTATGTCAAAATAGAGGGCTACAAATATTGAATGGAGATACTAATAACAAGGGAAAAAGCATTTACTAAATTAAAGAACAATGATGCATATTTTTGAAAGATTAAAAATGAGATTATAATATATCAAAATGAGGAGAGTTCTAATCATACCCTTAGAAAGATACTGTAGCTTTTAGAAGTGACAAGATTTAGCTGCCACAGCTATTCATCTGAAAAAGCAGATAAAAAAGACACCCACATTCCTCCAGTCCCGAATTGCCTACCTTGAGTGCTTAGAGCTTGATATTTAAAGAAGTTGGAATTCACTCTCCACTGCCCACAAACTAGATTGTGGCCTTGAGAAGCATCTAGACCACTCATAAGGAGCACATTAGCCTTTTAAGTCTCCAAGTAACTAGGTGCCTCCTCTGCCTTCACCCCTATTCCTAAAGGACCAGATCAACTGGATAGTCTTTCCTGAGAAGTTTGGATACACTCTCACACAGCCCTTACATAATGATAGGATCTCGACTGGGGTCCAGCAATGCAGTGTAGTTTCCACCTGTCCCTCAAGCTATGTCAAGAACACTTTGTCATTGCTATTGGCCTGCCTTGTACTGCTATTGTGGCCTGGCCCCTGCACAGTCCTCAGAAACTGACAAAAATCCTGCCTCCACTGCCACCACAGACAAGCCTTGCTTACCTGGGCCTTCTCAGTATCTGACATAATGTGTATGAAACTGATGAGATAAGCACTAAAAAACTCCAAGGAATCCCCTTCACCTAAAAGAGCTACATCTTGGCTAGCAGGGAATCCCACAAACTTCTGCAGTGTAGACCACTAAGGCAAACAATGCCTAAAAGGGGCATCACCAACTTTGATTATAGGTGAAGAATCCACATACATACCAACTAGGATCTAAACCTAGTGTAACTGATACCTAATATACTACCTAAGGGATTTCAAAGAGAACTGTCTCTTACTGCATACATCACTCGTAAAATTGCAAGGAGAGGCCACTGCAAAAATCCATGAATGTGAAGCCAGAATTGCCATGGAGGCCCTTGGATGTTGTAGATGCCAATAAGTCAGAAAGACAGAAAATTATGGGTATATAAGGAGGAAAGAAACCTCTCATCCTGGGGTCTGGTTGAAGACTCACCAGCAGCAAAACAGGAATTGATCCATCGTGATTAACAACTGTGTGAGCTTTCACCTTTCTAACCAATAACTCTATGCTTTTCTTGTAATCTAACTGCAAAGTCTATTTACACGGAAAGGATATGTAATAAGTCCTTTGAATATCTATAGGAGCTTCTTGCTTCACCCCACCAGATTATAATTCTATCTGTGTGGCTAGTTTTTGTCAACATGATACAAGACTGAGTCATTGCTGGAGCAGGAGCTTCAGTTGAGAAGATGCTTCCTGATTCATATTGGCCAGTTTGTCAGGTATTTTCTTGATTAACGATTGGTGTAGGAGGCCCAGCCCACTGTGGGCAGTGATATCCTTGGGCAGGTGGTCCTGGGTGCTATAAGCAGGCAGGCGAAGCAAGCCGTGGGGAGCAAACCAGTAAGTCCTATTCTTCTATTACTATCCTTCTATGACTTCAGTTCCTGCTTCCGGATTTCTGCCCTGCTTGAGTTCCTGCCCTGACTTCTCTCAGTAACATATAAGATGAAATAAACCCTTTGCTCCCCACGTTGCATTCACCCCTCATGACAACAGTAGGAGGCTAATGAAGATACCATCTAAGACATTTTAAGCCATCTATGGTTTCACTCACAAGGAGAGAAATGGAGAAAAATTGTTTCTCAGGAACTTTTGGATACATAACTTGAGACCTACCAAAATTGAATATGAGGCCAAATGCCAAGGTAATTAACTTCAACTCTCCCTTGAGAAGCCAACCCCTACACTTGGATAGGCCTTACTTTCTGTGACTTTCTCATGATGAGCCCCTCCCCACACTTTGGTATGTCTTTCTCTCTGCAACACTCCCTTGAGGAGCCCATACCTACAATTGAGTTGTGAGTCTTTGTGGGCCCTCCCTTGAAAAGATCACCCCCACATTCGGCTATGTCTTACTTTTTGTCTCTGCACCACCCCCACCCCAAAGCCCATGTTCATGCCCTTGGGTGTGTCTTCTTGCTTTCCTTGAGCCCCCCCACACACACCCTTCCTCCTCACCTTCATGCTTAAACTCTCTATTAAACTGTCGTTAATAAAATCTTCAACTATCACTTTAAACTACAGAGGCCTGAAGTTCTTTCCTTTATCAATGCCATGAATTTTACTTTAGTCTGACTCTGACTTTCCCTAAAAGATTAGGGGAACACCTAAGTTCCTGAGGTTGACAACATGGAACTGTGTTTATGTCCCCAACCCAGGACTATAAGACATCCCCTGAGAGAAGCTGCAGGAATGGAGAGGAGCCTGCCTAGGAGAGGGGTTATATACAACAGAACAGGAAGGGTGAGGCTACCAAACCACTCGGAATGCAGATGACTCCAACATAAAACACAGATACTACACGTGAAGCTGCAGAATTTGGTGTTTCCCTCCTTAGGGCATGCTTCACTCAGATTATTAATGTAAACATACACTAAAGAATTCCATTGCAAAGACAGTGTCCATGGAAATATAATAATGTAAAGCACACAATTCCCAATAGAAATGCAGGATTTAAATGAGTAAATTATAGAAACAAATTAATTGAGATATTATTTAACAAATAAAATGTCATGCATTTCTTTATAGCCTTGTAAATTTTGGTGAACTGAATGTATCAAAATGCAAATATTCAAAGTAATAGTGAAGGAATTAGTCTGTAAAATGGACAATACTTAAGTTTGGTATTTTTTTACTTTGCTTCTTGATGCATTTGATTTAATAAAAGTTTCTGGTCTGCTACCTTCAAATACTTTGAGTAATGCTAAAGCATAATTCTACTTCCTTTAGCATCTATGTACCCTGAAATAATGAGTAAATTTAGTCATTAAAAAGTAGAAAAACTAAGATAAACTAACAGAAACTATTGCTTAAAAATTAAGACAAACAAAAAAACTCTCAACAATCAACAGACAAAAGAGCAGGGGTCAGTGAGACAGTTCAGAGGACAAAGGCACTTTCTGTGCATGCCTGTCAGTCTGTGCTCAGTCCCAGAGACCCACATGAAAGAGAAAGTAGAAAGCAGATTCCATTCTTGTTGTCTGACCTCTATAGGAACACTGGGGTAAGCCCAACCCCACCTCCAACACACCACACATACATACACACACCCTGGGCTGAAGAGGGTAGTTCAACAGATAGTGCATAAATGTTCTTGCAGTTGAGCTAAATTTGGTTCCTAGTACCCACATCCAAAGACTCAACTGCCAGTAACTCCAGCTCTAGCGTAATAGGACACCTCTGGCCAGCCAGCAGGGACACCTGCACTCACATGCACATACATGAGAGGATTGGGGGGGGGGGGGAGGAACACATAATTAAAAATAAAAATAAATCTATAAAAAAATTGGACACAAACAGTCAGTCCTTCCACTTCTACCAAATGCTATCCCTCTCTGAGCTGGGAGTCAGCTCCAGCCGAGCCACCACACACGGTCCAGACTAGGAAAGACCTAGACGGGAAGGCCCACTGCCTATGACCTCTGCCATCTCCTGGGACCAGCTCTAGCAGAACCACCACATATGAGAACTGGCTGAGCACAGATCAGCTAAGGAAGTCCCTATGCTTGTAACCCCCCCCCCCCCAATCCCCGCACCTTACTGCCCCAGGAGCCTGTTGAATCACCAAATCTGGCCAGACCTCAGCAGGCAACATTTCCCCCTGACCTCTGTGACCTCTCATCTGCCTCACAGTAACCTCCTACCCAAGCACTGCATAAGACATGGCCTAAATTTGGATGCCGTAAGACATTCCCTCCGCTCTAACTGGCTCTTCCATCTGACAGCCTTTTCCGATGATGCTGTGTAAGCAGAGCCCAAGCAGCCTCCTTATCTGGTCCTGCCTCCTGCCCTCCTCCAGGCTCCCAGTTCTAGGCTCTGACTCAGTGGGCTAAATACAAAAGTAAAAGACACAACCGTGTTACACCAGAAGCATGTCTCATCAGAAAAATGAAAGCAGCACACGTGTGCATACACACAAGACATTATGCCTCACACAAAAAAATACCAATATCATAGTACTGGTCCCCAAAGAGGACAAATAAGACAAAATCAAACACAGCGAATTTAAAAGAACAATTACTAGCAATTCAAAGAATTGAAAGAGGTTACTAACATCTGAACAAATTACGAGAGAGCAAGAGAAAACTGATTGAAGTCCAAGAAAATACAAATAGGTAAAATGAAATAAGAAAGACAATTAAGGAGATGAAAAGGGAATTCATCAGATAACAGAATTGTTGAAGAAAACCAGAAATAAAATGAAAATTTTCAAACTGTCAAAAAGTTCAGTAGAAAGCATCACTGACAGAATGAACCGAGACAAAACACAAGGACTAGAGGATAAGGAAGAGGACTCGATCATTCACTCATGGGAAGTGGTCAAAGTTGTTAAATGCCTAAGTGGGAAGAGCATGCTCTGGGACACCATAAAAACACTGACTCTACAAACTTGGGCACAGAAGGAAAAAGCTGGAAGACAAAGGCATAGGAAATATTTTCAATAAAATTATAAAGGAAAGCTTCGTAGCTCTTGAAAAAGAGATGCCTTACAAACACAGGAAGCCCACAGAGAAATAACAGGCAGGAACAGAAGAGAGAGTCCCTGTGATGTATGGTAGTTAAGATGCTAAAAACACAAAATGAAGAAAGGATACTGAAAGCAACAAGACACAAGGGCCGTGAGACATGAAAAGGCAAGCCCACTAGAGGACAGCTGACTAATTGATAGAAATGTTTAAAGCCAGAGAGCTTAGAAAAATATACTCTAAGTTCTGAAAGATCACAACTGCCAGCCTAAAATGTTATATTCAGCAAGGCAATCATTTATGAGTGACATAGCAATAAAAACTTTCCATGATAAAAGCAAACTAAAAGAATGCATGACCACTAAGGCAGCTCTGCAGAGGAAAGTGGAAGGTGAATATGAGGCAAGAGAAGAATAAACACACCCAAGAGGCCACAAGCACAAATAAATATCAAGGTGGATGATCGGCGGCCTAGGGAAAAACAACAAAATCATCAACATGACAGAAGCACACATCTCTCAAAAACAAGTGAATATTAATGGTAGTCTCAATTCCTCCCTGAGAAGACACAGACTAACATACTGGATTAAGAAAAAAGACCCTTCATTTTTATGGATCCAAAAAACATCTTACCTCCAATGATAGCGACTACCTTGAAGTAAAATGACAGAAAAAAAGGTTTTCTACACATATGAAATTCAGGATACAAAGTAAGCCTTCACAAATATAGGAAAGGTGCAATAATATCCTTATTTAACATGATCACAGTGAATTAAGTTAATAATCCAAAGCTAGGGAAAATGCACCAAGTATACAAACATAGATGTATTAAGCCACACAATACTGAAGCTAAATTGGTCACTGAAGAAATTAAGCAATAAATTTTAAAATTTTCTTTTCTAAGTGAAATAAACTTGAAAACAAGATATTCCAAAAATTATGCAACACAATAAGTACAGTTCTAATACATCAAAATATGAGAGTTCTCAAATAAATAACTTAATGATGCGCTGCAAGGCCTTGGGGGGAAAATAAGAACACGTCAAAACCAAAAGCAGTAGATGGGAAGATCAGGGTCAAAATTAATGAAAGGAGCTCAGTGTGGTGGTATAAGCCTCTAGTCCCACCAGTGGAGGGGTGGAGGCAGGCAGATTCTGTGAATTCAAGCTCAGTATGGTCTACATCGTAAGTTGTAGGACAGCCAGGAATACACAGTAAGACCCTTTTTGGGGAGGAGGCAGGGGCCAATGAAAGGAGAAGCTGAATTCTTCAAAGGATGACAAGACTGACAAACCCCTCGTTTAACAGAAAGACCAAAAACAATCCAAATTAAGAAAATTGTAGATGGGGCTGGAGAGATGGCTCAGCAGCTAAGACCACCAACTGCTCTTCCAGGGGTCCTGAGTTCAATTCAGCAACCACATGGTGGCTCACAACCATCTGTAATGGGATTTTCTGGTGTGTCTGAAGATAATGACAGTGTACTCACATACAATAAATAAATCTTTTTTTTTTTTTTTTAAAAAGGAAAATTGTATATAAAGATGGAGACATCATAACAAATACCAATAAAATTCATAAAACCACAAGGAAATACCTTAAATTTCTATACTCCTCCAAATCAAGAAATCTAAAAGAAATGAATAAATTTCTTTATACATATGGATCACCAAAATTAAACCAAGATTGAAATAAATAATGTAAACAGGTCTATAACCAATGAATTTGAAGCAATAAGGTATCTCCCAAGTGGGACTGGGGGGGGGGGGGAGACAAATGAGAATCTGATTAATTTACTGCAGAATTTGCTCAGACTTTCAAAGAACACTAATACTATTCAAACTATTTCACAAAATAGAAATGGCAATGCCTCCAAATTCTTTCTAGGAAGTCACCAATACCCTGATATCAAGACAAAATATTACAAACCAATCTCCCAGATGAACATATATGCAAAGCCTCTCAATAAAATACTTGCAAACAGTGTTGGTGACATGGGTCATTAGCTAAAGTACAGTGATTGTTCGTCCAGAGGATCTGGGTTCAATTCCCAGCATCCACATGATGGCTCATCACTATCTGTAATTCTATTTCCAGGGAATCCAACACCTTCTCTGACCTCTAACACAGAAAAGGCTTTCAAGAAAATCTAATATCTCTTCATGATAAATGATGGGGAAAGGCTAGAGATAGAGAGAGCATATCCCAAGAAAATAAAGGCGATATACTGTAAACTTACACCAAACATCATAGTAAATAGAGAAAAACTCAAAGTATTAACACTACAATAAGGGACAAGTCAAAAATGTCTACTATCTAAATACTATATAAACTTGAATTCAATACAGTGATGGAAATCTACCTAGAACAATAAGACAAGAAAAAGAATTAAGAAGAAATCAAAGCCTTAGAAGTCCCCACAACTGAAGCTACCTGATTTTTCACTAAAAGTCAAAAATCTATATTAAACAAAAGACAGTGTCCTGAGCAAATGTGGTTAGGGACCCGCACATTACCATGTAGATGAGTGAACCTAGATTCCTGTATCTCACCCAGCACAAAACTAAGTTCTAAATCTATTAAAGACTTAAATATTAAGACCTGATATCACAAAACTGCTAGATGAAAAAGCACTGAGTACATTTCAACATACAGATAAGAATTTTCAGAATAGCATAGGAAATAATACCAACAATGGTCCAATACACTCTCATGAAATTGAAAGGCTTTCTGTACAATCAAAGAAACAGTTAAGTGAAGAGAATTAGTAGCTAGAATGTACAAAAATTTAAAAACACTAAACTCAAAAAAAAAAATTAAAAAAAAATTAAAACATAGGCTAAGGAAGCAAACAAGAATAGAGCTCTTAAAAGAAGAATTACAAATGTCTAAGAAATGCTTTAAAAGGGCATCAACAACCTTGGAAATCAGAGAAATGTAAATTGAAACCACTCTGAGATTTCATTCCACCCCAGTCAGAACGGGGTGGAATTACAAATGACAAAAAACCAGTGCCATCAATGTTAATAAAGGGAACTGTTTTAAATTGCTAATGGGGGTGTAAACTAATAAAACCACTTTGGAAATAGGGCTTAAGGACTGTCAAAAACCTAAAAATAAACATACCATCTGGGCATATACCCAGAGTAATTATACCATATTACAGAGACATTTGCACATTCATGTACACTACAGCTCAATTTACAATACCTAGAAAATGAACAAAAATCATTTAGAAATCAACCAGACAAGTCCATTTGACAACTGCAGTTCCCAAGCACTACGAAAAGCTTTTGGTCAAATAGTTTGCAACTGTCAGGACAGAGCCTCCAACCTTTGCCTTCCTAGGGTACAAGATACATTCAAAACACAATGGAAACAAGCTAACACTAATTGAAATGGTACACACAGTTGGGTCCACCAAAGGGGAAATAAAACAAAACAAAAAATACCATATAGTGGCATTAACCTTCGAAACAACAAATATAAAATTATCATTTGACCCTTTTGGGGTCTATACACTTACCAGACCTTAACAAAGCAGGTGAAGAGAAGGCTGCATCAGGTGAGTTGGCCATTTCAAACTTGATTCTTATCATAAGCGTTGCAGGCTAAACTACACCAATTTTAAAACTGTTTAGTGAAGGTTAGAAGCAATCAGCATTAGATTAATGTATGAGCAGTTATTAGCATGATGCAATGTGCAAAAGACAATTAACAATCATTATATAATTTTGTCTTTTATGACTTGAGAATTTGATTTCCTTTATTTGACAAATTAAGTTTGCATACATGAATAGACAGAAACATAATATCCACTTACTAAGAAACATTTAATTAATAGTATCCTTTATTGTTCAGTAGAATTGTTATGCTACTATATAACAATACTTAGAACTCCAAAGAGAAGTCTGTCCCAGAAACAGGTTAATTCATGTTTCAGACAAGGCTGTTTATATATTCTTCTAAAAGTTGTAAACAGAATCAAATTAATTCTTTGTAATAAGTAGGAAGTAAATAATATGGCTCAAGGTTTAATGTCTGTATCTTTCAGAATCAAAAAACTAGAAACTGCAAACATAACTACTAATTTTAAAGATTTGCCTCAACTATCTTTTTTGTTTTTACTCGTATCTAAATTTTACTCTTATCAGGTAAACATACAGCAACATTTGGACAGTATCTAGATAACTGCTGGAGATGAGCCTAGGTTTAAGAAACTGCATTCAACAATTGCAAAATAAGACAGAATTTACCCTATTAAGACAAGTAAGATTTTTAAAACTTGCTACTTTAACATGCATTTGAGTAAAACAAAGATTTGAAGAGAAAATAGACTCTATATGATTATTAAAAGAATTGTGTTCCAAAAATCCATGTTGGGGGGCAAGGTTCAAGTCCCTGGCAGGAGACTAATTATTCTCTTTGCCTAGAACAGCCTAATAACACCTTTTATACTCCCACAGTGACATTGTTAGTAACCAACTCAATATTTCTGTATGACACAAAAAATAAAACATAAGCAACAAATATCCCCCACGACTGTTTCAAATAATTGTACTGACTCTGAACTTAAGTCAACTGCTTTTTGAAAATTTCTCTTACTTTTCATGTGACTGTTCCACTATAACCCTAAGTCCTAAGTAAATATACACAAAAAATTTTTAAGATTTAAAACGGAATGAAATTGGCAATACTTTAACAAATACAGAACTTTCCATAATCTTTCCTCAATCTTTGACAAGGGAAAGGTTCTTGGTTGAAGATTTCTCATTTCACCACCTCTCTTGTTTAAGGACACACTTTTTGCTCAAGATTATATCCAGTTTCAAAAGTGGCAGTTTCAGTGCTGGCTCTCAGGGGAGTTATTAATCAGGAGTACTAACTTTTAAAACGCCAGTGTGACTTTGCAATATGAACAAGTCAGTTCAGGACACTCGGACGGTTGGCATCTCTGACCTCAGTGGTTGGGAACCACAATCGGAAACTATACGTGCTGAGACCACTTGGCAAGGGAAGAGGCCAATTTCATCCTGAACCATAACTGTACACTAACTTAACTTGTGGCACAAACCCTGTCTTCCTCAATTTCTGACACACAGAACTGGCTGCAGCTAAAAATTACTGAGGAATGTGAAGGGGACATATAAGACAAGAGTAGTCGCCAGCTCTTTAGGACCTCATTAAAAATGAAGGTCTACTTTTTTCAGAGCAAGAGAGTTCAGGTTCCAAAGAAGTTGTCACTCGCTGACTTACTGGGGAAAGTTTCTGGAGAAGTCAGCTTGCCACTAACTTTGGAGAGGAAATAACTTGGGGGAGAAACACAGAAGTTTTCTAAATGAGGGAAGTGCAAGGGTTGGGGAATGGAGACCAAGAGGAACAAGACCAGGTCAGCAAGGGAAACCTACAGCATTCTGAAGACAACTTTGGAACACAAGTTGATCCCCAGGATAGATCCCACCTGCCTCCCTCCAGGGGACTTGCGGGAGAGCACCACCCCCTGTACCCAGCAGGGGGAAGGTTGCTGTCACAGGCAGTCAAACCTGAGCGCTTGGTCCGGGCTCGTCGTTCCAAGAGCTTCCAGCTTACTTCAGCCATGAGTCCCTCAGCCCCCGCCACGGCACAGTGCTCAGCACTCCGGCTGCCAGTCAGCACGGCCGGCCCGGCCCCGCCCCCTCGCGCGACACTGTCGGGAGGCACGCCAGCCGGAAGTGAGCTCCCAGGCAGACATCGCCCTAGCTCCCTGGTCTCTTGGTCGTCGAAGAAACAACCCCAGGGCAGCGTGAGAGTGCTGCGAGGAGTTGCCCGTGAGCTCGCACCCCGAGGTTTTTCTCGGTCAGCCGGTCGCACGGTGCTTTGCGGCTGCCGTCAAGCGCGGCGGAGGCCGGCCGGGCCGAAGGCGCCATGGCGGCAGGCCTGCTGCCTAGCGCTAGGGCGGTGCTGGTGCCTCTCTTCCTGGGGTTCGCGCTGCTGAGCGTTGGGCCTGCCCCGGTACGAGCTCTGCACAACGTCACGGCCGAGCTCTTTGGGGCTGAGGCCTGGGGCACCCTGGCGGCCTTCGGGGACCTCAACTCCGACAAACAGACGGACCTCTTCGTGCTGCGGGAAAGTCAGTGATTGCCGGCCCTCCTTCTGTTTGCCCCTCCCGGTGTACCCACGCCCCCTTGTTCCTGTTACCCTCCCTCTTGCATTTCCCAGTCTTCAGGCTCTCCCTTTACTTCAGCACCTTGACAGCTTTCCCCTGTTTTTATCAACCCTGGGTTCTGACCCAGTAACCCCGCGGATTGGCCATCAGCCCAACCCTTTAGAACACACCAACATCCCTGCTTCTAGAAACCTTCACCTGGTGAATAATCACCTGCGTGCCAAAGTTCTTCTAGATTCCTAAGAACCTTGGTTTCTGGCCTAAGCGTTTGCTTTCCCGTCTTTTTTCCAATGTTCCATCCCCTTAGATCAGAAAAGATGCAACTTGACAGTTTCTAATGAGAGATGCACTGCCTCTACCATTTACTCAACTCCTCTGACCTTCCTTTCCTTAAGATCCTTGAAGGCACCAAATTCGCCACAACTCACAGCATCTGGTGTTGTTAACTGCTGATAATCGCAGTGCCTCCTTGGCCATACATTCTCACAATACCGACTTCTCCAGCATGAGATGCCTGATCTTTAAGTGTACCTCTGGCCCGTCCTCATCTTGATTACTACTGTAGTCTTATCATTGTAGTCTTGCACACCTCTTTTTGCCAACTTGCCATTGAGAGTTCACTTAAGTCTTAAAAAAAAAATCTGATGCTGACGAAGTGCATCGGTAGGTGGTTAAGGACCAAGGCCATGAGCAAAGTTAAAAACCTGTACAGAGCTGAGTGAAAGGATCCTGACAAGGTCTTTTGAGGGCCCTTTCCAGTACCCCAGAACCTCTTTAAAGACCTGGATGGGTTTTCCTCTATTTGAATGATCACCCGTATTGCAAGAATATTCTAAGCCTATAGCTACTCTCTCCAAACTGGATACAGAAACTCTCCTTTGAAGACGTCCTGTGTTTGATTAAGCATTTCTGAAAGTCTGTCCCAATGAGCATTAATTGACCCATCGACTAGAGCAAGCAAAGGGGAAAGTGTGGAGGGCTCTGCTTTTTCTGTGCATGTGTTGAATTGTATCCTTGTAACTTGTGAGTAGACGTTTTAGTAGGGATGCCTGCTCATTGGTATGATGATCTGTATAATGAAATAAACAACCTCATCTAAGGGAGACCTGATTGGATGTGGAAAACACAAGACCTAACAGTAACACAGTATAAATAAGGGAGTATGTGGGTGTGTTTTCTGTATTGCTTAAGATCAAACCTGGGTCTCATACTCAGTATAGAATAGTATAGTTGAAGGTGTGTTCTTTATATGGATGCTTCTTTTAAATTATGCCACCTGCTCCTTCATGGAATCCCATGGCATCACGTTGCCTTGAACAAGTATGCTTTTCCGCACTTTTCTTTGCCATGTTCCATTAGGTTTGTATGAGTATTCTTGGCAGGGCTGTCTGACTAGGTTAGAATAAGAGCATTCCTATGGAAACAGTACCCAGGAAGTTTCTAAACACTGACCCAGTGATTTTTCCAAAAAACATTTTTTCTAAAATAATTTGTTTTTTCTTTTAGGAAATGACTTAATCGTCTTTTTGGCAGATCAGAGTGCACCCTATTTTAAACCCAAGGTAAAGGTATCCTTGAAGTAAGTATGTAATATCCCTCTTATTATAATATGAATATGCAATAGCATGGGCTTGTATTTGAAATCAGTTGTGTTCAGCTGTGGTTTGTGACACAAAATTCCTAGTTCTGAGGTCTGAGTAGTAAACAATATTTTGAAACTAAATAAATTAATTAAACATGGTGAGGACTGGTGAGTTGGCACTTACCTCCAAGTCTGACAGCCTTAGTTGGATACCCAGAATCCTCATGGTGGAAGAAGAAAACTGACTCCTATAAAGTGTCTTCTCACCTCCATTCATACACTGTGGTGTCAGCATGCACACACACACACACACACACACACACACACACACACACCCCACTAACATACAAATAAATAAAATTTATTTTATTAAAGGAAACATGGAAAATAAAATTGAAAAATACTCCCCTTTTATAAAATTAATGTTTGGTGGTTCCAGGTCTGTTCTATATGAACATCCTACAGTCCCTTGCAATCTAATATCCTTTCTTGAGTGTCCTATATCTTGTCCTGATTGTTCCTGTAGAAGCAGGTCACTCGTAAAATCTCATCATCTGAAAGATGCTTTACATGTGGAAGAAAGGTAAATGGCCTCTGTCCTGTTTGTTTGTTTTCTCTTTTGATCAAATGGTGAGTTTTTAAATACTGATCTTGACAGAATTGAAATCAAGCTGCTTTATTTAGGCTTTCATTGCTGTAAAGAGACATTATGACCATGACAGCTCTTATAAAGAAAACATTTAGTTGGGGCTGGCTCACAGTTTGAGAGGTTCAGTCCATTGCCATCATGGCGGGAAGCATGGCAGCATGCATGCAGACATGGTGCTGGAGGAGCTGAGAGTTCTACATTCTGATCCAGAGACATCAGAAGGAGACTGTGAGCCACACTGGACATAGTTTTAGCATCAGAAACCTCAAAGCCTGCAAGGCCACACCTAATAGTGCCTCTCCCTATGGGCCAAGCATTCAAACACATGAGTCTATGGGAGCCATACCTTCAAACCACCGCACAAGTTTTCAAATTAATTTTTAATGTAATTTAAATAATAGTTCTTATTGCTTCTTTTTTATGGTTGGCAGTACATGAAACTTTGACCCCAATGACAGAGAACCAACATGATTTGCAAATTCGAGGTAGCAAGTTAAATGCTCGCTCTAAGCTAAAGGAGAAAGGGATAGGTCAGTGCAAACCAAACTTGCAGCTTCCATATAGTCATGGAACTGGAGCTTAACAACATAGCTTGAATAAAATTTACTTGATAATGTTTGAGTTTGGGTCCACAGCATTTAGAAAAGATGGCCGTGAAAATAACGTTTTGTGAAGGAATGAAAGGATTTACTTGACAGAAAAATAGGTACGCTTGGGAGAATTCTAGTCTGGGAAAAGGCAACAGACTAGGATCCTTCCAAAGTAATAAAAACATTTGGACTCAATTATATGAAAAGAGAGGACTGACTATATGTTGCACAAAACAGATTATGAAAAATGTACTTATATTGGTTTACTTGGTTTTCACATACAGTATGAATTAGAATTACATACTAAATAAACTATGTTTTAATCACTGTGGAGGAGATGGGAAGATGACACAGTAAAGTATTCTTAAAATGTAGAAGTTGCTATTTTAATTTTTTAAGATGTGTGTGTGTGACTGTGTGCTCTGGAGTAACGTGTTTGTGAGTCTCCTTCTTTTCATGGTACTAGGAACCAAACTCCTGTTCTTTGCAAAAACAGTACATTCTCTTAATCACTGAACCATTTCTTCAGTCCTCTGTTTTTTAAAAATGAAAACAATTGTCCTTTTACTTCTGCAGTCTAGTGTTTTCTCTTGGATTCAATCATTTTTAACACTTAGTGTTTATTTTGATTTTTTTCAAATAAATTTTTGCACTGTGGTTTTGTCTTTATTTTCTTAAATATTTATTTTTTATATGTATGTGTATGTACCTGAGTGTCTGTATATATACCACATACATGTGGTTCTAGAGCCTCCCCCTGGAACTCAAGGTATGGTTGTGAGCTACCTTATGGGTGCTGGAATAGAACTCATGTCTTCTGGAAGAGCGGCATGTGCTCTTACTAAACCATCTCTCCAGCCCCTGTGTCACTTATGCTTATGTTTAAGTGATACTGGAAGTCAAACCCAAAGCCTCTCTTATGCTACATAAGCAGTCACACACTGAGCCAGTCTTGAACAGAAACGGATTTTTCTATTGATATAGTTCAGGTTTATAGTACTATATAAAACTACTCTGTGTTCTATTCATTATGAATTCTTCTGTAGACCAGAAGGATCTATACATACAAGAAGTTATTAAATACAAAAAACATTACATTTAAATATTTCTATTAAATCTTGAGTTTTGAGTTGAAAATATTTTGTGTGGTAAAGATGTCCTTATCTGCTGTAATTTTTCTGATATTTTTTAAATTCTTATTTCCTTTAGAACTTTCAGTGCATTGGTAACAAGTGTAGTCCCTGGTGATTATGATGGGGATTCACAAATGGATGTCCTGCTCACATATTTTCCCCAAAATCATACCAACAATGAATTAGGAGCTGTTATCTTCTGGGGACAAAATCAAACATTAGGTGAGTTTTAAAATCATTACTGTTATTGGCTGATATTCTTAATAAAAATATAAAAGTTATATTCTGAAAACAATGAAATATTCTGTTCTTGGGTACTAGTAAAAACTTCTTGACAGTTCGTTTTCTTTTGCACCATAAACTAGTCCTTTCCAGAGAGTACATTCCATTCTTGATCACTTGAAAAAGAGATATTGTACGCTTTTAGAATTGCTGGAGTGACTAAAGAATTAACTTCAAGCCTAGTATGATGGCACTTGGGAGACAGATAGGTAAATCTCTCTGAGTTCCATGTCTGCCAGGGTTAAATGTGAGACTTTATTTCATAAAACAAAAAGATCAAACTTCAGAGCTTTGGGGAGAACAGTCCTCAATGACCTTAAGAAGGCACTGTGTCCTTTAGCTATGAGAGGTGGCCAGATGCACAGCAGCTGCTCCATAGGATGCTAGTTCTGCTAATAGTCTTAGCAAAAAAAAAAAAGGATGTGCACTTGTCCACTCAATACTGCCAAACTTAGTGTGCAAACACAAAGACAGTAAAGTAGACACAAAGACGTTGCCTCAACAGACATGCCTGTGAAAATCAGTTGAACTAGTTATCATGGCTTCATGTTTAGCTCAGCATTGCAAATGCCAGGATACCTGGCAAACCCTCATTTTTGCTTTCAAGTTTTCCCACTCCAAAAAAAATGCAAAAAGGATAGGTTGTAAGTCAATCTGCTATATCTATCCATTCATGGATTGAAGTCCTGTATTGAAAAGGCAAATGATAATTCTGAAGTAGATAGCAAATGCCGGTATGTTTTCTGTCAGCATTTGGGAATTCAGACAACAATCTTAATACATACACTTATCCTTTAAATATTTACAAGAATACCATGTGCGGGTGCTGCTTATAAAAAAAACATGGATATGGCACAGTCGGGATAATCTTGGACATGGTATTTTATTTGTCTACACTAAAATCTTGTTGATTACCAAATTGTACAGAAAAAAAAAAGTCAGCTAAAAGATACTTAGGTGGGAACCTCAAATGAAACTATGGATTGACTCTTCCCTATGGAGTGAATTCTCTTAATGTCTTATCATTCAATGAAGCTTTTGATGTCTCCTTCGTGATAGCTGCTACAGGAAACTAGAGATGAATCTTGTAAAGAATAAAAGAGCACTTTGAGTATAAGAACAGTAATAACTTCATATTGCTGTGTCTCTGTGTGTGTGTGTGTGTCTGTACACACACACACACACACACACACACACACACATATATATATATATATATATATCCTTTTTTTACAGATCCTAAAAACATGACCATACTCAATAGGACTTTTCATGACCAACCACTGATTATGGAGTAAGTATGTGCTTGCTTTACTTTGAACAATTGAAAACTTGCAAATGTAAAATCTTTTATGTAGAAAGCTACTTTGCTAAGTAGGATTGGGACTAAATTCACCCCTTAAGATTATAGGAACCTATATACAAGATAACACAGTGAACATATTTGTTGGCTGTGAGGAAGTGAGACACCAATGGAAGAGAAAATTGATTGTCCTGAAGAAAAGAAGATATGGATTTTTTGTTTAAACAACTTCCTATTTGTTCCTTGTAGACCTATAGTGATCTGTAGTCTTGCATCATTCTTTTATTCAAATAGTAATTTTTGAGTTGAAAATGTTGATTGACAAATATAAAGAATATAAGGTTTCCTCCAGAAATGGGAAGAAATTTACACATTAAGAAGAAAATGTGGTCCTTTGAAATAATCTTTCTTTTTGTTATTTATTTCTTAAAAATATACAACAATGACTAAATCTAAATTTTGAGGCAAGATAATACCGGAAATGAGGTAAAGGTCGTTCCTGGAACATGAAGTATGGTCACATTGTTGTTTCCAGTGATCCCACATACACTTAGTGAAGCCGTTCCCACAGCCATGGCAGCAGGGGCTACAGGCCTGAAATAGAAACCCAGAGTTTCTACTTTTTGACTACTTGGTTTGATTTCCTTCATATTTGTGGAGGTTTTTTCATTGTTATAAAAGTCAACCACAGGTATGAAGAGCAGCTAAGGATTATTTTATGGATTATTTTTAAGTCTGAAGGTTCCTGGAATTAACGCTGTCTCCTTTGTGTTGGGGAGACAAGAGCAGGGGATCTTAATGTTTTCCTTCTTCTACCCCTCCACCCCTCATACGTGACTCTGCTGTACAGGTGTACGGTCGAGGTGTGGCAGCCACACGCGTGCTGACTGTGACTCATTCAAAAATTTGTTTTAAAATAATAGTTTTTTATACATATAAATTATACTGTTGATTTAAGAGTAGTCAGCTTTACCTACACAGAGGAGGGGGTTCTTTCTACCTTTACATAAGGAACTAAATCTTGGTTGAAATTTTCATGGTGCAGGATGTAGGGCATCTATATTGTTTTCTAAAGATGATCAATATTAATTTTTTTAACATCAATGCTGAGAGTGCTACTTCATATGACTACATAATTTTTTGATTGGTAGATGTTTGCTTAGAACTTCAAAGATTATTGTAAAGTCATCCTAACCACAAGCCATTATTGAATGAATTTTTTAATGAAATTTAAGTGAACAACTTAAATTTAATTTTAAAATAAAACACGTTAATAATACAATTCAAATAGTTGTTAATTTTTTCCTTGCTGCTGAGGAATGACAATAGGAAAATACTTGTTTTCTCTCCATAATTAAACCAATATTCCATAACAGCAAAACCCCCTGTATACTCAGAGCATTACAGTTCATACCATGGAATAGTGCTGATGTGAGCCAGGGGTCTCAGGCAACAGTGCATTGATTGCCATTGGGTGGTGCATACTGGTTTTTTTGTATTTATAACCAAAGGCACAGTGTGGTTATGTACTGCAACATAGGTGAGAATTACCAAAAATACCTCAGATTCATCATGGTTTTGACTTTAAGTTAATTTTTGGTTGCTACAAATTCAAAAACATTTTACTGTTGCTAAATAAATATGTTGCAACTTGTAATTCAATTATTAAATCCCATTTGATGTGCTTTAAGAAGCCACACCCTATATTATGTGGAGTTCATAGATAAACCCAAAGGTTGTAAAACAACACTAATTCCTGCGCTAAGATGCATGCAGTGTGGGTCAGCTAGAGGCTTTCCTTTATGCTACTGCTCACAAAAACCAAGCTGTCAGAGCCCCTCTCTCTCTCTCTGAAGGTGGCTAATATGAATACAGTGGGCTTTTTTTTTTCTTTTTTTTTCATTTTATGTTATATCATTTTCCCCTTCATTTCCCCCATCCAAACCCTTTCATATATACCTGTTGATTGCTTTCTTTTATTCATTAATTATGGTTGCATACATACATGGATATGGCTATTCTTGATTGAAAACTATAACCAGTTCAGTTGGTATAATGTTACTTGGAAGTGCGTGCTCCCAGGATGACCATTTGATACTGGATAGACGATTAGTATGCGCTTCCCTGGAGGAGACTGTTTCTCCCACTCTCAGCCTTTCTTAGTTGTCTATAGTTCTGTGTAGAGGGTTGAGGTCTCCTGGGCTTTCCCACATCTGCTTTAGCATGTTTATTGTTGTTGTCTTTGTTCAGCTCATGCTTAGGCAGTCATGTTGAGAAGGCTTTATAGGTCTATGGCATTTTAGGAGATACAATCTCACAACAAATGGTGAGAGCCCAGTTCTCTGACTTTCCCAATCTTTCTATGCCCTGTGCTGCAATGATTTCTAAGCCCTGGGCTCAAGGAATATGCTGTAGATGTATCAGTTGGGAAGGAATGGTATCCACTGTTGCAATGAGAATGAAAAGTATCCTTGATGAGAGGTGAGGACTATACTTATGTATGTAAATATTTACAATGCAGTAGAGTGTGTGCTGATTTAGTAACTGGAGGTTGTTAGCTTCTCCTCCAAGATCTATGACTTCACCACTAGGGTAGTTGGCTAGGTTTTCAGTACCAGATACGACTTCCCATTGATGAGAGGGTCTTAGGTTCAATTAAAGAGCTAGTGTTTACCACCAACATATGCATGCCACTACTGCACCCTTAGGGTTATTGTACAGTGCTGCATGCTGTTGCGGCTCATGGAGTCATAGCTGGGTAAGGCTGTTGATTGCTCTCCTCCTTTGGAAGATTTCATTGTAACCTCTGTTACCATGACAGCTGGTCCTCAGGGAGAAGACGTTCAGGTGAGTTCCAGCTCAGGGACCTCTGACCCCTGTGTCTGAAGAACATGGTCTCTTCAGCAATAGGGACCTACCTTCCACCTCAGGGGGGGCCAAACAAGGGAAATAGCAAAAGCATAGAATGTTTGGAGAGTATCTTGGACAGCTCTAACCAACAACTCAAAAGAAAGCTTCTATGCCTGGTATTGGGTTTTTTCTAAAATGGTCTTTGACTTTGCAGAAAACATTGTCATCCAGGTGAGAAATTTTTATTTAAGTTATATATCTATATTTTTTCACTGACTTAACTTGTATTGTCTGAATTTTTAGGTAGATAGCTAATGATATTATTCCTCTTAATGCAAATCTAGTTCTTACTGTTGCTGTAGCAGTCTTATTGCCGCTGGTGCATCCACTAGCAAAGCTAAATGCCTTTGGTCTGGAAGGGGTAACTGTCACTTCTGCTTTATTGGCCACAAATGGACATTGTTGCATATGGTAGTGCTCCACATTCCTGGAAGCTAAATTAAAAGTGGCATTTAATAAAACAGCTGCCTAATTTTAAAAATATTTTCTTTTCAGCTTCAATGGTGATCTAATTCCTGATGTGTTTGGTGTCACAAATGAATCCATCCATCCACAGATACTACTAGGAGGGTGAGTGAGCAGGAGTATAGCTGTGTAATTCATCAAATATGTATTCTTGCTGCTGCAAGGCTGTGTGTGAACATTTGCTTTAATCTTTGAAGAAAAGTCAACTTACTGGAAATACTTGTTGAAAAAAATTCTTTGAAAGTGTTTGGTCTTCTAAAAGAGTTTGTATTTGATCTGTAGCCATTTTGTATGTAGAGCTACCTTCATTCATTCCAGAAGTAGGAATACAGTCTTTATTGATCTCCATGTATTGATAAACTTTAAGTAAGATGAATAGCTAGTCTACCAGGCCATCATTGTCTTGTTTGCTCCTATACTTGAGTTCAGAAGCTTTGCTTCTTTATTTCATTTGTAAAGTAAATAGTAAGTGAATACTCATCAAAAAATTTAAGCACCCAGAGTTTTTTTGTATTGTTTGAGCAAACAGTTCAAGGGTCTAAACCTCAATTCCTCTACATTTCAATATAACTTTCCTCCTAAGTCAGGACTAGTGATGCCATGGTGCCTTTCGTGAAGGACCTTCAATCAGGTTTTTTTTGTAACTGGTAAGGCAAATTTTTGTTCATGTATAGAGGACGTATTTGTTTTGTTTGTTTGGCCTTTGAGGGATTGCAGAGAATTGCCCTTTTAGCATGTCTTCAGATATTTGGAGCTCTAACAAATTTGTCTGTCTTTGAGACATCGTATGCTTTTATGATGTTTCCTAATGTGACTTACAGTTAAGCTTGAGTAAATTGTACTTAAGGTGTCTCGTGGCGAAATGCTTAGATTCTCTGTCATATTTTTTAAAAGAGTTTCATAAAGAATATAAATGTTTGAGTATTTATCATAATGAACTTTTAAAGAATTGTGAATCTTGAATCAGAAACCTGTTTTACCTTCTTCCATCTTTACAAAATATCTGAAACCAATCCATGCTGCAGAGATAACTTGAAAGCAGATCCTCATTTGGATTAGGTCCATTTCTAAAAGGAACAGTATGAGGAGCAAGAAAATGATGTGATCCCTGTCCCTGCTACAGCAGGTCGAGACTCCTCGGGAGCCCACAGTTGACTTGTAATTGAGAGCATGCCGGTGACTCTGCTGGTTAGTTCATGGCATCTCCATCTTGGCGTACATCACTGCAACAGAACCACTGTCTTTTTTAATTTAACAGATGCTTTTATTTGCAACATTTCTGTTTGATCCTTTTATAGATTCTCAGTTTTCTTGCCAAACTTTCCCACTACACTTTTGCAGTTGCTCAGTGTATTATTCCCATCTCATACACTGTGTTACTTCCTTATCCAGGCCTGAATTGATTTTCTTACTTCATTTATCTTCTGATACTTGAGTCCTCTGATCACTGCTACTTTTGGAAAATAGGATTGTAAGATCTTTCAGCTATTTGCTTTTTGTTAGTTTCCAGGGCTGACGAGTTGGGAGATTGTGGTAGTGTCATATCTCCTGCCTCCTCATATCTTTCACTTTTTGTTGTGTTCTATGCATTTATACATTATTTAAATGGATGTGTCTTTTTGTTAGACACTGAAGATTGCTATTTGTCCACTTATTTATTTATATGTCTTCCCGGTCCAGTGTCTGAGGATTTGTTTCCTACTGCTAAGTAAGAGGGAAAGCCAACTGTAGGGATGGAAGCAATGATTTGACTCCGCTCCCAATGTAAACATGCAGTAAAAATACTGTCCACTTCCTGCAGTCAGGAAGAGGCAGAAGCACAACAACTGTTGGGAAATATAGTCTATCTGGTTTTAGAGCTAAGGGTGCTAGTAGTAAAAGGCAAAGGGGAGAGAAAGAAGAGAAGGGGGTAATTTTATGAGTGGAAGGGAAAATACATGGGCTAGAACTATGAGACATTATAGAGAAGGTTCATGAAAAGAAAGGAGGGCCAGTAAGATGGCTGAGCACATGTACATGCTTACCACCAAACCTGACCACATAACTCTGATTCCCAGGACACATACTGGTAGAGGGAGAGAATCAACTCCCCTAAGTTGTACTTTGACCTCCACAGGCATGCTATGGCATACACACCCTCCCAAAATAAGTAAATTTATGTAAAAATTAAAACAGAACTCTCTTAGTCAGGGTTTCTGTTCCTGCACAAACATCATGACCAAGAAGCAAGTTGGGGAGGAAAGGGTTTATTCAGCTTACACTTCCACATTGCTGTTCATCACCAGAGGAAGTCAGAACTGGAACTCAAGCAGGTCAGG
This sequence comes from Uromys caudimaculatus, assembly GCA_028551405.1. Taxonomy (NCBI): domain Eukaryota; kingdom Metazoa; phylum Chordata; class Mammalia; order Rodentia; family Muridae; genus Uromys; species Uromys caudimaculatus. The sequence goes on along the minus strand of CM052707.1, from coordinate 16,931,382 downwards.
AAGCAGGAGCTGATGCAGAGGCCATGGAGGGATGTTACTTACTGGCTTGCTTCCCCTGGCTTGCTCAGCTTGCTGTCTTAATGGAACCCAAGACTACCAGCCCATGGATGGTACCACCCACAAGGGGCCCTCTCCCCCCCATCCTACCCCCTCCCCATGATCACTAGTTGAAAAAATGCCTTACAGCTGGATCTCATGGAGTCATTTTCTCAACTGAAGCTCCTTTCTCTGTGATAACTCCAGCTTGTGTCAAGTTGACACAAAACCAGCCTGTACAAGAACAGTTATAAAAAATGTATTCAGATAAGATAAAAGCTATAATAAAACAAAAAATAAGTACACAACTATAAATTTAAAGATAAGGAATGAAATAGGAACTATTATGTTATTGGTCAATATCTTTTTCCTAGTTAGGGTGGTTTTCCCCAGCTCTTTGGTTCATTCTTTGTAGCTGGCTCTGTAGATCAAGAATTCCAGTCCCATAACTCAATGAAATTAGATGTGTATTTCAGTGCTGGAAGGAGTTTCTGTGTCAGCCTTTCTGACTGTCTTTGTAGAGGCATTTCTTTACTCTTGTAGTGTATTGGGGATTACATTCACCTTGTGGGATTTTATATATCGTGCTTGATTTTACCCAGATGTTTTCTGCTTGCCAGAATCCTACCCACAGTTTGTGTCTGAAAATACATATGCCCATTGCAGAGAGCTTCTGATTCCACACGCTTCTCAGGTTCCCATGTGTCACCTAGGCAGCAGTAGGGTGTAGCCTTCCCTGTATTCTTCAGACCTGTCATTACAGGGGATCTGTGTATAATCCCAGCTTCAGGTTTACACTCTACACTTCTGCAACAACCAGCACTGTTTACCACCTCTCAGTCCACTAATGCCCAGCGTGTGATCTTGCGTATGCAGGGCCAGTCCGTCTTCAGTGAAGTGGCCGTCATCTTATTTCACAGTGAAAATTAAAACGTATATTTTAAATTTTTTTAATGTATAAAATCAAAACTAAAATAATAGTTCAAAAAGTAAAATGCCACTATCTCTATGGACTTTGTATTAAGTCAATCGACTTGAAAATATCGTACAAATGTGCCATGACTTATTTATTTTGATTTCTATGTTTGGTTTTTTTCTAAAATTTCTCTAAGTAGTATAAGCTCTTAAAAATTATTCTGCCTAAAAATGTGTTCCTTTTGTTTCTTATACACTACATTCTTATATGCAACACATTAGACTAATAGCCTGTTATATTACATCTCATTCAAACGTCAGTCACAGATTAAAAAGTAGTAACCAACTTTTCCCTAAGTGATTTATCCTGGAAGTAGCTTAATGAATTTTTTAAAGATTTATTTTATTTTTAATTTGTGTGTGTCTGGGTGTGTATGTGATGTGAGAGAGAGGGGGAGGAGGGAGAGACCGATACCTATGACACCCAGCATTGTTCAGTTCCCTAGAGTTGGAGTTACAGGCGGTGTGAACTGCCCCACATGGATGTTAGGAATCAAATTTGCTGTGAGAGCAATACTCACACATACAAAAATTTCTCTTCTGATTGGAAATACACTTCTAAGATGTGTGCTTAGCATGCAGAAAACCCTAGGTAAGCCCTCCCCTGCACAGAGATGCATGTGTACACACAGATACATACATGCTTTTTGTCAGTACCATTGTGGCATACTTTTATGGTGGTTTGAATGTTTCGCCAAGGGAGTGGCACTATTAGGAGGTGTGGCCTTGTTGGAATAGGTGTGGCCTTTTTGAAATGTGTCACTGTGGGGGTGATCTTTGGGACCCTTCTCCTAGCTGCCTGGAAGAGACAGTCTTCTTCTGGTTCCCTTCGGAATAAGATGTATAACTCTCAGCTCTTTCTCCAGTGCCATGTCTGCCTGGGTGCTGCCATGCTTCTCCACCTGGATGTTAATGGACTGAACCTCTGAACCTTTAAGTCAGCCCCAATTAAACATTGTCCTTTATAAGAATTGCCTTCATCATGGTGTCTCTTCACAGCGAGGGAAACCCTAACTAAGATACTGTAGGTAAGAAAAAGCTGAGTGTAGACCTGGGAGAGCAGCATTAGTGTTATAATATAATGTTCTTTTGGGTTTCCTTCAGCAAAGGTCCACATCCCAAAAGTTCCAGAACCCCCCGAACACTGCTGCAGATGTGGGATGAAGCATTAAATAAGTGAACCTATAGGAGACATTTTTTCATTCAAACCCCTATATATGTATCGGTGTATAAGTGAAAAAAGTCCCACACTTTAGACTAATAGCCTATTAGATTAGCAGCCCGGTCTTACTCATCGGGATCAACCTGACTTTTGCAACTTAAGTGTTATAGAGTATAGATATGTCACCTCCTAGGTTTCTTTTATTTAAATTTGACTAACAACATAGTTTTATAGAAAATTTGCATTGACTTTTTACACAGAATACCAAATGCTTTCATAACATTGTGCTGAGAATGTATTGGGCTATAATCTAGCCTCGTACTTTCTTGGACATAGGAGGATGCCCACAGTAAAAATAACAGAATCACTTTGGCTGTTGTTACAGTGAATGTGCTCAGTTTAGTGAACCCCATGTTTTTAGTCTAGGGGGATTATCTGACAGTGTGCTGATAAAACTATTAAGACAGAGGAGATGCTTGCGTCATGTCAAATGGTCAAATGTGAAGCTTCAGTTGTGCCTCAAATTCACTTTATTCTAGCTTGACACAACATAATAATGTATCACATTGCTTAGAAATAGCACCTAGCTATGAAGTGTTGGAGTATCTTCCACAGTTACATGAGCTGATCATTAATAGGCATTTTTTTATAAAAGGATAATTGAAACTGATGTTGCATAAGCTTTCAGAATAACATTAGTACTGAAGTAAAAACATTTATGTCTGTAATGATAATCAAGGGTAAATATACATTTTTATATTCAAGATTTCTCTGGATTACAGACTGGATTCAGATACATTTTTAGTCAAATTCAAGTTGCATACTTCATAATATTAATGTAGCTATGTAATAAATACATATTTCACCCTGTTCTGTTTACTGCACACTATATTATTAAAGATAGAAACAGCAGCCCTATGTGTATAAAACTTTTTTTTAAAGATTTATTTATTTATTTCATGTATGTGGATACACTGTCGCTGTCTTCAGATACACCAGAAGAGGGCATCGGATCCCCATTACACATGGTTGTGAGCCACTATTTGGTGGCTGGGAATTGAACTCAGAACCTCTGGAAGAACAGTCAGTGCTCTTAATGGCTGAGCCATCTATCCAGCCCAAAACTTTTAAGACTAAGATAAAAGTTTAATTGAAGTAATATGATTATGCATATTAATGGTGGCAATGTGATATTTCAGCGCTTTCATATAATATGTAAAAACTACACACGAATGTTTGTTATATCTATTACCTCAAACAGTTAATTTTTTTATTATTTTATTTTTGAGATTATACTTATATCATTTTCCCCTTCATTTCCCCCGTCCAAACCCTTTCATATATACCTCTTGATTGCTTTCTTTTATTCATTAATTATGGTTGCATACATACATGTATATGGCTATTCCTGATTCAAAACTATAACCAGCCACTTGTTCCACAGGGCTCCATACCCAATTAGCGCCAGGAGAAAGCTAGCCTCCCAGGACCTCAGGACACAGAGACTGAGGAGGAAAAGTCAGGGACAGGAACCTTCCAGTTTCCATCTATGGCGGGAAACCTGGGTCTGAGCCACCAGGGTTCCATAGCCAAGTAGCACCAGGAGAAAGCTAGCCTCCCAGGACCTCAGGACACAGACTGAGGAGGAAAAGTCAGGGACAGGAACCTTCCGGTTTCCCTCTGTGTCGGGAGACCTGGGCCTGGGCCACCAGGGTTCCATAGCCAAGTAGCGCCGGGAGAAAGCTACCCTCCCAAGAGCGTGGAAAGCAGTGAGTGGGGATAAGACAAGCACCACTGCTCACCAGGACCCACCAGGAACCTGTGGGACACAGAGACTGAGGAAAAGTCAGGGACAGGAAACTTCCAGTTTCCATCTGTGGCTGGGGACCTCAGTTTGTGCCACAGGGCTACATAGCCAATTGTCGCCTGGAGAAAGCTAGCCTCCCAGGCCTTCGGGACACAGAGACTGAGGAGGAAAGTCAGGGACAGGAACCTTCTGGTTTCCATCTGTGGCGGGAGACCTGGGCCTGGGCCACCAGGGTTCCTTAGCCAAGTAGCTCCAGGAGAAAGCTACCCTCCCAGGAACGTGGAAAAGTAGTGAGTGGGAATATGGCAAGCACAACTACTCACCGGGACCTGGGGACCTCAGCCTGGGCCACAGGGCTCCAGGACACAGCTGGTATCCCAGGAATGCTGACACACCTTTGAGCATAAGCAAAACCACCACTTCTGTTCAAACTCACTGGATCAAGAGGGACCCTTGCAGAGCCATCAGGAAACAGGAACCAAGGGACAACTGGAGACAAGATCCTTCTGGTTTCTATCTGCAACGCAGAGCTGACCCTGTGCCACAGCTCTCCAAACCCAAACACACCTCAGAGAGAGCTGGTCTTCAAGGAGTATTGCTACAGAGGCCTGCAGGAGGGACAAGCCACAGACAGACAGAGTAAGATCAGCTAACATCAGAGTTAACAAGATGGCAAAAGACAAGGGCAAGAACATAAGGAACAGAAACCAAGGCTACTTGGCATCATCAGAACCCAGCTCTCCCACCACAGAAAGCCCTGGATATCCCAACACACCAGAAAAGCAAGATTCAGATTTAAAATCATTTCTCATGATGATGATAGAAGACTTTGAAAAAGAAATTAACACCCTTAAAAAAATACAAGAGAACAGAGGTAAAGAACTAGAAGCCCTTAAAGAGGAAACACAAAAATCCATAAAACAAATACAGGAAAACACAATCAAACAGACAAAGGAAATGAACAAAACTGTCCAGGAGCTAAAAATAGAAATAGAAACAATAAATCACAAAAGGAGACAACCCTGGAGTTAGAAAACCTAGGAAAGAGAGCAGGAGTCATTGATGCAAGCATAACCAACAGAATACAAGAGATAGAAGAGAAAATCTCGGGAGCAGAAGATACCATAGATAACATTGACACAACAGTAAAAGAACACACAAAATGCAAAAAGCTCCTAACCCAAAACATCCATGAAATCCAGGATACAATAAGAAGACAGAACCTAAGGATAATAGGTATTGAAGACAGTGAAGATTTCCAACTTAAAGGACCAGTAAATATCTTCAACAAAATCTTAGAAGAAAACTTCCCTAACTTAAAATAAGAGATGAACATAAATATACAAGAAGCTTACAGAACTCCAAATAGATTGGACCAGAAAAGAAATTCGTCCCGTCACATTATAGTGAAAACACCAAATACACAAAACAAAGAATATTAAAAGCAGTAAGGGAAAAAGGTCAAGTAACATATAAAGGCAGACCTATCAAAATTACACCAGACTTCTCACTAGAGACTATGAAAGCTGGAAGATCCTGGGCAGAACTCATACAGACCCTAAGAGAACACAACAGCCAGCCCAGGCTGCTATACCCAGCAAAACTCTCAATTATCATAGATAGTGAAACCAAAATATTCTATGACACAACCAAATTTACACAATATTTTTCTACAAACCCAGCCCTACAAAGGATAATAGAGGGTAAACTTCAACTCAAGGAGGGAAACCACACCCTAGAAAAAGCAAGAAAGTATCTTTCAACAAACTGAAAAGAAGATAGCCACACAAAACTAAAAGTAACATCAAAAATAACAGGAAGCAACAGTCACTATTCCTTAATATCTCTTAACATCAATGGACTCAGTTCCCCAATAAAAAGACATAGACTGACAGACTGGATCCATAAAGAGAACCCAGCATTTTGCTGCATTCAAGAAACACACCTCCAGGATAAAGACAAACACTACCTCAGAGTAGAGGACTGGAAAACAACTTTCCAGGCAAATGGTCCCAAGAAACAGGCTGGAGTAGCCATTCTAATATTGGATAAAATCGACTTTGACCCAAAGGTCATCAAAAAAAGATAAGGAAGGACACTTCATACTCATCAAAGGAAAAATCTACCAAGAAGAACTCTCAATTCTGAACATCTATGCTCCAAATGCAAGGGCACCCACATTCATAAAAGAAACTTTACTAAAGCTCAAAGCACACACAGCACCTCACACAATAATAGTAGGTGACTTCAACACCCCATTATCATCAATGGACAGATCTTGGAAACACAATCTAAACAGAGACACAGTGAAACTAACAGATGTTATGAACCAAATGGATTTAACATATCTATAGAATACTTCATCCTAAATCAAAAGAATATACCTTCTTCTCAGCATCTCATGGTACCTTCTCCAGAATTGACCATATAATCGGTCAAAAACGAACCTCAACAGATCCAAGAAGATTGAAATAATCCCATGCCTCCTATCAGATCACTACGGATTAAGGCTGGTCTTCAGTGGCAACATTAACAACAGAAAAGCCCACATACGCATGGAAGCTGAACAATGCTCTACTCTATTATAACTTGGTCAAGGAAGAAATAAAGAAAGAAATTAAAGACTTCCTAGAATTTAATGAAAATGAAAGTACAACATACCCAAACTTATGGGACACAATGAAAGCAGTGTTAAGAGGAAAACTCATAGCTCTGAATGCCTTCAAAAAGAAACTGGAGAGAGCATACACTAGCAACTTAATAGCACACCTGAATGCTCTAGAACAAAAAGAAGCTAATGCACCCAAGAGGAGTAGAAGGCAGGAAATAATCAAACTCAGGGCTGAAATCAACCAAGTAGAAACAAAAAGAACTATACAAAGACTCAACAAAACCAAGAGTTGGTTCTTTGAGAAAATCAACAAGATAGATAAACCCTTAGCCAGACTAACCAGAGGGCACAGAGACAGGATCCAAATTAACAAAATTAGAAATGAAAAGGGAGACATAACAACTGATTCTGAGCAAATTCAAAAAATCATCAGATCCTAGTACAAAAGCCTATACTCAATAAAACTGCAAAATCTGGATGAAATGGGCAATTTTCTAGACAGATACCAAATACCAAAGTAAAATTAGGATCAGATAAACCATCTAAACAGTCCCATAATGCCTAAGGAAATCGAAGCAGTCATTAAAAGTCTCCCAACCAAAAAAAGCCCAGGATCAGATGGGTTCACTGTAGAATTCTATCAGACCTTCAAAGAAGACCTAATACCAATACTCTTCAATGTATTCCACAAAATAGAAACAGAAGGAACACCACCCAATTTCTTCTATGAGGCCACGGTTACACTGATACCAAAACCTCACAAAGACCCCACAATAAAAGAAAACTTCAGACGAATTTCTCTTATGAATATCGATGCAAAAATACTCAATAAAATTCTCCCAAACTGAATCCAAGAACACATCAAAACGATCATTCATCATGATCAAGTAGGCTTCATCCCAGGGATGCAGGGATGATTCAATACCCGGAAATCCATCAGTGTAATCCACTACATAAACAAACTCAAAGAAAAAAACCACATGGTCATTTCCTTAGATGCTGAAAAAGCATTTGACAAAATTCAGCATCCCTTCATGATAAAAGTCTTGGAAAGATCAGGAATTCAAGGCCCATACCTAAACATAGTAAAAGCAATATACAGCAAACCAGTGACCAGCATCAAACTAAATGGAGAGAAACTCTAAGCAATCCCACTGAAATCAGGGACTAGGCAAGGCTGCCCTCTCTCTCCCTATCTATTCAATATAATAATTGAAGTTCTAGCTAGAGCAATTAGACAACAAAAAGAGGTCAAAGAGATACAAATTGGAAAGGAAGAAATCAAAATATCACTCTTTGCAGATGATATGATCGTATACTTAAGTGACCCGTAAACCTCCACCAGAGAACTGCTGCAGCTGATAAAGAACTTCAGCAAAGTGGCCATATATAAAATTCACTCAATGAAATCAGTAGCCTTCCTATACAGATTCCCTACAGATTCAATGTAATCCCCATCAAAATTCCAACTCAATTCTTCATAGACTTAGAAAGAGCAATTGTCAAATTCATTTGGAACAACAAAAAACCCAGGATAGCAAAAGCTATCCTTAACAACAAAAGAACTTCTGGGGGAATCAGCATTCCTGACCTCAAGCTGTACTACAGAGCAGTAGTGATAAAAACTGCATGGTATTGGTACAGTGACAGGCAGGTAGATCAATGGAATAGAATTGAAGACCCAGAAACGAACCCACACAACTACGGTCACTTGATTTTCGACAAAGGAGGTAAAACCATCCAGTGGAAAAAAGACAGCATTTTCAACAAATGGTGCTGGTTCAACTGGCTGTCTACATGTAGAAGAATGCGAATTGATCCATTCCTATCTCCTTGTACAAAGCTCAAGTCCAAGTGGCAAGGACCTCCACATAAAACCAGATACACTGAATCTAATAGAAGAGAAAGTGGGGAAAAGCCTTGAACACCTGGGTACG
>CM052707.1:16909912-16922754 GCA_028551405.1 Uromys caudimaculatus | reverse complement strand
TATGTTCATAGCAGCCATATTTATACAAACCAGAAGCTGGAAACAACCCAGATGTCCCTCATCAGAGGAATGGATACAGAAAATGTGGTACATTTACACAATGGAGTACTACTCAGGTATTAAAAACAATGATTTAATGAAATTTGCAGGCAAATGGATGGAACTTGAAAATATCATCCTGAGTGAGGTAACTCAGTCACAAAAGAACGAACATTGTATGTACTCACTTATAAGTGGATATTAGCCCAAAAGTTTGGAATACCCAAGTTTCATTGTACAGTAACCTTTGGACTGAGTGTGAGGTCCCAGATGGAGGAGTTGAAGAAGGGGCTGAAGGAGCTGAGGGAGTTTGCAGCCCCATGGAGGGAGCAACAGTGTCAACTGGCCTGACCTCCCTATGCTCCGGGAGACTGGACCACCAACCAAAGAATACACATGGAGGGACCCATGGTTCGAACCACATGTGTGGCAGAGGAAGGCCTTGTTGGCCATCAGGGGGAGGAGAGGCGCCAATAAAGGGGAATGTCAAGGTGTGAATATGGGAGTGGGCGGGCGGGTGAGTGGGAGGTGGAATTCCCTCATAGAGGTGGGGTAGGGGGAGGGGAAAAGTGGTTTCCAAAGAGGAGACCTAGAAAGGGGGAAACATTGGAAATGTAAATAAAGTATCAAAAAAAAAAAAATCCACATTTTTAGTGTATATAATCCAATGGGTTTCAGTGTGTTCACAGTGTAAAGTAATTGCTTCTCTCAAAATCCTATACATTTTCTTTTGAAAAAGAAATTTTGAAATGTATTAGTCACTCCTCATTTCCTTCCTTTGTCAACTACAAATCTGGCACCTTAGTATGTTCCAATTCAGGTCACTTTATATAAAAGTACACACAGCATTTGATCCTTTACATGCAGCCTCTCTCATTACAGTTTCAAGTTCATTCAAAAGGAAACATGCATTCATCAGAACCACATTCTTAGACTGGGCGTGGTTGTATTTGGGAGGCAGAGATAGGCAGGTCTCTGAGCTGAAGGCCAACTTGGTCCACATAGTGAGTACCAGGCCAGTCAGTGCTACTCAGTTGGACCCTGTTTTAAAAACCAAAACAGCAACATTCTGCACTCTGTATTACAGTAGAATCAATATTTTCTGTTTACTCAGTCATCTCTTGATGAACACTGGATTGTTTCTACAGTTGTTATGGATATTCATTTATAAGTTTTTGGGGGGTGGTAAATGTTTTCGAATGGAGTGGAATTGCAGGGTTATGTTTACTTTTGAAGAACTATGGAAATGGTTTTCCAAGGTGGCTCTACTGTCTTGTGGTCCTGCTAGCAGGGAAGGAGTGTTTCAACACTGCCATATCACTGAAAATTTGCCCACCATCCCAGAAGCTTTGCCTTGTGTTTTACTCATGGCTAATGATCTCAAGCATGTTCACATACATTTCTTTTCTTTTCTTTATTCTTTAATGTTTTTTTACAGTCCAGGCTTCATCCCCCTCCCAGTCCACCCTCCTACTGTTCCACATCCCACACCTCCTCCTCCCATCTTCACGAGGATGTCCCCACCCCCACCTCACCAGACCTTCCCACTCTCTGGGGCCCCAAGTCTTTCGAGGTTTAGGTGCATCTTCTCTGACTGAGTCCAGACCCGGAAGTCCTCTGATGTACATGTTTTAGGGGCCTCATAGCAGCTGGTGTGTGCTACCTGGTTGGTGATCCAGTGTCTGAGAGATCGGGGGTGGGGGGGTGTCCAGGTTAGTTGAGACTGTTGATCTTCTTATAGGGTCGCCCTCCTCTCAGCTTCTTCCAGCTTTTCCCTAATTCAACCCCAGGGGTCATCAGCATTTCCCTGATCACTAGGGACTTTGAACATTTCTTTAAGTGCTTCTCAGCCATCCAATATTCCTCTGTTGTGAATTCTCTGTTTAGTTCTATACCCCAGTTTTTGATTGGGTTGTTTGGTTTCTTGGTGGTTAGCTTCTTGAGTTCTTTATATATTTTGTATATTAGCTCTCTATCAGATGTGGGGTCAGTGAAACCTTTTTCCCAATCTGTAGCTTGCCAATTTGTCCTATTGACTATGTCCTTTGCCTTACAGAAGCTTTCCAGTTTCATGAGGTACCATTTATCAATTCTCTCTCTCTCTCTTTTTTTTTTTTCTCATATTTTTGAGACAGGGTTTCTCTGTATAGCCCTGGTCGTCCTGGAACTCACTCTGTAGACCAGGCTGGCCTTGAACTCAGAAATCCTCCTGTCTCTGCCTCCCAAGTGCTGGGATTAAAGGCGTGTGCCACCACTCCCCGGCTGCATTTATCAATTCTTGATCTCAGAGCCTGAGCCACTGGAGTTCTGTTTAGGAAATTTCCCCTTGTGCCAAAGAGTTCAAAGCTCTTTCCCACTTTCTTTTCTATTAGATTCAGTGTATCTGGTTTTATGTTGAGGTCCTTTATCCACTTGGACTTGAGCTTTGTGCAAGGTGACAAATATGGGTCTATTTTCATTTTTCTACATACAAACTGCCAGTTAGACAAGCACCATTTATTGAAGATGATTTCTTTTTCCCATTGTATATTTTTGGCTTCTTTGTCAAAGATCAAGTGTCCATAAGTGTGTGGTTTTATTACTGGGTCTTCAATTTTAATTCACTGATCAATGTGACTGTCTTTGTACCAATACTATGCAGTTTTATCACTATTGCTCTGTAGTATAGCTTAAATCATGAGCAAGTAAACTATGTAAACAGGTCCATATCCCATAAGGAAACAGAAGAAGTCATTAAAAACCTTCAAACCAAAAAGCTCAGGGCCAGATGGATTTAGTGCAGAATTCTATCAGACCTTCAAAAGAGATCTGATACCAATATTCCTCAAACTATTCCATAAAATAGAAACAGAAGGAACACTACCTAATTCATTCTATAGAGCCACAATTACTCTGATACCTAAAGCACACAAGGACCCAACAAAAAAGGGAACTTCAGATCAATTTCATTTATGAATATCGATGCAAAAATACTGAATAAAATTCTTGCAAGCTGAATCCAAGAATGCATCAAAAACATCATTCATCATGGTCAAGTAGGCTTCATCCCAGGGATGCAAGGTTGGTTCAATATGTAAAAATCTATTAAGATAATCCACTATATAAAGAAACTCAAAGAAAAAAAATCACATGATCATACCCTTAGATGATGAAAAAGCATTTGACAAAATACAATACCCCCTCATGTTAAAAGTATTGGAGAGATCAGGAATTCAAGGCCCACACCTAAATATAATAAAAGCAATTTACAGTAAACCAACAGCCAATATCAAATTAAATGGAGAGATACTTGAAGCAATCCCACTAAAATCAGGGACAAGACAAGGATGCCCACTCTCCCCGTATCTATTCAATACAGTACTTAAAGTGCTAGCTAGAACAGTAAGACAACAAAAGGAGATCAAGGGGATACCAGTTGGCAAAGAAGTCAAGGTGTCACTGTTTGCAGATGATGTGATAGTATAAGCAACCCCCAAAATTCTACCAGAGAACTCCTACAGCTAACAAACAACTTTCAGCAAAGTGGCTGGATATAAAATTAACTCAAATAAATCAGTAGCCTTCTTTTATACAAATGATTAATGGGCTGAAAAAGAAATTAGGGGAACAACACCCTTCACAATAGTCACAAACAATATAAAATATCTTAGGGTAACTTTAACCAAACAAGTGAGAGATCTGTATGAGACTTCAAGTCTCTCAAGAAAGAAATTGAAAAAGATCTCAGAAAATGGAGAGATCTCCCATGCTCATGGATTTGCAGAATGGCCATCCTACCAAAAGCAATCTACAAATTCAACGCAATCTCCATCAAAATTCCAACACAGTTCTTCAAAGTCATGGAAACAGCAATTCTCAAATTCATCTGGAAAAGTAAAAAAAAAAAAAATCCAGAATAGCCAAAACAATTCTTAAACAATAAACGAGCTTCCAGGGGAATCACAAGCATTTCTTGACCATTTGTAGTTCTTTACTTTGGAATAACTTTTCAAACCATCTGCTGATATTTAAATTGTACTTTATTGCTTTATTATTGACTCATATGAGTTCTTTGGATCTTAGATGTCTCCCAGTCTGTCTCCCAGTCTCATGGCTGTCATTCATTTTCCTGATGGTGATCTCAGAAAACCAGTTTTTAGTGTCAATGCAGCCCACTTCTTCTATTTTTCTTTTTAGTACCTATTTTTTTAGTACTATATAAGGCCATAAAGATTTACCTGATTTCATCCATAAGATTTATGGTTTTAGCTCATATTGGCCTAGCAAGTAATTTTTTTTCCTACAAAAGTGGTTTAAAGAATGATTATTATTTGGAGCATGAGAGAGAATGGATTTGGAGTCTGTTTCACAATATATGCACAATATTAAGTATTCTCAAAGCAAAAACTATAAATATTCCTAGAAGTAAATGCAAGGTAAATACTAATGTCTTTGGATATGGTAATTAAAAATGTTTTTTTTTTTTTTCTTTCTGAGACAGAGTCTCAATATGTATCCAAGGCTGGTATAGAAACCACAGAGATCTACCTGTCTTTTCCTCCTCAGTATAGGAATTAAAAATATGTGACATCATGCCCTGGGTAAGGAATTTATAAATCTTGTCTCCCCCATCCCCACATCACCACAGGACAAAGCAAAGGAATGGGGGCTGGAGAGTTGGATCAGTGGTTAAGAACAGTTACTCTTTTGTTTTTTTTTTTAAATTTAATACTTTATTTACATTTCAAATGTTTTCCCCTTTCCAGGTCTCCCCTTTGGAAACCCCCTATCCCATCCCCACTCCCCCTGCCTCTATGAGGGTATTCCCCTACCCACCCACCCGGTACTCCCCTCTTCCCTCCCTGGCATTCCCCTATACTGGGGCATCTAACACTCTCAGACCCAAGGGCCTCTCCTCCCACTGATGGTCAACAAGGCCCTCCTTAGCTACATATGTGGCCAGCACCATGGTCCCCTCTATATGCATTCTTTGGTTGGTGGTCCAGTCTCTGAGAGCACTGGGGGGCCTGACCAGTTGACACTGTTGCTCTCTCCCCATGGGGCTGGAAACTCCCTCAGTTCCTTCAGTCCCTTCTTCAACTCCTCCATCTGGGACCCCACGCTCAGTCCCACAGTTGCTGTGAATTGAATCATGGGTGTTTCGAACTTTTGGGCTAATATCCACTTATCAGTGAGTATATACCGTGCTCGTTCTTTTGTGACTGAGTTACCTCACTCAGGATGATATTTTCAAGTTTCATCCATTTGCCTGTGAATTTCATGAAGTCATTGTTTTTAATAGCTGAGTAGTACTCCATTGTGTAAATGTACCACATTTTCTGTATCCATTCCTCTGTTCAGGGACATCTGGGTTGTTTCCAGTTTCTGGCTATTATAAATATGGCTGCTATGAACATTGTGGAGCATGTGTCCTTATTAGATGTTGGAGCATCTTTTGGGTATATGCCCAGGAGTGGTATAGCTGGGTCCTCAGGAAGTATTATGTTACTCTTGCAGAGGACTAGGGTTTGATTCCCAGCACCCATCTGGCAGTTCACAACCATCCATAACCATAGGGGATTCAACGACCTCTTCTGAATTCAAGCACTAGGCATGCATGTGGTGTATTAACATAAACTCAAAAACTAAAATAAATTCACAAATCTTTATAAGCTTAGATAAGCTACACCATTAGAAATTAAATGACTTTGTGCATCAAAGATGGTGAAAAGACTATGTGCTGGCAAGTTTCTAGAATTATACAAGAAGAAAAGAACCACAACTAAAAATGCCCCATCACACTTCTTGTAGGGGCATTTTCTTGATTTATGATGGATGTGGAGGAGCGCAGGTCTCAGTGGGTGGTGCCCCCTGGTAGTCCTGGATGCTATAAGAAAACATGCTGATCAAATAATGACGGATCAAGTTAGTAAGCATATTCCTTCGTGGCTTCTGTTTCAGTTTTTGCCCTTACTTTCTGGAATGATGGCTTACAAGCTGTAAGATGAAATAAACCCATCCAGCCAAAGCTGGTTTTGGTCATGCTATTTTTTATCACAGCAATAGAAAAGTAACTGAGACTACTAAAAGGAACTAAGATTATTACTAGGAGTTGGGGTATTACTATGTGACATGTTTTGGGAAATATTATAGAAGGACTCTGGAACTTTGAGCCAGAAAAGTCACTGAGTGTTTAGAGTGTAATGAGCTGCTGTGGGAACACTTAGATATAATGCTGAGTGAAGTACACGTGATGGGGGCCTGGCCTACAAACTTTCAGAGGCGTTTCAAAGTCCCTCCAATACTCTTATCATGTGATACTTTGAATTAAGAACTACTAACCTGAAAACTTTGCTTTTGTGGGATAACTGATAGTGGCCAGTTGGGGCTGAAATCTCAGTTGTAACTAAGAAGATACTAGTACTGAGGCAAAATCTTTTGGGAAGTGTTGCTTCAGGGTTAGCACAAAGAAACTATGATTCATAAGGGCCAAGACTATACCTTGTGCTGGTAGTAAGCTTGGCAATATGTAAGAGTAGGTGGTACTGGCTCTGAAGGAAGGGTTCAAGCAGAACAGTAGAGGTTTGCACTGTGAGAGGCTAGGAGGGGCCATTGGTGAATATACAGCCTTAGTTGACATAGAAGCCCTAGGATTGAAGGGATTATGGGAAGAAGGTGAGGACTATATGGTAGACTCAGAGTCCCAGAAGAAAACCCAGGAGAGGCTGCTGGTGAAGGTGCAGCCTAGCTGCATTGAAGACCTCAGCATTTTAGAGATGTCAGTACCACGGCACAACTGCCAGGAATAAGAGCAGCTGTGGAGCAGAGCTAGCCTGAGCCTTTGACATGAGCTATGGGTCCTGTGGCCATGCTTTTTGGAGCCTAGAAGACTGTGAGCCTCAGAAGTCCGACACTGAGCTTTACACAGTTGTGAAAAGCTTTAATTTGAATGTAACTGTGCTTGGTTCTTCTATTGTTGAATAAAATAGTATTTAACTAATACTACAAGATTTTACAAGAGCCCACAGTTAGAGACTTAGGAATTTTCAAGAGACTTGGGATGTTGTAAAGAGACTGAACTTTTTAAAGTACTTGATTTTGTAAAGACTGGGAGTTTGGAAGTTATTTCTGTGTTTTATATTACAGTGTTGCTATTAATATGAGACCTTGGCATGGACAATAAAGGACAGGTTGAATAGTGATGTGTTTGTATGTCAAGGTGACGAGTCAGTTTGTCCTGGCTGGTGTCCATGCTAACTTGACACAAGCTCCTGTGTGTGTGTGCATGTTGTGGGTGTGTGTGGAGGCACACGGCTAACAGTGGAAGTGATCTTTGATAACTTTCCCCTTAAATACTGAGCAGGGTCTATAAGTGACCCAGAACTAGCTCATCTAGGCTGGCTAGCCAGGAAATTCTCTTTCTATCTCCTATTTTCTGGGATTATTGTAGGTGGCCACTGTGCCCACTTGGCTTTTGTGTGAGATCTAGGGATCTACTGTCCTCAGGCTCACAAGGAATACGCTTTACCCAGTGATCCGTTTACCCACCACACAATCTATTTTTAAATTGGACAAAGGACTAGAAGCTTTTCCAAAGACTTTCAAGTGTTGGGCATGTTGATAAATGCCTCTAATGTGAGCACTCAGGAGACTTAGGTGGAAGTTCACTAACTTGAGGTCACCCTGTAACATTATGACCTCCTGGCCAGCCTCAAAATCCCAAAACAAACGAAAAGAAAAATGCCCCACCAAAACCCCTCAAAAAATAGAAACCAAGGGGTCTGGAGACAGGGATTGGTGGTTAACAGAGTGTACTGCTCCTGCAGAGGACCCTAGTCTGGTTCTCAGCACCCACATCAGGCAACTCACAACTGCTCATAATTCTAGCTCCAAGAAATCCTATGCCTCTTGTCTCTGTGGATTCTAGCAATCACAGGAATAATACATACACATATATGTAATTTAAAAAAATAAAAATAATAAATTTTTTTTTTTTCTTCGAGACAGGGTTTCTCTGTGTATCCCTGGCTGTCCTGGAACTCACTCTGTAGACCAGGCTGGCCTCGAACTCAGAAATCCGCCTGCCTCTGCCTCCCGAGTGCTGGGATTAAAGGCATGAGCCACCACTGCCCGGCTAATAAATCTTAAAATAATAAACCAACAACAAGGATAACAAAAAAATTAGCTACTTCATACATTGATGGTGCACAACATCACTGGTCATCAGGAAAATGCCAATTAGAGACACCATGAGTAAAGACACACTGTACAGAACAGTGCATTCTGGTACACCGCTTTGGGTATTAGTTCGGGAAACTTCTCTTTACAATGAGTGGCAGTGAGTGAGCACAGAGAGTTGGCTGCTCAAGGTGCTAAAGATAATGCTGTTCACACAAGTCAGAACCTGCCTACAGCTAGTCATAGATGGGGGAGGGCCTCTTGAGGCCCAATACCTCCCTGCTGGTGGGATTCTAGGTGAGAGGGAGTCACTGTCTTCAGATCCGTATCAATGGTGGGTCCACCAGGCACCAAGGTTTTATCTGTGGCTGATTTTGATATTTTTGGAAAGCAAAAACATAGAACAAACTAATTCATTCTCAGAAGGGTGAATGTGGTAAAAGAATATGTATTTGTCAAGTGAAAACTTTCGCTCGCTATAGCAAGAAATAGTCTCTTCTTTATAATCTTCTTTCACATTCCATAGCTCCTAAACTGTCCTAAGCTCACTGTGTTATAAATAACAAAGCTACCCAAACCCTTAACCTATCACATTCTGCACAAAGTCTAGCTTTCTGCTTTCTTTTGAAGCATAAGGAACCAGGTAGCCAGTGGCTTTTGTCAGATGGGGTGGTTGCTGTTTGGGCTGCCAGAGACAGCCTAAATCCTGACAAACCAACCACTTCCTCCCCTTTTTTCTGAGTCCCTCTTGTGTATAAATGTGAAACTCCTAAAAAGCACTAATTCTACTCTTACTTCAAATCAACATTCAATTTCTCATAGTGCTTTACAGTTTCGACTTGAGTATGCCCTGCTGTTTTTATGCTGGCATTATTTAAAAGGCAGTAGCTAACCCTTAGAGTGTAATTTATATGCAATGGCCACTTACAATTTTGACAGCTAATGAAGGAGATGGGGACGAGATGCTGTTTATTTTGGCAGTGTATTTTAGGATGGTTCAATCATAATTAAATTACTTAAATCTATAGAGACAATAAAATTTACTTCTCTCATTTTTGAAATGGCTCTACTGCATATCACAGCCTTTCAGAAATAGAAAGCAGGTTGCTTATTTTGCAAGCAAGTGAACAGATATAAACTATAATCTCATGTAAGTCTTCAGCTGCTCTTGAAGGTTAATGTTACACACTGCTGATTAAAATGGAAGGAAAGGTAGAGATGAAAATAAAATGGATAGTTGCAAGCTGGTATTAAGTTTACTCACTAATGCTTCTTGACCTTTGCAGATTCCAATTAACTTCCCCCACAGAAAACATAATTATGTCAAAGTGTCCTAATTTGTGGGCATCATCACCTTTTATCTCAAAGAATAGCATTTATCAAAGGATAGATTTACATGTAATTAATGCCAAGGTAGCTTTTGGTTGCCTATGGCAATAGCTATTTGAAATGAATCTCCCTGTTTATCAATGATCACCTCATCACCGGATGCTAACTATTTAAGAAATTCAGGGCAAAGCAGATAGTAAGAGGTAGTCAGAGCTTCAGATATTTCTGTCTGTCTTTCTGTCTTCTTTCCTTTCTTTCTTTCTTTCTTTCTTTCTTTCTTTCTTTCTTTCTTTCTTTCTTTCTTTCTTTCTTTGCAATACAATGTAATAATTTATTTAACAAGTCAAATAAAAGACATAGTGGTCTTGCTTTCAGAATACAACAATTAAATGAGTATTAAAAATAATAGCATTTTCTCATTTCATTAAACATAAAACTTGTGACTTTAATAAAAGATATGAATATACTGTGAAAAGTTGTTTAAAAATTGAAAAATTAATTTCTTAATGATATTTACAAACATCAAATAAAAACCCTTTCAAGTACTGTCAGTGCTTTATGTTATGGTGGGTATATCATAACAGGAAAGGGTGATGATACAGACTTTCAGGAGTGGTCAGAATGCTCCTTTTTATGTTCAAGCCCACCTTGTAACTTCCTTTCATATTTAGTAAGTTTCCCTTTTGTTTGTTTGTTTGTTTGTTTATGAGACAGTGATCTTCCTGTGATCTTCCTACTTGTGCTTCCAAGTCCTGAGGTTTGCAGGTGTGAGT
Source organism: Uromys caudimaculatus (assembly GCA_028551405.1). NCBI lineage: Eukaryota > Metazoa > Chordata > Mammalia > Rodentia > Muridae > Uromys > Uromys caudimaculatus. The sequence goes on along the minus strand of CM052707.1, from coordinate 16,912,456 downwards.
CACCATGCTCAGCAATGGACATTTTTTAGAGTTGGCAGCAAATGCTCCTACCTGTCATATTGCAGGCTCCTTACTGCTGTTTTGAGACATTCTCATTTTGTAGCCCAGGCTGGCTGGGAACTCACTACAAGGCCCACTTCTTCAGCAGCTCAAGTGCCAGCTAGTACTAATGGCATGAGTGACCATGTCTAGTGTATGATACTTTTCAGGATAATCAATTACTAATTTAATGGTGAAATGTTACCGAATTTCACTGGACGAAACCTATAAAACTACACTTTGCAGACAACAAGTTTTTTTTAAAAACTATGTTCAACCAAACAAACCTAAGAGAAATACAGAAAGCTGAAGAGAGAAAGATGGCAGTCAAGAGTCTTTGGAAAGAAATACAAGGCTATAATTACTAAACCACAAACTAGGAGGGAGAAAACAAACACCATGGCAAATCACTAACATGATGACTCCAGTCACCCACACATTTCAATAATAACTTACATATCCACGGCCTCACTTCCCCAATCAAAAGAAACAGGCTAGCTGAATGGATCAAGAAACAAATCCATCTATCTGTTGTCATAGCTTTAAAGACAGGCACTGCCTTAGAGTAAAAGACAGAGAAAACTACTTCAATCAAGGAGGACCAGTAAGTAAGCAGGTGCTATCATAATATCTAATAAAATAGGCTTCAAACTAAAAGTAATCAGAAGAGAAAGCGGTACACTTCATTCTCATCAAGGGAACAATTTATCAAGAAGACATTACTAATATAAGCATATATGTACCAGAATCTAGTGCAATCAGTATCATAAAAAAGTGTACTAATGTAATTAGTAACAACAGAGAGTAACAACAATCCAATAATAGTAGGTAATTTCAATACATCACTTTATCTAATAGACAGGTTATATATTTAAAAAAAAAACAACAACCCAGAAAAACATGAGAACTAAGTGACATCATATACCACATGGACTCAGCAGATATCAACAGAGTAATCTACCCAAACACCAGAGAACATACACTTGGCCAAGGAGGACACTGAAGTTACACTAAAATAGACCCCACCCTGGGACGCAAAACAAATCTTTACATATTCAAAGAGACTCAAGTAACTCAGTGTATCCTATTTGACCATTATGTAGTAAAACTTAAACTCGACACAAAACAAATCTACAGTAAAAGCACAAATGCATGTGGACTGAACAACTCATTACAGAATGACAAATAGTTCAAAAAAGAAATCAAGAAAGAAATAAAAAAATTTCTGAACTTGATTAAAATGAAAACACAATAAGAACTCTGAGACACATTGAAAGCAGTCTCCAGAGAAATTTATAGTTCTAAGGGCCTAGATTAAAAAAATCTGAATGAATACAGATAAATGATGTAATGAATGTAATTCAAACAACTGCAAAAAAAACAGAACCAGCCAAATCCAAACCAAATAATAAGCAGAAATTAATGAAACAGAGACAACAACAAAAACAACAACAACAACAACAATAAAAACACATAAAGAATCAACAAATCTAAGACCTGGTTCTTTAAGAAGATAAACAAGACTCACAGACCTTTGACCCAACTAAAGAAAAACATGAACAGAGTAAAATTGCAACAAATACCCCCCTCCAATCTCGACTATCATAAAGGATATTAAAACCTTGTACTCTATTAATTTGGAAAACATAAAAGAAATGCACAAGTTTTTAGATTCAGCTAAACCATCAAAATTTAACCAGGAAGAGTTCAAAAACCAAAACTGACATGTAACAAATGCAGAGATAGAAATAGAAACAAAATTTATTTTAATAAAAAAAGTTCAGGACTAGGTGGATTCACAGAAAAATTCTACCAGACTTTCAAAAAACATCTACAGCCAGCCCTTCTTAAACTATTTAAAAAAAAAAAAAATGGAAACCTCCAAACTCCTTTTACAAGTCCAGTATTACTTTAATACCCCAAACAGGGAAAGACAATGAAAAAAGGAAAACTCTAGACCAGAATTCTTGATGACCATAGATTAAAAAATGTTCAATAAAATATCTACAAATTGAAAACAGACATACATCAAAAAGATGATCTCTGGAGTCTAACTTCTGGAGTGCTTTGTATATAATGGATATTAGCCCTCTATCGGACGTAGGATTGGTTAAGATCTTTTCCCAATCTGTTGGTTGCCGTTTTGTCCTATTGACAGTGTCCTTTGCATTACAGAAGCTTTGCAATTTCATAAGGTCCCATTTGTTGATTCTTGATCTTAGAGCATAAGCCATTGGTGTTCTGTTTAGGAACTTTCCCCTTGCACCCCTGTGTTCGAGGCTTTCCCCCACTTTCTCTTCTTTTAGATTCAGTGTATCTGGTTTTATGTGGAGGTCCTTGATCCACTTGGACTTGAGCTTTGTACAGGGAGATAGGAATGGATCAATTTGCATTCTTCTACATGTAGACCGCCAGTTGAACCAGCACCATTTGTTGAAAATGCTGTCTTTTTTCCACTGGGTGGTTTTAGCTCCTTTGTCAAAAATCAAGTGACCTTAAGTGCGT
>CM052707.1:16877626-16909412 GCA_028551405.1 Uromys caudimaculatus | reverse complement strand
TCTTTAATGGATTTTTGTGTTTCCTCTTTAAAAGCTTCTAATTGTTTATCTCTGTTCTCTTGTATTTCTTTAAGGGTGTTATTCATTTCTTTCTTAAAGTCTTCTATCATCATCATGAGAAATGATTTTAAATCTGAGTCTTGCTTTTCTGGTGTGTTGGGGTATCCAGGGCTTGCTGTGGTGGGAGAGCTGGGTTCTGATGATGCCAAGTAGCCTTGGTTTCTGTTCCTTATGTTCTTACCCTTGCCTTTTGCCATCTTGTTAACTCTAATCTTAGCTGGTCTTACTCTGTCTGGTTGTGGCTTGCCCCTCCTGCAAGCCTCTGTGTCAATACTCCTTGAAGACCATCTCTCTCTGAGGGGTGTTTGGGTTTGGAGAGCTGTTGCATAGGGTCATCTCTGGGGTGCAGACAGAAATCAGAAGGATCTTGTCCCCAGCTGTCCCTTAGTTCCTATGTCCTGTTGGCTCTGCAAGGGTCCCTCTTGATCCAGTGAGTTTGAACAGAAGTGGTGGTTTTGCCTATGCTCAAAGGTGTGCCAGCACTTCTGGGATACCCGCTCTCTCCTGGAGCCCTGTGGCCCAGGCTGAGATCCCCAGGCACAGACCCCTGGTGGCCCAGACAGAGGTCTCCACCAACAGATGGAACCGGAAGGTTCAGAGGTTTCCTGCCCCTGAGATCTCCTCAGGCCCTGTATCCCACCGGTTCCGGGCGAATCTTGGTGAGCTGTGTTGCTCCCCTTAACCCCACTCACGGCTTTTCCACGCTCTTGGGAGGGTAGCTTTCTCCTGGTGCTCGTTGGATATGGACTCCTGGTGGCCCAGGCAGAGGTCTCCACACACAAATGGAAACCCGAAGGTTCAGAGGTTTCCTGCCTCCGAGTTCTCAGGCCCCATATCCCACCGGTTCCGGGTGGGTCTCGGTGAGCAATGTTGCTCCCCTTAACCCCACTCAAGACTTTTCCATGCTCCTGGGAGGGTAGCTTTCGAAAAATGTGGATTTTTATAGTATGTGAAATATATCCTAATAAAAACATTTAATCCAAAGAGGAGACTCAGAAAAGGGGAAACATTGGAAATGTACATAAAGTATCAAAAATAAAAAAGGAAAAAAAAATTAGTATATAGCCAATATTTTTACTTTAAATTAGTACTTTAAAACAATAGTTATATGATACTCACCCTAAGAAAATTTTGGGTTCTTTTTTTTTTTTTTTTAGAGATTTATCATGGCATCCTGCCTTGACCGCTAACATTAAAATGCGGGATCCACATTCTCATGCATTTATTGACCTGACTGAAGATTTTACAGCAGGTGAGTTGAACAGAAATGAAATATTTGCTTTGATCTGCCTAAAAATTATGGAATTTTATATCCTCTGAAGAATAATTTCTTAATTCTTACATGCTATGAACAAGCTTTTAAAAGTTATGATATAAAATAAGTAGCAAAAGGCTAACATACTAGAATAAGAGGTAATATTTAATGTGATAAATATGACCTTAGTTCTTACAGCTTTTGTTGTGTGTTAAGCACCTTGCAATTAAGTCTCCACTGTTTAGGAATTTTTGATAATTTGAATATATATTGCTCAATATTTCTTTCTCTTTAAATTTAAATATTCTTACTAGTAAAATTAATGATTCAAAAAACATTTAGCTTATAGACTGAAAAATGGCATTTATAAACTTTTGTTGAATGTAGTACACTTGCTGACCAGTTCTCTACCACTGAGCTGCTTCTTCAGGTCTGAAAATTTTTTATTGCAGAAAAATTTAAAATATAAAATACTATAATACGTACACATTTAACTATCATCTGTCTTTAGTAATTATAAATGCTGCACATGTACCACCCATATGTCCTTTTACCCCAGAGAACTTTAAAGAAAATTACAAACTTATCATTTAATTTGAGAGTTCTTGAGTGTGTATTTCAAATGCTAAGATACTTTTTTTTTTACGTTTTAATTTAATTTTATTTTGTATGTATAAGAATTTTGTCTGCATGTATGTCATACACCTCATGCATGCCAACTGAGGCTTCAGAAGAACACTGGAAACAGAAGTTGAGATGACTGTAAGCCTCCATCTGGACCTGAACCCTGGTCCTCTGAAAGAGCAGCAAGTGCTCTTGACCAGTTGAACCATGTCTTCAGTCCCAAGAATAGGTTTTGTGTATTTCCATCAGTAGATTATTCTGAAACCAAAATGTTTTATAATAATTTAGTATCAAGTATGTAGTCATTATGTAGAACATCCCTATATAGTCCTAAAGTTTTTTTCTTTATCAAATCAGGAACTTAACAGAATACCACACAGACAAAGAACAAATGCTTTCAGTTTGCAGAAATATCTCTATTCTGTCCCCAGGGTGTTTCTACGTTATTCTGTTCTTATGTCTCCGTAGTTAGATTTGGAGTCCTGACCGTAGTCTGTGTTTTAGCTCATTAAGAAGATGAATACTTTTTTTCTCTATTCTGATGTTAAAATTGGACGCTGTTTTCAACGCTCTTGAGCACAGATCATTATAATCCTGTCATGGTTCTAAGGAATCATGACGGTCATTGTCAAAGCCATTGTTTTAGTAGGTGTGTTAGTCAGGGTTCTCTAGAGTCACAGAACTTACAGAATTTCTTTTTATTAAAGGATTGTAATGGCCTACAACCTATAGTTCAACTAACCCAACAATGGACAGATGTGAATGGGAAGTCCAAGAATCTAGTAGTTCCTCAGTCCCACAAGGCTAGTTGTTTCAGCTGGCCTTCTGTAGACACTGGAGCCCTGAAGAAGTAGGTTCCAACAGATGTGCTGGCAAGTGCAGGCAGGCAAAGAAGAGTGAGCCTTTCTTCTTCCAATGTCCTTATGCCTTAGGAAGGCCTCCAGCAGAAGGTGTGGTCCAGATTAAAGGTGTCGACCACCATGCCTAGATTTGGAATTTTCTCTGTCCCAGGCTGGTCTTAAACTCAGAGATCTGCTTGCCCCTGTCTCCTGAGATTAAAGGCATGTACTACCTTACCTGTACTACGTTGCCTGGACCTAAGCTTTTCTTGGCTACTATGGATCAAAAGCTGATGTCAATATCTGGGTCAGAAGCCTGTGTCTTCCAGCCTCAAGATCTAGATCCCAGGTGTGCCCTCCATTTCTGGATCGTAGTCCATTATAGATATAGTTACATCGACAACCAGGAGCAGTCATCACAGTAGGAGTTGACAACCAGGAATAGCCTCACAGGAGGAGTGGCATTTGTTTTCGTCTTTTTCTCCTCTACATAGTATTAGTTGAGATTGTCCTTTAATAAAAAGAACTACTGCCTCATCTCTTTAGTTACCTGAAGTATAACTGAGACAGGCAATAAATGACTAAAGATTTTTGTCCCATCAATTTTTGGGCAATCAAAGACACATAATTCAAATTTGCAATAATATTGTAATTCAGTAAACAAGTTGCAAATTATTAAATCATGCCTGGATGCTGCTAACAATACATAGCTTATTTTAAAAGTTTTGTGTAGCCAGGTGTGCTAATGTTTGCTTATAACCCTAGCATTTAAGCCAGGGCAGGAAGATAACAAATTCCAAGCTGGCCTGGGCTATACAGACTGTCTCGAAAACCAAAAGGAGTCTTTCATGGCTGGCAAGAAAGCACAGCAATTAAAGGCACCTGCAGCCAAGTGTGCCCTGAGTTCAATCCCTGGGGCCTGAGTTCCCCGCCCACCTCCTCATGCTTGCCATGGCACATGTGTACACACAGATAGAGAAGCTTGTGGTTAATGAGCTGTGTATTGTTCTAGTACCTTGTTCTGTGCACAGTTGTCACAAGTTCCTCAGGAAGAAGTCCTGAAAAGGAGATGCATGGTAACCAAGTGTGTGCATCCCCAAGGAGGCAGATGCTGCCATGATGCCCTGCAGCAAAGCTCCTGTGAGCTCAGGGTTCCACCTTGTTATTGCTGTTACTTTTGTTGAATTATTGCCAATTTGGTATGTAAAAATGGATTGGTTTATTTGATTTTGACATACATATCTCAGATTATCATCATCTTATTGCAATAGTTTTTTTACTTAAGTGAATTAACTATTTTAGTATGGATTGCTCTTTTTCCCTTAGGGTGCTTATGTTTCATAATCTCTCTTTTGGTATAGAGTTCCAATATTCTCTCAGGATAAAGAACTTAACTCATAACCACTGTCAATTCTGACTCGTGTGTACTATAACTTTCCAAATAGACTCATGGATTCAAATTATTTAAAAAACCAAATCATTGCATGTCATAATCTGATATTATTCTAATCATATCATCTACTTTAATTAAAGATAAAATAAGATTTCCCAAGAAAATCAAGTCTGACTTTTAGTCTCATGGCCTATCCATCCATGTATAACAGAAATGCTGGGCCGGGCAGTGGTGGTGCACACCTTTAATCCCAGCACTTGGGAGGCAGAGGCAGGCGGATTTCTGAGTTCGAGGCCAGCCTGGTCTACAGAGTGAGTTCCAGGACAGCCAGGGCTACACAGAGAAACCCTGTCTCGAAAAACAAAAAAACAAAAACAAAAACAAACAAAAAAAAAGAAATGCTGTCATTTGTTGTAGACCCTGTTACATCAGCTTATTGCCGCAACAGAAATCAGCCTTGCCCTCTTCTTAGCTCCTGCCTTCAAAATACAAGAGTAGTGTCAGAATGTAGCCCCATGTCCACCATATGACCTATTATTCCTCCTGACAATCCTGATTTGGGAGTTTGATTTTACAATGAAAATATTTGAGGCAGTGGATGAACATGCAGACATGCGAGCGTGCATTGTCAGTTTGGCCTTATAGCTTGAGAATAAGCTAAGAATTGTCATAAGGTACCACTCCATTTATTATTCCATATTCAGAAACTTAAGCTTGACATTTTAATGTGCTCATTTATAGCTTACATATTTTAAAATGCAACAACATTTCTGGCCACAGAGTCTCTTCACTATTTCCTCTTACATACTTGATGGTCTCCTGCTTTAAATATTATCTACATATTAATTCTGCCATGCCCTGATACAGAACTGATCAATTTCCAGAATGGTCTGTTCTGTGAGTTCCAGAACATCATATATATCTGCCTGAGAGCCATCTCTACCTCTGTGTGAGTCTGATACACACTGCAGACTCTGTTTTTCAAACTCCTGATCTTTCCTCCTAAGCCTGCTTGGCCTCAGACCATCTCATTAGCAAGCAGCTCTGCAGAACACTGAGGTCACGTTAGCTGTCCCTGTCTATAAACCTAATGCTAATAGCGTTAGGAAATTCTGTCCATACAGCCTGTAAGCGTATACACCCTGGTCACTTAACTGCCTCCACAGGACGCATGCAGGCCCAAGGCTCCATCTTTCCCCTCTGATATATCCCACTAGCAGGTACTTTTCCGTCTATGACTGTTTTCCACAAACTACTCTGATCCACTTAGAGTATAAATCAGGTCAGAGCATTTTTCTCAAAATCTTCCAGGGACCCTACATCATCCACAGAACTAGAAAAGGTCATATAAACTCTCTCTTAGGCCTCCATTGCCTCTCTAATTCTTCTGTTTTATTCTTTTCCCATTTCAAGATTGCACTGGCCATATTTGTTCCTAATTTGCTGTTCGCAGTCCCTCTCCCTTTACCCTGCCCTCCTTTCCCCCATGCCCTTGCTTGGACTTGAGACTGAAGGTAGTGCCTCAGGCAAGCACACTGACCTGTACCCTGCCCCAGCACACACACACACACACACACACACACACACACACACACACACTTTTTAAAACATGTTGTTGTTGTTGTTGGGTCAAGTTCTCAATGAGTTCTCCAAAGATTCTTCATCTCCCTAATATTATATTGAGATTGTCTTTAACTGCAGCGAGGCATGCTATATTCAAAGCCCCCACCCCTCCCCCATTTCAATACTCTCCTGGGTCCTGTTTTGCTTACTTCTTTCCCCAAAGTCCTATCACCTGCTAAAATGTCAAGTATTAATTACCTTTACTGTGTCGATCGATACTAGAACATAAAGTTGCTAAGGGCAGAGATTTTGGGTTTTCCTGTTCCCAGTCATTTGTCAAGTGGCTAGAGCAGATCCCACACCAAATGGGGACTTGATGGGTATCTGCTGAATTAAAGAGCACACGTGGGTAGCAGAATGGTGCCTAACAGGCTAGCATATTACATATTCAACTATTTTCAGTATTGCTGAGAAGTTTATCTTTCACCCACAGATTTAAAAGATAACAAAAGGAATTCTTAATAAAATTATTGCATATTTGCAGAAGTTTAAGCATTGTTTTTTCTTGTTGTTCTTTGTTTTGGTTGGGTTAAGGTTTGTATGGCTTGGGTGTGTAATATGGTGTGAGATTTTGATATAGGGTGTCAGTGTACCCTAGCCTTCAAGTTGCAAAGCTGATCTTGACTTTCTTTCTTCATGCTGGACTATAGATGGATGTCACTATGCCTGGTTAAGCATTCAGAAAGGATTTCTCAGAAGTATAGAAACAGCTTAGGAAGTTTGGCTGTGATAGACCTATCTAAGCGTATATTAAAAATGATGAGGATCTTTTTGATTATTGTTATTCTTTTTTAATACAAATTAAGCCTCTCTGACCTTATGAAACCATGAGGTGACAATCTGATTCACTGTGAAATACATTCTCTTTGAAATGACTCCAATTCTGTTCTAAATAAAAGGTGATTTTTATCAGCAGAGATGAAGAGACCTGTTACTAAAAGCTGCACTGCTTCCTATTATTATTGTTTATGTTCTTTGATAAGGAGGGGACACCAGGGAAACAAAGTAAGGGAGGATGTTGTATTACAAGTATGATATCACTTTCCTAATGCCAGCAAAGGTTTTTCTAAACATTTTAAAGAGAAATTATATAAAGATGTTATTCTTCTATAGCAGTATTTTTTTATTGAAAATAGATTTTTTTCATACAATATATCCTGATTACAGTTCCCATCCCCCAGCTCCTCCCAGATCCTCCATGACCCTCCACCCACCCAAAACTTAACCCTTTCATTCTTTCTCTCATTAGAGTATTAACAGGCATCTAAATATAATAATAAATTAAGATAAAATAAAACCAAATAGACCAGAATAAGATAAAGCAAACAAACTACCAAGAGATAAAGGAAATTAAGAAAAACAATGAGAAACACCCTACCCAGGTGGCTCATTCACATGTAGGAACTATGCATGCTGTCTCTATGAGTTCATATGTATGTCAGTCCTTCTGTGTTTAGAAGGCCTTGTTCCTTGGTGTCTTTCATACCCTCTGGGTCTTACAATCTTTCCACCTCTTCTTTGGAATAGTTTGCTGAGCCCTGAGAGAGGAAGGATTTGATGGAGCCATCCCATTCAGGACTGAGTGAGATTCCAAGGTATCTCACTCTCTGTACTTTGTTCCCTTGTGGGTCTCTGCATTTGTTTCCATTTACTGCAGGAAAAAGTTTTTCTGATGATGGCTCATTGAGACACTGATCTATGGGAATAGCAGACTACCATTAGGAGTCATATTATTGCTATGTTCCCTAAACAGAACAGTAAGAGTAAGTAATATTTAGATTTCCCTGAGGTATCAGGCATATCTAGTCTCAGATTCTTAGCCACTCAAGCAATGTCAGGCATGGGTTCTGTCTCATGGACTGGGCCTTAAATCTAATATATAGGTCTATATTTTAAACATTAACTCTGATATATAGATCTATATATTAAATAGTAAATCTAATATAGAAATTTATAAATCTAACCCAGTATTGGCTGGTTACTCAACAACATTTGTGTCACTGTTGCACCAGAGTACCATGCAGGCAGGTCTCCATTGTAGATCAAAGGGTTTGTAGTTGGGTTGATGTTTACCTTTCTCCTCTGGCCATGTGCAAAGTACTGTCCAGCACCATGAACACAAGTCAGTAGGGGTGAAAATTCTAGGTAGGCACCAAGTCAACTTCTCCATGTTCACTGAATTAAATAGGTTTGTCTCTAGCAATAGGGACTTACCATCATTTTATTGAGAGCAACCCATGGCAGTGGAAATACCTTGACTGTTTAGGGTTGTCCCTGGAGTCCTTTGGCCAACAGCTTCATTAAATATAACCTATTCCTGGAACTGGGAGTTTTATTTAGTGAAGAGAGATGTCTAGGTAAGGCTTTGTCGCACCCATTATTTCGGTTATTCCATGTAGATTTCTTTAAAAAGCTTCTACTCTGCTTGGTTTCCATACAGCCCTTCACATGGCTCTTAGCTTTAGCTGTCCCTGCCCATATTCTCTCCCTCACTTCCTCTTCCCTCCCTATCCCTGTTCCCCTCCTCACCTCTGGTCCCCTCCCTCTTTGATCCTTTTGTTCTAGTGACCCCCAGGCCCACATCCATCCATAAATAACTATCTACTCCAGTTCTGCCCTCCTAAGGAAACCCATCTCTTTCCACTAATTCCTTGCTCTATACTAACCTCCGTGATTGTAGCCTGCTTATCAAAGATTCAGCTAACATTGTGGCAGTATTATAATGACTATATTATCTAGCAAGTAAAGGTCTTCTAAAGCATTTAATTTATTACTGTCCTTTTAGTCTTTCCCTTAAATATTTTGGTGGTTTGAAAAAGAATGGCCCCCATAGGCTTATATATTTGAAATCTTTTTTTTTTTTCTTCTTCTTCTTCTTCTTTTTTCGAGACAGGGTTTCTCTGTGGAGCCCTGGCTATATTTGAATTCTTAGTGACTAGGGACTTTCACTATTTGAGAAGGATTTGGAGGTTTATCTTTGTTGGAGTAAATGTGTCACTGGAGGTGGGCTTTGACATTTCAAAAACCCATGTCAGGCCCAGTCTTAACTTAAACTTATGTTAAGTATCTTTCTCCATAGGCATATCTTGGCTTTCTACTTCAAATGTTCAATTACAATACTTCTTTTTAAATATTTGTTTGTTTCATTTATATGTATGTGTGTATATGTGCATCACATGCATGCCTGGAGACTAAGGAGGTCGGAAGAGGGCTAGTAATATATTCTTGACTGATTACTTAGCCAGCTGTATCATAAGTGTATGGGCAGATAGAATCAAAAAGTCATGCCATTTTTACATTTATTTGCTAGTAAAAGCATGCATACTTAGATAAGTATGTTCCGATCTACTGAGAAAGACAGCCTGACTACTATTGAGTAATGATAAAGCACAAGGCCCTCACACGAGTTCCCAGTTGGACAGAAATGTAATCATCATATGACATGAAGCAGAGTCTTTTCTCACCATAGGCAACCACAAAGCTAGCTATATCATATTTAAAAAGCACCTTATGAGTATTTACTTCATGATGTGGGGAGTGTATTATAGTGAATAACAGACAGAAAATAATAGTAAATTTCTCCGTTTTCTTTTACAGGAACTACTTCCTCTGAAAGTATGCCTTTCTTCTTCATTAGTTCTTTTCTTTATTCTTTTTTTTTTTTTTCAAGAGTATAAGGCCTAGTTTGGGACAGGGTCTTGCCAGACATGTCAAGGTAGCCTTAAATTAATGATTCTCCTGCCTCAGGTATCTGAGGGCTGATATTTCTAGTGTGGGCTACTTACTTGGCTTCCTTCCTTCTGTTGTTTTTTTGTTTTGTTTTGTTTTGTTTTGTTTTGTTTTGTTTTAAAGCTTGCGTAGACTCAGCGCCTCATACATCCAAGGCAAGCACTGTGCCTCTGAGCTATAACCCAAGCATTTTAAGTATTCTTTTTTATTATTCTGTTTTTATGTTTTATTTATGTGTTTGGTACCTGTGGAAGACAGGAGAAAGTGACTGATCCCCTGACTTTGGTCATATAGTGGTTGTGAGCACCCCGTGTGAGTGCTGGGAGTTGAACATAGGTCGTTTGGAAGAGCAGCAAACACTCCTAACCACTGAGCCTTTTCTCCAGCACCCTTGTTTTTTATTTTGTATGCATGAGTGTTGTGCCTACGTGTGTGTATGTTTACCATGTGTGTTCAGTGCAGTGTGTATAGAGACCAGATGAAGGCACCAGATCTTGAACTTGAGTTCAAGTTTTCAGCTGCCATGCGGGTGCGGGGTACTAAACCTGGTTCTCTGCAGGAGTAGGGAGTCCTTTTAACCATTGAGCCATCTGTCCAGTTCCTCATTAAGCATTACTAAGGAAGAAAATAAAATATTACTGTTTGTGAAATTATATTTAATAGTTTTGGGTTCTTTACATTTTTTGTTTGTTAAAGCGGTATTTCATACTAGTGTAGACTGGCCCTACACTTGTACCTATCCTCTTGCCTCAGCGTTTTAGTTATTGGGATTATAGCATGAGCCATCACACCTGGCTAAACTTCATCTAAGAGTGTTTCTTTATTTATCCTTTATCTCATTTTCACTGAATTTATTTTCCAATAACAGTTGGTATCAGTCGGTTTATTTGTATCTTGGTAGCAATTCTTTGACTCTCTGCAATCTGTCTGAATGTCCCTTGCTCTCTAACATGGACCTGCAACAAGAGTTCTACCTAGGTCTTTGCTGATAGAAAATGTTTCACATTCTGGATTGTGTTGAGCCTAATCCATGTGCATAATGTGGACTGCTGGGCTTGTCTCTCTGGTAAATGTTCACTGAGGCATTATCTGATGCAGAAGTTTCACCTGCACATAACAGGAATGTTGAAGTTGTATTAGCTCACTGATGTCACCAGGGCTCCATTTAGTACCCTGGAAGAAGAATAAGTAAATGACACTTTGGGATTGTGGTTATCACTTCAAATGGAATGCCTACCAGCAGATCAAATTCTGCTGCTGCCAGAAAGGATCTGATTCATTTGAGGATGTTACTGCCTTTGTGGCCTTATCTGCTATCTTCATTTATTTTTCAGGGAGCAGAATAGAAAAGACAACTTAATATTCTCTTCTTAGGAGCAGATTGCCTCAATTATATCCAGGTTTTTATAAGTCTCCATCATTACAGAAAGTAAGTGCTAACTGAAGTGAGCCAAGCCAGCTTACAGAACAGCTAAGCACTAGTACCAGCTCAGCTTGAGCTGTTACATACATGAAGAGGGCTATAGTGACTGAAGAAGGGCAGTGCCTCAGGCCGGGGCCTGTCTGAATATTCCCAACAGCCAGCAGCACAATGTATGCTCAGTATTCCAGGAGCAGCTTGGAATCTCTCACATCAGTGCAGACCTTTTCTCTTCATTTTCTTTTTCTGTGTCATACTTCTCAACATATCACTGTTCTAGTCACTTCTCAGTCCACACTGAAAATGAAGAAAGGGGAAATTATACTTTTCCATATGTACTGTTTTCAGAAGTTGAATGGGGTACATGATAAGTTATTTAAATGAAAAACAGCTTGTGGGTTGGGAGAATATTTGCAAGTCCTATTTGTGTTAAAAGATTAATATGAAAATTATAACAAACTTATATAACTTAATAAGTATAATTGAGTTATAAATTATTATATAGCACGAAAACACAATGTAAAATAGTCAACCAATATAAGACAAGGCAGTCAGTATGATTACTCATCAGAGACATAGAGAAAAAATTATTTACTCTGTTGGTGGAAATGTAGATTGGTATAGTCATTATGATAAAACAGTATGGAAATTTATTTTTAAAGTAAAAATAGAATTGCTATATAACCTAGTCCTCTAAGTTACGCTGTGGTGGGCTTTACATTATTGTAGTGTCGGTGGGAACTGTCTTAGGGTTTTATTGCTGTGAAGAGACACCAAGACCACAGCAACTCTTCTAAGGAAAACATTAAGGGACTGGCTTACAGTTTCACTGGTTTAGTCAATAAATCATCCTTCTGGGAAGCATGGCAGCGTGCTGGCAGGCATGGTGCTAGGGAAGTTCTACATTGTAATCTATAGACAGCAAGAAGAGACTGCCTTGAGCATCGGTGACCTCAACCTCCACCCCCACCCCATAATGATGCACTTCCTCCAACAAAGCTATACTTATTCCAACTCCTATGGATCTATGGGGACCATTTTTATTCAAACCACCACAATACCAATATTGTTAATTTTGTTGTAATATCAGTTACAACAGGCAGGATACAGAACTATCTGGAGGCATTCATCAGCATATAAATAGAAAATTGTTGGCCTGCATGCTGAGAGCCTTCCTCAGGGATCTCTGGCCAGCCAAATGCGAGGGTTCCGGCAAAGGGGAGAGTGCAAGCGGGGATGGAATCTCCTCCACCTCGGTCTCCACAGTTGCCGCCTTGGTTGCACCAAGACACTGCACCCACTGCCCTGTGCTGAGTCGGGCCGGGGCTGAGCCCACAAGAGGCCTACTAGCCTGTGAGGATTGCGGGAGGAGTGCGGGAAGCTTCTGGTGGCGTTCGGGAGAGCAAATCTCTTCCCAAGCAGCAGTGTTACAGCTCTTATGATAGAAGCTCTCAGACTACAGAGTAGTTCTCACACCTTTATTCCTTCTGGATGGGGATCTCCCCTACACAGGTTGGGACGGTCTAATATACTGTTTGGGAGGGGTCAGGGGTTTGACAACAGATAATTCCCATTGGCTTGGTCTGAGGGCTTCGGGGCACCTTATTTGCATGTGGGAGGGCTTGGCATTGCTCCTAAGTGACAAATCTCACAGGACAGGCCTCTCTGTAGGGGTTGTGAAAGCTGTCGTTGTTTTTACAGGAGTCTTCCAGGAGGGTTGGCAAAAAACGTTTTGCGGTCCCTTGTGGATTATTCCACTGGGTCTCCCAGAGTTTTCAGGCTGTGCTCAACTGGGTGCCAGATTGCCTGCCACAGACCACTGCCCCACAGAAAATGATACTGTGAATTAGGGAAATTCTGTGTGTAGAAGGTGTGTGCACACACATAGTGGAATGTTTTTCAGACTTAAAAAAGAGACCTTATCTTTTGGCATTACGTACATGAGCCCAAAAACATCATACTAAATTAAAGAAGTAAACCAGATACAGAATATATTTTTTAATCTGACATATGAGAAATAGTTTTAAAGTAAAATATTTAATCTAATAGGCATATGTGTGCATGTGTCCATCCATGTGTGTGTATGTTCTAGTTTCATATCTATTGCCATTGGAAAATACTCTGACAAAAAGCAACTTAAGAGAGAAAGGTTTATTTGGCTTACAGTTCTAGGTTACAGTCCATCATTAAGGGGAAGTCAAGGCAGGAACTCAAGCAGCTGGTCACATCATATCTGCCAGGAGTGGAGTTGAAAAGGGACACAGAGTAGGACTCTGGTGTGCCTTTAAAGACTGAGGGCTGGAGAGTTGGCTCAGTGGTTAAGAGCACTGACTCCTCTTCCAGAGGTCATGAGTTCAATTCCCAGCAACCACACGGTGCCTCACAACCATCTGTAATGGGATCTGATGCCCTCTTCTGTTGTGTCTGAAAACAGCTACAGTGTACTCATCATATATATAAAATTAATAAATAAAATCTTTTAAAAAAAAAATTAAGACTGAGGGTCTTCAGACATTCTAGCTCTCTAACTATACTGAATGCTGATAACTTCTAAAAAGTCCTAAAAACTTTCTGGCTAATTCTGAGGGTTAATGGTATGTAATACACCCTTCAAATAATTTAGTGATAGTGACAGCATTCCCTGTATTTAATTCACATCAAGAAATTCAGACAAATTTTAGTTAGAAGAGGATTTGATACACTGAGCCACAAAAATAGGATGCTCTTTATCTTATAGAGATGCTTACAGATATGCAGTGTGCTTGGAGTATCTAGTATTAATAACCTCTATCAAACACTCATTTCAAGTTTCAGGATAACAACTGACTATGAGTCCCTTGTTTTCTGGTCAACAACTCCTTCCTCATTGTCCCTTAATTAAATCGAATAAAGTCCATCGATTAATCGTTAAAAAAAAAAAGTGACTGACTTAGGTTATTAACACCTGTAGCCTAACGGGGGTGGGGAGGGGCAAATAAAGTAATGTGCCTTTGTTTTATCTCAGCAGGAACTGCTCAGCTCTAACTTTCAACCTGCGCCTTGAAGTCACAGAAGAAAAAGGGACACTTTGAAAGTGATTTTAGTGTTTATTTCTAAGTTGTTAAAAAGTTTCCTATGAAAGCTAAGAAAAAGGGGGAAAACAGAATGAATGAAAAAGGGGGATAAGGGAAAAAATTCTTCCCTCCTCTCTTTGTCCTCAGCACTTAAACATCTTTTCAGAATGCATGATCACATGGTAAAAAGATCATCACAAGTTCACATACAAAATCAAATCATAAATCGAATAAGAAGTTACATGCATATCCATTAGGAGTAATTATCCCACTAAACATTCGTCACCACAGGATCATTGAGAGTTAAAAACCATAACTAAGTTATTAGTGAATTTTTGTATAGATAAACCCAGTCAATATTTTATCTTCCATCCTAGCACCTACAATAAATCTTTAGTTCCCTTTTTATGACCTTTGGTTAATGGTTTTACAACCTCTTGGGATGTGTTCTGTTTAGTAGAAAGTCTAGTTCCTATCTAGAAGCAATCAACTGGTGACACAATGGGAGACTGGCAGAGTTCTCATTGCAGTTTTGACTGTCAGAAAAGGATCTAATAGCAGTCCCACTATAAAAGAGCTTAATAATCACTGATGTAGTTTTAGGAACTCTTACAGGATCATCATTAAGAAGTCATCTATTTGTCCATACACCATCACTGCAAGATCTTCATAGATCTGCTCAAAAGGGTGGACTAATACCTAGTGATTTTCATATATTTTTTAATAATAACAGGAAAAGCATATTAATAGCAGGGATCTTTCCTAAAATGATTTTCTCCTGGGCCTTGCCTATGGGAGCAAATCTGTCATGGATTATTATAATCCGAGGCAGAGCATCTCAGGAAGATCACCTGCTAGTTTTTAGCTTATTGACTCCCAACACACATCACAGTCAGGAGCAAAGAAACCCTAATAGATCCTTTGCCTGTTCATGTTTATGCTTAGCTGTGAGAAAGCTATCCATGATTAGACTTACAAAGCCCTTTCTTTATTCTCTCTTATAGTCACTGAACTCTTCGTGCACTTCAGTCACAGTTTGAGTTCAGTTCATCTTTCTCAACCAGATATGTGACAGGCTTTTAATCTGGCCACCTTTGCTTGCCTCCCCCCCACCTTCCCTGGTTCCTTCCACTTTGATGGTGCCCTTAGGGAAAATAGCAGCACAATTTTGGGGGCATTTAGCAGTGCCTATACTCTAGGTAGCTGCAGAAGCAAATATGGCATTTCCTCCTGTGTGCTTCTCCAACCCCTAGATACTTAGTTTTTGCTGCTGCTAAATAAATGTAAATATTCTTTGGATAACTGAGTCATTGGATATTGAAACATTAGGCACCCTCTCTTTACCAAGAGGCTGATACATTTAATAGCATATTGTATTACATGATTTGATATTTCTTCATGTCTGCTTTCTGAATATAGGTATGTTATCTGTAAAGGCAGTGGGGGGTGGGTCAGAAGCCCTGTGGGTGAGAAGCTTTCACTACTGCGTAGAAGACACGCGGAGACCAGGTTCAGGGAGGCCAATCAACTTTACTTTGGGTGACCCAAGGCTTATATAATGTGGGGCACTGTGGGTAGGAACATATGAAGACTTAGTGTACTAAAATGTCTCGTTAGCATCGGGAAGCATTTCAGGAATCTTAGGTGCTAGCTGATCGAGTTTTTATGGGAGAAAGGAAGCTCAACCTGTAATCTAACTAAGGCTATGTGACATTCTGCAATTAGAGGCATATATGGGGCCTTTTGAATTCCCCAGACAAGCTCAGAGTGCGGGAAGCCCTGCCAATGAAGAAAGTCCTCCATTATACTCTGAGCTCTCCGGACAATGTAGACTTCAACCTTAATTAGCAGCATTTTCCCAAATATATAGTAATAAGAAACGTTCTTTTTAGCATATTAAATAGAATTGTGCATTTTACTACTGCAATACAATGGTTTCCCGTGTGGTTCTTAATTGTTTTTACTCATAATTAACAGGTTTATGCTAATACCTTAATTTTAGCCTTTAAAATGTTAACTTTGTATGTATATGTGGTCTTCTACCTTTTCAGAGTTGGGTCTCACATGACTTTAATTAAATTTATTCTTATTAAGACAATCTCACTAAATAGCCAAGGTTGGCCATCAACTCATGATCCTTCTGCCCCAGTCTCCCAAGCACTGTACGAACTACCACATCTGGCAGAGGGCTTAAACATTTGCCCCTGCATTTTTACGAATAAAGAAGTAAAACATGCCGTGCTGCATAATCTAGGCCAGCAAGCCCACTAAGTCCCTTCCTTGTTCAGGTTTGTTGATATTTTCTGATTGAGTTGGGTGCAGTACCTCAAGGAGACAAAGGCTTACACAACACCTTAATATAGAGCACTATTATCACTATATAAATTGTCCATTTCTTCCTTGCTGTTAGACCAGAAATCAACTTAATAGAAACAAATTAAGTATAGAGCAGAGGCTCATAATAATCATCCAGCTAATAACCGGCAGAGCTGACTTTTACATCTCAAAACATGTGTGCTCTTTGCACTTTCAACTACATTGTGTGAAGCTAAGCCCATAGTGTGGCCAACACAGTGACCCCTGATCTCACATGCTATTTTTCCTTGTTCCAACCACACATATCTAGGTAGTATCATTCCTATAGACATCCTTCACCCTGTTTCAACCCTGCTGAAGCTTTTGCAGACCATTGTCCAGGTGGAATCCATACCCTCATCTTTAGGTCTTCATTCACTGGCATTTCTAATTGGCCTTACCCAATCCAACCCCACCCAGCTGATCCTTGGTATGCATTCTCCCTGCTTTGCTCTTCTCCTTCCCATGGCATGTTTTACTTATTTAGATGTAAGGGCAAATGTTTGATAAATTTCATACACTGCTTGGGAGATTTAATCAGGAGGATCAGGAGTTGATGACCAACCTGGGGTACTTAGTGAGACTGTCTCAAAAACAATAAATTTAATTAAAAATTTAAGCACTCAGTAAATATTCCATGAAAAACTAATTGAAATTCCTTGGAAAATGAAAAGGTGGGTGAATATGTACATATACACATGCTTGTATTGAAACAGTTCCAAGAGTGTCAGTGGTCGGTCCTGACCCAAATGAGTCTGCCAGAATAGACAGAAGACAGTCCCATGAGCAAATCCTTTAGCAACCTAGCAACATACACACACACACACACACACACACACACACACACACACACACACACGTATTTCTTACATTTTCAAAAGAAGTATCACACATGGATTTACATAGATAAGCTTTTTAAAATAAATGTACTAGTGGACAAAATTGAGGGCATGATCTTAAAAGTTTAGTTTAGGCATTAGTAAGACATTTCCCTGAGCAGCTTGATCTGAGTACTTGGTTCTACTTGGTCTCACCTTTCTACCTTTGTACCTCTGTATCCACTCCGAACCACGTTTCACAGCCAGGGGCAAATCCCTGAAAGGGCTTGGTTACCAAGAGTCTGCAGGCTCTGATGTACTTTACTGAACATCTCTCCAGGTGGGTGCTCATGCACTTTATTTGTAGCTTTCTTGGTGATAGCTCTGTGTGTGTGTGTGTGTGTGTGTGTGTGTGTGTGTGTGTCCGTCCGTCCGTCCATGTGGATACATGCCAGCACACATGAGAAGATCAGAGAACAACTTACAAGAGTCAGTTTTCTCCTCCTTTCTCCTCAAGTCATCAGGTTTTCAGACAAGTGCATTTACCTGCTAAGTGAACTCACCTTTTGACCTTAATTTTACATTATTTTTTAGGTACATGTCTGATCTCTTATGAACATTGGTCGTTGGTAAATATGATGTATTATATGTAGTTATAGTCATTAAATAAATGTTAAAACCAAACAAACATACTTCAGTGCTCAATTCTTGAGGTAATACCTATAAATTTTAGGCACATTTTTATAATAATGAGCACAATGATACCTTGTTTTAGTCTGAAATTATTTCAGGTGATTTAATCTATTGTAGCATTCATCTGTTTGTCTTCTGTCTTTGATTTCAATTGCAAACCCATTTGCAAATAAAGCTTAAAGACTTAAAAGACCTCACAACAACCATTCACCTGCCAGTACTCATTAGGTGCATATATCAATATCCTTCCTGATGCTCCATGGTGACCTCCATCTGAAATTGTATTCACTATCCGCTTAGTCAGTTGAGTAGATGGGCTGGCAGTGTGCTTCTATGTACAGATCTCATTCTTCTCCTGTCTTCACTGCAGGTGTGTCTCTTCTCACTGTACCTGAGAATTTCTTCCTTGAAGGAAAGTAATAGCTTATTGTTCTTGCTAAATAAGACTCTTCCACATTGGCTCTTATCAGTATCTACTTCAGATGTGCACTAACAGAGTTCCAGTGAGCCATAGAAAACTTACTCTGACATAGCTGCATTAACTCCCTTATTATACAGAGTATATCCATTACATACTCATCTATAATTGTTACAATTATTCATTATAAGCTTGTATATACTAATAACATATTAATCTTAGTTTCTGATTTTTTTCTTTCTATGAATTCAATTTACTGTCTTGTGTAACTTCTCAATCTAATATATCCTGTCCTACTCTTCCTCTTCGTGTTGCGATGTGCCAATATGTTAAGTTCTGTATATTATAGGATCAGTTGAATATAAAATATACAAAATTATCTCCACAGGTCTTTGTTTGAACATCTTGTTCCCAGCTGCTGGGAGACTATAACATTTAAGAAGCAGTGTTTAACCAGGCAGTGGTGGCACAGGCCTTTAATCCCAACACTTGGGAAGAAGAAGCAGGAGGAACTCTGAGTTCAAAGCTAGCCTGGTCTACAGAGTGAGTTCCAGGACAGCTAAGGATATACAGAGAAATTTTGTCTCAAAACTCCACCCCCAAATGCAAAAAAAAAAAGAACAGGTAGTACTGCTTGACTAGAGGAGTGCTAAGGAATGTGTTCTGACCCCAATTCCAGCTTGAGCCTCTCCACCCCTCTCTGCTTCCTAGGTATTACCTCATAACAAGCACTCACCACAGTCTCCCACCGTTAAGGTCAGATCTGCTCTCACCATGCCATATTTTCCCAACTAAGCCAAAAGAAATCTTCTGCCTTGAGTTGCTGGTGTTAAGTATTAGGTCACAGCCACGAGGAAAGTAACTGATGCGGTTGTAAGCATAATGTCTTACACAACTGTATCTTTTGAAAAGGATGAGGGTGTGTCTTTACATTTGGAGCTAGGGTCACATTGGTAGGCAAATATGCCTACCTTGTATGAGGTTCTGGGTTTGATCCACAAAACCACCAAAAAGGGAAAGAACAGCCCTACTTTGTTCCGTGTGTTTGTGTGTGTGTGTGTGCGTGCACACACATGCGCACACATACACATGCACACACGTACATACATGCTATAATGCATTTGTGGAGATCAGAGAACAGCCTCAGATAATGCATGCTCTTTTTTTTTAACACCTTGTTTGAAACACGGTTCAGGGATTCTCCCATCTCTGCCTCCCAACTTACCTTAGAAACACTGTGCCTGTTTAACATGGGATCTGAATATTTGAACTCAGATCCTCACACTTGCCTGGCAAATGCTTTCCCCACTGCACTATCTTCTTGCTGTTGTTTCTAATTACATAGCTACTTTACTGTGTTTTCATGTGGGTTTGAATCCAAAATCATTTATTTTGTTCTGAACAAGCTTCATTAGTATTTGGCTTTTGTTTTGAAGCTGAGTCTGCAATGTAGCCCAGACTGGCTTGTAACTTGCAACAAACCTACCTCAGCCTCCCAAGATTTGGGTTTTCAGATGTAAGGTACCACAGCAGACTTCACTGGTATTTCATATAAGGTAGGTCAGCTTTTGATAAATTCATTCAGTTTTTGATTACCTAGGAATGTATGTCTTCTTCGTCTTAATTTTTAACAGTGGTTAACCTGACAAAGGACCCTTGGTAGGCAGTGAAGCAGCTATTCTGACGCAGGATCTTGGTCAACAGTCTTGTAAACAGTCTTCTGGTCTTCTGCTTTTTTGATGGGGAATCTGATATTACATCTTTTTAATTTCTTTATGATTTTATTTCACTGTAGTTTATGTGTTGGGAGGCAGAAACAAGCCATGGCTCAAGCCTGGAGGTCAAAGGACAGTTTTCATAAGTCTGTCCTTTCCTTCTACCATGTGGGTCCCAGGTGTCAAACTCGGGTCATGAATCAGGCTTGGCAGCAAGCGCCTTCGTGTACTGAGCCATCTCACCTGCCCACCTTTTTAATTATAAGTGTTCCTCTTGATCTTTTTAAGATTTTTCTCACTTTCTTTGCTTTTTGATGGTTTTGCTGCAATCTATTTGATATGGACATATTTGTGTTTATTCTGCTTAGAATTGACTGAGCTTCTGAGGGGTTGATTCCCATCAAATTTTGGAAGCTGTCAGCAATCATTTCTTGAATTATGTGTTTTTCTTTTTCTTCTTTCCCTTCACATCTGTTGACACTAACGTGTATGGATTACATTTTTCTCTTTTCTGTGTCTCACAACTTTTTTTGTAAGTTAGATGTTTTAATCATTGTGACCATCCTGCAAAAGAATCATTGACACATGTCTCTCAAACTTTGATCCAGAAGTTGAAAGTAATGATGCTACACCTATTATAAGGGACTGAAACCATTTATTACTCAACCAAAGAAACTCTTTGGTTCGAACAGTGGGTCTTACTATCTGATCTGGAAAGTTTGAAAGGTCATGGAGATGAGGCTGCCATGGAGGGCTTGTATGTGTTTTGGAGGTGAGGCCTAGGTGACATTTTGTGAGCTTCCTTCTGACCTTTGACCAGTGGCACCTAGAATTTTTGTATCAGCTTGCACAGATATGAGACACCAGAAGAAAGATATAGTAAGAATTCTGGAATTTTGGTTCCTTTAAAAAAAAAAGAAAGAAATATGATAAGAATGTGTTTTCATTATAATCCCAGGTATGGGATATGGGGCTGCTTCAGATTGTCTGCAGCAGCTGACTAGCATTTGCCTCATGCTCTCAGAGGCAGGGTTTTGCCAGCTGCAGATAATTTCTGCAGTTGTGTGATGTTTGGAATTCTGGCAGCTTTTCAGAAGGTGCATAAATGCTAGGCCCTGAGAGGTGGGGTGAGTGGTTCTTGATCTTTCTAGTCGTGCTCAGAGAAGGTCAAGAACAAAATTAGATTCAGGGATCTCTCTGTCTCTCTATTTCTCTCTCTTTCTCTCTTCTCCTCCTCTATTCTTCCTACTCTCCTTTCTAGTGATAGGGGTGAAACCAGGGGGATAAAGGGTGGGCAAAAGAAGAACCCACAAAGTCACAAAGGCCAACTATAGAAGAAGGATGAAGTTTAAAACCTGTCAGCAATTAAACATCAGAGAAATGGTGTCAATGCTTATTTGCAGTAACACAGCATCTCCGCATACAGCCCCTCCCTAAAGCTTGTTACTGTTTACTCGTGCCACTCGTTGGACTGCCTTTGGCATAAAATGTTTTCCCTATAATGCAAAGACTGTTCCTCAGAGGCTGTAGCTTTGGATGTCTGTCCAGTATTCTGGAATGCCCCTGCGTCTAACAGGCCTCTGTCTCTCCTGGCATGTTCAGCTCTCAGGCTCTGTTAGGAGCCAACTGATTGTTCTATTGTTTCTGACAATGCATTAGATATATATGTACATTGCTCTTTGGTTTAATAATTGTGTGTGGATTCCTTTGCAAATTATTTTAGGTCAGTTTTATAGGCTCATTCACACTCCGTGAATATTCTTAACAGTTATTTCAATGGTTCTTTCTTGGTAAAGCAGCTGGTCTGTGGTATAGGTAAACTGATACCCTGCTTCTGTTTCCAACAAATCCTATTTGCTGTGAGCACACACTTAAGTTTGAACTTCCCCACATGCTCTTTTGAATCAAGTGAGCTTTTTTTAAAGCACAGCTTTGTAGTTGTCTGTGTTGCAGCCTGCCTTTCCTCCGTGGCATAACCCAGAGCCATGAAGATGTCCTTCTGAATGGCACCACTGTTTTACAGAGAAGTAGTCATGCTCCTTATTCTGGAGAGAAATGAATAAACATCTAGTCATCCCAAATCAGACACCAATGAACAAGGATACGATTCTATCCAAGTCCAGCTTAGAGAACAGTGGGTTTCTTGGGCTTACAAGAGCATGAGGGAGGAAGTACTTACAAGAGCAGTGTTAACCCCCAAGCATCTATGTCACTGGCAAGCTGCACCCCAGCAGAGGTGACAACCTTCCCAGAAGCTGCAGGGGAATCCCCTTTTTTAGACTTCCACATGTTGTATATGCTATACCACCACCAGAGGTCACATGCAGGACTGTGGATAGCTAGGGGGAGGGGTTCTAAATGAAGTGAGGGGGGCTGAATCTCAGGTAAGGTCACACAACTTGTCTTTCGGGAATGTTAAAACACTCTACATCCTGTGCTGGTTGTTGGTAAACACAACTGCTCAAGTTTCAAGATAAGTCCTTCCTCCTAGACGGTCATCTGGAAGTGTCCGTCAGCATCGTCTTAGGTGGATTTCCTGTCATTCTGTTGTGGGACTTACTCTTAGCCATCAGAGTCTTGGTAACTAAACTTTTTCTTTCTTATTACTGTATTTATTATGTGTGTTGCGGTGGCAGGAGGACACCCTGGGGAGTCGGAAAACAGCTTACTAGAGCTTCTTACCACAGCTGCTTCTACCATGGATGGGATTCAAATCAAACTCAGGTTTCAGGCTTGGCGGCCAGTGTCTTTAGCCACTGAGCCATCTTGTTGGTCTCTAATGATTCATTTTTTATTTATTTTTTAGAATTTTATACATGAGAACTATTAACATCATTCCCACCCTTTCTTTCCCCCTTTCCAACTCATCTCATGTCTCCTCAACTAACTTTCAAATTTGTGACCTATGTATTTATTCATCTATTTATATGTGCATATATATACATGCACACACATTATATATGAAGACAACCTTCTAAGTCCATGTAGTGTTTTTCATAGGTATATTTGTTTAAGGCTAATGGCATGGTTGACCTGTGACCTATTGGAGTTTTCAGCTTGTTCCTGGAGAAGACTGATTCCAATTATTATATATGCACATACACACACACACACACACAAGTACACAGATACAACCATCTGTGTCCATTTATATCAATATGTGTTTAGGGCTGACTACAGAATTGACTGACAATCAGGGTTATTAGGGCTGTCCCTGGAAAAGCCTGGTTCTTCCTCTGAGCAGATCAGTTGCCTTAGTTCTTCATTTAGGGATATGGCCTTGTAAGAGTTCTAGCCACCTTGGCATATCAGGTGGTGTTGTATTGTATGGGTTATTGTTGCAATTTCATGTCATGCAGCTTCCCCGTCATACATAGAAGACATTGTCTTGTAACTGATGTCCTAAATTTTTTTCTAGCAGTTCATTCACTCTGAACTATGATTCTTTAAATTGAGTTATTAATAATTAATCATCTCTATTTTTATTTCTCCAAGTAGTAAACATTTTTCTATAACCTCTTTACATAATTCAAAACTGAATTTTCTTACCTCTATTTATGAGGCACTTCAAGTTCCTCATGTAACTTTAGTGTTTTCCACGTTTTTAACAAGCAACTAGTGAAAACTGTAAAAATAGTAGCTCTGTATACTTCTTATAGTTACAACTATACTTATAGTTCCTAAGTTTACCAAATATGCACAAAGTAAGAAGCTCATAATTTGTCACATTTTATGTGATGACTATACTTAGACTCTTCAGTACCAGCAGGAAAAATGGAATTGTCTTCTGGGTGTAACAACAAGTTGCTGGCTGCCCTTTACTGTGTGCATTCACAGAGTCGCTCCAGGCCCTTGAAGAACTTCCTTGTGAGGAAGATGCCACCTCATTTACCACTAAGCAGGCCCAACATTTTAACAACATGTGCCATTTGGTGTGAACAACTCTGACGTGTGTCCGGTTGTCCTGCAGTAGAGGCATGAGTGTCTCCTTTCTGGGTTTCCTTCCTTCAAGTAGCTCAGAATGTATATCAAATGCTTCTTAGTGATTCTGAAACTTCTGTGCATAATAATCTTTATTAATCCCAAATTGCTTTCATATGCTGATTACTACTTTTTCAAATCATCTAAAAGCATAATCATGTGTGTATGTGTATATAAAATGGGGTCTGTTAGTATCAGTTATAGGCCCTGGTCCAGCTAGTCCAACAATGGATGCCTATGAATAGAATTTCCAGTAATCCAGTAGTCGCTCAGTCCATGAGGATGGATGTCTCAACTGGTCTTCAGTATATGCCAGAATCCCAAAGAAGCAGGCCCTAATGCCAGTGAAGGGGTGTTCTTGCTAGTGAGGTCAAGAACAAGCAGGCAAAAAGTAAGAAGCTCCCTTCTTCCATGTCCTTTTATATTGGCTTCCAGCAGAAGGTGTGGACCTTCCCACCTCAAAAGATCTGGATTAAAGATGTGTCCTCCCACCTCAAAGATCTGGATTCAAAGTGAATCTTTCACTTGAAATTATTTAATCAAGCAAAATACTTCATAGGTGTTCCAAGCCATTTGGGGGTGGCATTCAGAATGTCACCATGGAGTAACAATGGAGAAAATGCTATACTTCGAGAAAGATTTGAAATGGAGACATTTGAGCCTATTTTGGAGAAGTCATTCACGAGGTGGCTCTGAAGTAGAAGAGGGTCTTAGCTAGGGCTGTTATTGCTGTAATGAAACATCACAAGCGCGAGCACCTTGGGGAGGAAAGGGTTTGTTTGGCTTAAGTATCCTGAGATGCAGTCCACTGAGGACAGCCAAGGCAGGAACTACACTGGGCAAGAACCTGGAGGCAAGATGTCCGTACATGAGAACACTGCGTGTAGACACAGCCTCTCTCCTTTGCCCCCTACTGATGCACATGTGACACAGCAGCCACACCTGCAATGCCTCTAGGGACAGGTATAATTTAAAAGATAGGACAGGACGAGGCTTGTAGGTAAGAGATGGTGTTTGACTGACATGTTAGCACTTGAGTTCCATCCTCATCATCACAAAAAAGAAACATAAAAGAAAATGCTGGGAGCAGCTGTTTGTGACAATGCAGATTTCTTTTGAAGGTCTCCTCTCAAACTCTTAACAGTGAGAAGTATGTTTTCCTTAATTGTTCTAATTCAAGGTCATCTGCTTTTTAAAACTTCGGTCAAACTTGTTAAAATGTGGTCAGGATAACTTACGTTTAGGTAGAATTATTTTAATAATCATTCTACGTATTGTGCTTTCTGCTATTAAGTGTGTTTATCCGTACGACTGCAAAATTTTACATCCCCATTTGTTTTCCTTGTAGATTTATTCCTCACTACATTGTCTGACTCTGATTCCTTCCAGTTTGAGATATGGGAAAATTTGGTAAGAAATCATTTCTCTGAAGAATTTTTAAATTCCCCGTAAGGGCACAGAACTTATAAAATAAAATAAGATTACATGATCAGTCTGTTGGTTTCAGTAATAAACAGAACAACAGTAAGAGCCATTGGTTTCATTGCTGCGCCCACACTGCTGAATGCTGAAGAAAGGATTGTTAATCATCAGGTCCTCTCAGGGTATTAGGCATGGCTGCCAATTAAAGCAATAAGCCCGCTCTAATGGAGATGTTAACAGGACCCCTGCTGGGCTGTCAGCCATTGAAAGAGGATACTGACATTTAATTTTTCAGCTTGGTGATTCATGAATGTTTTTTAGAAAGTAATTTTTTTCTCCTCACCTTTAGACCTACATAATTACACACACAAAAATAAAGAAGTAATTGGGAGAGGCAAGAAAAGTTGTGTGCATAATCAATACACGTTTATGAAAGTGTCAAAAATCAAAACTAATTTTATAGGAATAATTAATAACAACTGATACTAAGGGGCCTTTCCCCATAGGTGTTTTCTCCTTTTTTAAGAGTTAATAAAAGAATTTCAAGGCAGATCATGATTTGATTTTTAGCTTGATAAATGTAACATGAAAGATAAATTAATGAAGAACAAACCACCAGAAATACAAAGCTCAATTCCAGGCTGTGTAATGGAAAACAGAATTCTAGACCAGTAGAAGTGACCTTTGTCACATATTAGGCAAGCATGAAAGTATCCTCATGGAAAATGGGCTAGTAGTCTGCTTGGTAGGATGTGTGAGAAGGACACAGATTGGTGCACAGTAGGTACCACAGTTTATTTTTAGATTTTTTGATTTCCCATCTAATTACTCCTGATTATCTGATTATCTTTTATACAGTCCAAATTAAAATCCTTTAGATTTTATAAAAATTCTATAAAAATTTAGATTTTATAAAGAGAGACCTTTATAGATTTGGTTCTAACAAATGTACAGCATAAACAAGTGGGACAAGATTGCTGGAAACTTATCTCTTATAACAGGGCCAGTGATGTTGTTGATGACAGGAAACTAAGGATCTGTTTAAATAAGACCAGAGCCTCTGAATGCTTCTAAAGGATGGCAGTTGGTTTTTTAATGCATCAGGGAAAGGAGGAAGATGTTGAAGTACAAAGAGTAATCTTGTTCAATGTCCTGTTTTTTAAAACATAGCTGCATTTTTGTTTCTAATGATAACAAATCTTGTTAATTTTTTTTTATATTTAACACAAAGATTCCCACTGCTAGAGAGCACTTGTTTGGAGATGGACTTTGATTCCTTCCTCAAGTAAATCTTGAGCTTACACTAGCCCAAAATACCTATTTAATTAGTTTATCCTGGGAATGGGAGGAGCAAGCCTAAATACAAATCCGTAGAATTTGTAAATGAGATTATGAAGTCCTTTTACATGTATAGGATTCCTCTCAGCCTGGCCTGGCTTGCAGGAAATCAAGCACAGCACAACAGTGTCACGAAGCGTACAGATTCTTGATGGAGATCTTTTTATTTTTAACAGTTTTTTCCTTTAAAAGAAAACAGGTTTTTACCTTTGAAAAAGACAAATCTTTTTTATTAACTGAAACTAAGTTGTTTGAATAAACTGGCAGAGTCAGTGAGTAACCATTAAACATTTTTCAGTCACTTGGGTAAAAAGCCTAGGCATGGTGACACATGTCTTTAATCCTAGTACTTGAGAGGTTGAGGCACACAGATGTCTGTGAGTTGAGGCCAGCCTGTTCTACTTGGCACATTCCAGATCAGCCAATGCTATATAATGAGACCCTGCCTGAAGTAAAAATCAAAAAAAAGCAAACAAAACAAAAAACAAAAAATAACCGGGGGGCTGGAGAGATCATTCTGTGGTTAACAGCACTGGTTGTTCTTCCAAGGACCCTGGGTTTGAGTTCAAGTCTCAGCACCCACCCATATGGTGTCTCACAAGTCCAGTCCTAATGGATCCAGTGCTGCCTTCTAGCCTCAAAACGCACCGCATGTATATGATGCACAGACATACATGCAGGCAGAACACACACACATACAAAATAAAAGTAAAAGTTAAAATGTTCAAAAAAAATTTCTTTCATTGAGCACTTTGCTAAAGATGGTAAGACGAGTTTGATTTAGGAAGACTGTTTACAGTAGGGCTTTGATAGAGGGAAGAAAGTTGGGCCTCAACTACAAATACAACAACAACAAAGTGAAATTTTTATTGTCAAGAAACAAAAGAAGTTAACTAAGAGGAAAAATGATCTTTTGTTGAACTCACCTAACAGGATCCTAGCTCAGGCCAGGCCAGAGCTAGTGATTAACTGAAGGAGAAGCATTCTGACTACCGTCATTTAGTTACAGTTTTGTAGTTCTATAAGGATGGAAATGGAAGGCTAAGTTTGGGCCAAGGAGAATTCTTAAAAGAGCCTAACAGAAGTTACGTCAAAGAGAGACTTTGTGTCAGTACTCACAGTAACAATGGGTATATCATTAGTGTAAATGAAGGGAAATATATACATTGAAAACTAACTCAATCAGATAACAGCATTCTCAAAACAGCTGACCATTTTCAGTGAAAGTCAAATACTTTGCAGAAATATATCAATTGACCAAGTAGAATGTTAAATATATAAAACCACATTAACTAGTAGACCATCAGAGCCCCAACAGATCTCTTCTAGAGTATTATGCATGCTCAGCCCAGTGATCAAGCTCTGGGAAATCCAGATATATGGGCCAAGAGGATGGCCAAGACTGATATGCCAGTGACTCCTCACCAGGGAATGTGATGAGAGGTATGAACCTTACATTACAGAGACCAAAACATGGAACAGCTGTTGCTCTCTGCTCCACCCAGGACTGTCAGTGAAGGTTTTGAGAAATATTTGACATTTGAAGTAGGGTTTTAATGATGGGAAATCAGAGAGGAAGAGACAGTCAGGAAGTGAAGTGTACAAAAATCACCAAATGCACTCAAATTAGAAGAGAGCCAATTTGATCCAGATGATAAAAGAAACATTGGAAACTAAGATCAGAAAAAATACCATAGACAAGATTAGTATGGTCTGACTTCTAAACTAAGTAATTTGATCTTTAATACTCTATTAAGAAGCTGTCAAATGATTTCGGACTGAGAGGCAGATGAGTAGACCTTCGTTACCCCAGTTACTATTACGCCATATCAGATAGTTTGATTAGCGAAAACCTGGAAGTGGTACAGTAGTGTGAGTAGGATTCACAGTAACCTAGGGAGAAGATGAGTTACTTAGAGTAAATATTGGGGGTGGATGAAAAGGTAGCTATGAGGGGAGAATTAATATAATTAATGTGATGGTAACTTGTACTTTGTTCGAATGACCTACCACAGAAAAAGAAAGGGTGAAGAAAATAATTAATATAGGGGAGAGAACACATAATTTAGAAGAGTTATTTAAAGAGCTGTTGAGAGATGAGGAGCTGGAGTGCAAGGATGACAAGTATCATGGGACATCTTGGAGAACAGGATGTCACACCGCGTGGTCTTCAACTTGCCGGTTTCTTTGGTAATAGAAGTGGGACGGAGGTTGGGATGCTCTTAGAGTAAATAACAAAGGGTTAAATTATTCTTAAGTTTTCCACTTGACAGATGACTATGTTATGCTGGCCTAATTCAGACTATTTTGTCTTTAACAGGGTGGGAACTTCTCTATCTGGAATGTCTTTGAAAAACCTAAAAATCTGGTGGTGGTTGGACAGTCAGCATTTGCAGACTTTGGTAAGATTGGTTTTGTCTCTTAATGCTCTCACATTCACAGATTCAAAACACAACAACAATGGCTAGAAATGATCACATAATGGGTTCTCTTATTCCTGTTTTCCCTGTTTTCTCTTATTTAGTAGTGAACAAGTTGTAGAATGATAAAGAAGAAACTAAGTAAGGATTTATTATTTAGTAAAGTTATTTTAACAAAATAGTTGTGAGAATTTTTGTCACAGAATTTCTTAGTTTGTATAACATTGATTCTATCTTCAGTTACATGGACAAATTCATTAGAAAAAGGTCATATAATTTTATGGTTTTAGAAAAATGCCACTGTAAGATAAGCTTATGAAATTCTTATATTGCTTAATGAAAATGTTGTAATTTCAGGTTAACCATGGTCAACCAGAAATTATTATGTCAAAACAACACTTAGAGCACTTAAATTCCCTTTGATTACAGATAGATTGTTTAGTAACAATCTAACAAATGTAAATTTTTTGTTGTTTCTTGATTAGGAATAAGATGTCATATAAGCCACTATTAGAGATTTCAATTTTGTATTTAATCTGTGTTATTTAACATCTGGATATTTTTATTCTCTCTTATGAAAGAATTTTAAAACTCAGGTAATGACAGTAGATAGGAAATGACTCTATCATGATGAGGTTGTGTAAGGGGTGTTCTCTGTACACTTACGTGACTCATTTAAGGATACCTTTCATTTTAAATTTTTAAGTTAAAAGATATTCTTTGTTTAATTCTTATAGTTGAAATACGTTAAGTAGCTTCATTATTTTTGTTATTATTATAAAGAATAATGAACTCCACTGAAAATCTTGAGTATCTTAGATATTAACTTTTAAATGTATCACTTTATCACTTTTTCTACTAGTCATAATTTTTCAAGGAAACATAGGATACTGTAATAAAGTATAATATGGACAGACTTAATCAAGTGATAGGTCAGTGACTCTGATGAGCTTTTATTTCTCTGAATGAATTGTATGGGGTAGTCATTGGTTCACTCAAACAATTCAGTGTTTTCCTTAAAACCACATCAAAAGGTAGTGACTTTTCCAAAGGCAGACAATTGTGTTAA
Organism: Uromys caudimaculatus; assembly: GCA_028551405.1. NCBI lineage: Eukaryota > Metazoa > Chordata > Mammalia > Rodentia > Muridae > Uromys > Uromys caudimaculatus. The sequence continues at coordinate 16,879,187 of CM052707.1, read as the reverse complement.
AACAGGTCTGAGAGAACAGTTGGGTAGACCAGCTACAGTGGGGCCCACCTTGTTTTCATGTCCCCAGTACACAAAGAGGAACAGGAACCTCCCATGTTCCCATTTTTCCCCACTTAGCTTCCATCTTGTTTTATAGTGAAAAGTTTATTCTATGTACAAGATGTTAATTCATGTATTCAAAATTTATCTTCGAGTGCCTATCATATGGATTAAGTCGGTTTCAGATACTTGACATTTAGCCATGAATGAAACATATGCTCATGAAATTTAAATTCTATTGAAGAAGAGAACTAAACAAAGTAAACAGTTTAGAAAGAGGAAAGAGCTTTGAAGAGGTCAAAGTGCTGAAGTGGAAAGTGGACAGAAAGTTACTGTAACTAACTGATTGGAGCCTACATTTGACCCGTCAAAAAACAAAAAGGAAGAGTGTTTCTTGGCAAAAACATATGTAGGTTTGTGGATTATAACAAGGAGTTTGGAAATTTCCAAATTAATTAAAAGAACCTGTGGTAAACCAAGCAAAGACTGTAGATGAAATAGAACCAGGCCGAGTACCAGGAAATAGAGAGAAATGCTCACATTTCAGCATATTGGAGACAAAGTTGGTAGCACATACTGAAGGACTAGATGGGAAATCAAAGACTAAAAGAAGATTTAAAGTGACTTATGTTATTTAACCATAGCAGGTATCTCGATAGCAGTGCCGTTCAAGTGAAAGGAAAAGTCAGTGTGCTTTTAATGAATAGTTGCTAAATACTCAAATGAAATGCAAACAGGAGATACAAGCTCTGGAGACCACCAGGTGTAACTACTAGCAAGGTCTTGTTTCGCTGCCTTTTAGAAAGTGTACAGTGGGTAATGGGTCATTGAAGGATCTCTGTAGCATCATGCCTCTCCAAAACTCTTGTAACGTTCTGCAGCTCACTGGCCTTATGTTTTTCAAGTGTTCCCTCCTGCACCCTTACCTTGCCTCACCCCTCTATAAAATGCTCTTCCTTTAGATGTTCCCCTTTGTTCACTGTGCCACCACCTTCTGGTTTTTGTTTTCTGTTTTTTTTTAATTTTTTGATACTTCATTTACATTTCAAATGTTTCCCCATTTCCAGGTCTCTGCTTTGGAAAACCCTTATCCCCTCCCACCTCCCCCTGCCTCTATGAGGGTATTCCCCCCACCCACCCACCCACCCACCCACCCACCCATTCACTCACTCCCTTCTTCCCACTTTGGCATTCCCCTATACTGGGGCCTCTAACACCCTCAGGCCCAAGGGCCTCTCCTCCCCCTGATGGCCAACAAGGCCCTCCTCTGCCTCATATGTGGTCCGAACCATGGGTCCCTCCATGTGTATTCTTTGGTTGATGGTCCAGTCTCCCGGAGCATAGGGAGGTCAGGCCAGTTGACACTGTTGCTCCCTCCATGGGGCTGCAAACTCCCTTAGCTCCTTCAGTCCCTTCTCCAACTCCTCCATCTGGGACCTCACTCTCAGTCCAGCGGTTACTGTAAAGTGAAACTTAGGTATTCCGAACTTTTGGGCTAATATCCATTTATCAGTGAGTACAT
>CM052707.1:16849762-16877126 GCA_028551405.1 Uromys caudimaculatus | reverse complement strand
TTTCACTTGCTTGGTAGAGTCACACCAAGATACTTTATATTGTTTGTGACAATTGTGAAGGGTGTCATTTCCCTAATTTCTTTCTCAGCCTGTTTATCCTTCGAGTATAGGAAGGCTACTGATTTCTTTGAGTTAATTTTATATTCCGCCACTTTGCTGAAGTTGTTTATCAGCTGTAGGAGTTCTCTGATGGAGGTTTTCAGATCACTTAAGTATACGATCATATCACCTGTTATTACTTTTAGCAGGATTCTGAACTGTATAAAAGTGTTGAAACCAGCTGAGCACAGGCATGCATGCCCTCATTCCTCCCTGTTCTGAATATGATGTGATGTGACCACCGTCTAGCTCCTGCTAACATGACATCCCTACTCTGATGGACTGTAGTCTGGAACTATGAACTGAAATGAACCCTTTCTCTCCTCAGTTGCTTTTGGCTAGGTGTTTAATCATGGTAACAGGAAGAGACGCTAAGAGAAATTTATATAAAATTTATAAAATTGCTGCTTTAGATTCATGATTTTTTTTTTATACATACTCAGCATTTACATTCGTTAAATACTTTTAAGGAAAAACTGGAACCCAGTGTGGTCTGAAGCCCATATGTATAGGTTTTTATATGATAAATTCTTAACTTATACATGAGGTTTTTATAAAGCTATACCTCAGACTTAATTACAGTCTCAAAACTATTGCATATTTAACCTGCTTAACAATGTCTATAAGAGTGAACGCAGAATTACCCCTTTGAATATAGAATTTCTATAGAATAATGATATCTTTTACACTGTTGTACATATTATTTCATAATTTAATAGATATCTTCAATGTTTGGTAATATAATCATTAATTGTGAATGTGTCACTATAATTCTGCTCTGATTAGTAGAACAACCCGTTCAGTGCCCTGTGGAATTTACAGTCTCTTCATACTTTGATTTCTACAGCTCTATAATAGACACAGACAACTGAAGACACCCTGTCTATTCTTTGATCTAATAGATTCATACATCTAAGAAGATGATGAAATGTATTTCTCTGTGGCAAATTATAGCTGAAAAGAACCACCTGGTGTCAGACGGAGCAGTGCAGAAGTCTGTGGATGTTATGAAGGGCCCAAACCCTGTGCGGGTTCAAACAAGTCCGGCTGTTTGTCAGTGCGCCTTTCCTTCAGTCTAAACTCTGCGGGTTTTACTCTGTACAAATGCCACACCCAGTGATTAGGGAAATCAGGGCTGTGCTGTCTTTTGGATGTAGATTAGGACATAAGTCCTCTGTGCTTCACTCACGGATGCTGCTGAACAGAGTGGGTGGATAGTGAAATTCCGTGGACTGCTTTCCCTGAGCATTCGTTCCATTAGCAGCTTTTACAAGGGCATTCTTTGTCTCTATCCCTTCCATAGTAGCACATGTAGAGACAAATGGATGTCATATGTAATTAATCTGCTTTGGCCCACCATCACATTACCCCATAGTTCTAGTAGTCTCAACTTAATTGGTAGGAATTTTTTTAAGGTTTTTCTTTTATATCAGTAACAAGGGAAAGGATTGAGAAATTAGGATATGCAAATGCTTACTTTTCTTTCATATTAATAACCACTTTTATATCAAGAATTATTTTTATGAGAGTGTTTTTATAAGCCAGGCAGAGTAGTGAATGCTATTGACCAACCTACATAGGAGGCTGAGTCAGTAAGATCACTTGAGCCAAGTTCAAGACCAACCTAGACAGAAAATAGTATCCCCGTCTCTAGAGATGCAACTGAGTGTTTTATATGTGTTTCAAGTGATCTTTCCAAATCTCTCTGAGATGAGAAATATTATTTATTCCACTATACAGTTGGATAGGAGAGATTCAGAGGCTAAGAAGCATGCTCAAGAGCTAGGATGAACGTAGCAGAGGCAGGAAGTGATGCTTGGTTCTATATCAGCTGTGTATGTCACTTATGTGCTCCATGTACTTCCCTCTTCTTCACCAGCTCCTAAGATATGTGACTATTCATCCTCAGTGATGATAACTGTTAGTTGGGGTATTATTGCTTTGAAGCAACACCATGACCACAGCAACTCTTTTTATAAAGGAAAACATTCAACTATGGCTGACTTACAGTTCAGAGCTTTAGTCCACTATGGTCATGGCTGGAAGCATGGGAGCATGCAGGCAGACATGATGCTGGAAAAGGAGCTGAAAGTCTTCATTCTGGATCCACAGGCAATAGGAAGAAAATGCCACACTAGGCATGGCTTGAGACCTCAGACCCCACCCCTTGTGACACACTTCTTAAATAAGCCACACCTATTGCAACAAGGCCACACCTCATAATAGTGCCACTTCTTATGTGCCTGTGGTAGCCATTTTTATTCAAACCACCAAAACAACCAACAGTGAACTTTGCTGTATAAGATTTTAAGGGTTTTCAACCATATATAATATTTTGATGTTTTCCTTCTGTTCTGTATGCCTTTAATGGTTTTACTCTTAGAAAAATTTCCTTCTTAATTCACTTTACATCCTGATCACTGCCCCTCCTCACACAGTCCTTCCCTCTTTGCCCCCTTCCCTTCTCCTCTGAGAGGGTGGAAGCCTCCCTGGGTATCCTCCAACCCTGGCACATCAAGTCTCTACAGGGCTAGATGTATCTTCTTCTACTGAGTCCAGGCAAGGCAGCCCAGTTAGGGGAGCATATTCCATAGACAGGCAACAGCTTTAGAGACAGCCCCTGTTCCAGTTGTTGGGGGACCCACATGAAGACTGAGCTGTACGTCTACATATGTGCAGGGGAGCCTAGGTTCATCTCGTGTATGTTCTTTGGTTGGTGGTTCAGTTAGAAAAGTTTTTATACTGTAAAACCATTTTCCTAAATTATTTATTTCAAAACCATACACATGTAGTTCTTGAAGGTATATTTAATTTTTTATAGATTCAGGGATCAGAGGGGGGAGTCAAAATCAAACAAATAAATCTGTTACAAAATTCACTAAGTTTTGATTTGTCTTGTCATGAGATTGCTCATTTGAAAGATTTTATTACTTTCTCATCAAAGTAAATTAAGCCCATTATTAAGTTTCTACTATATATTGTGAGCCTCCTAAAAAGAAATTCCTTAATTTCCCTTTGAATTCAGTCAGTTTTTTAGCTATGGCTCACTTCTAAATTGCTATTCCTCATTTGGGACCAGGATCTAACTTTATCTGAATACTCTTTCCTAAATATTAAATAACAAATACACAGAATTTCTTAGCCTTGCTCATTAAGATTGGGGGAGCATCATAGTAACCCTGTTTTTCTCCTTTAAGAGTCTACATGTGAAGCATCTACTGCTCTCTCTCCCGTATGTCAACTAAGCGTCCTATGTCAACGTACCTAGCTTTTCCATGTTACCTGCAGTTGAGTGCTCCGCTCCTCATGCTTTCACAGCAGCCTCGCCAGCAGCCTAAATACATTGTCCCCATCTCCTGTCCCCAGGGTTCCTGAATAGAATGGGTAGTTTAAGTGTTCCTTGCTCATGATGGTTGCTTCTCCCTCGATTCGCTTACTAGTGCCTCACAGGACCTTTGAGATCTGTTCACCTGACTTCATTTTTTTTTTCTTTCTGCTCATCACACTTAATGTCCATTGTGCGGTCTTCCACATTTGTCCTATCTCTGCCACTGATCTCTCACACTCTCCACCGAGCTAATCTCTATCGATACCATCTTGTTTATTGTCATTTTCTTCACAGCTACCAGTTCATGGTCATGTTTTCTCTGCTTTTGAACTTGTTTCAGGTCACATTTTTGAGTTTTTAACCTGGTAAGTTTGGTGGTAAATCTTCCAGCAAGATGTTCTTGGTAATTTAATTTTGCTTCATTGACTGTTTCTCTTGTTCTCTGTGTGCCCTGTGCTTTAGATGTTGACATTATTACACAGTGGACATTTCACTATTACAGTCTAGTAATGGTGGTGCCTGATTCTCTTTTCTAGGGTTTGTTGCTATTTTGACTATGTGTAGTATCTATTTGGTAACTTTCTAAAGTAGTTTTACAGATGGTGTTCCTGTCATGTGAAGTCGCTGCTCACCGTTTCTTCAGTTTATATTTATCTAATGGTTTTGTAGAGATTTCTTTGAACATCAAGGGTTAAAACAAAAAATAATGTAAATAAAAACAAGCTACCTACCACCAAATGTTCTGGCCTTTCAGGCTGTCGCTGTGTTAAGTTGTTTTTCACCATTTGTGCTGAAACTAATGAGCAGCTGTAGGTGGGCCAGCAGTGTCCTCCATGGCTTCCCCTTCAACTCCCCTCAAGCTGAGCTCCTGCCCCAGCTTCCTTCATTGAAAACTGAAATAAGTCCTTCTCTTTCTAGGTTGTTTTTGGTCACAGTGTTTGTCAGCAATGAAGTCAAACTAGAACAGCTTTTATGGGGTTTTCTCTGTATGTTAATTTTCCTGACACTTTGATGAACTGCTAAAAGTCTTCTGCTAAAGCTGTCAGGACCTCTTGATTATAAATTTCATCATCTGCATGGAAGGCTGCTCTGACTTCCTGCACTCCTAGTTATGTCCCTTGACTTCCCTCATCTTCTTGCCCTGGCTAATATTCCCAGGATTATGTTGGATAAGAGTGAAGAGAGTAGAAAGTCTTGTTTTGTTATGATTTTTTTTTTTTGGAAATGTTTGGAATTTTTCCAACTTTAGTATAATATTAGATAAAGGTTTGTTGGATATGCCTTTCTTACACTGAGATATGTTGATTCCATTCAGAGTTTCTTCAAAACTTTTCTTAAGATGAGGTGTTAGATTTTGTCAAAGGTCTTTTCTGCATATGTACAAATGGCTATGGTATTTCTATCCTTGAGTGCAGTTTATAGCATTTACTGATTTATGTATCGAATTAGTCCTACATCTCTGTAATAAAGCCAAATTTCAAGATAGCCAAACTGTATAGAGTACACTGCAAAGCACATCCTGTGTGTATTTATATAAGGATACCCAGGAAACTGCCCCAGTTGGCCATCCCTGTAGAAGAGAGCGGAGATGAGCAGGGGAGGTGCCCGCTGATGCTTAGTACCTCTTGAACTGTTTCAAAGGCACTGTAAGTGATCTGGAAAACATGCTTTATATCAAGGCCAGGCTCCACTGGCTAAATCTTTATCCCATGAAGCCTAACTTCTTTTCCTGTTCAAATGAATTATTGAGGTGTTATAAGCTACATCTCTGTACACTGAAGACTATCTCTGTATTGATAATCCGTTGATTTCCATTCAGCTGTAAATACTACACTGGGCCCAAGTGAATTGACAGAGTAAATCATAGCAAGTAAATCAGTGGTTAACAGCTCAAAGATGCCCTGAATTTAAGGGTTAAATTACTATCTCATCACAGAAACACTTAGCTGTAGGCTCTCAGGCTTTCTAACTCTTAGACAGTTGGGTCCTCGTATATGAGGGGCATCAGAAGAGGTGACCTCAGGGTCCTTTATATTTATCTGTCTCAGAAGGTATGTACAGAATAGTAGTACTCGTGCAAAAAATCCCGTCAGATGTGAAGAACCCCTGACAGGCAGCCCGATGTAACCTATGAAGTTCCCAGTCAAAACTGTGCAACGAATGTGTACCCTTCATTTATGTCCTTATTGGTGAAAATATGTGGGTGTTTTGAGAAGCCAAAGTATAGAAAACTAACTCATGAGGTGAAGTTTATGCTGAATAAAAGGCGCTTAAAGCTACCTATAAGTCTTCCATATTTAAAATAGGCTATGTAATAATGTGTTACTGTGTGCATACATGTGTTTCTTCCTCTCAACAGACTTAATTATGTAACATAATCAAGAACTACCTCTAAATTTTTTTGACTGTTTGGGGCTGGCCTTGTAGCTCAGAGGTAGAAGCACTTGTCCAATATGTATAAGCACCTGAGTTCAGTCCCCAAAATGAAATAACAGTAATAAATACTAATAATTCTAAATAAGTTCTAAAATGATCAGGCTTAATTTCAATAATTATATATAACAACATCTAACCACAAAGAAGATTGCAATTTAAAACAAGACACAGAAATAAAACAAAGCAACATACACTCTAGGTGTAATAAGTAACCAAGACCTGAGTGATATTTTAAATGGTTCACCTTCATTATACAGCCATGTGTCAAGTTGTTTGGTGGGTATACAGACTGGTGGGTTCTTTTAAAAAACAGGAACTTTAACTATCACACATGAGCACTTTATTCTGCACTGTTAATGGACTCCTGAGTCTCTTGGCAGATGGAGATGGACACATGGATCACTTGCTGCCAGGCTGTGAAGATAAGGACTGTCAGAAAAGTGCCATATATTTAATGAGATCTGGAACAAAGCAGGTATGTGTGCTTTGGAGATGCTATGATGTTATATGCTTGAAAAATCTTGAAAGTTAAAAAAATGTGTTTAAGGAAGCAGAACAGAGTGAAATTCAAAATTACATTATAGTAATTCTATATATAACAATATAATAAAATGCATTTAAATCTTTTCTTCTACTGAGGTAGAAAGTGCTGCTGTATTGATTTTTGGTGAAGGCTACCTTTCTAGACCCCATAGTTAAATGGAATGTAGCATTTTAGATGCCAGCACTGTAGAAAGCTCACTGTATGTAATAACACTTATGTGGAAGATAATCTATTCCCAGAGCTAAGTCTGCTCTTGTTTATGTGTGCAGACCCATGTGAGTTCTCGTGCTGACTTTTTACCTGGTGCTTAATAATTTAGAATCATTGAGAGTCATGGTGGAGGATTAATATGGAAATAATAGGTCATGATACTTTGAGTTCATCAGCTTCATTTTCTTGAGGGTGGGGCATTAATAAATGATAGGATACCATGCTGACCTTTATAGCCTTTAGGAGCCTTATGATTCACTTAATAAATCAAATCTTTATACTTTTAGCATTTTAAAAATAATTGAATTATCATACGTTTTATTATCTTTGTATAGTTGTATATTTATGAATCAGTTAAAACATTAGGTCAAGAAACTTGGTTCATAGGGATAAAATTTTATCTATGATTCAACCTGTTAAGTGACAGACCACAATGGGAACACTTAAAAGTTATGTATATAGTTTCCTATCTCTAGGAAGACCAGTGTATTGTTCTTTAATTAGTGTTACAGATGCCATATTGAGTGAAAAAATTTTTGTTGTTAAAACATGATATTGTTATATTTTTATCAGATATTTTCTTTATTTACATTTCAAATGTTATCCCCTTTCCTGGTCTCCCCCCCTCCCGGAAATCCCCTACCCCATTCCCCCTCCCCCTGCTTCTATGAGGGTGTTCCCCCACCCACCCAGCCATTCCTGCCTCCCCACCCTCGATTCCTCTACACTGGGGCATCTATGGAGCCTTCATAGGACCAAGGACCTCTCCTCTCATTGATGCCTGACAAGGCCATCCTCTGCTATATATGCAGCTGGAGCCATGTGTACTCCTTAGTTGGTGGCTTAGTCCCCGAGAGCTCTGGGGGGGTTCTGGTTAGTTGGTATTGTTGTTCTTCCTATGGAGTTGAAAACCCGTTCAGCTCCTTCATTTCTTTCTCTGACTCCTCCATTGGGGACCCTGCGCTCAGACCAATGGTTGGCTGTGAGCATCCGCCTCTGGAAGGCTCTGGAAGGGCCTCTCAGGAGACAGCTATATCAGACTCCTTTCAGGACTCATTTCTTGGCATCCACAATAGTGTCGGGGTTTGGTGACTGTATATGGGATGAATCCCCAGGTGGGACAGTCTCTGGATGGCTTTTCCCTCAGTCTCTGCTCTACTTTTTGTCTCCATATTTGCTCCCATGAGTATTTTTCTCTTCTAAGAAGGACTGAAGCACCCACACTTTGGTCTTCCTTCTTCTTGAGCTTCATGTGGTCTGTGAATTGTATCTTGGGTATTCTGAGCTTCTTTTTGGCTAATACCAGTAAGTACATACTATGTGTGTTCTTTTGTGACTAGGTTTCCTCACTCAGGATGATATTTTCAAGTTCCATCCATTTGTCTGCAAATTTCATGAAGTCATTGTTTTTAATAGCTGAGTAGTACTCCATTGTGTAAATGTACCACATTTTCTGTATCCATTCCTCTATTGAGGATCATCTGGGTTGTTTCCAGCTTCTGGCTATTATAAATATGGCTGCTATGAACATAGTGGAGCTTGTGTCTCTATTACATGTTGGAGCATCTTCAGGGTATATGCCCAGGAGTGGTATAGCTGGGTCCTCAGGTAGTATTATGTCCAATTTTTCTGAGGGTCCACCAGACTGATTTCCAGAGTGGTTGTACCAGCTTGCAATCCCACCAGCAATGGAGGAGTGTTCCTCTTTCTCCACATCCTCGCCAGCATCTGCTGTCACCTGAGTTTTTGATCTTAGCCATTCTGACTAGTATGAGTTGGAATCACAGGGTTGTTTTAATTTGCATTTCCCTGATAACTAAGGATGTTGAACATTTCTTTAGGTGCTTCTCAGCCATTCGAGATTCTTCAGTTGAGAATTTTCTGTTTAGCTGTGTACTCCATTTTTTAATAGGGTTATTTGGTTCTCTGAAGTCTAACTTCTGTTCAAGCAAAGATGCTCATGGCAAAGCCTACTAAAGACCGGTCCTCCCAATGTCCTACCCATACATCAAAGTAAACGATAATGCCTACCATTTGTGAAAAGGCAGTAAAATGATGACGGTCTTCAGCACTTTGAATGGGTCATTCCTTTTGCAAATGATGACTGTTTTCTAAGTGATTATGAATAATCTTTTTTTTTTCTTTATCCTTAGTGGGTTCCTGTGCTTCAGGATTTTAGCAATAAAGGTACACTGTGGGGCTTTGTGCCATTTGTGCATGAAGAACAACCAACCGCAATACCAGTTCCACTCACACTTCACATTGGAGACTACAACATGGACGGTTACCCAGATGCTCTGGCCATATTGAAGAATACATCGGGAAGGTAGGGGAGAAAGCTGCATGACAGATGCTTGCAAAATGTCTTTTCACAGCTACTTATGACTGACAGTACTTAATCTGGTACAGTCTCTCCCAGGAGGAGTTGATGGGGTCAGCTTATGGTTTCTTGTGTGATCCGTGAACTCATCCCATGGCTTACAAAACATTCTTTTTTATAAATTCATTTTCTGTAGAGAAAAAAAATGAACATGCAGTGTAAAATAAAGTTATTTTTCATTCACCAAAGGTTGATCTTTAAAAGGTCTTTTTTTTTTCTAAAGATGAATGACAGTACATTTTGAAGTTAAAGATTGGTAGTTAAGATCTGATCCTAGACTTCAGGTTCAGCCCAGCACTGTCTGTGTGACCTGGGACAGATCGCCTAAACTCACAAAGTATGAAGAGAGTAATAAGTATGCCTCTGCATGAGTGGGGCACAGCAAATGAACGAGCCAGGGAGAGATGCTCTGCACAGACCGATGCTGTCCTGAGTAAATACTTCCTTATGATTGCTTCTTTTCTAAAAGCATCAGAATTTCCAACATGATTATTGATATAATGTATGTATATATGAGATATATAAGTATGTTCATAACATAACCAGTGATTTTGACACTGTGGCAACTTTTTAAAAAAGAAAAATTCTGAAGATAAGCTGAAATTCATAATTAGCTCAGTGTCACCAGACTCCACAAATGTGGCTACTCCTAAGTTTCTCTTGTTTTGTTCATCTTACACCCAGTTGTAGTCTTTGAGAGGTCATCTTTCCTGTTCTACTTACCCACAATATGTTCTGAACATTATTTCATTGTTTACTTGGAAACACCATGAGTAAGCACCTCTAAAATAGTTTTAGAAAATTAAGAATAATCTGAACTTAAATTCACCTAAGAACTTTAATTTTATGTGTTTGGCCAAATAAACAGACAAATGAACCATGCGCAATCACTCTTTTTCATAATACTGTCAGAGTAGCCTGGACTGCTTAACAAGACCTAGCCTTTTAAAAGGAAAGAACCAAAAATATAAAGTCTTACAAAAATAAAGAAACATAAAATTGTTTTATTATGGGCATAAGCTGTAGTCACAAACATAATATCCCTTAAATTTATCCAAGCCTCTCTCATCCTTAGAAGAGCATCTAAATAATTTTTAATTTTTTTTTAAACTTTCAAATATTTAACCTGTATTCTTTAACTTTTGGTTTGTAAAGATGGTATCTACAGCTGATCAGAAGACTCACATTGAATTTACAGCAAGAAATCCTAATTTCCAAGGCAGTCATAAGAATTGAGTTTGTTTTGTTTTGTTTTGTTTTTATGTCTAGTCCAGGCTTTGTGGTGCACCCTATAAACCCAAAAGGCTGAGTAGGTAGACTTTGAGTTTAAAGTTAGTGGGGCTATATAGGGAGATCCTGTCTCTAAAAACAACAAGAAGAAAGTTAGATCATTTACAAATGTAGCAATTAGGAGTTTAGATTTTCATCTGTTCTTTTAGCATAGATGAGACTTGACAGGTAAATGTTACCTTTCTTCAGTGTCAGTTGAATGACTAGTTGAAAAGCATCCTAATTCCGCATTAAAAACTCTTGGAAATACACAATAAGGAAAAACATGGTGTGCATTTGAATCATATCCTACATGTATTTACTTTTGTTTAAAAGTTGTTTATAACTTCCCTGGTTTCAAGATTTGCAGTGCTGTGAGCATCAGTGCTGGGTGGCATGTCTAAATTTCCAGGGATTGCCATGGACACAGATTTTCTTTTTCCTGTAAATTAGATGGCAAGCAACAAAAGTAGATGAGTTTTCAGAAAAAATATTTTGAGACCATGGTTCAGTTTGTTTTGTGCTTTTTATTGTTTTTGTCTTAAGAACAAGGTTGGCCAGGTGGTAGTGCAACACACCTTTAATCCTAGCTCTTGGGTGACAGAAGCAGGCAGATCTCTGTGGGTTTGAGACTGGCCTGCTCTACAGAAGGGGTGGGGCGGGAAGGGGGGGGGGGGGAGAGAGAGAGAGAGAGAGAGAGAGAGAGAGAGAGAGAGAGAATGAGAATGAGAATGAGAATGAATGAATTCCAGGACAGCCAGGGCTACACAGAGAAACCTTGTCCAAAAAGAAAAAGAAGTGAGGTTGCTTACCAGCAATACACAAAACAGACATGGCAGTGCTGGCCGGGGTCCCGCGCTCAGGAGGATCAAGAGCTCAGGGCCATCCTTAGCTACCCAGTGAGTTTGAGGCCAGCCTATATACATGATATTTTTGTCTCTAAAAAAAAAAAAAAAAACCCCAAATCTTTTATTCTGACACTTTCTTATCACTGTTACAGGATTTAAAAAGTTTTATTGTCTAATTAATTACAATTAAGTGATAAAACTTTGTACTAAGCTTCCTAGATCTCATTATGCTTTTATAGGAAAACAAAACCTGGAAGTAGAAAGAAAGCAAAATCTAAGATTCAGCCATGAGAGCATTTGCAGCCTGTTAAATTCCAGTAAACAAGTGGCCAGATAGGAGATAGTGCCTGGGAGCCAGCCAAGTGGCTCTGAGTAAAGGCACTGCCGCCAAGGCTGGTGACCACTGTGAGTCCTGGGATGTGAAAAATGGCAACGTAATAGCTAGAAACTGAGACGATGTCAGGGATGGGATTACTGGCAACTTCCGGTGGCCGAGTTGGCTAATGAGTCATCCAGTTGTATTCTGCATTTGCATCTCCTCAGCCTTATCGATTAATGTAGCTTTGTGTTGATGACCTGATCTCAGCAAGGGAAGCTTACCGTAGGTTCCAGATGGTCTATTGTGAAGGGCAAGGAGGTTCATACCATAGGCTCCTACAGTTCTGTGAAGGAAGTGTTTTTCATTTTCACTGTGAAAAATACCAGCCTTTTTTTCATCATTTAAGATAAGATCACATTACTAATTTTAAATTTAGTAATGCAAATAACTCACTAGACTTTTTGTTTGAAGTAATATTTTTCTTTTTTTCGGTGAATATGAAAAATGTACTCGCTTCTTAATCTGCAACAAAAGATTGTGCAAGAAAATTAGCATTCATGAATATTCTTCCTGGGAATGTTTGCTGGTTGTTTGGTAAAATTAATCATGGTGAACTATGTCACATACCATCTTAGTGTTTCAACCTGTGCAAATGTTATTAAAAAGTATAGCCTATTTTTAATATTATACTCTACATTGTTACAGTAATCATACAACATAAAGTTATTTTTAAGAAACTATTGAAATCACAATCAGGTCAAGAATTTTAGCACTGTCTTAGTTCTTTATCCACAAGTCACTCCTAATCATGGCAGTTCACTTAATGACTGATTTTCCCACTTTGTTGCTACAATTATTTGTGTGTCTTACATTATAAAGTGTGCCTTTCACTCTTTTTAAATTTATGTTAATTTTCTAAGGAAGGAAGGCCAGAGATGTGGCTGAGCAGCTAAGAGTACTTGCTGTTTACCCAGAAGACCAGGGTTTGGCTCCAGAGACCCACATGGTAGCTCATAACTGCCTATAACTCTAATTCTAGGGATCCAGTGCTCTCTTCTAGCCTCCATGGGCACTAGGCTTGTAATGTATGTACATACATGCAAGCAAAATACATATACACATAAAATTTTTAAAAATTAATAAATCTTTAAATAGTTTTTGTGGGTTTTTTTCTGGGTAGATTCTCAAGTAGCTTCCTAGAAAAGTCTTCATTCTCTGAGATCTTCTCAGTCTTAAAAGTGGTTTTATTTTTCTTAAAGTTAATTCACCATCAAATCTTAACATATATTTTCTATTAGAAAATTTTACGTTGATCCATAATTCTGGTCAGATCACCTACGTCTTCTGTCTGAGATCGAAGACTGGTGCTTCTCCCAAGTGTTGTCAAGGTTACTGTGTTGGGTCCAATTTATATCTCATAAAAATATCCTTTTTTAGAAAGGTTCTCGTTCATTTTTCTTTAAGCTGACATTAGAAAGGGCTTCTTGATCTATTGGGCTTTTTTCTGAACCTCCCCTTGGGCTTTGGTTGCCATTTTTCTTTTTTCACTGTTGTCTTAGTTCTGGTTTTCATTGCTGTGAAGGGACACCATGACCAAGGCAACTCTTACAAAGGAAAACATTTCATTGGGGCTGGTTTACAGTTTCAGAGGTTCAGTCCCTTATCATCATGGCAGGAAGCATGGTAGCATGCAGGCAGTCATGATACTAGAGGAGCCAAGAGTTCTACATCTTGATCCAAAGGCAGCCAGGAGACACTCCTTTCTGCAGGCAATCATGAGAAGACTCTTCCACACTGGGCAGAGCCTGAGCATGGGAGACCTCCAAGCCCACCCCCACAATGACACACTTCCTCCAACAAGGCCACACCTCCTAATGGTGCCACTCCCCAGAGGCCAAGCATATTCAAACACATGAGTCTATGGGAACCAAACCTATTCAAACCACCACAGCTGTGGGCTAGAAAAGTACCTCTCCACAACTGAGTAATAATTTTGATTACCAAAGTGAGTAAGACAAAACTGGGATTCATTCTCTTGTGTACAGTGAACAGAACTTCTGATTCTTACACACACACACACACACACACACACACACACACACACACACACACACTTTCCTGACCAACCCCTTCTCAGCCCTCTTTTCTTTCTTTTTCTTCCCCCTCCCCGATTCTTGCCTCCTCTTCTTTTGGTGTGTGCTGAAGATCAAACTACAAAACTCCTAAGCTGTTAAATGCCATCCCCAGTTCATAGCAGCTCCTCCTGAAGTGCCGTTCCGTGTGCTGTATTAGATCAGACCTGAACTTCATGGAGGCGGCAGCTGGTGTGTCCTTGTTTGCCTCAGTGGGCCTATGATGGTTAGTTTTAAATGTCACAACCTAGAATCATCTGAGAAGGGACTCTCAGCTGAGGAACTCTCAGGTCAGGTTGGCCTGTGGGCAGATCTGTGAGGGACTGATTAGGAAGCCCCAGCCCCCTTGGCTGCACTGTGCTGGTGTGAGGATAGTTCCATACAGTTAAACGGGCAGCTTGGATGCCTGTTCTCTGCTCCTGACTGATGCCATGTTAGCAGTGACTTGAGTTCCTGCTTGTTTCTCTCCCCCAACTCCTCCCAGATCCACCCCACTTCCCCATCCACCTAAATTGTTTTTCTTTCTCTCTCTCTCTCATTAGGATACAAATGAGTATCTGAAATAACAATAAGATAAATACAAAACAAAACAGTATAAGACAAAACAGACAAACAAACCAGGGAGTTGGGAGACCAAAGAAAAAGCAGAAGAAACACATACAGATGCAGAGATACACAGTCACACACACACATGCAATATAAAATAAAATTAGAAATCATAAATATAAGCAAAAGATACATAAAGCTAAAAGGAAGAGGAATTTAGAAAGAAAGGGGGGAGATAGAGAGAGGAGAGGGAGAGAAAGAAAGAGAGAAGCCCAGACAATATATTGTGAGACCAAAAAAAAAAAAAAAAAAAAAATGGGGCTTGCCTTTAAATCTTCTTTGTATACCTAGTGAGACTCCATTGGAGAAAACTAACTTTTACTTTGTGAGTGGTTATCATTTGGAGATAATGTCTGGGCTAGGGATGGGGGCTTGTGTCCACTTCTCTCTCAATACTGGAACTCATCTTAGATCTCTGCATGCTGCCATAGTCTCTGTGGTCAGATGTGTGTCAGTCCTGTTGTGTCTAGAAAGCCTTGTTTCCTTAGTGTCTTCCATCCCCACTGGCTCTTGGAATCAATCTTTGACACCAAACTTTTGAACAACTGTGTATACTTGGTAAACATTCACTAAAGGCAAACAGAAAGAACATAGATGTTGAAAGCCATTCACATTATTTGTGAAAAATTTTAATGCCTCACAGCCACAGTAGCCTTATAAGCACAACAGGGATAATATTCTGTACCTCATAAGATTGTAAGAATCAAACTAAACAAGGTATCTTTGTTCTATTCCCCACAAGTAGTACATAAGCAGTCTAGTGAGTGATGCGCTGCCCAGCACAGTCTCAAAGCCTATGGGAAAGTGCCCGTCTGCCAGCACTCACATACAGACATTGTCTGGGAACATCTCCTCTGCACCTAGTCAGTGCACCCTGCTGGGGCTCTGAAGAGCCACCCAAATCCAGAGCCCCTGCAGAGTAGCTGGAGCCTGTGTTAAGACCGAATCACAGTCAGAATGTTCCCTCTACCTACTCTGCTTCCTTGTCTTCCTTGGAGACAGTGGTCCTGAGAGTCCAACCTAAAAGCTGTCGTGTCTCCATAATCTTCTTGTTAGTCTCCTTCCTTGGAAGCCAGACATGCAGAAATCATTCTCCCTGAACACCATTCTAAGTGCATGGGACTCACTCATGCAGCATGCTATGGTTCCTTTTCTCCACTAACAGCAGTGTGGGGCCAAAGGTCTAGAAAGACTTGGGGTGATCTGATATGTTAATTGAATCTGAGAAGAATCAGAAATAATGTGGGTATGGTGGCACATTTCTTTAATCTTACTCGTATCTGGAAGACAGAGGGTCAGGAGTTCAAGGTTGTTCTCAGCTACCTAACATGTTTGAGACCCTGTCTCAAAATAAAGAAGAAACAAAGAAAAGAAATAACTTATCTTTGAATAAAACATATGGTTGTACTACATTGGAAGAACATTTACCACGGCCCAGACAGATTGTCTCTGGCAGAAGGTACATAAAGAAAATTATAAGAAATAGTATGTATGACACATCTGAAATTCAGCAAAATAGTTTCTATTGTTTTCTGACTCTTTTTAATGCAACAGTAACAATACTTGACCTTTTAGGTCACTTTTAACTTGGGTTCTAACTAAGCTCCTCTCACATATGATGGTTTTAACAATTTTCCATAGTTTAACTTCTCCAGGATAAATATTTCACTGATTTTTTTTTTAAATGTATGTATGATTGAAGAAAATTGTAGAATCATGTGTATCCATATCTGGATTTAAGAACACATCAGTGAAAATACCTTTCTGTATCAGTCAGGGTTTTCTAGAGTCACAGAACTATATAGTCTCTATATAGTAAGGGAATTTGTTGATGACTTACAGTCTGTAATCCAATCCCCAACAATGGTGAGCAGCAGCTGTGAATGAAAGTCGAGGATCTAGCAGTTGCTCAGTCCCACAAGGCTCGCAGGCGAAGAAGAGGGAATCTTCCTTCTTCCAATGTTCTTATGTAGGTCTCCAGCAGAAGGTGTGGCCCAGATTAAAGGTATGTACCACCACACCTGAAACTTGTGTCTTCCAGACTCAAGATCTGGATCACAGGTGAGCCTTCTAATTCTGGATTGTAGTTCACTCCAGTCAGGTTGACAATCACGAATAGCCACTACACTTTCCCAACAAGTGAGTAATACTTCCCTGGGGGTTTTATTGGTGAGGTGTTATAATTACTATGTAGCTTCAGAAATGAATTATCCTTCCATGAATTACATCAGGCACTTGGTGTTTTTCAAAGATGTGTATCAAAAATTGCATACTCATTCCTTTCTTGAGTCTCCAGGGAGCACAGAGGTTTCCTGAGGTTGGCTCTGGGGAAGGCAAGCATATTGACTTAGGACTTAACAAACAGGTACTTTAAGAATGCACTGAAGTATTTATGAGGAGGTTGTCTAATTTATGACAGTATTATTATGGTTGAATGTGAGGAAAGGTTACTGTGTAATAACACACTATCTGCTTAGGTAAGCTACATATATTCATAACTAGAAAAATATATGATATTCTCTATACTATAATTTTTAATAATTTTCTTCCATGTTAATGTTTTATAATGTATAATTGCTTAACACTTTTATTGATGTAGATACACGTACCATAAAATATATACATTGAAAATATAAAATGTATAATTTAACAGTCTTTGTCACAATTATAAATTTTCATCCATCCCTTATTTAGTTTTAAGACTTATCCATTACCCACAAAAGAAAATCTCATTCCTTAAGCCCTTGATTTTTAAATAGCAGGAACCAGTCCCCCAATTATCTGTCTCTATATATTTGCCTATTTGAAATAAATGAAATCATAAAATATGTGACCTTTTATTGTAGATCACTATGGAGAATAACATCAAATGATGTATTTGTTTCCTAATGCCATAGTCACAAGTTGCTAAGAATAGCAACTTTTTTTAAATACACTTTTTTAAAGTGTGTATTCATTCTTTTACAATTAAGGAAGCCAGGAGTATAGAATGGCTTTCACTGGAATAAAGCCAATAATGGTTTTCCAGGAGGTTATAGGCCCCTCACATCCCTCGAGGTTGCCATTTCCTGATTTGCAGCCTTCTTTTTATGTTCAAAACATAACAGCTTGGTAAGAGTCAGGGTTTCCAAAAACAAAAACTATGGGAAGAGTAAAGTACACGACACTATAAAGACTAACACAATACTATGAACATTCCACACCTCTAAGACCTAGAGTCAGCAAGGCAGAGATGCAAGAGAGCCAGGTCCAGAGGACAGTGTCATTGTGAGTTCTAGTTCAAAGCCCCAGAGACTCTAGAACTCTACAGAATCAAAGTATCAAGCCACATTTGAAGCCAAAAAAAGAATCAAGCAGGGGAACATCCCACTTACACTAACTTTTTATCCTGTTTGACTTTTTTTTTTGATTGATTAAAAGTATTTTCTCCAGCGTACTATGCCAGACATTAGCCTTATCCAGAAACATTCACAGAAATATACCCAGAGCAAAGTTTCACTAAATGTCTGGGTACTCTATGGCCCTGTCAGACTGATACATAAAGTAATCATCAATCTTTCTAACTCTGCTTACCCCTAGCTTCCTGTTCCACCCTCTGTGCTCTGTCTCCCTCTGTCTTCCTCTTCTCCCTCGCTCCCAGTCTCTCCCCATCAACCTACTTTACTGAAGGATTCCTGTAGTCATCTATGGGAAAATAGTTTTCTTAGGCTACTAGTACCACCCTCTGGCTTCCCAAAGATCAGTACTTGTCCTGTCTGTGAAATACACCTGCTTTCTGAGTAGAACGACATGCACCTCAAATCTCAGCATTTGGGATGGTGGCAGCCTAGGCTATAGAGTAAGACCCTGTCTCAAAAAAAAAAAAAAAAAAAAAAAAAAAGTTTTTAACATCCCATTATAATTTCTATTGCTGTGAAGAGATATCATGGCCATGACAGCTCTTACAATGAAGAACATTTAATTGGGGCTGGCTTACAGGTTCAGAGGGTTAGTCCATTATCATCATGGCAGGAAGTATGGCAGCAGGAAAAGAGATAACTAGTCTTGGCTTGAGCTTCTGAAACCTCAAAGCCCACCCACAGTGACACACTTCCTCCATCAAGGCCACACTTCCTAATAGTGCCATTCCCTGTGAGGCTATGGGGGCCATTTTCATTCAAACCACCACATACCCCGAATTATCAATTCATTTTATTAGCTGAAATCATATCATCCAAATATCACCAGCTGAAAAAGCCAGGTCTTAATCTCCACTGTATGATTAGGCTCAGATTATAACAAAAGCTTCAGCAGTCTTTTAGGAAATGCATCCTCCATCTGTGGGCCTCCGACACTGTAGTAAGACAGTTGGTGGTGGTTCACAGCACTGAGCCTGTTACCAGCATCGCAGGTCCGCAGATGGAGGCTTAGGTTATGCAGCCTTGCTGGGATATGTATATCCTTGGAGGTGGGCCTTGGTGGGCATTTTATCACTTCCAGCTTCCCTCCCTCCCTCCCTTCTCTTCTCCCTCTTCCCTGTCCCTCCCCTCTCCTGCTGAGAACAGGAGCCTCCCTGTCACGGCTTGCTGTTAACCCTCTAAAACCATGTGCCAAACCAACTCTTTTTCCTTAAGTTGCTGTTTATCATGGTGATTTATCACAGCAACAGAATATAGCAAAAGGATACCCTTGGATGCATTATCAGATTCACTTTGGAAGAATCCTTGTAGCTTATACTTCTGCAGAGCTGGGCAATATTGTCTAACACCAATTTATACAGGTAGTGTGGTTCTTAGTATCTTCTGTTTATTATTTAAAGGATTGTTAGATACATACTTATAGTCCTGTTTTTCACTTGTTACTAGCAATTCCTATGTTCCTGTTTTGTGGATATGCGCAAAATGATAAGCTTTATGTTAAATTTGTATGGTTTCCTTTTTTCTGTTTTAAGTTTTTAAGTTATTTATCTGTGCTGTAGTACCTTCTGCTTGCATTGGGTAGTGTCTTAGTCATTGTTCTATTGCTGTGAAGAGACACTCTTAAAAAATAAAACATTTAGTTGGGGTTTGCTTACAGTTTCAGAGGTCTAGTCCATTATTGTCACGGTGGGGAGCATGGCAGCATGCAAGCAGACATGGTGCTAGAGAAGTGCCTGAGATCTATATCTGGATCTGCTCGCAGCAGGAAGAGGAAGCCACTGGGCCTGGCTTGGGCTCTTGAAATCTCAAGTCTGTGACACACTTCCTCCAACAAAGACATGCTGACCCCAACAAGGACACACCTCCTAATACTTCTAAGTAGTAACACTTCCTGATAACTCAGTATTCAAACATAGGAGCCTGTGGGAGCCATTTTTTCAAACTACCACATTCCACTCCCTGGCATCCATAGGCTTGTAGCCATAAGGGAAAAAAATGTATTCAGTCCAACTTTAAAAGTCTCCATAGTCTTTCAATCTCAAGACTGCTTCAAAGTCTGAAGTTTCTTCTGAGACTCAAGGAAATTTCTTAACAGTAACACCCTGTAAAATCAAACTCAAAAAGCAGATCCCGGCCGGGCAGTGGTGGCGCACGCCTTTAATCCCAGCACTTGGGAGACAGAGGCAGGCGAATTTCTGAGTTCAAGGCCAGCCTGGTCTACAGAGGGAGTTCCAGGACAGCCAGGGCTACACAGAGAAACCCTGTCTGGAAAAACCAAAAGAGAAAAAAAGCAGATCCCATACTTCCAACATACTATGACACAGAATATATCTTACATTCTAAAAGGGAAGAAAGGGTTCATAGTAGGAAACACTAGATCAAAACAAGATCAGATTCCAAACTCCACATCTCACATCTGATGTCAAAGCCCTCCTCAGATCTCCTACTCCTTTCAGCGTTGGTGACTGCAGCCCACTTCTCTAGTTTCACACCCAATCTACAGTTTTCCTCACCAGGTATCCCATGGCTCCCTGGCATCACCAACATCCTAGAGTCTCCAGCACCACCTAGGCTTTACCTTCACAGCTTCACACAGTGGCCTCTTTGAGCCTCAATGCAGGGATACCCCTCCTGTACCTGGCCTCAATAGTTTTCCTCAGCTTCAAAGGGAGATCCCACAACCCCTTCCTTGTATCTTTGATGTTAAATCCAGAATAATGTGGCCAAAGCTGCCACGTTCTTCTGCTTGCTGCAGCTGGCACTTGACCCCTTCTTAAAATACATTTTCAGCTTTTTATCAAAGTTTCCATTGAAAAATCCACTGGATCTAATGGATTTTCCTTTATAAATGACTTGGGTTTTTCTCTCGAAGTTTTCCATATACTTTCTTTGTTATATATGCTTACTGTTTTAACTATGATATGCTGTGGAGATTTCCTTTTCTGGTTTTGTCTGTTTGGTGCTGTGTGCTTCTTGTATGTGTCTGGTTGTGTCTTTCCTTAGTTTGGGGAACTTGTTTTCTGTGACCTTGTTGAAGATCCGGTCTATGCCTGTGATAGAATCTCCCTTACCAACAACCCCTGTAATTCAAAGGTTTGGTCTTCTCATGATATGCCACATTTCCCATATGTTTTTCTTTCCTGTGTGCTTAAAATTTTTCCGTATCTCTCGTTTATTTTGTCTGGCTCCTCTACTTTTCTTCAAACCATGATCTGATTCATTTTACTTGTAAGGCTTTCCTTTGAGCGGTCTAGTTGGACTATTGGGTCTTTCAATGCCATCTTCATTTCAGATGACTCCTCTTGCATGCTCTGTTTATTGAATTCTGTTCCTAATTCTGTTCGTGGCCATTAGCTTTATGTTTGTGTTATCTCACTCAGGCATTTATTCTCTCTAAGCTCTCTCTCTCTCTCTTTAATTTCATTGAGCTGTTTCTTTGTGTCTTCTTTAAACTCCTTGAATTTTTAAAATTCTGTGTCATATATAGGACTGATGGATTTGGGGGAGTAAATACTATCTTTACCTTTCCTATTGTCTGTATTTTTGCGATAAGATCTGGGCATATGGGCTTCTATTGTTCTATGTACGATATAGACAGAGTAAGTTGAGGCAGAATAGAGAGTATGTGTGTCAAGTTGGGCCTAGAGGTTGGATATGACATGGGTAAAGTCTGATGGGACTGGGATAGTGTACAGAACGTGTGTCTCGGTCCAAGTCTGCAGTGTGGGACATAGATCTTGCTAATTCTAGAATTGGATTTGGCATTGGAGGGGTCTATGGATTGAGGGTAGGGATGGAGGGTCCTGGTGAAAGCTTGGAGACTGGAAGAGACACTTGTAGGGTGACTAGAGTGTACTGGGTACTGTGTGTGAGGCCTAGTCTAGATCTTGGAGGTTGAGAAAGGTTCTTGGAGGAAAGGTCCATACAGGCTCCCCTAGCTAGTCCCTATAGAAGAACATGTAGGCTCTTCCAGGCACCATTTTTAATCTACATGGAAAAATAAAACCTAAATCTTTCCAGAGAGTCCTTCAAATATTGGACCACCATTTTGTTTCTATTTCTTGTCTGTCTCTGATGCTTGGGTCGAAGGTTTAATATCTTTCCTAGTTCCTTCCCTGCTCCTAATAAGCTCCCAAGTTTCCATAAAGTGGTGTAATAGATGCATGAATATTAATCATTTTACATGTTATAAGATGTGGAAACAGCATAAGTGTGTTCAGTTAACCTGGCCTAGATACCTTATAATGCCCCCCCAAAAAAAACTCAGTTGGAATCATTTTATAGCCAGAGAGAAACTAAGGTCAATTTCTTATTTCTTTGTTGAACAGAGATGCACAATTGCCTGACAAAGTATTAGCAAGTTACATTTATCTGATTCTCCAGCCTGTTTTCTTTGTAACAGTTCAGACTACTTCAAGACTACCCACCAATAGTGTCAGACTCTACATTTGTCATGATTCAATTCTCCAAGACTACTCTCACTTCAAACTACTATCATAAGTCCTAGCTGTCAAGCTGCCCCAATTTCTGTTCAAAAATTACAAATACTAAACCAAGTAACGAGGTACATTAAAGCAGATGGTGTCTCAGAGAGACTTTATCTAGAGTTTCCCACCTTCACAGATCCACAGGTAACCACTCAGATGTTGTCTGAACCTAGTCATGTAGTTTTTAGGAGGCTTCATTACATAGATATAATTGATTAAATGATATTTGTTGGTAACTGGACTCCAGCTCCTGCTACTGTACGTTTCCTGCAGGTAACAGACCATTTCTAAAAGTTGCTACCCTCTAATGTAAGCTTGGGTGTCCTAATAACCAGCTACCACTCTAAAGCTATGTAAGAGCTAACCTCATTAGATTTATTCTATTTATTTCATTATTTGTGTGTGTATGTGCGCGTTGTGAGATCCCCTGGAGCTGGAGTTCACATTCTAGTGTATTTAAGAACTATTAGATGTAATATATTCTAATGGCTTACAGTGCACAGACTGACCCCGAGGCCTCCAGCGTGATAAACACGCACACTGCTACTGAAGCTTTTCTGTCCTCTGTGGTATTTATTAAATGTTTTTTCTAATACAAATCATGGAAGTTTTCTTCATATAAATAAAAATAAATGAAAATCTCCCATAGTCTTATCACTCAGAGTTGATCAGTGTTTCCATTTGGTACATAAGAGAATTACAAATCAGAGTTTGGAATTAATCTAAAGTGCCAAAATTATTTTTTAAAATCTATTCAGTCCTTCACAAATTGAAGTAAACAAGTGTTTGTGTAATCATCTGTCTTTTGTGACATGCAATAGAGAACAATACATACAAAAGCAAAATTATCTGTAATTACAAATTATATATTGATCTCTTACAGTCTACCAAGCATTAAACATTAGTCGGATTCAGATGTGAAGTCTCTCAGATACTTGCATGATTTTCACTGCACTGATTTAAAAACCTTTCTTGCATAAGATGTAACTTCTATTAAAATGTACTCTATTCTATATAACTATTCATTCTGTACTATCATTTTGTTTTGGCCCATGATTGACATTTTAAAGTCAAAATAGAAGTGCTTTGTTCTACAAAAATAGCAGGTAAAAAAGTCCTAAGAAGAGGACAAGCCAGCAACCTCATGTTTTGAGACAATGTGCTACTGACCTGCATCCTTTCAAGACTCTATAAATGTCAACTAAAGATATGAAAATAAATAAGAAGGAAGGAAGAAAGAAAGAACTCACACATGATCAAGAACTTAGCAAAGAGTTATATAATCTAAGCAGAAAACTTCACTCCCTTTCCACACATGCAAACCAAGTAGAAGATGGAGGTGAGAAGGACAGCACTTGTTGTCTTCCACACAGTGGACTTGGAAACACAGTTGTAAAGAGTGTGGTACACTCACACAGAAATTTTGAGCATATGCAGAGCCTAGTTTGTAGAGTGTGTGTGTGTGTGTGTGTGTGTGTGTGTGTGTGTGTGTGTGTGTGTGTGCGCGCATAGAAGCATGAATATGTAACCATATATAAGTTATGAAACTACTAAGGTGTACACAAGCAAGAGAGTGCTGAGGGTAGTGGTGAGCATGTGTGAGTAGGGGTAGGTGTGTGTGTGTGTGTGTGTGTGTGTGTGTGTGTGTGTGTGTGTGGTGCTGTGTCTGGTTTGTGTAGAAGTAATTGTGTGTACATGAGTACAGGATATGGAACTAGCAAGGTACCCACAAAGCAGAGCGTGTGGAGGCTAAAGGAACGCACGAGACATGAAAGTGGAAAGGCAGCTCTGGGCTGGAGATGGGAGATGAGGAAGGGAGACGGATGCTGTTTGAAAATGTCATCTAAAGCCTAATGCTTGGTGTGCTACCTTCCAGTCTCTAAAAGACAGCAAAAAGACTGAAAGAGGAACCATAGCACTACCTGGAAAGCCACAGCATTAAAAAGTATTGCCTTCCCACAGAACATGAATTCAACATAAAGCCTTTTTCACACTGTAGTTGTATATCTCTGCATTTCAACAGCTTTGTTAGCATAAATTTACTGTTGTAGAGGTCACATTTCTGTTGGGTGTTATTACTTGACTGGTTATGTAAGTGTCTGTGGGTCACCCAGTGAGAATGGATGAGGGGAACTCTTCAGTATTTCAGAGGAACTAATTCTGTTGCATTTGCTTTTCTTTCAACCCAAGTTTTAGTCAGTTACCAAATGTTTTGTCCTATGCGTAATAAAGGGTTTAAAAGGTGATTCTATACCTTCCTGGCTTAATCTTAATTTAATACATTTCCATTGGTATGTTAATCCCCTTAAGAGATACATAATTAACTTAACTCAGCATGTTTTGAGGCTTTTTCCAAGAACATAATATTGAATCTTAAATTTGGGTAGGTTTTTATATTCTTTTATTAATTTTTAAAGATACCATATGAAGTAATGGGTTTCCTTGTGGCATTTTTATACAAATCTTGTTCTTACTGTTTTCTTAAATTACCTTTGCCAGCCTCATGTGTTCCCCTCTTAATTAATGGTCTACTTCCTTTCCCTAATAACCCTGTTAAGGGATAGCAGCAAAAGACTTGGCCCAAGCAGTATAGTTACATGAAAGTAAGCCATGTTGGTTCCTAAGACAGACATTAAAAAGAATAACCTGGAGTGTGGTACACCCAAACCTTGTGTTGTTGCTTGGATCAACCTTTGGAACCACTGGCCCACTGTGAGGTTCATTGCTGTACAGTAGAAACTCAGAAGCTCCGTCAGTTGACACTCACAGCTTCGTCTCTCCTGCAGGATGACTAATAGTGAATTTTCGAAGTAGAAAGACAGATATATACCTGTATAGGTCTCACTGTTCTGGTTGACCCCCTCCTGTCTAAAACCATTTGAGAGATACTCCACAGCTAGAACATTGGCCACCCCAGAATAGACAAAGTTAAGAGTTTTGGGAAGGTGGATGGATCTGGCCAGCCCACAGAATGAAAAGTATGATGTTATAAATTCAAATCTCTAATAAGTAATAATTGACCAGTACATTCTTCAATTTTATTGGTTGCTAGGTTTTTTTGTTCATGGACCTTTTATCGTGACTTATAATTTTTAACCTTTTTTTTTTTTACTTTATATTTCAGATTTCTTATAAACAAGCTATTTGAGTCTTAGTTTCTTTAAACCAATCTAACACTCTGTAAGCTTTTTATATTTCATACCAATGTTGATTTGGTTAAAGTCTACCATCTTACATTTTTCTTTATTTTTTTTCTGTTGTGATTTTAATTTAAATATTGTTTTAATGATTTAAGTTTGTACTTTTTGTTTCCCTACTATAAATATTACTTTAGTGCGTGTCTTAGATATTTTTAGAATACCTTTAAATTTTGTTTTCAACACTACATTTCACTGATAGCTCTAGAATTTTCCAATAGTGTATGTCTGGCCTCTTCCAGCTTTGTATGATTTCATCATGCATTTTTCATCTGCTGACATTATTGATACTATTCTTGAGTTTTTAATTTTTTTAATTAATTCTCCTTAAAGAGATGTAACTTGCATAGATATTTCATATTTGCCTGCACACTTGACCTTATATGAGCTCATTGCTCTTCATTGCCTTGTATAGATCTAGATAGTTACCTGGTACTGTCTTTAGTCTGCCTGATGGATTCCCTTTAATATTTCTTAGATGTTCTTTATTATTAACTAAGATGCCATAAATACTGGCATGACTATATAAATATTTATAAAACTCTTGGTGAATGACACTAGACACAAATTTTTTAAAAGATGGGAAGAAGTGCTAACAAAATATCCAAATCACAACAATAAATACTGTGAAAAGAACTCTACTACCACAGTAAATAATTCCAAGAATTGAGAATGGAATCGTATGAACTTACAAAGCTGCTTTGCAACAAAGGAAATAATCACCAGAGTGAAAAAACAGCCTGTAGGATGGGAATAAATCTTTGCCAATTACTCATCACACAGGGATTAATATCTAGAATATATAAAGAACAGCAAAAACTAACCCTCCAAATTCGTAATTATCCAATCAGTCAATAGGCTGGTGCCTGGGGAGATTGCTCAGTGGTTATGAACAC
The DNA here is from genome assembly GCA_028551405.1 of Uromys caudimaculatus. NCBI lineage: Eukaryota > Metazoa > Chordata > Mammalia > Rodentia > Muridae > Uromys > Uromys caudimaculatus. Next base: position 16,850,977 of record CM052707.1, on the reverse strand, counting down.
TTGCTACTCTTCCTTCCATAGGACCAGTCTCGTGCCCAGCACCCATCCCAGATGACTCAAGACTGCCTCTGACTTGAGCCAGCAGATCTGATGCCCTCTCCTGGCCTCTGGTCTAGTAAAGTAGGGGTAGTAGGTGTTCCTCTAAGATCCATGACCTCACTATAGTGGCTCTGGGTAGTTAGATGTTAAAATGAATGACAGATCACTGGTATGATGGGGTTGCTGTTGAAAGTGACCGGCCAGGAGAACTGGAGATAAACACAGTGCAGTGTCTACAGAGGGAGTTTTCAGTGAGCATCCAAACTCTGTCTTCCATCAAATTACATACATTTTCTCTGCGAGTATTCTATATTGTGTAAAAGAGGGACGGTTAGAATATGTGTAACAGAACCCAAGGAGGTTGGTAGTTTTATGTTGTGGGAGATACAGATGCTTGCACATCCAGGTTTGTTACTGTCTTGTTCTCAATGCACTTTCATACTTGTATATGCCTAGACGTCTTAGAAAGATGCACACCAATGTACTTACAGTAGTTTTCTGTGAAAATAATTTTTTAACTTTTTAAATGTTTCTGTTGCCTGGATTTTACAATAATTCCATAATCATTTGGAAATAAAACATTTTTTAAATGATGCATTATATATAATTGCCAAAAGTACAGAGAAACTGAATCAGGACCAAGGATTTAGAAGCAAATTTATCATAGTTTTTTTTTCTGTGAGGCTTAAATAAAATTTTACTTTTAAAAGTAAAATGCTGGCTCTACCTATAAGAAACATATATTAAAGTAAGAATAGTGTTTTAAATTGTATAAATTCACTAAAGATTTCTGTAGTAAACTATTAGTTCACACTGGAAATTGTGAACAGCATGATTTACAGAACTTTGTGAAATCAAGAGTCTCCAATTCAAATTCACATATTCATTGATCATTAATACACATTGTATGGGACTTTAAAAGATGACAGTAAAGATCTGTTCATTCTACAAAGAGCATTGATGGGACCAAAGAAACACGTTTGTCTTGGTGAAACAGTGACTTTATTGGGGTTACTTAGAGTGTCATAGGTGAGGGGAGTGACTCACTGCAGCAAGTGTGACTCAAGTTCTCCTCCAGCACCAAGGAGCCTACCCACAATGGGGATGGTTCACTTAAGTCGCATCACTGGAGCCTCCTGCAGACAGCTCTGCTGATGATAGAGTCCCTCTCCCTGG
>CM052707.1:16832419-16849662 GCA_028551405.1 Uromys caudimaculatus | reverse complement strand
CCCCCCCCCCCCCCCCCCCCCCCCCCCCCCCCCCCCCCCCCCCCCCCCCCCCCCCCCCCCATAAACACAGAAACTCAACCTAAAGGAGGACAGAGTGTTTCTCCTCCCAACCCGGTCATCCCGGAATTTTACATAGACTGTCTGGAAGATACAGCACAGCTGATGCTTCATAGTACTGATTTTAACTGAATACCTCTTGTCTGTCACACAGCAATCAGCAAGCCTTTTTACTGGAGAACGTCCCATGCAATAATGCGAGCTGCGAAGAAGTGCATCGGATGTTTAAAGTCTACTGGGACTTAGCAGGCCTAAATCTAATCAAAGACGCCATGGTTGCCACCTTTTTTGATATTTATGAAGATGTGAGTCCAAAGCTGTACTGTGTTTGAGTTTAACTACGATGTTAAACTCTTGTCTCACTGTAGCTTCATGTTTTTCTTACCAGAAAGTGGAATGAGAATGAAAGGAGATGCATTCATTAACAAAAACCTCTTAATGTTAAACATGGGCGTGGTCTGGCTAATGATAGTACTAGTTATCTCTCTAGTTGAATATGAAAATGTTATCTGTTTTTGTGCTTATTTGGAATAATCTGCCACAGCCTTGTGCTTTAAGAATAGCAAATTTACATGTTTAGCAGCTGACCAAAAGCAGAGCCAACAGGTACCTGCACAGAATGGCAGAAGAGCGTGTTCACTTACACTTGTGAACTAGAACAAGCATCTCGGCTGCCCGTTTCTATGGCTCCATCACTGGTTGCCGGATAACCTGGTGGAAGGCTCTGTTGGTACCTGGCATCCACCTTAATAGAGGCAACTTCAACACTATTTAGAGACTGCTGAAGTGTATAAAGTTAGTTTGTCTGCATCCATTCTTGCCGGGTGGTTTACTGTGGAAGTAACACCCGCCCACTGGGATGTTTATGTCTTCAGGAGCCTTCTCATTCTGTTGTTGTAGTTCTCTTTGGGTTTAGGAGGCTTGTACTCAGTGATGTCTTATCAATAGCTGCATTTCCTTCTGCTCTTCCTACTGCCAAATCTCATTTCCTTTCATTTTTTATTAGCAGTTTTCAAGCATAAAGGTAATTGGTAAAAATACTACAAGGGAAAAAATCAACAAAATTGCCTACAAATCAATTTTTAATTTCTATACATAAAAAACATAACAAATGAAATTTTAAATTATTTTTAAAAGTGAGAAATAGAATGCTTCAAATAAGTGAAATACTTCATATCCTTAATGTAAAAATCTTCATAGAAACTGCTGCACCAGTTTCCGTGACTAATAGAAAAATAGAATATAGTCAATGTATGGGAAAAATATGTTGCTAGCATTTATAAATGAAAAGCGAGTAGAATCATGAATGTAAAAGAATGTCAGCTTTAAGTGAATATATGATTTTTCTTCAATAAAATGAACTAAATTTCTGCTTTATAAAAGGGAGAGGAAAGGGTAGAGCCAGTACTGCAAGGTAACTTGGCTGTATTTGCATAGGGTCTGAAAATTCCTACACTGAGCAGTGAGCTGCCTCAGCCTGTAAAAAGCATGTGCTGCAAAAGCCTAGAAACCTGGGCTGGAGCCCAGACCTACTGTGGAAAGAAGAATCAGTTCCTGAAAGCTGTCCTTGACTTCACATTACACCCTCACTCACCCCACACACACACTGTAAGGAATCTAAAAATGAAAGCTAAAGGCTGGACATGTTGACGCATGCCTTGAATCTCAGTAATCTTGTAGCAGAGGTAGGTGGATCTTTGTCAGTCTGAGGCTAATCTGGTCTATAAACTTGGCTAGCCAGTTTCAGACCAGCCAAGGCTACATAATGAGCCCTTATCTCAAAAAAAAAAAAAGTCACGCCAGAAAGGAATATACCAAAATGCTAACAATTATTTCCCAGGACTATTTTCTTTTTGATTACTGTTTAAGTTGTGTGCACACATTTTCAATAAGCTTACTTCAAACAACTTACTAAGGCACGTACTCAAGTAGTAAACAGGTGTTAGTCACCTCTCTACAAGTGGCAAGCTACCTGAGAAAATTAACTTAAAGGGCCACAGGGTTTCAGCCCACAGTCACTGGATCTGTTTCTTTTGGCCTGTGTAGCACAGCGCATCATGGCAGGAGCACATGGTGGAAGAGACAGTCTACAGTTAGAGACAGGAAGACGCGGAAGTCACAGTACCTCCTCAGGGACATCAGGAACATACAGGAGTAGGCCCTACCTCCAACAGTCTCACCACCTCCCACATGCTGCCAACCACGTCTTTAACGTGTGAACCTTTGGGGTAACAATTATTCACACCACAGCACAAGTCACATGGTGCTCTTTTTCCCTCACTGAGTAATTTGTCTTCCAATGTTTGCTTCTTCAGGGGATCTTGGACATTATAGTCCTCAGTAAAGGATACACCAAGAATGATGCTGCCATCCATACACTCAAAAATAACTTTGAAGCCGACGCTTACTTTGTTAAAGTCATTGGTGAGTATTTTAGATGTGAGCATTCACTATTTTGCCCCCCTTCTTTCCTCTCTCTCTTTCTACTCATTCCATGGTCTAAGTGCACACTCCTGTGTAATGCATCCACAGCCCTGAAGATCAAGAAATAAACTTGAGCAGCACCTCGTGCTGGCTGTGATAGGCCCCATTCAGACACACCGGCTGTCCCAACAGTGACTCTTTTCCTCTGGGTTAGTATTCTGCCCAGGATATGAGTTGAATTTTTCACATTTTTCCAGACTTCCTCAACCTAGAACACTTTTTCAGTAGTTTTCTATTTTTATCTTCATTGTTTTTAAAGAATTCAAATTTTATATTGTTAGATAATCCTATTTCCTCACTATCTAACTCAGGTCACCCTTTTTTGGCAAGCTTCCATAGTGAGGAGTTGCAGAACAGAGGCTCTCTTCACTTGCAGGCCCTGAGACCAGGAGACCCACAGAGCACACTGCTCACAGAGATGATCACTGCGGAGTGTGTGTGTGTGTGTGTTGCCTGCATGGAAGTATGTGTACCTCATACATGCCTGGTGCTATCAGAGATCAGAAGAGAGTCGGATTGCCTTGAACTAGGGTTACAGACTGTTGTGAACCACCTTGTTGGTATTGGGAACAGAACCCTAGTCCTTTGTAAGGACAAGTGCTTATAACCCCTGAACTGTCTTTCCAGCCCTGAGATAACCAGTTTCTTGTTGTTCTTTCTTCTTCTTCTTCTTCTTCTTCTTCTTCTTCTTCTTCTTCTTCTTCTTCTTCTTCTTCTTCTTCTTCTTCTTCTTCTTCTTCTTCTTCTTCTTCTTCTTCTTTTTTTTTTCTTCTTTTCTCTTCCTTAAGTGCATTGGTATCTTGCCTGCATCCATGTCTGTATGAAGGTGTCAGGTCCCCTGTAAGTAAAGTTTCAGTCAGTGTGAGCTGCCATGTGGGTGCTGGGAATTGAACCTGAGGCATTGGAAAGAGCGTCTTCTGGAAGAGCAGTCAGTGCTCTGAAAACTACAAAGCCATTCCTCCAACCCTGAGATATGACCAGTTGTATCTCTCCTGAATTCACTGGTTTACTTTTCCTTATCCATCCATACACACATTGTTATATTACTTACATACTTTTTGCATCAAATTTTTATCTGGACCACATATGTGGCAGAGGATGACCTCGATGGCCATCAGGGAGAGAGGAAAGGCCCTTGGGCATGAGGATGTTAGAGGCCTCAGTAAAGGGGAATGTCAAGGCGGGAATATGGGGATGGGTGGACGGGGGTGGGGGTGGGAGGTGGAATTCCCTCCTAGAGGCGGGTTGGGGATGGGACGGGGGTATCCAAAGAGGAGACTCAGAAAAGGGGAAACATTGGAAATGTACATAAAGTATCAAAAATAAAAAAGGAAAAAAAATTTTTTTATCTGGTACCACAGAGTCCATTGATAGTTCAACATTTATCAAATGATCCTGCTTTGCCATCATTCCTTCTACATTTTTTTACATTTGTTTATTATATTGTGTGTGTGCCTGCCTGGTATGTATATGTGTACCAGATGCATGCAGGAACCCTCAGAGGTCAAAAGAGGTGCTAGATCCTCTGAAACTGGAGTGATAGACAGCTGTGAGCCACCAAACCCAGGTCCTCTGCAAAAGCGCCAGTACTCTGAACTGCTGAGCTGTGTCTGCAGCACCATCCTTCTACATTCATAGACTGGCATTCAGACGTTCTTCTTACACGGCCCTTGCCCTGTGCCTTGACTCCTACACATTTTTCCATGTATATAAAACTCAGGCAGGCTCTGGATGCTTGGTATACCTGTTAGTAGTGGTTTGTCCTTTCTTCCGGGTTCCTTATCGATGAAAGTAGGAAAATGGAAGGCAGGCTTCACAGGCATGCACATCTAGTCATGTGTATGATAAAGATATGGATTCCTGCCACTGCATTCATTGCTAACACAACACAGGACTTCCCAGTTTTTTCTAGTCTCTCTGTGTGCATCTTCTGTAGCAGTGAAAACTTGGGCTCTCATTTCCGTGTTGTTTCTTTACTGCAACCAGTTGCCTGCAGGCGCCTGTCCCACTGGCTGCTGTGCTCATAAAGGCCTTGTGTGTATGCCTGCATGCTCTGGAAAGACTTCAAATACTGCTAGTTTTAATTTGGTTTCTACATGATTGTTTTTAGTATGTGGAAATAAATGTTGCACTGCAGCCTCATTGGACTTACTGATTCTTGGAAGATGGTTTTTGGTTTTGGTTTTTTATAAAAAAAATAGTTGTTGGGGGAATTTTTCTGTACAGATGACCATTCACAAGGAGGAACAATTTTCTTTCTATATCTTTCTCTTATGCCCATGCCTTTTACGTCTTTATTGTGCTATCTACAGAAAAAGAGTGGGCATCTTTGCCTTCTTTCCACCATGAGATTTATGTTCTCACCAGTGGACATATGAGCTGTAAGGCCTTCTCCTGGTGTCATATTTAAAACAGCCACTCACATTCTCGTTTACTAGAATTTTGTCAGTTAGTGTTGAAAGATAGCTATTTTGTTTTTTCTACTTACAGTTGATCTCTGACCTCTACACATACACCATGTCATAAATGCATCCATAACCACACACATAAATATACACAAATTTTAAAGTTTTTAAATTAAGTTTTAAAGATATATAGGTATATAGTGAAACTGGTTCCTATTTGAGATCATGAGTCAGTGGATACCTTAATAGACTTGGGGGTTGGGGATTGGGGCTAGATCTTATTTTTAATTTAAGCTCATAACAGTAATAATAGGCTGTTCTTTATCCTTCCACAGTTCTTAGTGGTCTATGTTCTAATGACTGTCCTCGTAAGATAACAGTAAGTACATTTAATTCTTTATCACAAATACTTATGTGAAGATTTTTTCAGGGGCCTAAAGAGGTAGCTCAATGGTTAAGAGCATTTACTACTCTTGCAGAGGACCAGTGTTTGGTTCTCAGCACCTATACCGAAGCTAACAACCATCTGTACTCCATTTCTAGGGGTCTGATACCCTCTTGTGGATTGCTCAGGAACTGTAGACACATGGTGCACATACATACATGCAGGCAAACACTCATACATATAAAATTGATAAGCTTATTAACATTCTCTTCAGGATAAATAAATATTCTCCACATAGCCTCAACTGAGGCAGAGGGGCCGGGCTTCTCTATGCCTAAGTTACTGAGATATTGCACTGAGACATAGAGCACAACTCCCTTTAGCTGAGAAGAACTGCCAATTAGGATCCAGCTGTGAGCTAGCAGTGGTTAGCACTTGGGACCATCCAGAAAGTACTTAGTCCTGAAAGGCAGGCCTAAATGATGCATCGCCACATCCTCTGCTGACACCAATGCATTTCTAGAAGCTAAGGGACAGATAACAGATCCAACAGTAGGTTTACGCTTTAGAAGTAGATTAGTGAAGGAGCTGCATCTCTTGGAGTAGATGCTGTTCCTGGATTCCCAGCAAGTCTGTAATTGACAAGTGCTTGAGAAATTCTTGATTTGTCATCAGTAGAACCTACATTCACAAGAATGGAAAGGATGTATCAGGGATTAAAACACAAAGAAGAGAATCCTCCTTCTCTTCTTTTCTTCCTCCTTCTTCTTCCTTCTCTCCCTCTCCCCCTCTCCCTCTCCTCCCTCTTACTTCATTGTTCTCTCCTTTCTCTTCACTCACTCCTCCACTATCACCTCCTCCTTCTCCTCTTCTTCCTCATTCTTTCCCTTCCTTGCCTCCCCTCTCAATAATGTCTCATGTACTTAGGCTGGCCTTTAACCTCTGATCTTCCAGTCTCCACTGTCTGTGTGCTGGGATTACAGGTATGCACCACCATGCTGTTTGTGTGGTGCCAGGAATCAAATCCAGGACTATATGCATAGTACACAAACATTCTGTCAACTACTTACAGCCCCAGCTCAAGCTTTCTCCTTCATTTTTGAAAGACAGTTTTCCTAAGATCACTAAAATTTTATTTTTGTGGTAATTATTCAAACAAAAATTTCTCAAGCGCTTATCTTTTAACAGGGTGTTCATTACAATCTACAGGTTATATCCTTTTTAATTATAGTTGATTTCAAAGCAAAGAAATGTATCATTTTATTTAAAGTTTAAAGACAGTTCTTTTTTTTTTTTTTTTTTTTTTTTTTTTTTTTTTTTTTTTTTTTTTTTTTTTTTTTTTTTTTTTTTTTTTTTTTTTTTTTTTTTTTTGGTGTTGTCATGACAGGGTTTCTCTGCATAGCCCTGGCTGTCCTGAAACTCACTCTGTAGACCAGGCTGGCCTCGAACTCAGAAATCCACCTGCCTCTGCCTCCCAAGTGCTGGGATTAAAGGCATGCACCACCACTGCCCAGCTTAAAGACAGTTCTATAAATAGAATTGAAATTAAATTATCAATCTGATTAGGATCTGTAAGTTTCTCAGGTAAAGCTGGAAAGTAATATCTCTAAATGCATAAACAATTATATGAGATAGAACTAAAAGTCAATACTTTTACTTGATTGTAATTATTATAAACAAATTTTGTCATTTATTTATGTTACTAAGAAATTATAGCATATGTCCAATTTAGTATATATAACATGGCCTGTGTGATGGTGCACACCTTTAGTTCCAGCACTTGGAAGGCAAGGACAGGCAGATCTGAGTACAAGGACATCCTGGTCTACATAGTGAGTTCCAGGACAGCCAGGGCTATGTAGAGAGACCATGTCTCAAGAATCCAAAAAGAGAGGAAGAAAAGATGACGAGGAAGAAGGGCAAAGATAAAATTGTTGTCATGTTTGGGGTGAGGTCTGAGATTTTCTTGGTACTGATAGTCAAACTCAGAGTAGTTCAATAACTCTCTAGCACAACTGCTTCCCTCTCTAAAACTCATGTAGTTTAGTTCTAGGTGCAACCAGAATAGTAAAGACAAGGTTGTTTAAAATATTTGCCTTTATAAAGTAGAGATATTAGATCGTTAAAATACTTTGTTAAAATTCTGAACTTTAAGAATGCAACCATCAAGTAACATAAGGATTAGGGATTTTGCACTGGGACTAGTGAGATAGCCCAGCATGTAAAAGCCAAGCCTGGTGACATTAGTTAGATCTCCAAGGTCCACAGGTAGAAAGGAGAACCAACTCCTGCCAGGGTCCTCCAATCTCCACATGTCCGGTTGCACCCAGTACTTACACATACACACACACACACACACACACACACACACACACACACACACACACATATAAGTAGTTAGCACTAAAGTTGGACTTATTGGGTTATTTTTCAAAAAAATCATGAAAGTGGTGTGAGGTTTTGGAGCTGGGAGGGAAGAGCCAGGTTGGATATGATCAAAATACTGTGTATAAATGTATGAATTTTCAAATAGTAATTATTCTTTGGATTTGTTTTTTTTTTTTACTATATAACAAATTTTCCTGAAATTCAAATCATTCACTTACTTCCTAAGACCAACTATTTCCTTTCTTCCTGCAGCCCTTTGGAGTGAATCAGCCTGGACCTTATATCATGTACACAACAGTAGATGCAAATGGATATCTGAAAAATGGCTCAGGTAAGATCAGGTGGGATGTCCACAGCATGTCAGCCATTTTCCTTCAATATACTGGAGAGGGAAGCTACTGTCAAAAAACATCATACGTCACAATATGAATAAAATTTCATTGCATTTTTCTGTAGATGTACATAAAAAATTTCAAGAGATTACAGGACAAAAACATTAAGATTTATTTCTTCATGTATTACTATTATGATGACCCAAACCCAGTATCCTTAATTTTCAGCTAAAATAGCAGAAATTGGGAGGTAATTTGAGTTATCTTAAAGATTGAAATGCAAAGTCATATAAATTAAGCTCATTTTAGAAGTAAAAGCTAGTAATCCAATTAATAGTACAATCTAAACCAATCCTATTTTCAAATGTGGCATAAGAAGTCTAAGATTTAGAAAGGTTTTTGACGTGTGTTTATAGAAATACAATTTACTTCTATATTGCAGCAAACATTATGACGAAATTCCATTAGGACAAAGGAAACTGACTAAAGGATGTGTGAATGTGACCAATGGCAGATTAGAGGAGAACAAACTGCTTGCACGAAGAATACATCCTAACATAATATTATTTCTCGAAAATCCTAGAGTCTTCCGCATGAAGTAATATAAACAGGCTTGCTGTAATAACCATAAAGAACGTGTTAGTGGACAATTTTGTAGTATATAATGGTCTTACATGAATTATACTATAGTGAGTTTATTTTTTAGCTCACTATGAACATTTAAGAATTCATATGGTGGCACATGCCTTTAATCTCAGTATTCAGGGTTCAAAGGCAGGCAGGGGGATCCCTGTGGGTTTCAGGCCAGCTTAGTCTGCATAGTGAGCTCCATGTCAGCCAGGGCTGTGCAGAGAAATGCTGTCTCAAAATAAAAAAGGAAATGAAAGAAAAAAAGAATTCAATATATAAGCATTCTGTAAACAAAAATATTCTAAAACTTTGAAGGAAAATTTTAACAATATTATACTCAAATATTTTGATATGTCACTACAAGAAAGGAATCATTTAAGTCTTAATTTCTGTACGTACTATATTTTTATTGTCTGTTAATTCTTTCTTAAGTTCTTTCTTAAGATGCAGATAGTTTCACTGCTAAGTGAAATGTTCTCAAACTCACTTATTTGACAATGCTGGTAAACTCAGGCTACTAGTATGCTCCAAACCCAAAACTTATCTCCACGGGTAAATTATCAGTGAAACTCAAATCTACACTTTAGCAACTTAAATGGACTTCTACTTCAAAAAATATTCATTTCACAACATCAACAGGTTATTGTCTCAGGATTGTGTTACTGATTTTAAAATGAGAAATCTCCTACTTAGCACAGCTATATACCAATATCTTAAAGTCCTGTATTATCCTACATTTTTTTAAAAAATCATATGCTATATAAATTTTTATATACCTGTTCACAAAGAGGCTCTGATTTCTTCTGGGCTTTTTGTTATGGAGCCACCATAGCTATGCTGACTGGCCCTCTATTGTGTTTGCTTCTTCAATACATTGAAATAATGCAACCATAAACATCTATTGGGAGCAGAGAGGAGAATACATATGATAATGAACTGAACATAGAAGAGAAACTAAGGACATATGAATGCAGTGTCCAGTCAGGAGAATGCACTCGCCAGCTGGCACTGTCGCAAGTACAGTGCATGAGCACAATTTGAGGCTGCTCCCCAGCTTCAAAATGAAGTATTTAAATACTAACAGCATAAGCACTGTGCTGCCTAGAAAGTACCATGTATAGTGCAAGCTGGGATTACAAACCACTGTCCATAGCACTCTGTCACACCGAGGGTATGCTCACAATACAGGTGCGCACTGAGCATCTTCTGGTGTACGTCTCATCACTTGCCGTATGATTCCCCTATCAGGATTGCTTCTGCTTTCATGACCTCAGGCAGGTTTGCTAACTGTGATAAGATTATCTTCATTTATTTCTACTCGACTGCAAGTTAACTCCATGGCTGGAAGAAATTCCATTGTATATAAATAGCATATTTTCTTTATCTATTGTTGGACATTTTGGTTGGTCCATAGTTTAGCTCTTATGAAAAGATTTGTAGTAAACATTCATAGGCAGTAAGCATCTCTGTGATGTATTGACTTAAAGCTCTTTGTATAAATAAATGTACAGGAGTGCTAGACCCAGGCTATATTGTAGTTTTAGTTTTTTGAGGGACCTCCATACTGATTTGCATAGTGGCTGGACTCGTTACATTTCCACCAACAGACTAAGTGTTCTCTTTTGTCCACATCGTCAGCAGAGCATCTGTTGTTTTCCTCTTCAGTTATGACATAATTTGCTGGGTGTAGTAGTCTGAGTTTGCAGCTGTTGTCTTTTAGAGCTTGGAATACAGAATTCCAAGCCCTCCTGACCTTTAAAGTTTCTTCCGTGAACTTTGGTGTTACTCCAGTGAGATTGTCTTTACATTATGTAATTTGCTTCTGTACTTGTTTCTCTTGCAGCTTTCAGTACATGTCCTTTGTTTTGTATACTTAGTGTTTTAGCTGTGATGTGGGGAGGTTTTACTCTGGTGTTCTTTGGTATTCTGAATTCCTCCTGTACTTGAATGGACACCTCTTTGCCTACATTTGGGAGATCTGCTATCATTTTATTGAAAAACAGTTTCTCCCATCAAAGTATAACAAGGCTTGGAGGGTGGGATGGCCATAACTTGATGTTTTCCACGCCATTAGCGTGAAACTCTCTTTGTATGCCTGTGAGTCATACATTTGATCTTTTACAGTCTCCTGTAGATCTTTAATGTTCTACTCACAGTTTCGTACTTCCGCTATCATGTAAATGTTCATCCCTTCTACCATGGGGTTCTTGCCTGTTTTGCAATTCAAATCTTGACTCCGTGAATTCCTTTTCTGTCTCCATAATGCCTGTCACACTCCCAAGCAGTCCTTTGTAAAGACAGGTCACAGATGTTGATTCGCCAAGTGAGAAGTTTTTTATAGGGCCATTCATAGCTCTGGTCTGGCCATGAATACTGTGCCACTCCTGGGAAGTCCTTCATGATGTCAGGAGCGCCACTTGAAACCTGTAGATATTGCCTTACAGACTCTAACTTCAACCAGGTTTCCACCTTGCTGAATTGGTGTGTAGTGCTAATTCAGAGTTTCTCCTGCATAGCCTTCAGGCAGGATAGCTCCCCAGGGGCATCAGTCCCTCCAGGATGGACACTAAAGTTTTTCCCTTGCTCTGCTTAGTAAAATTTCCTATTTTACTTTGCTATTAAAGTAGAGGTTTAGGGACATTGCTTACCTTTTTATGGCTGTTTTCCAACTTTCCCCAATGTATTCCCTGAGGACTCTAGCAAACCATGCTTGCTTGTTATCTGCCATTTTCTAAAACAACCCTTCAGACTTACTTCCAGTAAAATCTTTACAGTCAGTATAGAGTTTAATGCAGAAAGAACAACCGTCACGTAACAGCTTTGGGAATGGGAGGTAAGAAGAGGAATACTGTCTATTCTGGAGTCTCTGCTAGAAATACATTATTATGTATACTCTGTGGTAATAATTTCTCTACTATGTAAGTATGTTTAGTGTGAAAAAAATATGAGTACCTCTCACACTGCTCAGTAACTGCTGATATATTCCTTTTTGTTGTTGTAGTTCAGGACTGGCCTATTGTCAACATACCATGCAGAGCAACTGTGTGCTACAGTACAGGCTGAAACTCACAGACATAATGATGTATAGAACTCCCTGAAAATAGGAAGCGCTCAGCACACATAGGGATGAGATTATTCTTTACTGTAGTTAACTAAGGTAACACAATATAAAGAATCATTTCCTATGAACTGAACTTAAAAAGTAAGTAGAATAGGGTGATACAGCACAACAAAAAAATCCTCCATCAGCTTCACTTTTAACCTTCATCTTAAGTTTATTAGAAGTAAAGTATCGTCGTTACATGAAGTAATCAAATAAATTTAAAAACACATAAAATAGGAGAAGTTACTAATTGAATTGTACTGCGCATTGTCTGACTCATGGGCATCTGAGTTTTGAATTTGGCCCTACCCTGAAGCACATTCTGTAATTTACTCCTTTGTTCATTGTGCATTATAAACTTCACAGTAAATAAACAGATCGATGCAAACAACAGAACCAGAGGCAAAAGAAAACAGCACAGTGCGGACTTGTTCACTGTGCATACATAGCACAATGCCTGTAGCTCCCTTCCTAACCCATACACTGACCAAATCATGGCTCCTGTATTTTCTCATGTTCCTACAACCTCTGGCCTAGTCCACTATAAAAGTTCCCATTTAATCTCTGATATCGGAGATTACCATTCAGATTATTGAAATATCCTAGAAACTTTTTTTTTTTTTTTTTTGGTTTTTTTTTTTTTTTGGTTTTTCGAGACAGGGTTTCTCTGTGTAGCCCTGGCTGTCCTGGAACTCACTCTGTAGACCAGGCTGGCCTCGGACTCAGAAATCCACCTGCCTCTGCCTCCCAAGGGCTGGGATTAAAGGTGTGTGCCACCACTGGCCGTTATAGAAATTAATCTTTCTAATGCAAAGCTCAGTTCCTACACAAGTGCCTTCCTCCTCACTGAGAATTGAACCCTGAATTCCTTACCCTTCATATTTATTTCTGTTCCCTTTATGCAGTTACACATGTCCAGCTTGATTTCTGACATACCTAGTCCATGACCCAGCCCCTTTTCATCTTTTGAGTCTCAATCATTTTTCCATCCCTGAACCTCAACACTTTTAAGTCTGAAAATAATAGCGAACCTCACTCTCCAAGCTGGAAATAAACTCCACCAATCAAACTGTATCTTGAACTTCCTATGGTATCTGCCATAGGGTAAAGACCGACCTTATATCAATTAGCAGTTCTCTATCTTACTTCCCATGGGGCTAGAGACTGAGGACTGGCTCTAAATTTTAATTTGTTTCTTATCCATTCAAAAACACCCAAGTATTTGTTGAATGCATTTTTAATGACTTTTCAGTAGTATGCTTTGCTGTCCGTGTTGGAAATGTGTATGAGGTGGTTTTCACCAATGGCCCCATAGGCTCCTAATTTGATGCTTAGTAATCAGGAAGTAGCACTACTTGAAAGGATTATGAGGTGTGGAGTAGGTATAGCCTTGTCGAAGGAAGTGCTTCATTTGGATTGGGCTTTGAGGTTTCAAAAGCCCAAGCCAGCCCCATGGGGCCTCTTTTCCTGATGTCTGTGGATCCAGGTGTAAAACTCTCACCTCCTTCTCCAGCACCATGTCTGCCTACGTGCCAGTGTGCTCCTGCCATGCTGATAACGAACTAAACCTCTGAGACTGCAAAGCTTCTATAAGGCAAGGGGCACAGTCAGTAGGATAAACAGATTAAACTCTTAACAGATGCTGTTCCCAGGAAGCAAGATGGTGACTGCAAGCGTTCACTAGGATGTGAGAACTTTGAACCTTCCTATAATTCCTTGCATGAGTATGAAATGGGACAGGTATACACTACATTGGATTGATACAGCAAAATTTAACTGTACATACTATTGGGTACAATGTGAATTTCAGTACATATGTATAATGTGTAATGATGATACTGGAATAACTGGCATATCTAACACCTCAAACATCTATAATGTCTTCATGTTGGTGTTGGGATAGGCAGATTCGTAGAAAAGACAGAGGGCAGATCAGTATCTCTGATCAGTGTGTCTGATCTGCCCTCAGCTGGAAGCGTAGCATTGCTGACAAGAGGACCAGCCTTGGGTATTCAGTTTTTCAAGTGATTAAAATGCCCTAAAGTTCCATTGTACTCACTAAGGTGACCTCTTAGGATATTTTCAAAACTATTTCACTATATGTTATAAGTGGGTATGGGAACTGTATCTCAAAATATTTTTTGTAAGTCAATATTAATTAACTGAATGTTCCTCTCATCTATTATACCTGGATTTAGCATTTTAGGACTTTAAGACTTGATGAATGCAGTGTTTCCAACCGTGTGTTTGTTTGTTTGTTTCTTTGTTTGCCTTCATGAATCTAGCTGGGCAGCTCAGCCAGTCAGCACACTTAGCTCTTCAGCTACCCTACAACGTCCTTGGGTTAGGCCGGAGTGCCAATTTCCTGGATCATCTTTTCGTTGGTATTCCCCGTCCATCTGGAGAGAAGGCAAGTAAACATTTAGTTTGTTTACAGTCTGTTTAACACTACTTAAACATTTAAATCTAATAATTTGAATATAATTGAATTCAGATATTTAATAAAGTAGCCTTTAAATAATCTAAATAATTACATAATTTAATTAAAAACTGATTCATAGTGACCTGTCTAAGCTTATTTTAGAGTGTACCATGATTTGATATTATATAGTTTTTCCATTTCTTCATGACTTCTTTAAAAAAAAAAAAAAAAGTTTATTTTATCTATATGAGTACGCTGTAGCTGTCTTCAGACACACCAGAAGAGGGCATCGGATCCCATTACAGATGGTTGTGAGCCACCATGTGGTTGTTGGGAATTGAACTCAGGACCTCTGGAAGAGCAGCCAGTGCTCTTATCCGCTGAGCCATTTCTCCAGCCCTCTTCATGACCTCTTATCCTTTTAACCTGCTAGCTCTTTAATATTTTTATCACTTACAGCATAAGTAGTATCTGTTAACATAAAAAGTAGCATTATTGTACTTACACAAACTCCTGACTTGAAGTTTAGCTCCAATCAGCATTTACACATATCACTTTTGAATAATGCCTGCTAAAACTGTCCAATAAGTATTTGTTGAGTGGATTTATAACGAGCAAATATAATACTCCTTTCCTCGTATTTCAAGTTCTCAAAATACTTCGGGGTTTGTTATTTTTTCATATTTAAACTAATAATTGGGGTTTTTATATGTCTTGTCTGTTAAGTGTTCTCAAATTCTCTTTTCAGTCTATAAGAAAACAAGAGTGGACAGCGATCATTCCAAATTCCCAGCTGATCGTTATCCCATACCCTCACAGTGTCCCTCGAAGGTAATACCCTTCCTTGATTGGACTCACTTTGGTAGATACCCAGTGGCATGTTTTGATAAACTTTCATATTTATTGCCTACCCTGTGTGCCCAACACTTAATTTACCTAGTCAATTTTAAATTATTAAACACACCTACCTGATGTTTCATAAGGAATAAATTCATTCCTATCAGGACAAAAGACAGCTTAATTAGTAATTCATACATATTGTATATGTTTAATTTTAATTAGTTGTAAATAATATTGTCTTGCAGTTCTGAGAACTGAACCCATTGCCAGCAGTGAGCCCCTCTCTTAGCTCCGGCCTTTTTTAGTAAAACCTTACATGGGCTGCTCTCGTTCAGTAGTACTTTAGAACCAGGGCATGCCATCTCATGAGCTAACTGTGTCCACATTTTTCTATCTTTATTCCATAAAGTCATATTAAAATCTGTTATTGTGAGAGAATCTACCCCTCTTCTGACCTCCATGGGCACCCATATGTACAAGACCCACATACACACACAGACAGACAGACAGACAGAGGGGGATAGGCAGATAAGAATTTCTAATGGTTTATTAAAAACTGGTTTTATTCTGAGCATAGTGGCTCACACCTGTAACCTCAGCACTCAGGAGGCCGAGGCAGGATCATGGCAACCTCAAGGACACATCAGGTTATATGGGAAAACCCTGTCTCAAAAAAAAAAAAAAAAAAAAAAAAAAAAGTTTTGTTTTCTATTGTAAGGTACTTAACAACACTCATTTTCTTAAGGTTTATTCTTCTAAATTTCTGAAAAGTTCTGCCATAGCTTTCTTACATAATCATTAATAATCAATAATTTCTTTTGCTCTTTACAAAGAAATGTCCTTTTCAGATTTATGTACATAATCAAAACCCTAATTGATTTTTATTTGAGGTGTATTCTGAGATTTAGTGACTAAAGACTTAACTTATAGATCAATAAATTTTAATTATGTCAAAATAAATCAATAGCTACTTGCTGTTCATTAGAATGCTCTTACCCTTATTAATCTTTTAAAATGAGAACACAGTCATTTCCTGTTTCCAGGTAGAACACAAAGCTCTGTGTGCATAACTACCCACAGAGTTAGCTATAAAAGCCCAAATTTAGGCTTTGTAGTATTTACAGGTGCTGCACTGTGTGTGGTGTCTTAAGACAGAAGACCTAATTATGCTAGTGACATTGTCTATACATTGACATTAACAGAGAGGCTAAGTGACTCTATAAGTCTCATCATAAACGTTATTGTAGTAATTTAAAACACCCATCATTACATAGAAATGATGCAAGTTTTACACAGCTGTGAAAAAACATCCACTCAGACATGACCGCCTTACTTGTACCACGTGCCTTGGTGGGGCCGCATAGGGTTAGTGAAATGATATGACTTACCTTAGAGTTGAAAGTTTCAAACTCAACAGATTTTTTTTTCAAAAGACATCTTTGATTGTCTAAAGTACAATTGGTAAGTTTACTTAATTCCAAAGATCAAACTCAAATATAAATGCATATTAAGTATCAACAACTCTGCTTCAAAGAGACGTAAGTACCCTTCACTTGTAAAGCGTTGGACCTGCACACCAGGCCTTCGGCTCAATCCCCAAAACCACATGAGAAAGAACATATTAGTTCAGTTTTAAGAAAACCTTGAACACTTTGGAATCATCAATATTCTTCAACTTATGTAAATTAATTGCTGCTGTTAGATGAGTGAATGATTTAGCAAATGAACTTTTATAAGTTGCTTTGCTCTTTTTTCTCAATTTAATCTTGTTATCATGTTAAAATTTACAGTTTTAACTGTTCTTTTTTATCTACAGCTGGAGTGCCAAATTGTACCTGACACCAAGTAACATTGTCCTGCTGACTGCCGTAGCCCTCATTGGTGTCTGCATTTTCATCCTGGCAATAATCGCCATTTTACACTGGCAGGAAAAGGTTTGTTTTTCAATATAAACTTTGGTTCATTTATTATGGTAGTATTTTGCTCTTCAAAACTGAAAAGTTGGGATATATAGCTCATTGGTCGAGGGCACAGGTTCATTCCCTAGCTCCACAGAAAGAAAAGAAAGTAATATCAAATACTTAGCCAGTAGGTTCTAGCAATGCCCTCCAAAAGGCTTTTCTGTCACAAAGGAGAGTTTCTTTTTACTTTGGACTGTCATGCCTACCAGAATCATGTTTTGCTAACTAAAATTACT
>CM052707.1:16800518-16832319 GCA_028551405.1 Uromys caudimaculatus | reverse complement strand
GACAGAGAGAGAGAGACAGGAGGACAGAGAGAGAGAGACAGGAGGACAGAGAGAGAGAGACAGGAGGACCGAGTGAGAGACAGGAGGACAGAGAGTGAGAGAGACAGGAGGACAGAGAGAGTGAGAGACAGGAGGACAGAGAGTGAGAGACAGGAGGACAGTGAGAGACAGGAGGACAGAGAGAGAGAGACAGGAGGACAGAGAGAGTGAGAGACAGGAGGACAGAGAGTGAGAGACAGGAGGACAGAGAGTGAAGACAGGAGGACAGAGAGTAAAGAGAGGACAGCGATTGCAGCGTTCGGCCCAGCTGTGCTGGAGCTGTGTCAGACAGCTGTGCTGACTTCATGACGTCCACTGTTCCCAGTGGATATGGCTGGGCCACTTCTTCATGCTAAAACTCCCAGCTTGAAATAAATGCCTCTTCCCATTTCCATAAATAATATTTTCAAAGCTTACCCTTTTCCCACTCAAACCCTAAAGCAATCTCTCAAAAGTAGCATAATTAGGGTCAATCGTTATGTAGGTTTTGGTTTTTTAATCCTTTCTAGGTTCTAACATTCTTAAAGAATGAAATAGAAAGTAATTTTTTAAAATCCCTCTATTTTCCTAGGAGAAACATTCAATAAATATATCCTAAATCAAAAGGTCAACTAAAAAATAATCATCTTAATATAATTAGTTTAGACTGGTTTGTTAGCATCAGTGTTAATAGAGAGTATGTTCTTCTAGCTTCTAATGTTTACTCTCACTTTCAAGTAGATTATAAATGATAATGTAAGTGTGTATAAACCATTTCTTCTTGATTTTTAAGTTCAATTAATATATCTTTAATTTTAAAGTAGCTACTAGATCTACAAAAATATTTCATAATATTATTATACAATATCATATCTGTTATGTACTAAACTGGTGTCAGAAATGAATCTTATTATTTTCTTACCACTTAAACTACTCTAAAATTCTCTTTCAGAAAGCCGATGATAGAGAAAAACGACAAGAAGCACATCGGTTTCATTTTGATGCCATGTGACTTTGCTTTAAGTAGTACATCCTGGAAATCACTTGATTAGTGAAACACTGAATTTTGACTCCTAGTAAAAAAATAATGTTTTTGAGATATTTATAAATTATGCCTTCCTTGTCAATTATTGGAAACTACTGAAATAAATATGGCCTGGATATCTCATAAGGTCTGTTTTCAGCACTTTGTATATAATACTCTGGGTTCTTTATTCCGCAGTGCTGAACGTTTGTGTTCCTTTGTGGACTGTGTTGCATGTGCTCGGTGTATTTGTGCTCACAGTGTTGTTAGAATGACGATGGTAGGAGGGCATGTACATAAAAACTGTTTAAGTGACCTGGGGCCAGGACACTGTCCTGCCTGAATCAGTCTTGCTCTTTACCTTAAAAGTGCGCACTCACAGATATGTGGCAGGTGAAGTTATCCAACTAGCGTTCTTCACTGCAGATCAGAGCTCTCATGAGTGAGACGAATTAGCCAGGCTTCGGAATCACAGAAGGACAGATTGCCTAAGAAGCCTGGTTCTACAACTTACAATTATCTGAATCTGGCTGCTGCTTAGCCTCTCTGTAAGCCTCAGCTTTGTCTCTATGATGAGGCTAATATGCCTGTTCACTTGAGTCACCATGGACATACATTGTATGATGTACGTGCTGTGCTTAGCTCAGTGCCTAAGCATACACCAAGTGCTCGTCAGCAGCAGCTGTCAGTATTGCTATTGTATAGAATGGGTCGGTACCATAGACATAAGGACATACTCTTTGGAAAACTTAAATTATTGGTGGCACATATCTTATATAATTAATTTGTTTGACTAGCTATAATACTATCTAAGAGTAAATGTATCCTAAAAACTGGTATTTGAATACTAATCCTTGTTTAGTAATGTAAATCATTTGATCTCTTGAAAGAAAGGTAATAAAGGCAAACTCTGGAGGTACCAATGTGCCATCACAGTTCTGTCCTCAAAAGCTGGGAAAAGTCTGTCTCATTTATACAGACCTCAGGTTTCATATTATGAACTTTACATTGCCAAAATTTACTTTAAAATTATTTAAATCTAGAGTTCAGGAGAGAGGTGATTAAATTATTATCAAAGCTAACAATATTCTGATTATTAAGACATGCTGTGGCTGTAAAATATAAAACTTCCTCTGGCACAGTTTTGTTTGTGTTATTTTCCTCACTGCAATTCACTGGAGGGCATGTGCTCATTTTTATTTCTATCTAAGCATGTTAATATATCTTAATAAATACTCCTTACTGAATGGAAACACTGTGGCAAGCAACTGAATAATTATTTTGGAGCTGCAGAGGATGACAAGGGTAAATCCTGTGGATGAGGACTGAGATGGTGTGACTTGCCTCTTCCCTCTGAGTCACAGACCGGACTCAAGTTCACCAAATGGATCAACCCTGACCTCACAAAGACCGTTACACTTCATATCTGGCAGTTGGTCAAACATGATTTCTAAAACTAGGAATAGTGTCATAGATAAAAGATTAGTGACAATTAAAATATATTTGCTGACAATATTTCTGTATTACCAAACTCAACTTTTATATCATTTACTAGGTGTAGCAGGTTTTTTTTAAAAAGTGTCACTACACTGAGCTTCAACAGAGGTTTTTGTGATAATTTCACATGTTGTGTTGGAGAAAGTAAACATAACTAGCATCAGAGCCTACCCTAACTTTATGACTTTTAATTAGTCACGTCTTGTCAAGCTTTGGTTTCTTCATCAAACAAGGATAATAAGAAACACCTGTTGTTGGAGAACCCTGCTAGAAAGGTCACAGCCTACCATGTCTGGATAGCTCTCCCAGCTCGGCACTAAATGGAGGATTCCCCTTTCTCACTGGCCTTCCCTTTCTCTACCTGGCCTTGGTTGAAGAATGTCTCTGAGCACAGACGCCTGACCTTGTTTGGAGGATGACCCTGTGCAGAGCTCTCTGCAAGTGCTGCATGACTCAGCTCACAAGTCCTGCTCTAGCTTATTGCCCACATGATAATTAGATACTCTATTATAACCCATCAGCCTTCTCCACCCAACCCTTCACACCCTTAGACAGCCTACCCCTCGAGCAATAAAGTAGACTTATCTCACTGAAGCTGTCTCAGAAGTCCTTCTGCTGGTGCAAACTCTGCTCACCACTTCTCCCTCTGCCCTCTTGGGCTGGTGGCCAACGATCCCTCAGGAGAAGGGGAACCCACAGCTAGTACCTGAAAGGGACCCCTGGAACTTGCAGCGTTTGTGAGTACCCCCTAGAGGGTAATGGCATTTTTGTCTAACCATCCCACTGAGAATTGGTTGTCTCCTTTCCTTTCTTTGTTTTACTTTCAGTTTGCACCCTTGCATAGGGTCCGGAACTGAAGCCTCTCAGTCAAGGCAACTCCCCAAGATTGGCCAAAGGTCCTCCTACCCTCTTTTCAGACCCCAACAACCCAACTGGATGTAGGGCATAACCTTTGCATCACTCATTTAAAAACAAAAAACAAAAAAACAAAAAATAAAAAAACTGGTCACACAGCAACCAGTTAGAAGTCTTAGAGACACTTGCTAGTCTCTTAGATCTGGGGGCAGGCTTGTGATGATTGGAAAGAATTCTATCCCGCAGTTGCAAAATGGCCTCAGAACACTGATCACAGGCGACAATTCCACTGCTTTCTATAATGGAGAACTCAACCTCACATTAGAAGGATTTCCAATTCATTCCCTTAGGGCCTTACAATTAATCAAGAGGACTTAAACTCTCCCAAAAGGAGGGCCTAGAATTCTGGAATGAGGTACTTCAGTTTGTACCATGGGTCCTGAAAGGCAGATATTTCTGACCCTGGGGTATGGATCCGTGTTGCCTACCTGGCTCATAAAAAGGAAGTCCAAGAAGGCTATCTTTTGCCCCACTCTTTCCTCCCCATGACAGCTGTTTTCAAGAAACGCATAGGGAAAATACCCAAGTCTAAGGATAACTCATTAGAGGAAAAAGTACAGGAGGTTAAAGGGGAGGACTCAAATGAGGAAGAAGACCCTAAGAATTGTCCAGTGGCTGATTTAGCTGCTCTAGAAAAGCAAATGATTTAACTAGGCAGAAGTTACTACCTAATCCACAATACCCCTCTCCCCTTTACTCCCCTCCACCCTTATGAGCCCTTATTATAAGGCTAGAAGACAAAGACCCAGAAGTTAAGACCAAGGCTCTCCCTCACCCTCAGGACCTCTATTTCTACAGCAGCACCCCCAACACACACACACACACACACACACACACACACACACACAGCCATTAAGCAGCTCTATAATCTTCAGAGATGCTAGAAGCAATTACCATTGGCCAATAACAGTCCACGAAGTCAAATCCACAAGGCCAAAGGGAGCTGAGACTGAGTACATACAGTACATACAGTGAAGAAGACACCTGACTCAGCACAAAAGTCTCACTGTAGCTTCCCACACATGATAATTGGGTACGTGGTTATGACCAATCAGCCTTCTCCTTTAGAGAGCTTAGAGCCCTTATATACCCTATTCCTGGAACAATAAAGTAGAGCTGTCCCACTGAAGCTGTCTTCAGAAGTCCTTCTGTCACACAGCCATCTGAACCCTGCTCACTGCTTCTACTTCCTCAACTCATGTCCCCTGAGGAGAATGAAACCCACCACCTGCCCTGGAGAACATTATTTTAGAGCCCAAGATTAGCAGTGTGTATACAGAAGGCACTGGAAACGTGTAACTTTTCTTCCCTTCTGGCTCCTGGTGTAGTAACCAGTCATCACTTCCTGCTGTTCTCTGTACTGATTTATCTCAGTGGTCCTCCACCTTTGAGGAATGACAACTGTTTAAGATTTACAATCAGGCTGGATAGATGACTCAGTAGTAGCTGCTCTTGCAGTAACCCAGGTTCAATTCCCAGTACCCCCATTGTGGCTCACAACCATCTGTAATTCCAGTTACAGGGGATCCTACATCCTATTCTGACACCCACAGGCCCCAGGTACAAATGTGCATAGACACACATGTGTGCAAAACATCCATACACATTAAATAAGAGACTTCACAACCGCTTGGAAAATACTGCAAACACACTGCCAAAGCACTGTTGATTTGGATTAGCCCCTCATATTTCCTCTCATTCTTACAAATACCTAAATATTACTTCAATGGAAATTCAAAAGTTAAATTATGTTCCAGAGGCCTTGGTGGTAAAACAGTCCTTGTAAATGACTTGCATCCTGGCTGTCCACCTTCCCGGATATTTTTAAGTTTGAAAAATAAATCATAGTCAAGGAGATGCTCTTAACCAACAACTACCCCAAAAGGTAAGGAATGAAGCTGAGACAGACTGGAAATGAGATATGATGTGCTCTGAACAAGCACTCCAAGATAAGATGGCCTCCTCTCTTGACCTGTCCACAACAAGGACAGAGAGTGGACTTTATACCTAAAAGTAATCCATTCAATCAAAAGCCTCTATCAAGAAAAAGGAGAGCAAAGAAACAATATAGTACATTGTGAACTGAAAAAGATAGCCCAATAAAAAGTGTACATTTTAAAGAATGTTTTAAAGGGATAATTTTATACCAGTGAATTTAGAAGTTTATACAAAATTGATTGATTCTTAGGAAAATATCGCCAAAATGGACTCCAAAAGAAAAATAAGGAATACTCCTTCTAGTTGATTCTAGAATATCTAGCAGGAGTAACAAATTTATGGGAAGTAAGAAGTAAAAAGAATAATGAAATGTATGAGACAGGAGACTAGAAGAGAAAGACCAGCAAGAACCAGGCAAATGGACTGAGGGAGGACAGTTGGAGTAAGGAGGTGCTGAATAAAGACACAGTATAATCACACACACACACACACACACACACACACACACACACACACACACACACACAGATGCCACAATGAAGCCCAGTACTCTGCTACCTTGAAAATAAAATTTTAAAAACACAGGACTTATTTTGATGTCTGAATGTACCAACAGCATTCTGCTCTCAGCCTCATCTAAAGAGATCACTCATCCAAGATTACTGGTCACTTCCTGATTGTTTACAGGGTGGGGCTCAGGAGGCTCAGTAAGAGGCTGCTGGCAGTAATGGCTGCTGTGGGAGGGATGACATTCTCTTGAGGATTTAGCCACTATTAACTTGCTTCTGTAAATAATCCTCACCATGCTGATATATGCAACCCTAATTTAAAAGTGTTACCCAAAAAAGGACAAAGCCATGAAAATGGAAGGGGCCCTAATAGGAAGAGGAAAAAGATCAGTGGAATTGGGAGGGGAATAAGATCAGAATACATTATGTTCATGTATAAAACTATCAAAATCCTAAGTGTGCATAAACTAAGTATATCAAGTAAAAACTGGCAGACCTAGAAGGAAAAATAGATGAATGTGCCATACCATTTAAATCAATAGCATCAACATTTCTCTGTAGTTACTGATTAAAAAATAAAAAAGTGTGTAATGTGAAAGCTGTGTGGTGGGGATGGCTCCAACAGGGCTTCCCACCCAAGCCTGGAAACCAGAGAGCAACCCAAGAGAGCTGACTCCACAAAGTCATCCTCTGGTTTCCACATGTGCACCGTGGCTCATGCGCACATCATACATGCATACCACATACACACAATAATAATTGTTTTTAAAAAGTCAACCTAAATATAATATTCTACAGGAAAAAAACAAGAAATGTGATTAAAACACAAATCAATGAAATACAAAGTCGACTCATTCTTTAAAAGTCAATAAATTGGAAAATATTATGGTCAAGCTAATCAGGAAACAACAGGTGAATTGCCATAATAATGAAGAAAAAGAAGACATCACTGCTAGTGCTACAAACAGTAAAGGAGTAAGAAAGGAGGCCTGGGGACAAATCTATGCCCAGGCACCAGTAACTTAACGTAGCTAATTTATTCTTGAAAGATAACAAGTCATCCAAAAGAAATCAATACTTTCTTATTGTGGTTTTAGGTTTAAAAGAAAGAAAACTTTACAAAGCAAACTAAGGGAAAATTATCTCACTGGTAAACATTTAAGGAAGAGACACTATTTTATACATTCCTTTGGGAGAAATATGAAAGAAAAGAATATTGAAAAGAGAAGCCAGTAATTCTCAATATGAAAACTAATTACAAGTATTACAAGAA
Organism: Uromys caudimaculatus; assembly: GCA_028551405.1. Lineage (NCBI taxonomy): Eukaryota > Metazoa > Chordata > Mammalia > Rodentia > Muridae > Uromys > Uromys caudimaculatus. The sequence goes on along the minus strand of CM052707.1, from coordinate 16,825,145 downwards.
AATAAAATTTCAGGTTATTATCCATCATCACATAGACATACACAAAAAAAATTTTCAATAAATAATAGAATGCGGTATCTAGAAATAGATGGGTCAAAGCCAAGGTCTCATCCTGCAAATGCAAAAGTGATTCAGTGTTTGAAAAACAAAAGCAGTTGACTCATCACATAAACAAAAATTTTTTAAATCCTTTCAATGAATAAAACCACTCCTAATTTTTATAATAATCTAAAATTTTTCCTTTGAATAAAGACATGCATTTAAAAATCTCCAGCTAAAACTGTAAGAAACAATGATCTCCCCCTACTAAGATTAGGAACAAAGTAAGGATGTCTCCTCAGTATTTTAAAAATAATACTACAAGTCTTGACCAGTGTTCATAAGCTGGGGGGACTCACACAAGTTGTGAGGTAATTATATTCCATTGTATAAATGTCATAGTTGGTATGTAGTTCATAGTAGGGCATTTGCCCAGCATGCGTGAGGCCTTCAGTTTGGTCTTAGATGTGCACAAACATATACACATCATATATACATGGAGAGAGGGGAAAGGAGGGAGCAGAGTTCTTAGAAATTGTATTGGTTTTGTGTGTCAACTTGACACAAGCTAGAGTAATCAGAGAGGAAGAAGCCTCAGTTGAGGAAGTGCCTCCATGAGATCCAGCTATAAGGCATTTTCTCAATTACTGATCAATAGGGGAGGACCCAGACCATGATGAGTGGTGCTATCCCTGGGCTGGTAGTCATGGGTTCTGTAAGAAAGCAGGCTGAGAAAGTCATGAGGAGCAAGACAGTAAGCAGCACTCCTCCATGGTCTCTGCATCAGCTCCTGCCTCCAAGTTCCTGCCTTGTGTGAGTTCCTGTCCTGACTTCCTTCAATGATGAACAGTCTGGTGGGAATGTAAGCTGAATAGCCCTTTCCTTCTAACTTGCTTTTTGGTCCTGGTGTTTCATCGTAGCAAAAGTAACCCTAACTACAACAGAAATAATATCAAAAATATGATCCACAAAAGAAAAAATGATAAATTTTATTTCATCAAAATTAAAAATGTTTGTTTTGCCAAAGATCCTTTCAAAAGAATGACTAGATGATAAATAGGCAAAGAAAAGACTCACAAATCATAATCCTAATGTAGATACAAAATGTAAAATAATATTCAAATCTCAAAAATATATATATTCAAATCTCAACAATACAAAAATAGCTCAATTTAGGAATGAGTAAGCATGACCACCTTAAGAATCCCATACCCACCATTCTTCATGTGTGCACTATCTTTCCTGACCACCTACATGAAACCCTATATAGATTATATCAGTGCCCTTTCTTGGAGGCTTAAGAGATGGCACAACAACTCAGAGTGCTTGCTTCTCAAACATTGGGACTGGCTTTTGGATTCCAGCATGCATGTAAAACTGAGCTCCAGACACTAAACCTTGGGTTCAGAGAGAAGACCTGCCTCAAAGAAACAGGCAGAGTGACAGAGGAAGATGGTCCACATTCTCATTCTCTCTCTCTCTCTCTCTCTCTCTCTCTCTCTCTCTCTCTCTCTCTCTCTCTCTGTCACACACACACACCACAAATACATACATACATACATACAACAAAATACAAACTTTGCAAAGACTAGAGGTCTAGGGACATGGCAATAATGTCCAATTCCAAGCACCCACATAAAAAGGCTCAAACAGGACCAGGAGGATGGCTGAGCAGGCAAAGGTAACCACCAAGGCTGACAGCCTGAGTGTGATCTCCAGAACCCTCATGAGAAAAGATCACCCCTTCATACAAGTTGTTCTCTGATCTCCACATGTGTATTATAACATCCACACACAAGCACACATGGACACAAATAAATAGAATTTTAAAATTTGTACTGGAGGGCTGGAGAGATGGCTGCAGTTAAGAGTACTGGCTTCTCTTCTGGAGGACCAGCACTTAATTTCCAGAGCCCACATGGTGGACTCCAGTCCGTGGGATCCTGTGCCCTTTTATGGCCATGGGCTCTGAATACACATGATGCCCAGGCATACATGCAGGCAAAATAGTCATAAAATAATAAAGAAATCTTAAAAATATTTTTTATAATGTGGCTAGGCATGGTTGCACATGCCTGTAACCCCAGAAGTGAAGTACAGAGACAGACAAATCCCAGAAGCTCCCAGGCCATGCAGCTCAGACTAGTCTGGACCACTCTATGCAGCAGTGGTGATTAGTTAGGGTCATCTGGCCATAGGTAACATCAACTGAGAAAATACCTCCATCAGATTGGCAAGTCTATGGGATATTTTCTTAATAAAAGACTTAGGAGGGCCCAGCCCACAGGGGTGGTGTGCCACCTCTGGGCAAGTAGTCCAAACTCAGATGGCAGGGGAACTACCAAGTTGGCTGCATTCCTCCTTAGCCTTTGCATCCTCCATGGTCTGCCTCTGTATCAGTTCCTGCCTCCAGATTCCTGCCTTGCATCCCTGAGCTGACTTCCCTGGATGATGGACCTCAAGCTAGAAGAATAAGGAGACCCTTCCCACCTCAAGTTGCTTTTGGCCATTGGTGTTTATCACAGCAATAGAAATCCTAAGTAACCCACCAGGCTGGCCTGTAGCTTTTCAATCCTCTCTACCTAGGTCTCTCAAATGCTAAGATTACAGGCATGTTAGAAAAAGAATCAAGCACATACAAAAGTAATACTAATCAAGGATCTGGGAATAAATATAACACTATGCACCCTATCTCTGTGGAGTAACTTATAAAACTTTATAGATAGATACTAATAAAAACCTTAAACAAATCCACACCCTACTTTTAGGAATCAAAATTACAGTTACCAAATGCTTTCCAGCTCTATTCAGTATCCAAGTGGGGTCGAAGCTACTGTCATCATTGTTGTTATTCCTGAAACTTTCTGTGGCTTGTTTTGTTTTGTTTTTAGAGATAGGGTTTCTCTATGTAGACCAGGCTGGTTTCAAACTCCAATATTCACTACCTGACTCTGTCTCCCAAGTGCTGGGATTAAAGGTGTGTGCCACCATGCTGGGACCTGCTATTTCTATAATGTATTCAGAAATACAAAGGACCAAAATATAATGAAGATAACGCTGAAAAAGAACAAGGACTTTTCCTACCATATATCAAATTATAGTGATTAATAACTTATGGATCTGGTGTTATGGGTCTGGGATTACTCAAAGATTCACCATAACCACAAATAAATTTCAATAAAAGAGGCCTTTTATTTAAGCACTGGTGTCCATTGTGAACTACACGTAAGAGCACTCCAAGAGAGACTCTAGCCATATCAGCCTGAGACTTATAAAGGCAAAAACCACAAGATTGCACACATTATGTCTACTTGTAGACAAGATCTAATTTTAACACGTCTCACAGTTGTCCTCATCATCTTTTAAAAAGAGTAACCAAGTTTGATTATAAAAGCAAAAATAACAATCTTATGATCTACTATCTTGCTAAACAACAAATCTTACAAGATTGATCGATTTCAAAATAGTCTTCAATATCTAAAAGAAAAAAGTAGGCTGCTAGGGTACACCCTATACAAGTTAGGGGCTTACATGCTAAACACTTTGGTTTTTTGCTTTTTCATCTCTCAAGCATACCAAGTCTAAACTTTAAACGTAATAATGTTAACCATCACACTGCTAAACAAAAAGAAGTTTTAACAGTAAATGAGGCTAAGGCAAGTTACATGAAGGCTAAAAATTAATCATACCCCTAACTCTCAGAAATATAAACCCCGTCATAAGCATTTAGATCTTTGGGGGTTGGAGGTATGGGAGGGTTTTGGGTTGAACTGGCTTAGTTTCTTAAACAGTAGCCAGGCTAGCTTGGAATTCATGATCTTCTTGTTGGTATTACCACACTCACCTAAGCATTTTCTGCTTAATATAAGTAACTTAATGATCCTGGAGAATCTGGGTTCCAAGTCAAAAAAGGCAATAATCAGCCAGGTACAGTGGGAGGCTGTAGCAGGGGGAGCCAAAGCTTGAGACCTGTCTGAGCTTCACAGCAAGGCCACTAGCTCCAATCAGGAGCAACCAACACAAGAAAACACACTCATCAGTAAGGCGTTTGTCTTAGGGTTTACTGCTGTGAACAGACACCATGACCAAGGCAACACTTACAAAAGAAAGCATTTAATTGGGTCTGTTTCAGAGGTTCAGGCCATTATCATCATGGCAGGAAGCATGGCAGCATGCAGGCAGACATGGTGCTGGAGAAGGAGCTGAGAGTTCTACATCTTGATCTACAGGCAGCCAGGAGGAGACTGTCCTCCACAGGCAGCCAGGAATAGGGTCTCCTTCCACACTGGGCAGAACTTGAACATAGAGACCTCAAAGCCCAGCCCCACAGTGACACACTTTCTCTAACGAGGCCACACCTGTTCCAATAACGCCACACTTTCTAATAGTGCCACTTCCCATGGGCCAGGCATATTCAAACCACCAAACATTGTTTAATATATTGGAATGCACTAACATCAATAACCTCGGTTCATCACAAGCACTTTATAAAAAAGATGAAGACACAAAATGAAGAAAAATATGTTCAGTGCATCAGCTGGCTGGTAACCAAGATATAGAAATTAGACTAGAATGGTTTTTAAAGAAAAGTATATAAAGATTTAAAAAAAAAAAAAAAAAACTTGAGCAAAAGATGGACAGCCTCATAGCTGACAACAGTCAAATGCTGGTGTAGATGTAGCACAAGGAGTCTTACACTCTCCGAGGGCTTGGTCAGTCATATAACCTCTTTGTAAACAAGAGATGCTTTTACCTTTGCTAAAAGTCTTCTGTAAATTCACATCTCTGTCTTCCTCTAGAGAGATGAACCCTAAGGCACACAACATGCTTCATCCCCTTGTCCCCTTCATTTTGGGACACTGAACCCAAATATTCCAGGAAAATGGACTATCACTGGAGCTACAGTCAAAGCCCTAAATATGTCATAATATTTTCTCAAAGTTCTCTTTTTTAGATAAATGTATCTAGAAATGAGCTTCACTACAAATCCTAAGTTATATATTTTACAACCTAAAATAGTTTCAGAAATTTGGGTTAATAACTTTATACACCTTCCATATATGCATAGTGAGTTATAGAATTCACTAGCATATAGTTATCATATTATTATTGAATAATATACACATTTCCACAAGTACAGATAGTCATTCACAGTTCATCAAGTCCTTAAACTGAATTTCCAAAAATTGCCTAACAAATACTTGGAGCTGGAGAGAGAGCTCAGCAGTAAGGACCTCCTGTTCTTTCAGGGTACCCAGGTTTGTTTCCAAGCATCCTCTTGTTGGCTCACAAGTTTCCTTGACTCCAGTTCCAGATGATACAATGCCCTCTTCTGGCTCCCAAGGGTACCAGGCACACATGTGGTGCATGTATTTACACACACAAAAGAACACATTACCTATGAAAATAAATGTACCTTTTTTTAAGTTATGTTTTAAGGCTTGAATATAATGCAGTGATACATTGCTCTCCGGGCATGCATGTGCCCCTGGGTTAGATCCTCACCGTAGAAATTGGCCGGGGCCAAAGAACAAGAGAGAAGAAAGAAAAGAAAATGCTTAAAGTCAGGTATGGTGGTGTATGCATGTAAGCCCAGCACTCAGGAGGGAAGATGAGCCAGAAGGAATGCTGCAAGTTTGGGGCTAGCCTGGGCTACACACTGAGTTCTAGATATCATCCAAGACAACATAAGACTCTGTCTCAAAAAAATTTTTTGTTTGTTTTATTTTAATAGATATAGTGGTAGATAGAAACCTTGCCTGGCATCCTCAGAGCCCTGGATTCAATTCCCAGAACCACAAAAGAAGGGGAAGAAAAGGGAAGGGTGAGGAGAAGAGAGGAAGGGAGGGGAGGGCAGGGGAGGGGAGGGGAGGGGAGGGGAGGGGAGGGGAGGGCAGAAAACAGATAAAGGAGAAAAAAAAGAAAAAGAAAGAACATAGTTTCACATTACCGGGATAAGCAAGCATTTATATCAGCCAACAGTCGTTTTAGATGGGAGTTTTAGCTTTAAAGAGAAGGATACCATGGAGTTAGCAATTTTATTCTAATGAATATAACTGGAGTCTTTCATAAAGTGAAAGTAAGTGGTGACCAGGAATCTTCCGGATACTTTGAAATTTTCCTGATAAAGTAACAGAAAAATTACTATTATAGGAGGAAATATTTCTTAAAAGCTTTTTTCCTAATTTGCAATTTTATTAAGCAAAATTTTGGAAACGTTTTACTGACAGTTTTACCAAAAGAACTACTTTTGTTTCCCTAGCTATTCTTTGGTGCCATTAACAGATTCATGTACCTTATGATCTGAAGCGTATGCCAACTTGTAAATTTGTATGTTAGAACCTTAACATCTCCTGTGGCTGTATTTGAGGACAGGGACTCTAAAGAGCTACTTATTATTATTAAATGAGATCATATGGTTGGTCCCTTAACTAATCAACTGGCATCCTTATAAGCAGAGGAAGAGACAGGAGGAATATAGAATAAAACCCTGTGTGGAGGGTGAGTGGTGGTCTTGGAGGCAGTAAAGTGCCCACGGTAAAAGCCAAGATTGTTAGTGCCTTTCTCACACTCTTCCAGCCTCCCTGACACCCATGGCGTGGGATCCTAGCTACCCAAAACATTTTAAAACATTTGTAATTCTCCCCTTTCCTTCCCTAAACCTCTCTGTACCATAGCTGTGCAACAGTTGAAATCTTCTCACGATGAGTTCCTACATAATTTTGGTTTTTCACTAAATTACATTATTACTACAGCCATACTAGCATGCTACTGCAGGGCAGTTTGAGATACATATATTATTAATATAAATAGACTTTCTGTTTATCAGAGTTTGGTAAGTTAATCCCTTTGTCTTCCTTGGTTGTGTTTCTATATTAGTCGGCTTGGGCTGCCACAAAATACTGTAGACTAAGTGCCTTAAACAGGGGCCTGCATTTTCTCACAGAGCTGGAGGCAGGAGTCCCATATCAAAGCACTGGCCAATTCAGCTTATGAGGATTCTCTTTCTGTCTTGTCCTCACATGGCCTTTCCTTGGTGACAGTGTTATGAGAACAAGCTTTCTTCCCTCTTTCAGGGACACTCGTTTCACCAGTTCAGAGTCCTGCCTTTACAACCTCAATCGACCCTCAGTATTTATCGAGTTCCCCATCACAAAATATATCCACACTTCAGGTTAGGGTTCTCACTTCTGAGTTTTAGGAAGCACAAGCACTCCTTCACTAACCATCTTTAGCCATAGCAGCCTGCCTTTACAGACTATCTGTTAATAAATTGCTAGAGCTTCCAAACTACACACAAAGAAACAACAAAATCCACTAAGTATACAAACGTTCAGATTAAATGCTGCTGCTTCCATCCCCTGCCTCAGCCTCCCACGTGCTGGGTTTATAGGCACGTTCTAACATGCCTATTAATTTTTAATGATTCATTAGTGCTTCAATCATGACATTAGTAAGTCAATGGCATATCCCTCTTTTGTTTGGTTGGAGTTTTTTGTTGATGTTGCTGTTGGTGGTTTTTTGTTTGTTTGGGGGTTTTTGGGTTTTGTTTGTTTGTTTGTTTGTTTTTGCAAGGTCTTTGTAGCCTTGGCTGGCCTGAAACTCACTATGTAGACCAGGCTCACCTGAACTCACAGAAATCCACCTGCCTCTGCTGAGATTAAAGGTGTGTTCCACCAAGCACAGCCTAGACAACACTATTAAAATGTTACATGTGACTTGGTGAGAGAAAACCAAATCTGAACTTCAAGAATAATCCTGTGAGAATCTGCAGAGACTGTGTATATGCCTAAGACTGGCAGCGATACTACAAAAACAGTCAGGTAATGAGGGAGTAAACTGGCAACATGCCCTCCTTTTGATTTAGCTAACAGATGGCAACAAGGAAGTCTCCGCTATGGATCTGTGCTTTACTTCGTTCCTTGAAAAACTTACTACAATACATTTAAAAGACAGGTGACTTAGGGCAGAGAGAGGAGAGCACCAAATTAGTATTCTCAACTGAAGTCTACTCCCAAGCCGTCGGACAGAAGTCTTTCTAGATTCTATCAACACGATGCTATCAATATGATACAAAGCTAAGTGAGCACCTGGCATCGACTTTTCAGCTCTCTCTAATCCCTTTTTACCCCTCAGCTCGGCCACCAGACTAATCTTCATAGAACTCCGTTACTCCACTAATAAAAAGGATTGCCCTGGCCTAGGAATCAAAGTACAAACTCCCACGCCTAACATTCAAGCAAGTCCAGTCAAGCCTCGGAATCCTGATGATTCAGCATCCAGGGGCTCAACCAGTACTGGCAAAAGCAACCTTCCCAAGTACCTGTATTCAATATGTGCAGATTTCCCCCAACCATTATTCCCTAACCAATACTGTATAATTGTTATTTATACATCTTTAACATTGGACTCGGTATTGTAATTAATCTAGAGGTGATTGAAAGCCTAAAGGAGGATATGCGTAGCTTACATGCTCACAATTTCCTATGGAGGAAACATACATGACATGTGCCTACTGGGGTAAGAGACAGACATCCTAAAACCACTGGAGAAATGAGTGCATCTCCACATTCAAAGTCCACATTATCTTTTAGTTTCTGATAATAACACTCATCCCAAGTTCAGCGCTCACACTTGCTCCTAACCTGATACTTGACAATTGTGCCAACATCCCTCCTCTTCATTTGCCATCCAAACCTGTCCCATTCTCTTCCCTCCCCCCCTTTTTCATGGAATGCTCTCTGATGACACCATATAGGCTGGTTTTGTTTTCCTCAGTCAACAACTATGTATAGTTGATCCAGAAACTGAAAGGGCTTCCCAATTTCTTTATCCACTATTGCCCAGGACTTAGACTGAATATTAATTGCTGTCCCCATTTATCACTACTTTATTTGTGGAAAAGATTCTAAAATGCCTTATTCATTGGTTCTTGGGTGAAATTTTAATTTAACTTCAGGTGATCACCTTAGAAACCCCAAATCACACATCTTTCATAACCACTGAAGCACACAGTAAAAGGCTAAACAACTTTATGCTAATTGGTGTTAATTCTTTTTTATTTATAAACTTGTGAATTACTTATATTTCCGTGCCTTTCTTAGAGCGATCCAAGAAAAGTAAGAATGTGACATCCTTGGAATAATTTGTTCAGTTGCTGGACATTCTAACTTAGCTATAATTTACCAGATAAACATTTATATATCAGACCAATTACAGTAGGCCCTTAATATTCGTAGTCCCCCCCAACACAGTCGTTGTTTTACGCACATAACTCAAACCAATAAACACACAGTGTGTGAAACACGGACTGACTGTAGCCCGCCTGCATTCAAGTCATTTCTATTTTAATAGGATGGAGCTTAGGAAGCTCTGCCAGAAAGGCAATTTCAAAGCACAAGTGCTGGAGGAAAACGGGATAATGCACAAACTATACAGTTGTTAAGACACGTGGACTTCCTTTCCAGTGGCGTTCAGCAGTCCATCGGTACGGCTGTGGTTAGGGGTGGTCTTGGGGAGACCTACCCTCTGGATTCAGTCGTGCCTCCCATCTTTGCAGCTAGGACAAAGTTTCACTTCTCTGGCTGGCATAGAGCTTCCAGCCCACGGTGGCGAGGACTAGATAGAAGTGATGATTCCTCAAGCAGCCCTGTGTCTGGCAACTGTTGGGGGAAGTAAGAGCAACAACCCTTATGGCTGGCCGGGTGAACTCACCCTGGCACGTCCAGGGACCCCGCGGGGGTCTCCCCTCCACCGAGATCAGCAAGGCTGAGCAGAGTTTTTCAAGCACCTGAGCTTGAGGTCCTCCGAGAGAAGCTGGAGAGACAGAACGGGGCCCCCGAGGCTTCGAGAAGACACCGGCAGGGAGGGGTCGGCTGCGCGGGAGGCTCTTGAGGCGAGTGGCGGGCGGGGCACGCGGGCGGGCGGGGCTGCGCGTGCGCAGTGGCCCCGCGGCCGGCACGCGGCGTTGCGCTCGCTGCTTAAATGAGCCGGGGCTCCCGGCGCGCGCCACTCCAAGGGAGCCCGCCGCGGGAGCGGCCGCCGCTGGCTCTCCTCTGCGCGCCGGGAGGCGACGGCCGTCGGGGACCCAGCACGGCGAGCTGAGGCGCTTCGCCCGCTGCAAGGAAGCGGCGGCAGCCGGCGATGGGGTCCGAGCGAAGCTACCGCGCCGGGCCGTGACCGCCGCACCGCCGCCTCGAGCGCTCTCGGAGCGCCGACGCTGAGGAACATGGCCCTGGAGCAGCTCTGCGCGGTCCTCAAAGGTAAGCGCGGGTGCGGGCAGCGCCCCCTTGCGGGCCAGGCCGCGCTCCGCTCCGCCGCCGCCTTCGCGCCCTTTGTCTGGTCCAGGCCGCCCGCCGCCGCCGCCGCCGCCGCCGCCGCTAGCTCGCTCCAGGGGGGAGCGGAGGTCCGGGGACGCCAGCGGCTCCGCGCCTCGCAAAGTGTGCGAAGCGAAGGCCCGTGGCCCCCGGTTGCCACCGCGGAAAGTGATTGCACACAGACCACAAAAGCCCCAACTCCGACGCGCCGCAGCGGCTTCCGAGAAGCCCCGCGACGCCCGCGGGTCCCACCTGCTGCGGCCGGGAGGCTGCGGCACCACTGCGGGCTCCGGGCTGCGCGGCGGCCCTGCACGCGCCCCACGAACCCCGCGCCCCGCATCGCCTTCCCGCGATCGCCGAATCCTGCTGCCTTGTGGGTCCTGTGCGGAGGATGTACCGGTCGGCAGCGGCTAGCGAGCCGACAGCACCGAGCTCCTAAAGCCACTCGGAGGCTGCCTCTCCGCGGAGGTGCTGTTTCAGATAAATATTTCTAGATGGTTTTACATTGAGAGGCAAAGTTTATTCCAGAACTCGTCCTGGATTGATCCCTTTCATAAATCTCAGGAAAAAGCACCGCCATTCAGCAAATGACTTCCTTTTCCCCTAATGATTTAATTGCAAATGAATATCCGAATGGGTTGTTTTTTATAATCCTCTTTATACTGAGAGAGAAGGTAAGACAGTGTTAATATTGGCACTTATAGTTTTAGCACTGAATCTTAATATTTGCACAATTACAAATTTTGGTGTTTTCCTGGTACGTGTTAACACCTTATTTTCATATTTGTTTTATTAGAAAGTTCAGTGGAACTTTTCGTTGTTCTTGAACTAACAACGTTTTAGAGAAACTTAATATTGGACAAATATTCATAAATTACTAATTGATGTTACAACCATTTAATTTAAATATTTACCTACCCAACTATATGTATATCAATACTTGTATGCTCAGACTGTGCCAAGATAACCGATTAATAACCTAGCCAGTGAATATTTCAGTTAATTCATAAACTCTTAACGATTCTTTTATTATATAAAAACTAATCCAAAATTCTGTAGCTACTTTTAACTCCTGGTTTATGTAGTTATTTCCTTAGAAATTAACATCTTGTTTCAGTCTTTAATAATAAATGAACCACATGCACAAATGAATCCACCTTAGTAGGCTTGTCAACATCATAATGACACGTCCATATGAGAGTAGCCTCCCGCAACAATCAGTTGGATCTGTTATACAGCTTTACCTGCAGAACTCAACGAAACTGAACTGGATAGGGCAATCTCCATAGGTACTCAAGGAATTGCAGTTCTGCTGCCTGTGCCTTTTCAGTGGGTACACACTGCCCTCTCTGGCCAGCGGGGATTATTGCGCCTATCCAGAAAAGATTCTGTGATGATCACTGAGCTCCAGTGAAAACAGTGTAGTAGGCTGTTATTATTTTTGTCAAATATTATTCAACCTGAACTATTTTTACAGCTCGATAAATTGTAATGTTGTGGTCTTGCTAGGAAGAGAACAATCTATTTTTAATTCTTCTATACTGTGCTTTGTAAGCATTAGAATTTGGTCTAGAAAGACTAAAAGAGAAAAAATTTTGAACCTGAGACGGCAATCTGGAGGCTGAAAGAAAAAGGGATAGCCTCGGTTTTACTGCACATATTGAATCATTTGCTTTTCAAATCAAATGCATATATTTCCTGTATAAAATAATATTATCAAAAATGTACCTTAAGACAACTACTCTTTTTCGGTGCTGCTATTCATTTGTGTTCCAAGGCATCAAAAAGCATCCCTCAAGTGTCTTATAAGTGAATTTTTCCACATCAAGAGGTTCTTCTCTTCAGTAGCCACTTAACACTTGTATAATTATAGATGCTACTTATTCAAATCCTTGTTTTGAAATATAATGGTTAGTTTCCAGTTAAATACCAGAAATGAGTGTGAGATTGTGAGTGGAAAATAATTTTTTAAATTACGGTCCTGTGTGTGTGTCTGTGTCTGTGTGTATGTGTATCTGTGTCTGTGTGTGTCTGTGTGCACGCGTGCATGCGCGCGTGCAATAGCATACATATGGAGGTCAAAACATGGGAGGTTGGTTTTGAGTATTGAACTCAGATTGTCAGGTTTGACAGAAAATGTATTTATTAACTAAGATATCTTGCCAGCCCCTAATTTTACTTTTTTTAAATGCCACTATTTTTTGTCTACTTTGCAGCAATTAGGACAAACGTGTCATCCTGCTAGATTATTTAAGCCTTTCTAATAGTAGTGAAAGTGTATACCTCACTTCTGCTATTACCACTCCAGGTATTACAGAATTTGAGTCAAGCTTCTGTCTATGGTAGCTAGCATTATAATCCTATGAAAATCTTTCATTGGAATTATGAACCAATTGTTTTTTTCTCAAATACTGTACATTTGCTCCAGAAAAATCCTATTAGATCCATTGATATTCAAAGCTTTATAATCTGAGGTTAGGTTTATGGCATAATGGAGCTTAACTATGCCTTAGCCATATATATTTAAAAGTCTTGTCTGAACTGAGTATTAACTTCTGTTCTTTCGTCTTAAACCTCATCCAGGAAAGGTACAGGGGGAAGCTGTCCCTTTAACAGTAAAGATTCTTTTTTAACACAGCCCTCTTAATACTTTACCACACAGAGAGAGAGAGAGAGAGAGAGAGAGAGAGAGAGAGAGAGAGAGAGAGAGAATAGTGCAATTATCAATTGAAATTTCGTATTAAACAATGGTTTTATTATAATGAATCTTGAAGTAGAAGCCAATCTAAATTTTTAAACCAGTGTTTCATAAGGGGGGAGAATGTGTACATTACAAAGCCAGTTTAAATCAAAACCACTTTCAGTCCTTTGGGAATAAGATAGGAAAATAATGGACTACAAATTTCATACCTGTTTTTCAAACAATATTTCAAATTTTAGAGGCTGTACCTGATCAGCATAATATATCATCTTTTTACTTATTCTCCTTTAAAATAATTATTGATGTTTTAAATGTGTTTCTGGAGTACTTTAGGTAGAGTTAGAAAAGAGGCTCTTAGGGGATGATTTAACCAGGGATTCCTAAAGGTTCCTTAATAGCAGAAACCCTTCAGAGGCAAGAACTGGTAAGAGGAGGACTGCTATCATTGTGGTGGGAAGCCACCCACTTTTCAACATATCCAGCATATTTCTTACAACAGAGTACCATATACTAACTGAAAGTTTAATTTTGTTCTGCTTAAACTAGGTTGAGTGATAATATTAGAAATTACAACACTAGATGATAGCAATTATTCTTACAAATGTTGTTTGATCACATGAAAATTTGATGACAGTTTCTATAGCTGTGGAGAGTTGACTCCTTTGATCAAGATGAAGCATACAAACTGCCCTGGGAGCACTAACAGCATAGTGTCCCATTGTGCAAGAAAAAGAAAGCACTTCTGCTGCAGTCACTTTCTTATTAATGTGCCTGGCAGGATGAACCCCATGTAAAGGCTTCAGTAATCTAATGTTTACCAACTGTCTTCATTCTCCACTAATAATATATGAGATTTAAGTTTGGGAATGTTTTTGTGCTTTAGAATAGAGTTGTTTTTTTAAAAAAAAGAAGAAGAAGAAGATTCTGTCATCTTGTGTTAGATTTAACAAACTTTATATTTACTGCTGAGATGCTTACAACAGGAAGACCTAGAAAAAGACATGTGTAATTGCTAGCAAAGATAAATTGAGCCACGTTGATAAACCAAGTGTGGTATCTGGTATCTGAACAAAATGAAGGAAAAAATAGTTTTTTCTTTTCATATCCTTCCTGATTTATGTGCAAGTGAAAAACTGGGTTGTGTACATGCTCCTTTTTACAGAAGTGTGAATTTGTCAATTAGTACACCTCTTTCAGTACTATGTGCAATCAGATTCCTGCTTAGTCACTTCATGCATTCATCTGATTTGTATGGAGTGCTATTATGGACCAGGCTAGTCTTCTAGGCAGTGAAGATATGTCAGTGAACCAGACAAACATGGCCCATCTTTTTAGTAAGAAGAAACTAAATAAGCACACATATACACATGAAAAAATATCAGATACTTATAGTATACAAGCAAGACAAATAATGGTGACAGTTGAGTAAGATGATAAAAAAGACAGAGAGCTTATTTAGAAATTGGAGAAGCCTCATAAAACCAGTAAGAATGAAGGAATCAGCCATTGAGAGGCTAATTCTAGACATACAACATGGGCTAATCCCTAAGACCAGAAGTACTTGACATTGAAATAAATGGAAGATCTGTGGACCTGTAGATACCAATCAGGAGATTGGAGAAGTCATCAGGTGCCAGCTTACAGTGGACCTCAAAAGAGTATGGCTGATGGATTTATTTTACATAAAATGGGAGACTTTTAGAAGATTTTATGAAAAGCTATGGTGTGATCTGAATTACACTTTTAAAAGATAATTAGCTGATCTATGCACAGTAGTCCACAGAGTACTATAGTACAAAATTTCTGATTGTCACCACACAGCAATTTTACTCTTCTTAAGTAATTCTCTGAAGTTTAGTTTAAAACACATTTTCTCACAATAAGTATTCCCAGAGTCTCTTAGGGTTAGATATGATCATGTGATTCTGTCTAGCTGGTAGATATAAATATACAATGATGTATGCATCTTAAGGAAACTGTTACTTTGTTATTTATAATATACTTTTGTTTTAATATAATTTTAGATCTGGGCAAGTTTTTTGTTTTAAAGGAAAGAGGAATATTCTATGCCATAGCTTCCTGCATGATGAGTATGATAAAGTCATGGTAAATATGGAAGCTGTAATGGCTGGCGACCTAATATCCACATTGAGTCATGAATGACTTTGGAAATAGAAAGTATAACTGAATAAAATAGAATGGTTTGTGGTCTCTGATAACAGCCTTCACTTTGCTTTGACTGTTTATCTCTACTTTGTTTACATAATCAGTATATGATAGTAGCCTATTCATTTTATTATTTCTGCTACATATTCTAGTCCTAATACTAATATACAAAAGTATAAAATTAATGAAAGTAACAAGCCAGTCACTTTCATTGTTAGAAAGCTAGTAAATAGTCACGGAAGTAAAAATGAGGATTCTGTCAAGTAAACTTAATCTGGAAGAGGTTCTTAGAAGG
Source organism: Uromys caudimaculatus (assembly GCA_028551405.1). NCBI lineage: Eukaryota > Metazoa > Chordata > Mammalia > Rodentia > Muridae > Uromys > Uromys caudimaculatus. The sequence continues at coordinate 16,809,628 of CM052707.1, read as the reverse complement.
AGGTTTTAGACACTGTAGAGGTGATTTTTCTTTTTTCTTTCTTTCTTTCGTTTTTTTTTTTTTTTTTTTTTTTTTCAGAAACAATGGTAACTCAGTCTCTGGGCACAACAACTAAAACCTAATCTTGTAAGCCTTATCAAATCTGATTCCTCCAGTGGCAAATCCTTGCGGATCCACCATGATACCAGGGAAACTCTAGCAGCTACATCTTGCCCTTACACTATCCCCATTCCAAAAGGGCCCTCTCTCTCCTCCTTCTCCTCTCTTCCCCTATCCAACCCGGAAGTCCCTCCTACTCACCCAGTGATTGGCTCCTTTATTCATTAGGGGATTGGTTCACAAGTCACTTGAGTATGTGACTCACCCCTTGTCCTGAGCCCCACCCAGGAGAGTGGAATTAGCATCAAAATACAAACAGCACCAGGCACACCCACAACACCCCCCCTTTCTGTTCTAATAAAAAACAAAACCTTTCTCTCAAATATAAATAGAGCACAACTATTACCATTTTGTAATTTATAAAAGTATAAGATAGACCTAGCACCCAGTCCATCTTTTATATCATAAAGATAGAACAATGTCATCTGTCCTAACTAAAAGACTTAGGATTCTACACCTGACTTATGGAGGTGATTTTTCTAAATGCAAAGATTCATAACAAATGTGGTTAGTCAGAAACAATGAGAAATGTTTGTAGGGGCTTAAGAAAACAGACTAAAGCAATTCACCTGATCAACATTACAAGAACCAATTCAGGCTACCTCCTGCCCCATGTATTATTGGTCCAGACTTGTCTCTGTCAGTATCAAAGAAGAAAAAAGCAAACTATCTGTTTCTTTCAGGATATTATGATCATCCAATTGCAGTAGTCCTCACAGTATAGCCCCACCCAGGTCTAGCAGCACCAATATTAATTGGTAACTGGTTAAGAGACAGATTCCTGAGACCTACTATAAACCTTTAAATGGCTAAAAGTGAACCCCATTCACCCACCACTATCTGATCTGATAACCTTGGAGGTGACATTAAACTTTGAAAAATACTACCTCACTAATTCCTTTCTCAGACCTGAAATAGAATGACAAGGTAGGACCTGCACATTTTTAAAACCATAACATAGCCGGGCAGTGGTGGCACATGCCTTTAATCCCAGCACTTGGGAGGCAGAGGCAGGCAGATTTCTGAGTTTGAGGCCAGCCTGGTCTACAGAGTGAGTTCCAGGACAGCCAGAGCTATACAGAGAAACCCTATTTTGAAAAAAAAAAAAAAATTAAAACCCTAACATATTATCAGATGTAACATCCAAAAAGTTGTGCCACTCCATAATCTAATAGAAGAATATAATCTATCCTTTCTAATAGCCTTAGCAACACCTGGGTAAACTTACTAAAAATCTAATTATTGTAGAAGGATCCTAGTAGGCTAACTAAACTTAAATTCAAAGTGGATCTGGTAACCATTTGCTGGCAAATACAGGGTGCTCATTTTTATTCTATTCTGAGAAGAACCACAAACTGAATTTTATGATCCTTGCCTGAGTATGTTCCTATTTCAACTGTCAAGACAAATAACCCAGAAGCTGGAGAGATGGCTCAGTAACTAAGAGCACTTGTTCTTGCACAGGACTTGGGTTCAGTTCCTAGAACCCATGTGATGGCTCACAACCATCTGCATATCCAGTTCCAGGGGCTCTGATGAGGACACCAAGCATGCACGTGGTGCACATACATGCATAAAGGCAAAACACACATAAAATAAATAATTTTTTTTAAAAATAACCCCTGAAATAAGTCTTATTTTTGTATACCAGAACTAACCAGTTAACTGTGACTGAAAAAAAAAGTTTAAATATCAGCCAGTCAAACCTAGCACTTCCTTCATGCTGCCATCCATCATCTATATAGGACTTAGAGCCAAAGCTTTATCTTACCAGCCAGCACAAGCTTGCTCGCTCCCCCCCCCCCCCCAATCTGTTCTTTTAAATCACCCTTGGATTTTGTATGAAAGGCTACTGTTTCCTCAGTTTGCAAAATATTGAAATATGACCTTCTTATAGGCTTAAAATCTTTCTTAGCAAATTTGTATTGACAATCCGTGTTATCAGAATTGAGATCCTAAGGATTCTTCTGGTTCTCATACAATATTCTGGACTGACACATATGCAACAAAAAAGGCACAAGTTCAGTTGTCTACTTGGCTGTACCAAGCACACTGGGTAAGTCCCTTTTGTTTCATATCTCCTCTGATTTATGGAGAGGTCTTATATTGCACAAAAGAGACATCTTCTTAACAAAAGGAATAAGGCAGAGTTTAAGCCATTGAAGATGAACTAGTGTTGTGGTTTGGATATAAGCCCAGAGGCTTGATGAGTCTATGCTTGCTGTACAAGGCACAGTGAAGTATACCTATAATCCTGGCACTGGAAAGGCAGAGACAGTAGGATTGCTGGGGCTTATTGGTCAGGCAGTCTAATGAAATTGACCACCCCCAGATTGAGACTTTTCTCAAAAAAGTAAGGTAGACAACTTATTTATTGATAAGCCATGCCACTGAAGAACATGGTGTTTTCTCCTCAGCACCCCTTAACTTCCTAGAATTCCTCAGTAAGAGGTAGGTCTTCATGAACCTTTCCCCCATGCATGATGAAATAGTGATAGGCCCAGTCTTGTGCAGGTTACCACAACTGTGGTGAGCTCATGAGTCCAGTGACCATGTCCAGAAGACACTCTTTCACAGTACTCCTTCCTAACCTCAGGCTCTTCTGTTCTTTGGACCTCCTTTTCCATGATGCTCCCTAAGCCTTGGAGGGGGTGATACAGATGTTCTAGTTAGATGCAAATGTTCCACAGTTACTTATTTTCCATAGTTTGGCCAGTTGTGAGTCGCTGCATTAATTATTTAGAAGGCAATTTAACACAACCCCCTACTCATGCTTTTACAAACAACGATAATAACCTCCATTGGGGGGAGAGAGAGAGAGAGAGAGAGAGAGAGAGAAATCACAGTAGAAGGAGGCTTAGTAGGAGAACCAGGGTTTTAGCAAGGTGGTGTATGAGTATGTGAGAGTAATGGGGGGATGTAAAAATGACCCAAAATTCAGTTTATACATATATGAAGTTAGCAAATAATCAAACATATATATATATATATATATATATATATATATATATATATATATATATATATATATATGAATGAATATGAGAGTGATTGAGAAAGACACCTAACATCAACCTCTATCTTACACATGAACTGAAATGAAAAGAAAGTGTACTCCTACACTAGCAAAAATGTATAGCACTCTTGAGAGATAATTGAATAATAAAGTGCGTTAGGGTTTACCATGACCATGGCAAGGAAGTGGTTTCCATATAAAGGAAAACATTTAATTGAGACTGGCTTACAGTTCAGAGGTTTAGTTTATTATCATCATGGCAGGAAACATGGGGGCAGAAAGGCATGGTGCTGAACTTAGGAGGAACTAAGAGTTTACATCTTGATCTAAAGGCAGCAAGGAGAGACTGTGGTCCACATTGGTTGTATCTTGAACATATAAGACTTCAAAGCCTGCCTCCACAATGGCATACTCCCTCTAACAATGCCACAACTATTCTAACAAGGCCACACCTCCTAATAGTGCCACTCCCTATGGACAAACATTCAAACACGTGAATCTATCCAGGGGTTTCTTCTTCAAACCACCACATAAAGACATTAGTTTTACTAATGAGTTATTTACTAAGCTTATTCTGAATGAGCTATCGAGAAAATAGTACCTGAGTAGTACCTAGATAAAGGTTGGAGGCCCCTGGAGTTCAACATTACAGAATTTATCTTGTCTTAGTCCTTATTTCTGCTCTTTCTGCTTCCTGACTGCTATGAGGTGAGCAACCCTACTACACCCTCTCTACCATTATATGCACCCTCAGACCAAAAGCAATGGAGCAGTCTACCCATGGACTAAAATCATTGAAACCATGAGCCAGAATAAATCTTCCTTTTTTCCCTCAGGTATTTGCCATAGTGACAAAAAAAAAACCCTATCACAGCTAATCAGATAGATGTTTGGCATGGTCTCTTAGTTACTATTCTATTTCTTTGAAGAGACACCATGACCAAGACAGCTTATAGAAGGAAGCATTTAATTGGGTTAGCCCATGATCATTATGGTGGGGAGTGTGGCAGCAGACAGGCAGGCATGGTGCTAGAGCAGTAGCTGAGGGATGACATTCTGATCCATAAGCTCCATGCTTGGCGAGAGAGCAAGACTGAGCCTGGTGTGGGTTTTGAAAATTTACAGCCCATTTTCTGTGACATAACTCCTCCAACAAGGCCATACTTCCTAATTCTTCCTAAACAGACTATCAACTGTAAATCAAACAAGCAAATATATGAGCCTGTGGGAGCCATTCTCATTCAAACCACAACACATGCTATATTCTGTTCCTTATTAACCTTGACACTTTAATTTCTCTTCCTGAGAGTTCCAAGGTTCTTCAAATGGTTGGGATTGCTACCCAACCTATGATAGTTTCCAGATCTCAACATTTTTCTTTGTAATAATACTCCTTCCTGGAAAGTCGCTATGCTGCTTACTGATTGCTACAACCCCCATGTATCTTTAGGGAGGAATTTTATAGATATATAATCAAGTTCTTTCTTCCCAAAGGGAGAAACAGTAATATAATTAATCCCACTGGAAAGCCATGTTCCTATAGTACCATACCCACCCACATTCCAGTAGTTGACCAAGAACCTCTGGACTCATTCCAATACTAATAATTCCAATACTTGGTTGGTCATAACCATTCAGCAAACTCTGGTTAAAATCAGGTGGATCCCAAAACCTTAGACCCACAATTGGACCTGCCTACAAGATGTGCAGGGGTAAGATGTAGCAGAAATTGAGGAAATGACCAACCAAGGACTAGACCAGCATGAGAGAGAGCTCCCCCCCAATGCTATTGATATTCCGCTATACTTGCAAACAGGTGCCTATCATAACTGTCATCTGAGAAGCTTTACCCAGCAACTGATGGGAACAGATGCAGCAACCCACAGCCAAACATTAGACAGAGCTTGGGGAATCCTGTAGAAGAGGAAGAGGAAGGATAGAAGGAGCCAGAGAGATCAAGGACACCATAAGCAAACATACAGAATTAATGTACCTGGGCTTCTCAGAGGAAACACTGAACAACAAAGTATGAAAGCCAGCAACCACAAAATCTCCCATCCTTTTCCATTAGGTTAATGGACAGGTAGGTAGGATAAAAATATTCCACCAGAGTATTGAACTGCCAACCAGAGAGCATGCATGGGATGGACGTAGGCCCTCTGCACATATGTAACCATTGTGCAGCTCAGTCTTCATGTGAGACTCCTAATAGCAGAAGCAGGAACTGTCTCTGACTCTTTTGCCTGCCTTTATATCCCTTTCCCCTAACTAAGCTGCCTTGCTTAGCCACAATAGAAGAAGATTCACCTAATCCTACTGCAATTTGATATGCCAAGGCAAGTTGATATACATGGGAGGCCTCCCCTTTTCATAAGAGAAAAGAAGGAGAGAAGAGAGAGGAGTGGGAAGAAGAGGAGGGAGGGGAAGCTACAATCTGGATGTAAAGTAAATAAATTTTTAAAAATTCAGGTGGATGCTAACAAATTTATCCCCAGTGTTGAGCAGTAGTCATTGAGTTTCTTAGTGGCATACAACTCACAGTAAATGACTTTACACATAAGAAATGTGTTTCTTCTACCTGCATTTGGGTGATTTTTGTCAAAATCTAATAGCTATTAACTAGTTATTCCTCAACAACCAGTAGTTGCTGGCTTTCATACTTTGTTGTCCAGTGTTCCCTCTGAGAAGCCATTGGCTTCTGTGGCTTTTTTTTTTTTTTTTAATCTCTCTTCATTCACATGAAAATCAGCAGTTTACCTGGGAAGGTATACTGAAAATCCCACTATTTCTGGACTTTCTGAAGACCTACCAGTAGTATTAATAATGACATGAAGGCTTAGGCCTTTTGCTTGGGCAGTCTACCAGCTAGCTCATCTACCTTAACCCAACTATCTAGCCTATGACCTTGCTCTTTACTGTTCCATTCTGGTCCAGGTCTGTTGCTTTCTGTGTACACTCTTGAATCCCCACTTCTCCTACTTCTCCTTATGTCACTCCTCCACCTGCCCAAGCCGTTGACCATCAAATCTTTATTATAACCTATCAGTAGTAAGACAACCTCTGATTCATTTCTAGATTGCCTTTAGGAAGGATGAATATTCACAAAATAGAAAACCCAGTTGTGATGGTTTCTATATACTTGTCCTAGGAAGTGACACTATTGGGAGGTGTGGCCTTATTGGAGCAGGTGTGTCACTGTGGGTGTGGGCTTTAAGACCCTCATCCTAGCTGCCTGGAAGCCAGTCTTCTCCTGCTTGCCTTTGGAACAAGCTGTTCCTCCTTCTGCACCAGGTCTGCCTGGACCCTGCCATGCTTCCGTGCTAATGATAATGGACTGAACCTCTGAACCTGTAAGCCAGCCCCAAATAAATGTTATCCTTATAAGAGTTGCCTTGGGCATGGTGTCTGTTCACAGCAGTAATACCCTAACAAGACAGAAGCTGGTACCAGGAACTGGAGTATTGCTGTGATAGGCGTGCTTTTGTTTGGAAGAATGTGGATTTGGGGACTTTGGATTTGGAATGCAGTGTAATCCTTTAAGTGGGGCTTAATGGGCCATCCTAGTAGGAATATGGAAGACTGTTGCTGAGGGTGATTTGAACTGTGCAGGCCTGGTCCAAGATGTTTCAGTGGAGAAGAATTTCAGTATATGGCATAGAGACTGCTTTTGTGGTATTTTAGTGAAGAATGTAGCTGCTTTTTGCCATTGTCAGAAGAGTCGACCTGAGGCTAAAGTAAGAGTTTTAGATTAATTGCACCAACAAAGGAAGTCTCAAAAAAGCCCAGCAAAGACTTTGTTCTCTTGTTAAGTCTCCTGAAAAGCGTTTTGAACAAGCATAGCAAGTTTAGAAAGGAAAAATATAAAATATAAGGTTCAAGTATTAAAGGTGCACCAGGAAGTGAAATGGAGCTGAATCCTGTGTTCAAGGATATTAAATTAAGGGAGTGGTGACCTTGGGGCAAGATCCCATCCAGCTAAATTTAGATCCTTGCCTGGTAGTACAAGCCTTTAATCCCAGGAGGTAAAGACCAGCAGATCTCAGAGTTCAAGGTGAGCCTGATACAAGGCAAGTTCCCAGTAGAGAAAAACTTAAATCCAGGTGTGGTGGACCACACCTTAATCCCAGCCCTTAGGAGACAGGTATGCAGATCTCTGAGTTCAAAGTCAGTCTACAGAGCAAGTTCCAGGTCAGCCAAGCTTAGGCAGTGAAGGAGTTGGAAAACAGAAAGTTGGTGAAAATGTAATATAACAAGGGGGCAATGTTCTAGCCCCAGCAAACAGCAGAACTCAGTAGCTTTGGCCATTTGGCTCTGACTTTATATAGGAAAGGAGGAAAAGGAGACTACTGGGACAATTGATGCTGGTTAGCTAGAGCTAAGAAATTAGTGGTGATTAAGAAAAGACCAGCATCACTGAGATGAATTCTTCTGGGAAGTGTTTTCTGAGAGCACAAAGAAGCTGTGTTCCAGAGATAGCCAGGATTGTACCTCTTGCTGCACCTGTACTTAGTAATGTCACTCGGGTGGTACTGTTTTTGAAGGCATGAAAGGGTAATGAAGAGCAGCTGAGGCTTGGCAGTATGAGAAGCCATGGAAGGCCATTGGTGAAGGTGCAGCCTCAGTTGCAGTTGATGGCCCAGGACTAAAGGGGTCATGCAAAGGATTTGAGGCTTGGCACCATGAAGAGAGCCTATGAGAGGCTATTGGTGAAGCCTAGTTGCAGTAGAAGACCCCAGCATACTAGAGATGCTAGTACAATGGGATGACCCCAAGAACAGCAGCAGCAGCGGAGTGGAGTCAATTAGAGCCTAGAGTGCAACAGAGGGCAGAGCTGAAGAAGTGATGCAAGCCCTTTGGAGAAGCGCAGATCGTGTGTGAATCTCAGATACTGGAATGTGATGGTTTGTATATGCTTGGCCCAGGGAGTGGCATATTAGGAGGTGTGGCCTTGTTAGAGTAGGTATGGCCTTGTCAGAATAGGTGTGTCACTGTGAGTGTGGGCTTTAAGACCCTTGTCTTAGCTTTCTGGAAGCCAGTCTTCTGTTTGTCTTTAGAAAAAGATGTAGAATCCTCAGCTCCTCCTGCATCATGCCTGCCTGGATGCTGCCATGCTCCCACCTTGATGATAATGGACTGAACCTCAGAACCAGTAAGCCAACCCCAATTAAATGTTGTCCTTCTAAGAGTTGCCTTGGTCATAGTGTCTGTTCACAGCAGTAAAACCCTAAGACACCAGTGATGGGCCATATAAATAAATGATCATACCAAATCCTGCTAGCACTTAGTTCTCTGCTGGTACAAATTAACAATTGAAAATACAGAGACAATTTGAAGATTACCCCAACACCTCACCAAATTCTTTTAGATAATTTAGGCTGACTTGGCAAATACCTCCTTCTAATGTGGTTCAATTTTTCCTCAATATTAGGATAATCTGGTTTTGTTAAGGCCTAGGTAACTATTACCTGTCTAGCCTGCCATTTTGCACTGTTCCTGTCATAAGAAAACTTTCTCAAATGCTGTTACTGCTGTTACTAGAATATTCTGTGCTTTGGTGTTCTTGGAAACCAGTCACAACAGTAGTCAGTTAGAACTGCTTTGTATAGTCAGCCACAATAAGCTTGGACGTGAACCAGCCACCCAACAGCACTTCCTACACCTGTGTATAAGCTTTTATGGTATTTGCTTTTATTAGCTATCCCTGGGATGGACCCCAACATAAGAGAAACACCCAACATATAAGAAACATATAAGAAACTATTTGGAATAAGACTTCCATTTTGAGTAGGGGTTGAATAAAATTTAATTCCTAAGACACCCCCCCCCCCCCGGGAATTGATATCCTGCATGGCAGAAGGAGACTTGTAGGTGAGTAACTGACATCCTCGTTGGCAAGTTAAGATTAATATGAGGAAAGACAAGTCCCCTGTTACAG
>CM052707.1:16739609-16800418 GCA_028551405.1 Uromys caudimaculatus | reverse complement strand
CAAAGAATACACATGGAGGGACCCATGGTTTGGACCACATATATGGCAGAGGAGGGCCTTGTTGGCCATCAGGGGGAGGAGAGGCCCTTGAGCCTGAGGATGTTAGAGGCCCCAGTATAGGGGAATGCCAAGGTGGGAAGAAGGGAGTGGGTGGGCAGGTGGGTGGGTGGGGGAATACCCTCATAGAGGCAGGGGAAGGGGAGGGGATAGGGGGGTTTCCAAAGTGGAGACCTGGAAAGGGGGAAACATTTGAAATGTAAATAAAGTATCAAAAAATTAAAATTAAAAAAAAAAAAAGAAGCCCTATAGGGGGGCTGGAGAGATGGCTCAGCGGTTAAGAGCACTGACTGCTCTCCCAAAGGTCCTGAGTTCAAATCCCAGCAACCACATGGTGGCTCACAACCATCCATAATGAGATCTAATGCCCTCTTCTGGGGTGTCTGAACACAGCTGCAGTGTACTTGCATATAATAAATGAATGAATGAATGAATGAATGAATGAATTTTTTTTTTTTTTAAAAAGCCCTATAGGATCTTGACTAAGTGTCACAGTCAGCTCCCGAGTCTGACGTGAGGCCCTGATTGATCAGTCCTAGGGCATGTGCTCAATAAACTATCCCTGTCTGACTGAGATCAGTGTTTGTGTGGTTTGTTAGGCAACTCCTGGACCCCAACAGTTTTTACATGACTCATACCAAGAAGTCTGTACTGGAAGCCTCCATTTCTGCCATAAGCCTGTCCACTAGAAGGTATAAGGACTTCAATTCTGTCAAACTTCTGTCATATTTATGTAAAAGTAATTTTTATTTGCCTAAAGCAGTTGTTGTCTCGGAGGCTTACTGCCTTTGTCTGCTAACCTAGGTCTAGTTCTGGAAGCTTCTAACCTCTGTAAAATCTTATCTAGACCTAGAACATTTTCTGCCTCCGAGACTTACTGCTGAATAAGCTCACCCTTCTGATCTCTGGCTGGCTGGTTCAACTCAGCTATTCTGACTCAAAACTCCGCTCCACAATGACTGATTCAACCTGGCTTCTTTCAGCTTCTGACTGAATTGTTCTGCTTGGCCTCATACTAACTTTGGCAATATGTTCTAATCTTCTGGCTTCTTTTGTCTTTACCTGTTTCTAGCTTGCTGTCTCTCTACAACCTGGCTCTGTAAAACTGTCCTGGTACAACTGTGTCCTTCCTCTCCTTCTGCACTGCTTTTTCTGTTGCCTCCCTTTCCTCTCTCTCCGAGAGTTGGGCATATCCTATTCTGTCAAATTGTTCTCTGATTCATCACTTTGTCTGCCTCTCACTTTCAAACATGGGTGCTTCCTTCTACAAACTAAATTTACCTTCATTGTTTGGGATTGAAGGTTTGTACTAAGTGTATGTCTGCATTCCAGCCAGATCACAGAGACCTAGAATGTGGATGTGATCAGAGCAACCATGTTGCTGCATTAAAATTCCTCTAAATATTTGGGAGTTTTCTCTTGATACATAAAGATCTGAATCTTACCCTTAATACCCTTAAGACATTTAGCTTCTCTTCCTCCCTGCACTAAAAGACATTTCTGGGGATTTTTAGAACTTTCAAGTTACCCTCAGAACTGACCACTAAATTTATCTTTGGTGTAATCTCTCTACAATTTACTGAAAAATTCCTGTCCTAATCCTATTCAGTAGTTCTACAATGGAAAACAGTTTCTTTAGGATGTCAGGGAATGAATGACACTAACCCTCACTTTATGATATCCCAGTTACATCCCTCCTTTCCATATATCTACATATGGAAAAGGCACTAAGAATCCTGCCTCAGTTCTAAGAAGGTGAAATAGGCCATTTAGTTAGTACAGACAGCAGCTAGACCTCCTGGCCCAAAGTCTGTTCTATGTGTATGAGGTTGCTGTCTCACTGAACATGGGATCTTCTTTCATCTGTGTCCCTCTCTCTATTTAAGCTATTTTCAATTCTCACTATACCCAGTACCTCTGCTAGCAGTCCACATAGGAAATTCTTTTCCTCCTTAACTCATCTCACTATCACTTGTTACAATATGTTCATTTCTGATGTTCTGCTTCCTCTTTCAGATTGTGGTGTCCCTTCTGACCTTTTTTGCCTTTACTGATCATTTTCTCCTCCCTAACTAGATGCACAAGAAACTCCTTTGTGGATCACATATTACAACAGTTAGTTTTCAAAACTGGTGATCCAGTAGTAATTATTCAATCAGATTAACTATAGTTTCCCTTCATAAGATAATAGAATCCAAACCTTTTTCAAAGGCTAGAGCTATAGTGGGTTGGTCTGGGGCTGCTGTGTATTCAAATGCTAAATACTGTATCTCAAGACCTGGTTGCTCGAAGATGAGCATATCCTCATATATACCAGCTTTTGTTGTGTAAACCTCGCCCCCCAAATTATCCCTGATTAGTTAGTAAAGATGCCTACAGCCTGGGCTGGGCAGAAGAGAGTGGGTAGTTGTAAAGGTTCCCGGGCTTGGGTTCTCAGTCAGGGACCACAAGGGAAGAGGACAGGATGAGAAGGAAGAAGTCACCACGGGATAGGTAGATCATGAGGGCCAGCCTGATGGAGTAGGAGCAGCCCAGGTGGAACATGGCAAGTGATACCTCGGGATTATTGCCAAGTAAGTAGACAAAATAGCATAGAGAATAGATATCTCTCAGCTCTAGTGCTTTAAGGCTTTTTATAAATATAAAGGTTTGTGTCCTTTATTTGGGAACTAAATGATGTAAGGTGAGGTAGAAACCCCCAAATAATATTTACGACAACATAGAGCTCCATTCACTGATTATACAGTTAGTAGATACATTTTGAGGGTCACATGTAACCTGGGTGTACTCTGTAAAGGCAAAGAATTTTTACTTCCTTAGGACAACCAATAAAAGTAAGGATCATATTCTTGGGTGTCATTAAGACTCCAAGAGTTCAGACAAAAGTACATGAACTTTAGATGGCAGTCTTTGAAGAAGCAAGCATATCTGGGCTGGAGAGATGGCTCAGTGGTTAAGACTGCTATTCTAGAGGTTCTGAGTTCAATTCCCAGCAACCACATGGTGGCTCAGAACCATCTGTAATGGGATCCGATGCCCTCTTCTGATATGTCTGGAGACAGTTACACTGTACTCATATAAATAAAATAAATCTGAGAAAGAAAGAAAGAAAGAAAGAAAGAAAGAAAGAAAGAAAGAAAGAAAGAAAGAAAGAAAGAAAGAAAGAAGCATATCAATGTCATAGTGACTGTAAGCTGCCTGGTATCCTCCCCAACCTTAGGTTTGAGCCACCAACTAATAAAGGATGAAGCTATTTTCTGCATGATCAGGAGTGGGAAATGGGGGCGGGGACAGGAGCATCATTTGATTTAAGTGACATCTTTGGGTGGATCTTAATTGGCATCCCATCCTGCACAATTAATTTTTATCTTTTGTGTCTTGACTTCCTAGATATTGACAAAGTAGTCAAATAAGAAAAGCAATATTACTGGAAGCCCTTTCTCATCACTCTCATTAAATATATTGACTTTGTAAATATGTCCCTAGAACAACCCTGGAAAGCCAAATCATGCTTCCAGGGTCATCTCCCACTGTCTAATGGTCCATTTGAAGTCTGATGGAGTTTATTCACTTTACCACCTCACAGGATGTATTGGTTATGGCTGGTATGTTTTCACATTGAGTTAAAGCTTTCTCTTAGCACTAGTCTAGAACCATGGAAAATGTTATTCAATAAGAGGATCCCCTAAGAACTTTGTAGTGATGAAAGGATTCATTATATCAGACGATTTATTCAAATTATAAAATCAGCCTGTCAGTATTTCTTAACATCCTCAGTCATCTCGGTAAGTTGCACAGACCAATGGAAGGACATAGTTCGTAAGAATTCATGAGATATTTACCCTGCCATTGCCCAAGGCCCTTCCCTCAGTTCACCTCAACTCTCCACTCCTACAGGAAGACATTTTTGTCTCCCTTTGGAATCATTGTCTGCTCAATGCACTGAGCATTTAAGTGTCAGACAAATTACCTCACCAGCCTGTGCTCATTAGAGGATATGTGCATTCCTGCAAAGGGTTGCTTAACACCCTACAGTGTACTGCTACCTTTGTTAAATATTACTTCAACTGCATGTTCCCAGGATATCAAGCTCTTACATTCCAAAGCCTGGAAGAGTGTATTAGAAAAGATACTAGCTTAGGTTCCCTATAGCCCCGACTGAAGCAATTCTATCAATACTATTAACCTATGTCTTTCCCACCATGAAAACTTTTTTCAACCTGTGTACAGCTAAGCTAAAGAATATAGGTGCAGGGTTCATTTCTAGGGTTGTACCATTTACAACAGTCTCCTGACTCAATCTCAGCTAATGGACCTCAACTGCTGCCACTAGTACCAAAATCAAGTTTTTTTTAAAGCCTACATTCCACAAGAAATAAGATGGCATCTGAGAAAACAGCTTCTCCCAAGAACCAGAACAGCTTCTCCCAAGAACCAGGACAAGAATAATACAACTTCAAAATGAATTTGCATCTAGCTGGAAACTTGTGGATTTTCTTTACACAATTTTCCTGTAAAATATTTTCTTTCTTCATAGTCTATAATGTCTCTTTGTTTACCATATAAAGTGACATCCTTACCAGTTCTTTAATCCTCTTCTAACAGACTTCTCTAAAGGTCTTCACTACCTCGACTAGTTTGACCCACCATGAGAGGGAACCATAACCTTTAGCAACCCCTGATCCTCATGTCTCCCCCACTCAGCTTCTCTGCCATTGAAATCTAATAATGATTTTCATTATTGCTCTGGCTATCCTAGTCATCCCTACTAGGATGGGATTCTTGACTTTTTTCTGTCTCTAGATTTGTATCTTGAGCAATTCTTTAAAAAAAAAAAAAAAAAAAAAAGCTAAACTCCATTGTTACCAACATGAACCTTCCAACTTGTACTGGTCAGCTGGAAAACCTACCCTACCCATCACAAGCCCCATGAACTATCGCCTAGTTTTCCTCCTCACTGACTTGGTATTCTCTTCTTACCTCCCTCTCCACTGAAAGTCATCTTAACCTTAAAAACATGCCAGGGCTTATTTGTGTCTCTGTTGGGATTATTTTCATTTGTGCTACTCGAACAGGTCTTGGCAATTAGAAATTGGAGGTACCTATCTCTTGGATATCTGGCCATGTAAGTCCATCTTACAAATAGACTACTATACCCAGTCCAAATAACACAGTATAGAGGGAGGCTTTTTAAAATTATTTTAGAGTAATTATCCTGATGCCACCCCTTCATTATAATAACAGCTGGGGACATTCCTAAGGGTATGTTTTACAAAGAGGAATTATCCTGGTGGTTGAACTAGACATGGAAGAATACTAGGATCTTTGCTAGAAATTGGTATTCCCTAGAATGAATACATAATTGGAAACTTTTCCTTTTCTGGGTTGTTTTGTTTTGTTTTGTTTTGTTTTGTTTTTGTTTTTTTGGTTTTTCGAGACAGGGTTTCTCTGTGTAGCCCTGGCTGTCCTGGAACTCACTCTGTAGACCCGGCTGGCCTCGAACTCAGAAATCCGCCTGTCTCTGCCTCCCAAGTGCTGGGATTAAAGGTGCATGCCACCACTGCCCGGCTCTTTTCTGGGTTTTTAATTTTTCTTACTGTTTTGTGTGAGTGAGGGCATACATGTGCAACAACATACACATAGAGATCAGAGGACACCTCTAAGGAGTCTGTTCTAGGGATTGAACTTAGCCTTATTCAGAAAGTGCTTTTACCCCAGTCATCACACTGGTTCCTTCTGTGCTGTTACCAGTTCCACTGCCAAAGACTATGAAGCCCCACCAGAGCTCCTTAGACCCCTGTGCTCATATACTCCTAAACAATAGTCCTTGTTGCATAGGGCCGTGTTTGTGCTATTGCAAGTTCCTCAAATTGTACCTGAATACTTTGGGCCAGATTGAATTGGAAACCTTCAAACTCTTAAAGTTGGCTAAATCTCTAAAAGTGCCTTATCTGGCACTGGTCCCTCTTACATTTTTCCCTTACCACTTCCAATGATACTCTTTACACTAGGAATGCCATTTGACTTTCTCTTTAAGAGCACCATAACCTGTTTAACAGATGCTACAAAAACCTCTCAAACTAGACTCAGTGTAATGTTAAAACCTTTTAAGACTCTGAATTCATTTCAACAAGAAGCCAAAACCCGCTTAACCCAAGAGGTTTTGGAGATCCCATAGATATCTGGATGTCTCACTGACAACTGGTTCCAAAAAGAGTACCATGTGACTGTCTACATTAAAAATGAAGTCTGGTAACAATTTGCTGACAGAGGGGTGGGTTGGTGCCACATATGTACTTTTCTTATGGAGAAACCACAAGCTGAACTTTGGGGGTCCTCTACTTACTCATATTCCTATTTGAGCTGCCAAGATAAATAAACCTAACTAATGAGCTATTTGACTTTACAGTAAGCTGTGTTGTGTTTTGTTTGGTGGTTTGGTTTGATTTTGAGACAGGGTTTCACTAGTCCTAGATGCTCTGGAACTCACTGTGTAGCCCAGGCTGGCATGGAACTCACAGAAACCCACCTGTCTCTACCTCCTGAGTGCTGGGCTTACAGGTGTACACCCTCACACCCAACCTTAAACATTAAATATCAACCAGTCAGTACTGAACACTTGGGCCAGCCAGCTTGAGAACCTAGGCAGTAACTTTATATAAGCCAGGCAGGCCTTCTTCATTCCTCTGGATCACACTAACAGTTTATGCCAATGGCTCTGTCTCCCCAGTTTGCATATTACTTGATGGAAGACTGTCTTTTTGCCTTCAATTTTTTTCTAGTGATATATTCTTGTTTTTATTAAATCTACATTTTTATTTACGTATTTATTAGTGTGCAAGTGTATAAAATGGAGAGACAGAATATGTATGTTACATGTGTGCAGATGTCTGAAGAAGCTGTAAGAAAGTGTGAGATCCCCTATACTTACAGGCAATTTTGAGTCACTGGATTTGAATGCTGCAAACTCTGGTCTTCTGAAAGAACAACTGTTCTTAGCCTCTGAGCCTTCACTGTAGCCCCAAATCTACATTGTTTAATATTAATAAAGCTGAATTCTTTTCGGCACATATTGCTGATAGGATAACTGCTTTTCCCATTTGTATATAAAATAAATATGTATATTTTATATTTTAATAAAATGTGTAAAAAATTGTTTCTATTTTATTAAAATTATTCATTCACACACAGACACATACATACAAATCTGGGACTTATTTCTATGATCACTATACTATCCCTGAACCATTTGTTTTTAAATTTTATGTGTATGAGTGTTTATTGCCTGTTACATTGTTAATTTTCTGACAGTTTTTTCTTTTTATCATAATTGTAATATTGATTTCCTGTCTTCTGTTGTTAATGTCTTTTTTAAAGGTTAATTGTTTTTATTTCATATGTATGAATGTTTTACCTGCATGTATGTATGTGCACCACATGTGTGCCTGATACCCTTGGAAGCCAGAAGAGGGCATTGGATCCACTGGAAGTGGAATTACAGGTGGTTTTGAGCACCATGTGGGTGCTTGGAATTGAACCTCAGTCCTCTGCAAGAGCATATGTGCTTTTAATCCCTGAACCACCTTTCCAGTCCTTGTTTTTTGATTTCTTACCTTGTCTGCTGGCTTTTGGCACTAGCTTTAAAGCTATGAGTTATAAATTTGAAAGCATGAAAATTTTTTATACATATTCTGTAAGGAAAAGAATAGGAACAAAAATTATTGACCAGTTATGTTCATCTGAATGATACACTGTGGGAGACAGCTTCCTCTGACCGGATAATTGACATAAGCAGATGTTTTCAATTCCTAATGTTTTGAGGTTGGAAGTTTGTTTTGTTTTTGTTTTTAATCATAAATCTCATTTTGTTGTAATAGTGTTTTTAAGTTCCAGGCTCTGTTCCTCTAACTCAGTTCCAGTATAAAGATGGGAAGTGGTTTGGGTTTTGTTTTGTTTTGTTTTAAAATAGGATCTCACCATGTTACTCTTGACTATCCTAGAACTCACTGAGACCCTCTGCCTCTTGAGTTCTGAGATTAAAGACATGTGCCACCACACCTAAAATGGGAAATTAACAAAAAAAAAAAAAAGAAGAAGAAGAAGAAGAAGAAGAAGAAGAAGAAGAAGAAGAAGAAGAAGAAGAAGAAGAAAGGATTGTTCATTACTTCATGAGATCTTTTTTTGTTTTGGTTTTGTTTTTTTTTTTTTTTGGTTTGGTTTTTTTTTTTTTTGGTTTTTTTCAAGACAGGGTTTCTCTGTGTAGCCCTGGCTGTCCTGGAACTCACTCTGTAGACCAGGCTGGCCTCGAACTCAGAAATCCACCTGCCTCTGCCTCCCAAGTGCTAGGATTAAAGGCGTGCGCCACCACCACCTGGCTACTTCATGAGATCTTTAATACTATCTGTAACCAACAAAAGAGAAAGGCAATTAATATAGTTGAGAGAAGACAAAGGTTAATAAGGATTGAAGAAACCAAAGATGAAGAGGTCAAATATTTATAGATATTAAGATGTAAATAACAAGAACTTTATCTTTGTATATTGAGGACCTTGTTAATAATTGAAGGCATGCTATTAAATAAACCTGTGTTGTGTCTCTGTCTCTCTCTGTCTCTCTCTCACACATACACACACACACACACACACACACACACATACATACACACATTTGGCAAAGTCTTCGGCCACTCTATTTCCTTCTTCCTAGTTCACCCTGCATCTTAATTATGTCATTTGCCTCTCTCCCTTCCAATTCCACAATCATTTCTCTGCTTCAGGACATCTCCATTACTTCTCAAATGGTCTTTTTATAAGTTTAACCTCCACACAACTATTAAGGTATTGGTTTGAAACTTACATGCAGTATATATTTATTCTCTTGGTTTAAAAAACAAGTGACTAGGTGTAGTGGTACACACTTTTAATCCCAACAGATCTCTGAATTCTAGGTCAGCCTGGTCTATCTTGCAGTTCCAAGCCAGCCAAGTCTACATAATAAAATCCTGACTACAGAAGAAACAAAAGGTTAAATAAAGATAAAAAATTATAGTGAGGAACTAGACATGTAGTTAAATGTTACTGAACTTGGATAGCATGCACAAGGCTGTGGGTTCATTCCCTAGCACCACAAATTAATTAATGCCTACAGTGGTGGTTGTTGTAATTGAAAGTCCAAATCCATCAACATGGTATTTAATTATTCTCCAATCTTAATCTTCCATTTTCTAAACTGCTATATCACCGTATTTCTTCCACATGGGTTCAAGTCCAATGAGGTCTGGCAGATTATATCTCTTTCCAATGTTTTCCTCACTCCATTCTTTTATTTCCAAAAAAAGAAATGAATATTAGTTCCACTCTCTATGTTTCCATTATATAATCTGTAAACATCTCTTTGGTCTTTGACAACTGACTCTGAAGATTCTAATTGTCCTAATATCTACCATTAATGTAGCAGAATGCTGGTACATTTGACATGACATGCACATCAGTGAGAATAGTCCCTTAATATTAGTACATCTTCCTGATTTTGCAAGTAAGAAAATAAGCTTAAAAGGCTCCACAGCTCATATAGTGGCATAAGGGAAAACCTAAACTCCTATATTCACCTGTTTCCTCAAGTCCATACTGTTAGGCATTTTGCTGATTTGTCTAGCTATACCCCTGCCTTGACAGAACTTGCCCTTCCTAAGTGCTACTGACTAAATGAATACCTACTCCAGGTCACATAGTAGTTTGGGCAGGCTGGTAGTGTGTTTCCACTCAATGGAAGAAAACACCATTCATAAAAATATCTTTAAAATCTCCAAAACACAAACAAAAAATACAAAGAAATATATTGTTGGTTAGGTCTCAAATATTGGGGCAGGGGGAATAAAATAGCTTTAGTGTCTAAATATGGCTCCTTGTTATAGCATAAACCACAGCACAGTGATGCACAATAGCAGTTTCAGTTGACTTTTAGAAGTCAGGTTATCCAGTTGACCTTTGGTAGAACACACTGCAAAGCTAGCCAAATGCATAAACACTCTCCAGGTAGAGTAAATAGAATAGTTAGGCTTAGCAAAATCCTGCACAACACATATATGTGAGCTTGCTTTCATTTAAAAAAAAATAGTTTTAAATGTCATATAGTATTTATTAGTGTTTATATAAAGTTATATCTTTTCTTTGGTTATATTAGGGATCAAATAGTAAATAGAATATAGCATTTATTTATTTACATTGTGAATATGTACAAATTCATTTATTTACATTGTGAATATGTGTGTGCATATGTGTTCACATGTTCACACACTCCCACCATGGTAGTCATGAGAGGTCAAAGGACAACTTTCAGGAGTCCTTCTACCATACATATTCTAGAGATCAAACTCAGGGTATCAGGCTCAGTGACAAGCACCTTTACCCAATGAGCCAACTATCTCACCAGCCCAAGGATATAACATTTAGTATTTTAAAGACTCAGTAGTGAATGTTGGTGAGGAATGGTGATTTTTAAGCCAAGTGTGGTGGCACATTTTTATAATCTAGCGCTTGGAAGATAAAGGGAGGAAGAATTTGAGTTCAAAGCCAGCTTGGCTTCCATAACACTACCCATCTAATTAAAAGTGATTTTAGTTATTAATCTTATTGTAATCAGATTTTCATTATAGACTTAGTAAAATGTAATATCAATTCAACGTTTTAACTATTCTTTTCTGTTCTTTCTTTAGTGTTGCTAATAACAGTACTTGTAGTGGAAGGGATTGCTGTGGCCCAAAAGACCCAAGGTAAAGTATGGACAGTGGTACATGGCATGTTCAGAGCAGTTTGAAAGAATTACAACTTTAGGATGCTATGTCATAATCCTTTTGTGGTTTGATCTCTATTACTGTGATAAAATACCTTGACCAAAAACATCTTGGGAGAAGAAAGAATTTTTTTTTGGCCTACAGTCTTACATTGTAGTCCATCATCAAAAGAAGCCAGAGCAGGAACCAGGTGGAGCAGGAACCTAGAAACAAGAACTGAAGCAGAGGCTTATAGAGGAACACTATTTACTGGCTATGCCTCATGGCTTCCTCAGCCTACTTTCTGACAGCACCCAGAACCAACTGCCCAGGATGACCCTACCCACAGTTGGCTAGGCCACCCCACATCAGTCATTAGTCAAGACAGTGCCCTATAGACTGGCCGACAGGCCAATCCTCTGAAAGCATTTCTTTTTTCAATTTAGGTGTCCTCTCAGATGACTCTAGCTTAGTTGACAAAAAGTATTAACCAACACATTGTTCTTAAGTATTGCAATGACCTAAAGCTTTCTGTCAACCTATGGACCTCAGTTTAGCCAAAATCAGCTACAGTTAACTAAATGGTCTACAAAAAGCTTGCCCTGATAAACTTTTTTAAAGCCAACATCACTGGTAGCTTTTAATACACTGTTAATTGCATCTAAAAATTAAATGAAATTCACAGCTTTAACACTAAGAAAAATAAAAGTGTCTTTTCAAGTATAAACAAGTAAAGTCTTTCATTTCAGTTTTCAAAGCCAGTTGGTCTGATTGTAATTGCTAGTGTGACTTTTTTTTTTTTTTTTGAAGCAAATTTTATGTCAGAGTTTAGTGCATTTTCTGTACAACTTTATTTTTTATATTCATCAAGTTATATATTTAAATGATAAAAAATCAAAGTATATTAAACAATTAGAAAAAATCAGCTTTTCATTCTATTCTTCCTATTTCCTACTTTATGAAAATAACTATTTCGAACTCTGTCTTTATTTTGTGTGGAAAAGATGGACACATGTGTGCCACGGTGCCCATCTGTAGGGTTGGACAGCTTTGGGGAGTGGGTTCTCTCCTACTGCTTCCTGAGTTATGGTGACTGAAGCCTTGTCATCTTGCAAAGCATGAGCTTTTACCTCTAAACCAGTGCTTTTCAACTTGTGTTTCATGACTGGCCCTATTGGCACACCTCTATCTCCAGAAGTATTTACATTATAATTCATAGCAGTAGCAAAATTACAGTTATGAAGTAGTAGTGAAAATAATTTTACGGTTGGGGTCACCACAACATGGGGAACTGTATTAAAGGGTCACAGCATTAGGAAGGTTGAGAGCCACTGCTCTAGACCATCTTAACCCACAAATAGCTGCTTTTTTTTTTTTTAATTTTCAGAATTTTTATTTAACATACTTTAAATAGCTGCTGCTTTTTTATCATTTCAGTTTTAAAGATTACTGATTTCTCGCCATGAAATATGAGATATTGGCACATTTACATGCCTACTGTTCACCCGTTTACACATTATAAGCATTCTCTTTCTTTCTGTTGGACTATCTTTATAGATATAACTGCATCATAATTCAGGTTAAATCAGCATTCAAAACTAGGCCTTGTAGTGCATGCCTTTAATCTATGACAGTTGTGAGGTGAGGCAGGAGGTTAACAAATTCAATTCTGGCCTGATCTTGCCTGGGTGACATTTCAAAACCCATCTTACCGATAAATAAATAAATCTTACCAATAAATAAATGAACAAACAAACATAAAACTCTGTACTCAGGATTTAAGCCACTCATCAAAGTTTTTAAATATGAATTTGGGGTTTAGGAATATTTTGGTTTTGTTCAATTTTTTAAATTTCCTCCATTTTCTTTATTATGTCCTTTCAGGAATCCATATTAAATAATATACTTACAGCCTTCGTGGGTTTTATTACATATCTTTAGAGTTTTACTGCTGTGAACAGACACCATGACCAAGGCAACTCTTATAAGGACAACATTTATTGGGGCTGGCTTATAGGTTCAGAGGTTCAGTCCATCGTCATGAACATGGGAGCATGGCAGCATCCAGACAGGCATGGCACAGGAGGAACTGAGAGTTCAACATCTTGTTCCATAGGCAAACAGAAGACTGGCTTCCAGGCTGCTAGGACTGGTGTCTTAAAGCCCACACCCACAATGACACACCTACTTCAACAAGGCCACACCTCTTAATAATGCCAGTCCCTGGGCCAAGTATATACAAACCATCACATTACTGTTGTACAAAGTGGTGGGTTTATTATGAAATTTAATAATGAATTAAATATGAAATTTAATTTTATATAGTTTCACACATAATTTTTGTCCATTCTGATGAGACTTCCTCAATTTTTATTACATAAACTAAGAATTACAAAACTTTTTATGGAAAGAGCCAAAAAATATTTAAGTCTCAATGAGCCTGTCTCTGAAACAGTGACCCAGCTCTTTTGCCAAATGAGCAATTGAAAGGCACTGATACAGTCCAGTAACTCTTAACACACGTCCACAGGCATCCTATCTCTGCCCTAAACTTGTAGAGTTTTTCATTTTCTCTATTTGGTGAAGCTTGATTCTATTAATTTTTTTTTTTTAAGAATGTGCTTCTTAACCAGGTGGTGGTGGCATACTTTATTTAATGTAAGCACCTGGGAGGCAGAGGCAGGCAGATCTCTGAGAGTTTGAAGCCAGCCTTATTTACAGAGCAAGTTCCAAGATAACCAGGATATACAGAGAAACCCTGTCTCAAAAAAAGTGCTTTTTTTAAATGAATATATTTGCTTTCCTGGCTCTGGAGCAATTACATGAAACCCTGTTGTTACTGGTTGATTGGTTGATAACTTGTGTTTATTGTTTATTTTAATTTCATTGCATGCGCTGTCTTTACCTGGGGTTGCTTTATTCTATGTTTTCCGATCTATTTTTCATACTAGAAGCTTTCTTCAAATTCCTAGTTATCCTTTTATGCACTTATATTTTAA
The DNA here is from genome assembly GCA_028551405.1 of Uromys caudimaculatus. Classification (NCBI taxonomy): domain Eukaryota; kingdom Metazoa; phylum Chordata; class Mammalia; order Rodentia; family Muridae; genus Uromys; species Uromys caudimaculatus. The sequence continues at coordinate 16,786,591 of CM052707.1, read as the reverse complement.
CTTATATGTGTATTTATATTTTAACTTGTATGCATACACTTATATATGTGTTTATATTTTAATGTGTATTATATTTTAACAGGAGCACTACAACTGATCTTAAGTTGTCTATAGGTATAGGTGGGATGTGTTTACCATGGTTCTCACCTTGGATTTGAACTGACATTTGGGACTCTCTGATCTATATGATTAACCCTTTCTTAGATAAATATTGGGAGTCCTCAAAAATAAATCTGTTTACTGTCAAGTCTCTGCTACTTCAAGACACCAAGTTGGAGAAACCTAGGACTATCACTGAGTTTGTTAACATTCGCCAACCTCCAGAGTTTCAAGTTGCCATTTTCAACCTCAACAGCACCTGGTGTCCTCAGTCCATTAATTCTACCTTACCTTCACCAAAGAAATGTGCCACTGCACGTGTGGGTGGAGGTCAGCAGACAGCTTGCAGGCTCTCCCCTTCCACCATAAGGCTTCTGGGGATCAAACTCAGGTTGTCAAACTTGGTGACAAACTTATCCTCTACTATCAAGCTTTCAAAATAAGTGTAATATACAAAAGCTCTCTTGTATTTCTGCTGTTCTCAGTTGGTTACACTCAGTTTGGCAATCTTATGAAGTTGTATATGCAACAGAGTAGGCAATTGTTTTAGAGTGCTGGGGGAAATAAAAGTGTGCTTATTATGTTTTGCTGTAATGATATTTGAAATTCTGTTCAAGATGGACAAAATATTGGAATCAAGCACATTCCTGCAACCCAGTGTGGCATTTGGGTTCGAACCAGCAATGGAGGTCATTTTGCTTCACCAAATTATCCTGACTCATATCCGCCAAACAAGGAGTGTATCTATATTTTGGAAGGTATTTGACAAATCTTTTTCTTTTGTCAGATGAACTTTTACCTCTCTGTAAAACTGAAGGCATTAGCTAAATGCCCTGTTTAAGCAAGTTGGAACAAAAATTGAAAGTTTTTAAGTTAAATAAAAATAAATATTTATAAATATTGAATACATTAACAAAATGATAGTTAAATATTAATGGGAATTTTTAATTGTTTTCAACTAAGTGCATAACTATATATGAGAAACTTCTCTGATAAAGAATGTAAGTTCACTGATGTACCTTATTGGGCCTCTGTTCATGTTGATGAGCTCTTTTTTTCTCTATGTCACATATGATATAGTGCATATGGTACATTATTTTTTATGAAATCAGCAAGAATTAGCCTTTCACCTCTTCTAATTTTAGTCAGCCAAGTATATTTAGCTAATTTTTTTTTTTTTTTTTTGGTTTTTTCGAGACAAGGTTTCTCTGTATAGCCCTGGCTGTCTTGGAACTCACTCTGTAGACCAGGCTGGCCTCGAACTCAGAAATCTACCTGCCTCTGCCTCCCAAATGCTGGGATTAAAGGCATGTGCCACCACTGCCTGGCCATATTTAGCTAATTTAATAAATGTCATATACCACAGGGAAATGTTACTGTAATTCTACAACGTAGCATGATTATTCCTGTAAAGTTTTATTATGGCTTTTACGTGCATAGTTCCCAGTGTAATTCGCTGATGTGAAGCACTAAAGGGATTGATTTGTTTGCCTTGTCTGTCCACACATGTATCTCCTTCATCCTGCCCTGTTTACTTACTCTTCTTTATAGCTGCTCCTCGTCAACGGATAGAGCTGACCTTTGATGAACGCTATTATATAGAGCCATCATTTGAATGTCGATTTGATCACTTGGAAGTTCGAGATGGGCCGTTTGGTTTCTCTCCTCTTATAGATCGTTACTGTGGCATGAAAAGTCCTGCATTAATTAGGTCAACAGGAAGATTCATGTGGATTAAATTTAGTTCTGATGAAGAACTTGAAGGACTAGGATTTCGAGCAAAATACTCATTCATCCCAGGTAACAAATTAAGTGTCTCTAAAAAATAAGTTACCTTTCAGTATATCACTGATTTTAGAATCTAAAGGTTAGAAAAGGATAACTTGGGCTGGAGAGATGGCTCAGCAGTTAAGAGTAATGGCTGCTCTTCCAGAGGTCCTGAGTTCAATTCCCAGCAACCACATCGTGGCTCACAACCATCTATAATGGAATCTGATGTCCCAATCTATCATGCAGGTACACATGTGAATAGAACACTTATATACATAAATAAATATTTTTTTAACAAAGCAATGGATAATTTGATCAAGGCAATTAGATTAAGACTAAAGAAATTGTCACAGTCAAAACAAAATCAGTCAAGGAACAAGTAAAGAAAAAATATAATAGGGAATAATAGCCCATATATCACTCTACTTTTGTAGTTTATCAGATAAAGTTGCATTTTCTTCTTAAATATCTTTTAGGGCACAATTTAAGACCAACAATATAAAAATAAATATATTTTTTAAAAAATAATTCAATCCATTCTTTTCACAATTCCCAACATTTATTTAGCAGATTACTTTATTATACTTATTAACTATCTATAAATACTCTAGAAACTATTTAACAATAAAATTAATACTGCACCTGCATTTAGAAGGATAGATCTGGGACTCAGTCTTCTCTACCACCCAGCATCTATATACTTAAGCACAAAGTTGTGCCTGAGACTTGACAATAGTAAAGTAGTTTTACCTTCTGTATTCGTTTCCTGGGGCTGACCTAACTAATGAATATAAGTCTGGTAACTTAAAGAGAAAACAATTTATTATGGTTCTAGAGGCCAAAAATTTCAAAATCCAATAAAGCCTCACTCCCTCTTGGAACTGAATATGTTTAATTTTGTTGGGAAGGAAGGGGATTGAGACAGTCTTCTCTATGTAGCCCTAAATTGTCTTAGAACTCTCTATGTAGATGGTGCTAGCTGTGAACACTGCCTGGCTCTGCTGAGATTAAAGGCATGTGCAACCACAAGCAGCTAGAATCTGTTCTTCATCTCTTCCATTGTTCTAGAAGACTATCTCAACATTTCTGTGTTTGTGACCATATTGCTCTAACTTCTGACTTAACATTTTTTTGTCCTAAAATGCTTTTTCTTATTTATGTATTTATTTATTTACTTACTTATTTCTGTGTCTGTATCTGCACGTATGTATGCACAGAGTGCCCACAGAGGCCAGAAGAGGGCATCATGTTCCCTGAAGCGAGTTACAGGTGGTTGAGCTGTCCTGTGGGTGCTGGGAACAGAAATCCCATTCTCCCTGAATAGAGCAGCAAGTGTTCTTAGTTGCTGGTTCATTTCTTCAAACCCAAGTCTTCTTAAAATTCTTATTGTTGTATTTTGTGTTGCAATACAATATCCACTCTTCTTTTATAACCATATAAAGTAAAATTCACAGGGTTTGGATGTGGCTATATCTGGGCACTATTACACTGTCAGCATACTATATGTAGGACTTCCCTACACCTGATAAGCACCCTGATCAAATGCTGTGAGAATTTCAAAGCCCCATCCAGTGAAAAGTACCCATAATCTGATGTAGAAACGCAGAAATCAGTATGTTATTGTATCCAAGGAGCTTACAGACTTAACAGAATGAAAAAATAACCTTGTGCAGCAAGTGTATAATTGTTTTTGTTTCATTTTTCTAGGAGAAATTTGTTAATTAAAAAATACACAAATGAAACTAATTATCTTGTCACTTTATGCTTAAAATCATGAAAATTTGGTAGTTATCTCTTAAGATGGATTTCTTTATTCAACAGGCTTTTTACAAAATTGGTCATGCTATGCATAAAACTCTATTACTAGCTTTTTTTTATTAAAAAATAAAACCACTTTGTATCTGAATCAATAAGCATTATGTAAGTTATTTGCATCGCTGCAATCTGTCTAATACTGAAAGGACAACATTTTCAGACAGGAAAACTTGCTTAGTGGACTTCGACAACAATTTTAGGATACAACAAAATTGAGCAGGAAGTGGTTATCAGATACATCCCTCCACTCCCCTATATCCACATCTTACCAAAAGTGGTACCAGTACATCACCATGGGTACATCATAATTACCCAAAGACGTTAGCTCTCAATATAGTATAGTTCACCCTTAATATTATATATCTGATAATAAGCACATATGATAAATATATGTCAACTGTTATTATGCAGAGCAGTTTCTCTGCCTAAAAACTTCATGTGTTCCACTGCACATCTCTCCCTCACCCTAAATTTCTGGCAACCACTGAGCCATGTTTTCCTATTTCTGTATCATGTACAGTTAGAATCATATAGTATGTTGACTCTTCAGTTGACTTCTTTCACTTAATTATATAAACATAAGGTTTTTCCGTGGTTTGATAGGTGATGGGTGTGTGTGTGTGTGTGTGTGTGTGTGTGTGTGTGTGTGTCACATTAACTGTATATATGTTTGCCACTGTGCATGGGCAGAGGTTAGTAGATAACTTGTAGGAATCAATTCTCTCTACCATGTGGACTCCAAGATGAATTGAGACATGTGCTAAGGAAAATTAGAAACAGAAGGCAAAGGTTGTATCAGTTCAAAGTTATCTTAAGTTGTTTACAGCTTTAGTTGACAACATGAACCTGGGAGAGTGGGGCCTAAAAATGAGGTGGATTAAAGTCTCATGCAATAGCCAACTTTATTCAGAGCATCAGGCAATTTATACTCTGGGTACTAAGAAAAATCACATGAGTAAAGTGTTCAATTACAAGGACAATCCACACATGACAAAAACATGTTTTTCCATGGAGGTATCTGAATAACACAGCTGAAATAACCTCACTCCTATCAGCTACACCTGGGAGGAGCGTAAAAACACATTGCAAGAACAACTGTATTTTTCGAAGAAACTGAGGCCACGAGTCTCTCGTCTTGTTTCTTTGTTTTCTCACAAGTGCTCAGACTTCTCATCTGACTCATTCTTGACCTGTGTTCCAACATCGAGTAATAAAATGTATGGAACGAGAAAGTAGGAAGCCAGCACTTGAATGTGTACAGACTTTCCTTTTTTGATGATGAAAACTAATTTTGAAAATAAAAAAATAGTGATTATTGAACAACCATGTCAATTACTAACCGACCTCTACACCAGAAAATGGTTAGCATAGCTAGGAATGTGCCACGCACTAATAATCCCAGCTACTCAGGAGATTGAGATAGGAAGATAGCACATTTGAGGACACACTGGGCCGTATGCAAGAGTTTGTCTCCAAAAAGAAAAAACCATAGTTCATATGCTATGCTTTATTTAGAATTTATTACAACTAAAATAGGGTGAGTTGTTTTTCTCAAAATGACTAATGTGAGGAAGATGACTGAGTAGACACAAAATACCTCTGAACCAGTTCACAGAAATTTGAGACCAGTCATTTGTAACAAAATAAACAATCAGTTTAATTGGTAGGGTATTTAATGTTTACTGCCTACATCAACTGAAGTAATTAATGTTTTACTGTCATAAAATGCTATTACAGAATGTATATGTGAGTCACATTTTCACAAATTTAGAGTTCTTAAAACAAAAGAAATAGACAGTAAAAACATGTTTTTCAAGGCCTGGGAAGATGGTCCAGTGGTTTAACTGCTTGCTGTGCACATGAAGGCCTACACTACCATGTTAAAGAAACCATGTAAAAATGAAAACTTTTGTGACAGCACACACCTGTGACCCCAGCACTGGAAGGCAGAGACCAAGAGGATCCGAGAGGCTCTGACCCACTCAGAATCTTCAGACTCTAGGTTCAGTGAGAGATTAAGTTCAATTAGAGATCCTGTTTCTAATTTTTTAAAAAAAGTGGAGCATGATACAGGAAGATACGCAAGTAAAACTCTGACCTCTTTAAAGTATTTTAAATATTTTCAAAAAATATGTTTAAAGTAATTAGCCAAATTTAGGGCCGAGAAGATGGCTCGCAGGTAGAATGATTCGCACATAAGCCAAGCAACCTGAATTTAATCCCCAGGTTCCCACAAGGTGGCAGGAGAGAACTACTGCAAGTTATCCAGACCTACACACACACACACACACACACACACACACACACACACACACACACACACACACACACACAGCTAATTAACTTAAAATCAACCAACTTATATGTGTAAAGACACTCACTTTGAACAAAACTAGTTTTAGTTTGGGGGTTTTTTTTGGGGGGGTTGAGGTGTTTTTGGTTTGGTTTGGTTTGGTTTGGGGGGGGTTGTTTTGTTTTTTTGGTTTTTCGAGACAGGGTTTCTCTGTGTAGCCCTGGCTATCCTGGAACTCACTCTGTAGACCAGGCTGGCCTCAAACTCAGAAATCCACCTGCCTCTGCCTCCCAAGTGCTGGGATTAAAGGCGTGTGCCACCACTGCACGGCTTGGTTTGGTTTTTTAACCTATCATGAGGAATTTCTATACTCTTTATAGGTAAAGTATAAATAAGTTGCTTAGAATTTCTAGAATATTTTATATTGTACCTTATAGGGCTTCTGGTATTACTTTCAATACCTTTGGTATTACACTTACGGAAATATCATAAATATTAAATAATATCTAGTTCTATAGATGAGGAAGCTTAGGAATTAAGTATTTTTCTTATATAGTAGCAAATCTAGGACTATATTGAGTTTCCTGGGTTATTTTTCTACTGTGTCATATTTCTTTTTTACTGTCAGACAGGAATTCCCCAGTTTTTAATCTGTAAACTAAGAAAAACAACTCATATCATTAAATATGTGATATATAATGGGCTAAAATACAACTGTTTCTGCTGTTATTTAAAGGCATATTTCCAGTTATACACTACTCAGTACGTTTAAGGTCAGCCTATATGCACTTATAATAGCAAAGTAGATCTCTTCTAAGTTCAAAGTCTGGTGGTCTACATAGCAAGTTCCAGGATAGACAGGGCTATGAATAAAGACCCTTTCCAAAAATAATAATAAAAATAAATTAAAAAATAAATAAATAAATTTGATTAATTTTCCAAAAAGCTCCTACAGCTTTTCCCAAGTACAGTTTAAGAGAATAATTCTGCTTTGAATTTTTATTTTTGCAAAAGACCTGGTGACTACTAACTAAACAGGAATAAGTTTAGTTATAGTTTAAAAAGAACAATCACTGAAATGTGTTTGAAATTAAGATAATAGTTTACTTCACTTTCCAGTCTGTAATTTGGAGACTTTCTAAAGTATCTTCAATTAATGTCAGTATTAAGAATTAAGTGTCCTCTTACCTGGAGTAAACCATGTATGTGAAATAGGTTTTCCAGACTATGTACATCATCTTATATTTATGGTTCCTATTTTAGCTGAGAAATAGTTTTAAGGCATCTGTGTAATATTTTAAAAAAACATTTGACTGATTAACTATGAACTACTTATAAGTTAGTAACATTGGATATTTTTATATTTGCAAATATCACCACTACTCATTGAAGCAGACATTTTAGAAAACACTTAATATAGCTCAACACAAAGGAAATATATTCCTTTTAAGGCTGAACAGTATTCTATTGTATTAGATATACCATATTTTATTTATCTGTGCATGCGTTAATGGACTAGCTACTACATTTGGCAGTTAATGTTTTCAATAGCAATAAAGCATTCATGATGAAATAAAAAATATACAGGTTTTCATTAAATGTTAATCCCATAAACATTGTCTTAAATGAATAGTGATATGCAGTATCTGTCAATAAAAATGTCCCTTATGTTGATATGTAATAAAGCTTTAAACATAACTTTGAGTTAGGTCTGAAAAGTTTAGCACCAATGACTTTCTTCTCTTCTCTGTTACAGATCCAGACTTTACTTACCTTGGAGGTATTTTAAATCCCATTCCAGGTTTAGTATATTACCTTTTTCTTTGTGTGACATTTTTTATTAGTTTTATTTTTCTTTGAATATCTTTTTTTTCCCCCTAGATTGCCAGTTTGAGCTCTCAGGAGCTGATGGAATAGTACGGTCTAGCCAAGTAGAACAAGAAGAAAAAACAAAGCCTGGCCAAGCAGTTGATTGCATATGGACAATTAAAGCTACCCCAAAAGCTAAGGTACTGTTCGTTGTACATTGACTTCAGAGAAGAGCATTAGAAGACATGATTTCTATAATGTATTGTTTGATTCATGTAAATATTTGTAACTCTTTAAGTTTTTTTGTTTCATTTACTGTATTGGAGACCTATGAAGATCTTAGTGTTTTTGTAGTTAAATAAGCTGAGAGGTTTTTTGTTTTTTTGGTTTTTTTTAATTTTTATACCTGAGGAAGTCAGAGGACAACTTCATGGAGTTGCTTTTCTCCTTCTGGGGGTAAATTCAGGTCACTGGGATTGCATAGCACTTTTTTTTTTTTTTTTTTTTTTTTTTTTTTTTTTTTTTTTTTTTTTTTTTTTTTTTGCTGAGCCATCTCATCAACCCCATATTAAGATTCTTAACCTTGGAAGATTGTGGTTCTTAAAAATCTATAGAATCCTAACTAGTGAATACAAGTATTGATCAAACACTTGGGGTTTCTTTTGGCTTTTTCTCTTTTTGGTTTTGGGGGTGTTTTGTTTTGTTTTGTTTTGTTTTGTTTACGTGCTTTAGGGCCTGGTGAGTAAAGTGCTCACTGTGCAAGCGTGAAGCCCTGAGTTCAGATTCCCAGTATCCATATAAAGCTCAGGCATCTTTGTGGTACTGCACTTCTGTAACACCAGCACAGGGGTGGGAGGAGACAGGGCGATCCTAGAGATTTGCTGCTTAGCCAGTCCAGCTGAAATGGGGAGTTCAAGGTTCAGTGAGAAACCCTGTCTCAAAAACTAATTAGGTGGCTAGCAAGAGAGAAGATACTCCATGTCCACCTCTGGCCTACACATGTACTCAGTCTCTCTCTCTCTCTCTCTCTCTCTCATTCTCCCCCTCTCTCCCTCCTTCCCTCCCTCCATCCCTCCCTCCCTCCTTCCCCCCTCCGTCCCTCTCTGATGAGGAACATTAGCCTGCAAGAAGTTAATATGTTTTTGGGGGTTGGTCACATCAGTGAGAAATAAAACATTGAATGGCAGTTCATTGTTCTTACTGTGCTGCCCTCTGCTGATCATGTGAATATCGTGGACAGGGCTGAACAAAAGGATGCTTTTAAATAACTCTGAGATCGACTGTTGAGTACTTTTGCTTTTTATTTTTAATTTGTACTTCTAGGAATATCAACAGAGATAAAATTAGACTTACTTTATATATTTGTTTTAAAAAAAGGAAAAGAATGAAAGAAGAGCTGGAAGAACATATGATTAGGGGACCAACCTGTGCTACATAACTGAGACCCTGGCCCTCCCACAAGATAACATGAAAATGAAATTTATATTTGTGGAAAATGATAGGTAACCTGAAAACACTTTAATAATTTATTTATTTTTATTTTATGTGCATTGGTGTTTTGCCTGCACTTATGTCTGCAGGTGTCAGATTTTGGAGTTATAGACAGTTGTGAACTGGCATGTGGGTGCTGGGAATTGAATCTGGGTCTTCTAGAAGAACAATCAGTGCTCTTAACCACTGAGCCATCTCTCCACGTCCCCTACCCCTGTAAACAGGTCAAAAACACTTGTAAATGTTGGACAAAACTTGCCAGGTATTCCTCAAAGAGCAAATATAAGTTGAAAATAAATCCAGTAATTCTTGTAAAGACAGACAACTGTGTATTACTACAGTAAAAAATAAAGTTGATGTTATAAATGCCTCTGATGTGGATATACCAGGAATTTGGTTTTAACACCAACTCTAAAAATTAATTAATTAATTAATCAAGCCTAGGGCTCGTGTGGTCATTTTGAGGCCCTTACAAGCAGAGCCCTGAGAGTGATAACTAGCATGAAAGGGTGAACACGGAAACATGTTGTGGGCTTCTTCTCTGGGGAGATGGGGCTGGGGTCTCTCCTGTGCTTTTATACCTAGAAAAGTACCTCTGTGTTTAGGGTGAATTAATATTCCCTGGTCAACCCAGGAAGCAAAAATCACAAAAATTAAAAGGGGTCATATCCTGAGCTCACAACAACTTTAAGGCACTTGTCAAAAATTATCCAAAAACAGAACTTGTATCTGTAAAACCCCACTGAATGTTACCTCCCAATCCCACATTAGATGAACGCTCTGCTTGTAGTCCATCTGGAGGTATGAGCAGACAAAACAAAATTTCAGTCTCCTAGGTTTTAGATTTCCAAGAACTATGTTCTACAAGAAGGAACAGAAAGGAAAGAAAGAAAAATGACCAGGTATAATTTTTTTAACTTTTTTAAAAGTTATATAGAACTTCAATAATAAAAAAAATTGTTACTCAAAGAGCTGAGGAATTTTATTAATAGGCACACATAGCAATATTTTAAGGAATTTTTTTTCAGGAATTGATGAAAGACATAGCAACAGTGGCATGCATATATATATATATATATATATATATATATATATATATATATATCTTAAATGATGTATAAATTGAGCCCACAGACAGAAAAAAAAGTAAGCAACTTGAGAATAGGAAGATTGTCTTCAAAGGGATATTTATTCATTTATTGATGGCATGTATTTATTTATTTATTATATATGTGAGGTCATATACATAATTTATATAGTAACATGTTTGTCATAGCATATATGTGGAGGACAGAAGACAACATGCTAGAATCAGTTCTCTCATTTCTTGGGACCCAGGAATCAAACTCAGGTAATCAAGCTTCACAGTAGGTGTCTGTACCTACTGAGCCATCTTGGTGGCCTGATGCTATTTAGATTGACTCTAGAAACCTTCCATAGAGAAATAGAATCTCAAAGACATGGGTATCTTAAATAAGAAAAATAATAGTTGGTAGCCTATATTTCTGTATCTGAACTGATTTAAGAATGAAGGCAAAGCTAAGGAATTTCTGTGTAAAATTAATAAATGAACTGAGTGCTACATTTAAAAACCAAGTAAATCCTGTCTGTAGGATGACTATACATAAATATTTGAAAGGAAAGTAAGAAATATGACTGGGGAGTTCGCTCAGTGGCTAACGTGCTTTCTGTTTAGGTATTAGGAACCTGAATTTGGATTCCTTACACCCATGTAGGGTAGCTGGTTAGAACTGGGCATGTCTATAACGCAAGCACTGACAGAGGGGTAGGGTGAAGGAAGGGGCAGGCAGATCCAAGTAGCCAGTCACTCTAGATCAAATGGTGAGCCTCAGACTATTAAGAAACCCTGTATCAAAAAATAAGAAAAAGTAAGAGGAAGGCACCCTACATCAACCTCTGGCCTCTATCAATACCAGACAAGCATACTTGTACACATTTGAATGTATGCATCTCACATACACACAAATGAATGAATGAATGAATAGTAATAAATACCAGTTAATTCCAAAAAATACATATTATTTATCAAATAGGAACCCAAACTCACTAATTCATAAGAAAAACATAATTTAAAATCTTGCTGATTAGGGGCTCAAAGTACACAAAGCATAAACTAAAAAAATCAAAAATTCCATTTACAGTAATCTTTACCTCAATAATTAATAAACCAAGGGTAAAACAAATTATCAAGGCTCTTAAGATTTAAACATGTGGTATTGATCATACCATCTAGTGAGTAAGTATTTTTCATCAGTTTAGACTTTTTCAAACTTGATACACATATTATACCAGTGTTTCTCACCCCATAGGTCATGACCCCTTAGAGTGTTGAAGGATTCTTTCACAGGGGTCACCTAAAATCATTAGTAAACACAGATATTGGTATCATGATTTATAGCAGTAGTAAAATTAAAGCTATGAAGGAGCAACAAAAATAATTTTATGGTTGGGGATCTGTAGCCGTAGGTGGTTAATCTATTCTAAACTTCCTGGCAGCCACCCAAATATTGTGGATTCTCAAATGAAACACACACACACACACACACACACACACACACATATTTAATATGCCCTAATCAGCTCAATGGCTGGGCACTTCCAAATCTCCCCATGGCTAACATGCTCTCCCCTCCTGAATTATTTCTTACGAAAACCTATATTCCATCCTGGTCACCCCAGACCCAGGCCTGTAGCCCTCCAGGGCCATGATCCCCAACTCTTACATATTGGCAGTCTCTTTGTCCTACACTTCTCAGACCTGATCTTTCTGCTTGTCTGGCATGACAGTTCTTCCTCCTCTTCTTCCATCAGTTCCTTTATCCAGGAAAACTAAAGTCCCACCTCTGTCTCCCTGTCCTGCCATTTATCAGTTAGAACCAACTGGGGTCAGGGACCCGCAGCATCTTATATGCAGAAATCTCATGTAATTTTTTTGGGAACCCAATTAAGGTAATACAAACAATAGGCAAAATCCACAACATACCCCCTTTTCATCCACTAAAAAAGGCCTTTTCTCTCAGATATACATTGAACATAATTATAACAGTTTGTAAAATATACAGTATTTTGGGCTGGAGAGATGGCTCAATGGTTAAGAGCACTGACTGCTCTTCCAGAGGTCCTGAGTTCAATTCCCAGCAACCACATGGTGGCTCACAGCCATCTGTAATGGGCATCTGATGCCGTCTTCTGGTGTGTCTGAAGAGAGCCACAGTGTACTCATATAAATAAAATAATTAAATCTTTAAAAAAATATATAAAGTATTTTATACATTAATAATGTCTAGTCTATCCATTTTTTCAATTTAGGTATATTACTCTAACATCTATCCTAACCTAAAGAGTTTATAATTTTGTACCTGAATTATGTTTTGATTTTAACTTGTATTACCACCTGAAAACCATCCTTTCAAACCTAAATCATCTTCCTCAATGCTAAACATTGAAGTTTGATTATGAGACTATAAGTAGTCTTCAGCTCCATCAAAGATCTGAAAACGAATAAAATATTACCTGAATATATATGAAGCACAAAAACATAGCTTTTATAACTTAACCAATTTGTAGAAACATCTGACCACCTGGACAGTCCCCCATTCCTCAAAATGTTGGAATATCTGTCTTCAGCCTTCTGGCCCAGAACCATCTGACAGACCTTAAGTGAAGCAGGAAATATGAAGGACTAGCTTACCCTGTTACTAGCTTACCCTGTTTTGGCAGAGCTAAGCTGTCAACTATCTTGCACTGTATCTTTTCTTGGACAGTATTTTTGTCTGTAGATGAATTAAGGCAATTCTTGCCCAGTGGATATCTTGTCACAAATGGAGCAACTCTATATGGAGGTTATCATGTTCAATATCTTCTTTGAACCTTGAAGGGGGTTACTGTCAGGAGCATACATGTCTCCTAGTCAAATTTTTCATTAATAATGAAATGACCTTAAATGTCATATTTTGTGGATTTTTGGTGATTTTGAAGACTATATAAATTATATCTGAACTGATATACTTTGACTACTCTTAGCTATTTCTATTTGAATAATATGGAAAGTACCATATTATAATTAATTTAAAATCCAATATAACCATGGCCCTTAACTTGCATTACTTAATCATCCTCAATGGTTTGTAATAGTATCTATTAAAAGGACTAAGCCTTGTATTCTTAACCACTGAGCCATCTCTCCAGCCCCCAAAATGTGTAGCCCAGGCTGGCCTCAAACTCGTGATCCTCCTGCCTCTGCCTCCTTCAGCAAATCCTACCGGCGTGCGCCACCACAACTGGCGCCTTGTATTCTTAAAATGAGTTGTATAGGCACAATATCTATCTAAGAGTAACAATGTTAATTTCAAATTTTTATCAATATAAAAAATCTATACCAATGAAAATCTTAAATCTGTATCAATATACAAATTCTGTACCAATGTAAGAAATTATAACTTCAATTTTGTATCAGTTATAAAGATTTTTACCAATGTAAGGTTACGGCTATACAATGTTTTGTTCAAGAATAAATTTAGTAATCTATCTCATATATTTCCTCCCTGTTTAAAATTATAACCGTTTTCAAACTAACTCTTAAAATGAGAACCTATCTGTAATTTATAAAATAACCATAACCAGACACCCAAACCCAAGGGATCGGGTTGCCAACTCTTTACAAATTCTTCCTGCTAAACTGGGGCAATTAAATTTTTTTAAAGGGATGGGGAGGGGTAGGAAAATTAGAAAAATTGGTTAGATTTAAGGAAGCTAGCTTTAGCAGCTATTGTCTACTCTCAATATGCTTAGAATGCTGAGGGCTTGACTGAAGTTTTGACTGAATCCATGTGAAAAGCTGTATGAACCACATCCATTAGGAATCTGTAGCTATTCCTGAAGCTGTTCTGAAAGCAAGTCTCTGAAAACAGCATCAGGAGGCAGGGAGCTAGAACATCAGATCATTTTAGCATTCCTGCAGATGAATCTTGTCAGAGCTGTACATTCTGTAATATATGAATCTTATAACCAAAATTTTAGTACTATTAGATATTCATATAGATTGTGCAAGGTGACCAGATCAGTTAAGGATGAATTTTTGTTCCTTATTTGAGCACATGAAAAACAACTATCCTTTTATGAGTTAATTTGATCGATAACCAGTTGTAATAGATCTTCATGCATGTGAAGGATGGCATGATGAATCTTAAGGATTCTATAACCAAGAAGATATATTGTCTAATTTTAGCTGAAGTTTTGTCTAGATATTACCTTTACGGCTGTTCCCATGTGGAGGAATCAGTGAATTATGTTGCCTGTCCTGTTTGACCTTCTCAAATTTTTCTTTTCTGTCTCTAGCCAAGATCTTTAGAGGGTCTTTCCCTATCACACCTGATCCATATCACTTTGGATGAGGTCCAGAGCCTTTTTCTTTCCTATTAACACAAATATAGAGCCTCTCTCACAAAGTAGTATGTCCTCGGTCCAGTAAACCAAAATCACCAAAGGTGTACACTGACTCAGATTACTAGCCTTTTTCTCTTTATGCCTGTTCTGTTTTGACCTCTCAGGATTTTTAGTATCATAACCACCGAACTTATTTTTAATAATTAAAGCAATTAATCTAAACAAATATTATTATCTTTTGAGACAGTGCTCTTTCACTATCCCCTGTCTTGTTCTTACATGATTAATTTTTAATAGTGAGATCAAGGCCTAAATTTATTTATCTATGTATACTTAAATTCTCCCTTCTATGAAGATTAATATCTTTGTGGATATATATATATTATATATATTATTTTATATATATATATTATATATATAAAATGTGTGTGTGTGTTCTTCTCTTTATATAACTTGAATTAACATCCTTTCCTAAGTATTTAGCTTTAATTAAATTCCATTCTACTTACTGTATAAGCGTATTTCTAGGCTATTAATTTGTCATATCAGGCTAAGCAATCTCAGTATTCCCATGGAGCCCATGTTCCAAGAACCCAAGTGCCTGTCCCAACAAAGACTTTTTCAAATTTCTTTTGAATCATTTCTCATTCTTCATTCAATGGAGATTAGTGCCTTCTTATTATTTGTTGAAATAGGATTTCTCTCTATCTCCATGTCTTTGTTTTTTATATTTGAGATCAAGGCCTGCATTCTGTATTCCATGTATACTTTAAACAATATCACTATAATCTTTTAATTATCTGATGGCAAGTAGCCTCTACCATCTGTCTCTCTCTGTCTTCTGAGCAGCCTGTCTTTTTGTACAGCAGGTGCTCCCAACACCTCTGAGTTTAAACTCTCTGAGGCAGCTAGAAACCTTTGAGAAGGGCCCAGGGCTCAGCCATGTCTGAGTTGGCTTGGGGAACTTAACGGTATCCCAGCTCACTCCATGAACTCCAGAATTATGTATGCCAATTTAGTATATCTTTTGTCCTAGCCCTAAACCCATGTCCTGGCCCTAAACCCATACAGCTTTGGGAGGAACCATGTGGCTCTGGCAAAACCTACAACTCTGCTAAGAAACCAGTTTTCGCCACCTCCTAATCTCACACCACGGTGTGTGTTTTCCATTTGAGAATCTCCAATTAATTTAATAGTGAGTTAAAGCCCAACATTGGGCGCCATGTGTGTTTTGAGCTTTAGTAAATTTTCTTTTATGAATGTGGATACCCTTGCATTTGGGACATAAATGTTCAGAATTAAGACTTTATCTGGATGGATTTTTCCTTTGATGAGTATGAAGTATATCCTTCTCCATTTCTTTTGATTACTTTTGGTTCAAAGTCTATTTTACTAGATATTAAAATGGCTACTCCAGCTTGTTTCTTGGGACCATTTGCTTGAAAAACCTTTTTCCAGCTGTTTACTCTCATGTGTGTCTATATCTGTGTTGCTGAGGTGTGCTTCTTGAATACAGCAGAATGTTTATGTATCCAGTCTGCTACCCTGTGTTGATTTATTGGTGAATTGGGTCCATTGATGTTGAGAGATGTTAATGACCAATGATTGTTGCTTCCTATATTTTGTTATTGGAGATGGTACTATGTGTGTACAATTCTCTTCTTTCAGATTTATTGTGATATGATTAATTTCTTGTGTTTTCTTGGGTGTAGTTACCCTCCTTATGTTGGAGTTTTTCTTCTAGTATCCTCTGTAAGGCTGTATTAGTAAAAAGATAATGTTTAAATTTGGTTTGTCATGGAATATCTTGGTTTCTCCATCTATGATGATTGAGAGTTTTGCTAGGTATAGTAACCTGGGCTGGCACCTATGGTCTCTTAGGGTCTGCAAGACATCTGTCCAGGATCTTCTGGCTATTAGAATCTCTGTTAAGAAGTGAGGTACAATTCTGATAGGTGTGCCTATATGTGGTACTTGGCCTTTCTCCCTTACAACTTTTAATATTCTTTTTTTGTTCTGTACATTTGGTTGTTTTGTTTATTATGTGACAGGAGGATATTCTTTTCTGGTTCAATCTATTTGGTGTTCTGTAGGCTTCTTGTACATTTATGACTATTTCTTTTTTAGGTTAGGGAAGCTTTCTTCTATGATTTTTGTTGAAGATGTTTTCTGGCCCTTTGTACTAGGAATTTTCACTCTTCTGTTCCTATTTTTCTTGGGTTTGGTCTTTTCATAGTGTCCCAAATTTCCTGCATGTTTTGAGTGAGGAACTTCTTACATTAGGCATTTTCTTTGATCAGTGTATCCATTTCTTCTATGGTATCTTCTGAGATTCTCTCTTCTATCTCTTGCATTCTGCTGGTGATGTTTGTGTCTGTAGTTCCTTTTTTTCCCTAGGTTTTCCATCTCCATGGTTGCCTTCATTTGTGTTTTCTTTATTGTTTCTACTTCCATTTTTAGGTCTTGGACCATTTTGTTGATTTTCTTCACCTGTTTGATTGTATTTTCCCGTATTTCTTTAAGGGATTTGTTTGTTTCCTCTCTAAGAGCTTCTACCTGTTTGATTGTGTTTTCCTGTATTTCTTTAAGGTAATTATTTATAGCCTCTTTAAACGCCTCTATCACCTTCATGAGATGGGGTTTAAGGTCAGAATCTTCTCTCTTCAGGTGTGTTAGGATATTCAGGGATTGCTGTAATAGGAGAGCTGGGTTCTGATGGTGCTAAATTGCATTGGTTTCTGGGTTTCTGTTAATTTTTTTTTTTTTTTTTTTTTTTTTTGGCTTGCCTTTTGACATCTGGTTATCTCTGGTGTTAACTGGCCTGGGTGTCCCAGATTGGAGCAGGCCTCCCAGGAGGCAGATGAAGCTGTGTGTCCCAGATTACAGCAGGCCTCCTTGGAGCCACGCAGAGCTGGGGATGGGGGAAGTGCGGGGGAAAGGCAGGCACACAGATCTACCATAAGTGCACGTGGGGGTGCAGACCAGAAGGGAGGGCAGGACAGAGCCTATGTCTGCTGGCCTCCATGAGGTCCCAGCTGGCATGGGAGTTGGGCAGGGGGGTCTCACCTATGTCCCTGGTTAGAGCAGTCTTCCTGGGAGACAGGCAGGTACATGAGGTAGGGGGCAGGCACGCCGATCTGTCTCAAGTGCCAAGAATAATTTTAAAAATAGAAATAAATTAAAACCTAATGTCCTGGTTAGCCATAATTGTCAACTTGACACAACCTGAGTAATCTGAGAGAAGTGCCATTTGAGGAATTGCCTACATCTGGCTGGTCTGTAGGCATGTTTGTGAAAGAATATGTTGATTTTTTTATTGTATAGGAAGGCTCAGCCCACTGTGAATGACAACATTCCTCAAGGAGGTAGCACTGGACTTTATTTAAAAATTTAAAAAAAAAAAAAAAAAAAGAAAAGAAAAAAGATAGCCAAGAGAGATGGCGCACTTTAATAGTACTCACTGCTTGCTTTCAGAAGACCCAGGTTCAATTCCCAGCCCCACACAGGGCTCCAGTTCCAGGGCCTCTGGCCTCCCTGAGCACCAGCACACATGTGGTATTTAGACATACATTTAGGCAAAATACTCATACACAGAAAATAAAACAAATCTTAGGAGGGCTGGGGGGAAGAAGTAGCTAAGCATGAGCAATGCAAGCTAGCCAGAGAATGAGCCTGTAAGCAGCATTTCTCCATGGGTTCAGTTCCTGCCTTGATTTCCTCAGTGGTGGATTATGAACTAGAAATGTACACCAAATCCTTTTCCCAAGTTGATTTTGGTCAATGTTGGATTATAGCAACAGACTGATGCTAAGACAACCCAAGGGCATCCAGTGGGTGACAGACACCTGTAATTCCAGCTTACTTAAGAATCTGAAGCAGAATAAGTTTGAGTTTCAGGGCAGCCTAGGAGGCCTTAAATTTTTTTTTTTTTTTTTTTTTTTTTACCCAAAAGACATAAGCCAACTACAGCAAATTTTTAAAACTCTTATTAGAAAGAACTAAATTAATAAAAGTAAATATAACAATTCTCTTTTAAAAAGTGAGCAAGTGTCTGGGGAGATAGTTCAGTCATTCCCACAAGACCTTAGGACCTAGGTGCGATCCCTAGAACTCACATGAAAAGACTGGTATGTCATAAGGCTTGTAATCTCAGCACTAGGAAAACAAAACACACCCTTGGGGCTTGCCAGCCTAGCCTACTCTGCACATTTCAGAGCCCAATGAGAAATGTTATCTCAAAACCCAAGGCAGATGACTCTTGAGTAATGACACCCAAGGTAGCCTCTAACCTGTGCATCTACACTGTGGCTACCCCCACCATAGGGGAGAGGGTGTTGTCTAGGGAGATGGTTCAGTTACTAAAATGCTTGCTACACAAGGATGACAACCTGGGTGTAATTGCCATCACCCACAAAAGCTAGATACACCAGCATACCCAGTAATCCCAGCCCTGGAGAGACAGATAACCTGGTGCTTGCTAACCAGCCCGTCTAAGTAAATTGATAAGATTCATTGGCAAACCCTGTCTCAAAAATAATGTGGAGAGTGATTAGGAAGATAGCCAGTGCTGACATCTGGCAAGGACATGCATACATGCATCTTTTTTATTACCTTGTGCTTTCTAAATATCACACCATACTCACATAAATATCTGTTTACTTATAGACATATATATATTGTAGGCTAGTGGCTTTAATGGAGATTTCTCAAAAGAAACCATATGAATGCATATCAACCAAAATTAAAGCCAAAAGGTAAAAGTAACTTATACAGACCCATTATATAAGCAATGAAATTGGAAGCTATAATCAAAAATTTCCCCTCAACAACCCAGGACAAGACAGATTCACCACTGAATTCTATCAAACTTTCAAGAAAAATTTCATACCAATTCTTCTGACCTTGTTCCACAGAATACAAATTAAAGGAAGATTACCACATTCATTCTATGATGCCAATATTATTTTGATACAAAAACCAGGTAAAGACAACAAGAAAACTAAACAAATTTCTTTGATAAATATAGATTCTGAACTTCTCAACAAAATACTTGGAAACAGAATTCAGGAACACATTATATTCTGACCAGGTGAGTGAGCTCCATCTCCAGAAGGCAAAGATGGTTCAACATATGAAAATCAATATATGTAATGTGCCATATAAACAGACATAAGGACAAAAACTACGTAATCATTTTGATTGATCCCACAGAAGCATTCAAAAGGTTCAACATACCTTCCTGATGAAAATTATGAAGATGTTAGAATAGGTGGAATATACCTCAAAATAATAAAGACTATGTACCATAAGCGTATAGTCCATCTTCTATTAAATGGAGACAAACTGAGAGTTTTTCCTCTAAAATCAAGAATGAAACAAGGATGCCCCTTCTACACTCTCTTATTTGATATAGTGCTTGAGGTGTGAACAATGACAAGGAAAGGGTATAAAGGGAATGAAAACAGGAATGAAGGCAAACAAGCCCTATTTGCAGGTGACGTGACTATGCATTTAAAATATCCTATCGAATCTACTAGAAAACTAGTAAATAAATTATTATTTATTTATTATTATTATTATACTTTAATAAGTAAAGTTTGAGCATACAAAATAAATATTTTTTAAATAGTAGCTTTCATATATACCAACAAAGAACTTAGGAAAAATATGCAATTCAAAATAGTTCCAAAAATTTTAAGTGCCCAGGAATACCCCGAACTAAAGAAAAGATAAATCACTACATTGAAAATTTCCAGGATACTGAAAAGGGAAATCAAAAAAGACAAGACCATAGAAAGCCCTTTCATGTTCCTAGGTTGGCAGAATTAATATTATGAAATGGATACACTAGCAAAATTAGTCATTAATTAACAGATTTAGTGCAATACCTACCAAAATTCCAATGCCATATTCCATACATCTAGAAAAAAATAATTCAAGAATCCATATGGAACCACAAAAGACCTCAAATAAATACAGCTGGAGTTATTACAATACTTGGTCTTAAATTATACTATAGACCTACAGTGATAAAGACAGCCTTGTACTAGTACAGACAGGTCAATCAGTGAAGCCAACAGAGAAACAAGGAATAAACCAACAAAGCTATGCCCACCTAATCCTTGACAAATGAAACAGAAACATACACTTTAAAAAAAAATTTAAAAGCCTATTCAATAAATGGTGCTGGCAAAATGACATCTACCTGCTGAAGAATGAAATTAAACCTGTGTCATCCATGTTGTATAAAAATCAATTAAAATGGATTAAAAACCTTAATGTAAAATCTGGAACATTGAAACTTTTAGTTGAAACTGTAGGGAATCCTCTTTCAGACTCTGCAATAGCTGCAGGAACTTTCCAAAAAGTACTTCAGTAGTACAGGAAGTAGCTCCAAGTGTCAAGAGGTGGGTCTACATGAGAAATGTTGCCACACAGCAAAGAAAGCCATCAGTAGACCACACAATCTACAGAATGGGAGGAATCTTTACCTCAGATAGCTAATATGCAAAACAGAACTGCAGAATGCTAAGTCAGCAATTGGGTAGAACAAAATAGACAAGTGTTCAAAGAAATACAAATAACCAATAACTATTTTCTAAAATGTTCAGCCTCCTTAGTCATTAGGTAAATGCAATTTAAAACTGCTTTTAAGATGCTGCCTCTCCCCAGTTTGGATAGATATCAATACATTGACAAGTGTTGGAAAAGCTGTGGAGAAAGGAACTCTACATGGTTCATACAAATGCAAATTAATACAACCACTATGGAAACCAGTTTGGAGATTCCTGGAAACATTCTAAAAATAGGAGTACCATCTGACCCAGCTATTCTACTCCTGGACGTAGACCCAAAGAACTCCGTACCTACTACAGAGATATTTGCATCCCCATGTTTATTGCTGCTCTTTTTCACTATAGCAAGGCAATAGAACTAACCTAGTTGCCCAGCAACAGATGAATAGATAGGGAAAATATGGTACATATTTCATTATGTAAAATGGAGTATTCAGTCTGAAAGAAAAATGAAGTAACAAAATTTGAAGGAAAATGGATAGACTAAGCACATATAATCTTAATCACACAATCTCAGAAAAAGTCCTCATGATCTCCCTCATCTGCAGATCCTAGTTTATAGTGTACACATGTGTATAAGTAAACAAATTACATGTTATAAAAAAGAAAAATGCTTACCAATGAGTTTATTTATATAGTATACTTTGTGTAAGTCTTTTTAATGTGATCTCAAGGTATAACACACTTTCAGTGCAAAATAAGTCCTTAAATGGACACTGTCCATATGTGATTCTACGAGGGGCTATTATTGAGAGACCTAAACTTTGTTTTTTCTTTGAATATTCCTCTAAAATGAGGTTCTTTGTAAGCACTATGTTTAGTTGTGTGTTTTATTCTTTAAACAAAAATTTTAGCTATTCAAATTGTAAAGGTTCTTAGGCATATGTTTAAAGTAATAATTTTGAAAGCACTGTAAATACCTGGGCATACTGATTGTCCCTGAATGTCAAAGAGTAATAAGCCAGGTATTTGTTCTTTTCACCATGTGTTTTAATTCTAAATTGTATCATTATTGATGAATTTTATACTTTGAGGTTTCTTTTTTATTAAAAAGAAAGCATACAAATGACCAGTAGATTTGGAAAAACAGCTAAGCATCACTTTTAATCTCAAAAACATAAATCAAAATTTGACCAATTAGAATGACTGCTACCTAAAAGTCAGTAGCAAATACTGAGGAGGCTGAATGAAGGGGAACTCCTACACCTTGTTTATGGAAATGTATATTAGTTGTAGCCACCATGATAGACCCTCCTCGGAACACTAGAAATAGCACTGCCATGGGATTTATCTCCTCTGTTACCAGATATATCCCAAAGGAAAGTAAATCAGTGATCAAGTAGATGCTTGCACTTTCATGTTTATTCCAGTACTGTTCACCGCAGCCAAACAATGAAGTCAACAGATACAGGAATGGTCAGAAAGGCTATATATATATACACAGGAGAATATTACTCAACTGTGAAAATTAAGTACTGTTTTTCTAAGCCTAGAGGAGATTATGTCAAGTAAGTCAGATATTTATTTGTTATACTTAGTTGACAATTATCTGTGTATTGCAGCAAACGTGATACAAAGGATTTTTCTAACACAATCTACATTTAAAGTAATAGCTATATGCCTATCAGCTTTGTCTAATCATTACATAGTACAGTATGTATTGAACATTTACTATGTGTCAAAAATAAGCTAGCTGGATTGTGGTGGTATCACATGCTTATAATTGCAGAATGCAGGAGACAGTGACAAGAAGATGTATTTGCCTACATTTATATAAGTATACTACATGCCCTCAGAAGTCAGAAGAGGGCATCAGATCCCCTGACGCTGGAGTTACAGACAGTTATAAGCTGCCATGTGGCTACTGGGAACCAAACCCAGGTCTTCTGGAAGAGCAGCCAGTGTTCTTAACCACTGATCCATCTCTCCAGCCCCCTAAATAAAGATACATCTTTAACTATTGTAAGATAAACCAACCATGAAGTATAACATAAACAGTGGACACAAAACTGGAAGAACCACTCAATTAAAAGATACTAAATACACTGAACTCATAGGATTAAGCAAAACATAAAAGAAAATGATTCCTGTACTAAAAGATGATTGGGAATTTGAACACTGATATATTTGATAATAGCAATTTCCTTATTTGTTTTGACTGTGGTATGGGATAGGATTTGTATGTGTACACGTATGTGCACCTACATGTGGAGGCCAGAGGTCAGCCTCAAGTGTAGTTCTTCAGTAGCCCTCCACTTTGCTTTTGAAGGCAGGGTCTCACTGGCAGCTGGGCAAGTTGACTCCAACAACTCTGGAAAGCTACCTAATACACCTCCCCAGTGTTGGTGCTACAAGCCCACCATGCCCAGCTCTTTCACTTTGGTGGAAATTAAAGCAGGTATTTTATTGACTGAGCCATCTTTCCATTCTTTTTCTTCCTCCCCCCCCCCCAAAAAAAATTAGTGCATTAGAACCATTTACAAATGGAATTACTGTCTGGTGTGTGTCTCTAATAGGGGCAGAAGTAATGAAAGACAAAGTTAAAACAGGATTAGCTGAATTGACTATTAGTGAATTTTAGGGGATGGCTTTGTGGGTATATTATATATTTTATCTGCTTTTACATGTTTAAAGTTTTCCAGTTGAGAGCTCTTAGATTATCATAAGAATATCATGGTAAAAAGCTTTATTAATAGGTTGATAAATAGTCCATTGTGATATCTGGAATATAGAATCTTCCCATTTCCTCTCTGTGCCTCTTTCTGTCCTTCTGTATCTTTCTCCTCATAACACCTTAGGATACTAAAGCTAAGGACTTTTTTATTCTTGCCAATAAAGCTGGGAAAGGAGGAACACTGTCAAGTCATCTAGAGAAGAGATACTAAAAAGAAGTAGAGGAAGCCATCAGTGATTCTCAGCTCCATGCTGCTTGCCCTGCTGGAAGATGGAGAGTGCAGGGCAGTGGCACTACCTGCAGGCTGCAAGCACAAGTGAGCCTCAGGGCAGAAGCCATCAAGGGTGGGGAGGTGTGTAGCAGCCTGAACCTCACATAGAATCTGCCCCCAGATGCCCTGACTCTAGGCAACAGCAGGATATCCAAGACAAATCTTAGCAATGGTCTACTATTTATGGTGCTTCAGAAACCCTGAACCAGACCAACAACTCCTGGCAGTGAATATTTCATGTAAAGCTGCTTGGGCAAATATGTATATATATATACTGTGTGACACACTGCAGTTTCCAATGCCACTACCACAAACAGCTATGCAATGGAGAGGACAAAACAGTGAGCGTGAGGTGGAAAGAGGTGATGCAAAGGCAGAAACCACGCGGACATCCATGATCCCTGCTCTCACTGACAGTGAAGGGCAAGGACGCTACTTTTGCAATGATAACTGTAGGCTCAGTCTTGAGACTTCAGAAAAAGGGACATAGAAGGCTTCTGTGATAACCCCTACCCCTACCATATCCCCCTCCATAAAAAAAAAATAACAGGCTAGAAAGAAAACCTTCAAAGAAAACTCTTAAAAATTGTGATAAGGATGCTGTCCACAACTGATGGCTTCTGGCAAGGGTGCAGGTGGAAAAGGGGCTGGCCATTGAGAGTTTGACCATGCTCCAGTGAGTACATGGGAACACAATTTGGACTTGCTTTTGTCTCTGCTTTCTTTCTTTCTTTCTTTCTTTCTTTCTTTCTTTCTTTCTTTCTTTCTTTCTTTCTTTTTTTTGGTGGGGAGAGAGGTCTCAGGGTTGGGGGTAGACCTAGGAGGACTGGGAAGTGAGTATGATTGGGGCACATGATGTGAAAATCCCAAATAATAAAATATTATATAATAAAATTATACTTTGTATTGTACTTTGACTTTTCACTTGGAGGAAGTACCATGTGGCTGCCTCTTGCATGTCTAAAGCGCATTGTTCTCACAGTTTGCAGTCACTGTGCTATAAAGTACGGAACATGAATAAGTGTTGTGATACAGTGACAGTTGATAACTGAGAAGACAATGTGTGATGAACACGTGATTAACATACAAAGTGCTGACATACACACTTGAGAGAGGAATGCCTCGTTCCAGGCATGATGCAGTGGCCTAGTTTGAAGCATCACACACTATATGGCCTATAATTTGAAATTGATGATTTGATTGTTTTCACTTATTATTTTAAGATTACAGGAAATTATAGCAATTAAAACTTTGGAAAATTAAGTGCATATTAACGGACCATGGTTTTGACCATTTTTGTATCTTCTATATAGATCCTTTTTTATGGTTTGGGAGACTTCCGTGCTAAATATACAATGAGGAATTAAGCAACTAGGCAGATTAATAAGAAAAAAAAAAAAAAGACAGGCCAACCAGACTTAACAGATGTCAGATGTGTATTTCTCTCTCTACTTTGGTCAGTTATTACATTTTCCTAATGGTTGAGCACCTTAATTATAATAAATGTGTTTATGATGAGTAAAAAAAGTGGAGAGGATTCAGGTTAGCTGCCAAGGCCTTCTATGCATATAGCTAAGGGTGGGAAGAGGAGGGCCAGAAGCCCAAAGTCCACTTTAGCTAGATGGTGAATTCAAATTCAAAGGCAACCCAAGCTACAGAAAATGCTGCCTTAAAGAAAGGTAAGTATAGAATGTACAGAAAAACTGAAAGAACCAACTAATAACATTGATGGTTAGGATAATACAACCGCAAGCAAGTTTTTTATTTCCTTTACCTGTTAATACCATGGGATTATAATTATAATGAGATTATATAGGACTATAAACACCTCTTTGTAAATAAAATATAAAGTTTAGATTTCTTAATGTTTGGCTCCATAATTAAGACAACTGAAAAATGAGACCATTGTTCCTAGATCTTTAACTACTGAAGCATCGTCCTTCAGTCATCCTGGTTTTCAGTCAGCTGTTACATACAATTCAGTCTAATATATTGATTGTGAATCTTAAAATAGAAAATTTTTAAGTATCTTTTTTTAAAAGTCTTGTGTTCTGATATTACAGATTTATTTGAGGTTCTTAGATTACCAAATGGAACACTCAAATGAATGCAAAAGAAATTTTGTAGCAGTCTACGATGGAAGCAGTGCTATCGAAAACCTGAAGGCCAAGTTCTGCAGCACTGTGGCTAATGATGTAATGTTGAAAACAGGAGTGGGAGTGATCCGGATGTGGGCAGACGAAGGGAGTCGGCTTAGCAGGTTTAGGATGCTCTTCACTTCCTTTGTGGAACGTAAGTAAATAATTCAAATCTATTATATAATGGTCACTCATTCACAATATGCTTACTGAATACCTACCTTTTGACAGAAAAAGTACTTTATTTTATAACATCATGTTGTAAACTGTCACACTGCACTTCTTAACAGGAACATTTTTTCTCCCACTGACTTAGAGCAAACCCTACACCAAGTGTGAGTTAATACAAGAGTGAAGATGATCAAGGCAGAATCTGGGAGTCAAATTACAGCACATAAGACAAATAATGATCTATAACAGAGACTTTCATGCCATAAAACATTTATACTTTTAAACATGTAGTGAAACGTGTTTATTTACAAAGCATCAACATTAATTTTATTACAAACTAGTGAATTATCCAGAGAAATCATGTACTAGAGGTCAGAAGAGGATGTGGAAACTGGAATTGAGGATGGTTATGGTCTACCACTTGGGTGCTGAGAATTGAACTTGACTCCTCTCAAAAACAAGCGTTCCTGACTACCAAGCCATCTTTCTATCCCCAAAGTAATACTTATCAGCATGAATAACCATGTGTCCAAAAGCATGCTGAAAGGAGTGAGATATGATTCCCATTTTTAAAAGTTTGACTTATGCAGAAAAAAAGTGTTGGCATGTAAATAGCAGCATTGGGTCTGTATGAAGAGATTGCAGACATTGGGGGCTTCTTTAGGAATTTTCTAGCTTAAAATAGTTATCAGGTGCACACCTTTAATGCCAGCATCCAAAGGCAGAGGCAGACAGATCTTGAACTCATAGGTTTGTGAGTTCAAGGCCAGTCTAGTCTACAGAAGAGTTTCAAGACAGCCCAAACTGCATAATAGAGAGATGCTATCTCAAAAAAACAAAAACAAAAAGGGAAAGAAAGGAAAGTTATCAGCTTGGCTATTATTGAATTCCTCAAACCATGGACACCAAAAATGTACATACCATGTTGAAGATTTTGGTTTGTTTGGTTTGTTTGTTTGTTTTTTTAACTTTTAGTCTTAAATAGTTTTGAATTTACAGAGATTTGCAAAAATAGTAAAAAATTTATACTTCTATTCAGACTTTCTCATTAACATCTTTAAAAACAAGATGAAAATTAGCATTGATATACTATTAGCCAATCTATAAACCTTCACATATCATTAATTTTGCCCTTAATGGCTTTTTTCCCTTTTCTTTAGTGTCTTTTTGATGATCTAGTTTCCCACATTGCTTTCAGTTACTAAGTATCCTTGGTCTTCAAGGATACTTGATCCATCTCAACTACCCAGTCTTTACACATGAAGCATACTAGTTAGTGTTTTAATAAACTGTCCACACATTTAGGCTTATGTGATGTTTTCCAAATGATTCACCAAGAGCACACATTTTATCTAGAATACTAATGTGCCTCTTCAGTGTGGGTGTGGAGTGTTAACTGTCTTAGTAATGCTGATTGGTTCCAATATTGACTCCACCATTTTCCTAACAGTATGCCAGTTTTTCCCAATTACAGAGTTACTCTTTTTCTTTTCCAGTCTTTTAGGGACTGTGAAAATATCTTTTCAAAACTAATTTTAGCATCCGTTGAAGTATTCTGTCTGTAACTTGCAATAGTTATTTGTTCAGTGTTTACCTAATGATGACTTTCAATTTCCATCATTCCTTCTTCATATTCTAATTAGATATTTGCTGTGGGGAGAAACTAGTCTAGTCTTTCCCTCAAGTATGTATTCAGTTATTGTGTGCATTATTCCTAGGAAGACATGAACAAATGTCTGTTCACGCCAAATAAAAAATCAATGAAAGACCAAAGTCAAGATGCTACCAAAACTCAACTTTATGAACCAATGAGTTTTACCATGATTATTTACAAGAGCAGAAGTGACTCAAAGACAGCTGAATCACCAAAGCCCACTCCACCATGAGTGACAGCTCACAAAGCTGGAAACCTGGAGCACATTACACAACTTGCAGGCAGCTCAACTAGTTGGAAAGCAGCTCAGCTGGTCTGAGAGTCTCTCAGCAGTCCTTACTACTTACATAAACTTGGGGAGGGAAGGGACTAGTGTATCTGTTTAGTTTCAAGGACTTACTCAAGTCTTTGAGTTGTTTACTTTTCTTACCTTTAAGAGCTTCCCTACAAGATAGAGGTTTTATCCCAGAAGAAATTACTATACAACAATTGTATATATACCAGTGAGCTTATAGGTATTTATTCTGTTGTTGTTGTTGTTATTATTATTATTATTATTATTATTATTATTATTATTATTATTATTATAGAATCCTGGGATTTTGTTGTATAAAGTCCTAGCTTCAACCCTATGAGTCTCTGAGTTTGCCTCCCCTCTCCCTCAGTGTGCAGTCATTACTCTTAATACTACCCTTAATGACATTACTTGGTGAAAAAGGCCCACAGTATTTTCCCAACTCTAGAACTAACCATATTTCTAGGGACACACTTCCATTTATTACTATGAAAAACATGTCTAGATTTCCAAATATATTGATTTTTTTAACCCCAATATACACATACTTTCAAAACTACTATATACATTATCTATGTAAGGAATGTTCTAATAGAGTAGTTTATTTGTATGTAGTTCTTTTTTTTACATATTACGGTAAAATACACATCAAATTTGCCATTAACCAGTTCTACATGTTTGTGTAAATTAGTGGTGCTTAACATTCAAGAACATCCATCTTGTACAATTATGACCATTGTCTTAGTCACTGTTTGATTCCTGTGAAGAGACATCATGACTAAGGCAACTCTTATAGAAGAAGCCATTTAATCGAAGGCTTGCTTACAATTTCAAGGGATTAGATCATTATTGTGGTGGCGAGCATGACAGCACAGATGGCTCTCGAGCAGTAGCTTAGAGAGACCTACATCCTTATCCACAAGTTAAGAGAGAAAACCTGGGCCTGGCATGGGCTTTTGAAACCTCAAAGCCCAACCCCAGAGACACACCTCCTCCAACAAGACCTTACCTCCTAATCCTTCTCAGATACTGCCACTTCCTGATAGCTAAATATGTGAGCCTATGGGGGCTGTTTATTCAGAGTGCCACACCACACCATTACATGTGTCTCCACAGTGCCCAGCAATTTTTATGTTTGTTTCTTGAAACAGACATGATAATTAACCTGGAATTAATTACCAGCTGCACAGGAATTTTAGTGAGTGAAAGATCCCTTATAGAGGAGGCAGCCTTCATAGCAAGGAAGTTTTGGATAGTTTCGTTCAGCTACACTTCCAGGTTTTGCTTAGGGCTTCCTGAGAGCCTAATAACTTCCTGTTTCCCCAGCCTACACTGAGAGTCAGTAGAGGCAATAAGATGCCAGTTATATTGCTGATACTGTGCGTGAAGTGACCATAGCCTGGCGTTCCAAAATCACCCAAAATTACCTCTTTAGAGGAAAAAAATATTACAGTCCTGGCTATATTTTAATGAAGTTTATTGTATACTTATTAAGACAAAGACATTGATTGGAGAGAAATTTATTAATCTAATACATTTCTTAGATCTTTCACCTGGAAAAGAAACTTTGGGGATTTTGGTTTGATTAGGTTTGGTTTTGGTTTTTCAAGACAGGGTTTCTCTGTGTATCCCTGGCTGTCCTGGAACTCACTCTGTAGACCATGCTGGTCTCAAACTCAGACTTCCACTTGCCTCTGCCTTCTGAATGCTGGGTTTAAAGACATGCACCACCAAAGACCAGCTGTGTGTGTGTGTGTGTGTGTTTACTCTGGATCACATGATACTGTATGCTCAGTTTTGTCTGCAGTGTAGAATTTCATCTTAGCAGAAGCAAGCACACTGTATCATGATCCAACATAAAAATGTTCACCTGTACACAAGAAATAGAGACACAAAAAACTGCAGAAACACACTGAAGGGATAAACGCTTGATAGAATTAAGGGCATTTTTCATAGATGAGAAAGCATTAAAGGTTTTCTTGAACTAAGCACCTGTAATGTCAACACTTGGGAGGTTGAAGCAGGAGGATTGCAAGTTACAGGTTAACCTAGGCAATAGGATGAGACTCTGTCTCAGAAAACCAATAGGAAAATAAGATTATCTTGAAAAGCAAAAGGCATTTAAGAAAAGTAGACATTCCTACCTGAAAGAACTACCTCCACCCAGCTAAAGTCAGATTTTGAAGTACAAAATAAATGAAGATGGGTTTGTGGTCAATATGTCACTGTTCTTATCAACATTAGTTTTCTTTTTTCCTACAGCTCCCTGTACAAGCAGCACTTTCTTCTGCCATAGCAACATGTGCATCAACAATTCTTTAGTCTGTAATGGTGTTCAAAACTGTGCATACCCTTGGGATGAGAATCACTGTAAAGGTAAGTCCAATGCAAAGGCAGCCTATGAGGAGTGGGTCCTTTCATAAGATGGGGCCTCTCTCAAACTCTGAACCACCAAGCAGGCAGCATACACCAGCTGCTATGAGGCCCCCAACACATATACAGCAGAGGACTGCCAGGTCTGGACTCAGACAGAGAAGATGCACCTAACCCTCAAGAGACTTGGGGCCCCCGGGAGTGGGGAGTCTGGGGAGAGGTGGGTAAGGGGAGAATCCTCTTGGAGAGGGGGAAGCAGGGAGGAAATGTGGGATATGGAACAGTTGGATGGTGGACCGGGAGGGGCATAAAGTCTGGACTGTAAAAAAAGATTAAAGAACAATAAATAAATAAATAAATAAATAAATAAATAAATAAATAAATAAATAAATAAATAAATAAATGGACCTAAAGTTTCCCTTCTACAGGTATACCTACTGTAGTTGCTCTAGCAGAGCTGCAGACATAGTAACATTTTTACAGGATAATTTACTTCTTGGATGTTATAAAAGAAATAATTTAACAAAAACATTTCTTTGTAGAGTGTATTTCCAAGTTATTCAGAAATGTGCCTCCATATTTTATGCCCTGTTTTACATTATTGTTGAACTTTGTATTATAAATACCCTTTATGTAGTCGCCAGATAGTTAAGAGGGTAGCCTCAAGAACGGAAGGACTAATATAACCAACTAATAGGTTCTTGCAGTGAGTATGGAAGCACTGTCTAATAACACCAGCTAATAGATTATTACAGTGATGGAAAAGTGGTGCATTAGAAAATGCTTTTTATTCTCTACATCAAGTTATTTCTATTTCTTTTTTTAAGATTTATTTATTTTATGTATGTGAGTGCACTGTAGCTGTCTTCAGACATACCAGAAGAGAGCATGGGATCCCATTACAGATGTTTGTGAGCCACCTTGTGGGTGCTTGGAATTGAATTCAGGACCTCTGGAAAAGCGGTCAGTGGTCTTAACCACTGAGCCATCTCTCCAGCCCATGTTATTTTTATTTCTAACATATACTTTGAAAGGTAAATATGGCCAGGCGGTGGTGGCGCATGCCTTTAATCCCAGCACTTGGGAGGCAGAGGCAGGCGGATTTCTGAGTTCGAGGTCAGCCTGGTCTACAGAGTGAGTTCCAGGACAGCCAGGGCTACACAGAGAAACCCTGTCTCGAAAAACCAAAAAAAAAAAAAAAAAAAAAAGATGATGATAGCTATCTACCTATAACTTGGTTGTCACTTGAGTTGGAAAAATAAAATTTATCCGTCTTTCATCTTTCTAAGAGTTTAATAAACAAGTTCAAACAAGTGCCTCACTGGGTAGCTGATGTATAATCTTGACACACAAATATTTTATCATTTCAAAGCAATAGACCATGGTGGTGCATCTGGATTGTTACTCTGATTCCACAGATAAGAATCAACATAGTAGTTTGTTGAATCTGCCTTAAAACAGAAACTTGATAGATCAAGATTGTTTGTTTTATAAATTTCCATATTAATGTAATTTGAAAATTGTAGGCCCTTATGAACCTTCTGAGTAAGGGAATCAAGGACTTTAGTTTTTCTTTGCCCTAGCTAGCTATATTATTATTTGTTACTTGACTCATAAATCATGGGAATAGTACTTTCCATTTGTTTAAAAAGCAGTTTTTCAGTGTCTGATGGTCTGATATATTTGACCCAAATTTCCTGTTTTGCCTAAAGTTACCTAGCCAATCTGTATTGGAACTCCTGTAAATGAATATTGAAAAACCTCAACATTTCTTTGTTACAGAAAAGAAAAAAGCTGGACTATTTGAACAAATCACTAAAACTCATGGGACAATTATTGGCGTTACATCAGGAATTGTCTTGGTCCTTCTCATTATTTCTATTTTAGTACAAGTGAAACAGCCCCGGAAAAAGGTTATGGCTTGCAAAACTACATTTAATAAAACTGGGTTCCAGGAAGTATTTGATCCTCCTCATTATGAACTATTTTCACTAAGAGAGAAAGAGATTTCTGCAGATCTGGCAGATTTGTCAGAAGAACTTGACAACTACCAGAAGTTGCGGCGCTCTTCCACAGCCTCCCGGTGCATTCACGACCACCACTGTGGATCGCAAGCATCCAGTGTCAAACAAAGCAGGACCAACCTCAGTTCCATGGAACTTCCCTTCCGAAATGATTTTGCACAACCACAGCCAATGAAAACATTTAATAGCACCTTCAAAAAAAGCAGCTACACTTTCAAACAAGCTCATGAATGCCCTGAACAGGCTCTAGAGGACAGAGTGATGGAGGAGATTCCCTGTGAAATTTATGTCAGAGGGCGAGATGATTCTGCACAAGCATCCATATCCATCGACTTTTAATTGTTGACTAAAGGTATTATTATTAAGTGTGTATGCAGCATACACCAACAACCATTCTGTCTCCACGTCCAATCTTGTTCTACCAAATTTAGACAGCCCTTCATAATTTATCATAATGCTGATGATTTTATTATCTCAGGCAATCTATATATGTGAAACCAACTAAGAAACTTAATGTATTCAGTAGAAAGAAGTCATCATCTGTTGTAGGTATCTCACCTACAGAACACCACCAGTCCAATAGCAGTTGAGGAGCAGGTGGTCATGTTGAGTCAGGTGGAACAGCCTGGTGGTGTTGACATCAGGTACTGTTCATGCTCACACAGTCCCATCAATTTGATCTCATAGTAAATTTAAAGGTTTTTCTTTATATTCCTTTTGTCCTTCTTTTCTCTGTTATGTTTTATTTGCCTGTTGTTTTACCATTTCATTTTTCTACGGAAGGGGATAATATGTCACTTAATTCATCATGGCCATGTATAAATGTGTAAAATATGAGTGGCAGGTTAAGACACGGTCATATTTCATTTCTTGACTGATTTCTTCACTGTTGTCTTTAATAACTGCATCTTTAGTTCTGTTTTTCTGTGGGAAGTAGTATTTGACATGATTCATTACGTTTAAATCATGTTTTATCATAGATATACTATAAAAGTAATAATCCTGGGGTATATTATTACCAGATACACATGAGTAGAAATTTGAGAAAGATTAAAAACTTGTAGCAACCTCTGAAGTTTTCCCCGTTGGGTCTCAATTCAGTGACAGATATTCAGGGTCCTAGAACTCACTTGTGAGCAGACCTTTAATTATGGCTCCATGCAGAGCTTCTCAGATCTTATTCCCTATCATCTTTCAAAAAGATTTCTTTGTTCTCTTGGTATTGGTTTGTCTTTGGCACATGGCCATGGTTGGTGGAAGCATAAAGAAATTCTCAGAGAAACTGTATGAACCTTTACATTGCTTCTGCTTGGAACAGTGCATTTTTCTACCCATTATTGAGAATAGCAACTTCAACTTTTTTTTAAGCAGCACTTTTGACCTTATTTTTTTTTGTAAAATATATAAAACAATAATTTATAAACATCTCAAAACTCATTGTGGTTTTTAGACTTTTTATATTATTTGATATTGTATAAACTTTATTAGATCAAGATTTAAAACATACAAGACAAATTTCTTTAAGTGTTCACAGTAGTGACTGTGCAGAAGTATACTGTGATGGAACTGTACTATAATTTATTATAAAGACCTTGTCCGTGGTGATGTGTACATACATTTTTCTTTCTTTTGCTGCTGTGTTAGTTGATAATAAGTTTTTCACTGTGTGGTATTTATTGTTCTAAATCACAATAGAAATCATATATTAAAGTATACATTAATTCATGATCTTCCAATTATATTATTTATAGCAGAAATCCTTTGAATAAGATGAAGATGGGGAAGAATTCATATATTTAATGATAACCAATATAGATAATGCCATTTTAAAGAGGTAAATTCTCAGTTTCTATATTGAACTAAATTTCCAATGAAAAATTTAGGTTTCACTAGATTTCATTCATTTTTTTTAAGTACTATATAAATCTGATTTCTCAGATTACTAAACTCTTTGACCTTTAGTGTGATGTACTTTCTGACCAAAGTGTGTTTACTGCATGACATTTTTTATTTTTAAAAAGGAAATTATATCAAGAATATGGAAAAACTTACCCTTGGCATAAGCATGACTTAATTTTTTTTAAGTCAGTAGACATTCCTGCTTTGTAAAATAGATCTTGGAAAAGTAAAAGGAACCTCAAAACATAGTAATCACTGAATTATCCGGAGAAAAATTAGATAACTTTGTTCTTTCAGTAACAATAGGCATTTTATTAGGTGACTTAGGCAAGCCACTGTTCCAACAGCATAGTAAACACTTAAATTGATAGCTATAATACCATAGTGAAATAAAAATTAACATACTTCTTTTATAAATTATATCCATTACAAAAATAGTTGTCATACCCATCATTAATTTTTAGATTATGGAGTTTATAGTATGCCTTCATACATCATGATCATTTGTAGCTATGTTTTTATTTTTAACACTGTATCCTATTTTAAAGGAATTTGAAGAGGTTTACAAAACAGTTGTTTGTAGAAAATACTGAACATTTACAACCATGTAAATTTGCATGATCTCATGCAATTCAGCAAGAGAAACTTGGATGATCATTTGGCTCTAAATTATTTAACTAACTAGAAAGTTCTTCCTTTTCACATTAGAAAACACTTATATTCAGAGGCTATAGTGAAAGCCATAAATTTAGTAATGACAAACATGAAATTTAGCTATCTTATGTGAGTTATTAACACCCTACAAAGTACCTGTATTAAACATGCCTTCCAATGAAAAATGCAAAGCCAGAGGGTAGTAAAAATTGCCAGTGCAAGAAAGTACTAAGTACCAACAATACAGTGTCAAAACATTGCTGTCTCTCATCCTAAGTTTACTACAAGCTGTTAGCCCCCAAGTGGCCACAGACTGCAACCTACACATCCCACTGTCTCAAAGATACAGGAATAAACTTATTCCTTTGCAGAAGAGGGTTATTCAATATGAATATTTAACAAAAACCAAAGGATATTCATATTTCACATCACAGATCTAAAAGGCTCCCTTAGCTTTGGTTTAGGAGAGTCTTTGTCACTATCCTATGTGTGTTTTGTATAATTGCTAAGCATTAAGGAACAGCAGTCTGCACTAAATGTTTTTGTAGTTCAGATACTACCTAATGAAGGTACTTGCTTGTGTCAGAAACATGTCAACTAAGATGGGAAAAGACTGCTTGTAGTTCTGGGAATAATTAATTAGCATTCAGAGATTACACTTTGTTGCAAAATGGTGTCTGCTGTATGTCCACATTTCTTTACTACAAATGTTAAATGAAATATGCCTGAATCACATTGATTGTGGACAGAAGGAACTTTATTTTTGCTCAGTTTAAAGATCCAAGAGAGATAATCTATTCTAATTTTGTTAATGAGAAGACGAAACCCTAAAGATGAAGTAGCTCCCTATGGCTCCAAACTTCTAGCCCAGTGACCTTCTGTGGCTGCTTCTCTCCCTGCTTAGCTTTTAAAAGTCACACAGTTCCAAACATCAGCCTAGATGTTCCATACAAAGCTTGTTAGTTATGCTTACTTAAAATAATGCTGTAATTTTGTATACATTGGGGGTTTCACCCTCACTTTTTAATTTATATAACTCTGTTATCCTACCATTTTTGTTACCAGGCTTCCTTGGCACCTGCAAAATACGTAATTTGAATTCTTAGTAAACAGTGCTGGCTAGCAGCACATGGGGTGATGCCAGAAAGAAAGCCTCTGTGCTTTCACTTTTGCAATTTTTGTAAGTTAAAATTAACAATGTACACTATAGAAATTAAATATTGGGGTACTGTATCTTGAGTTTTGAAAATTATTTGAGTCGCCGGGCTGTGGTGGTGCACGCCTTTAATCCCAGCACTTGGGAGGCAGAGACAGGCGGATTTCTGAGTTCAAGGCCAGCCTGGTCTACGGAGTGAGTTCCAGGACAGCCAGGGCTACACAGAGAAACCCTGTCTCGAAAAAACGAAAATTATTTGAGTCTGAACCACTGTAAGAGAACAAGCTGACCTGGGATATCCTTTTAGCTTCCTACACCATCTGTTACCTGTTATATACCTCTCCTAGTAATATGCTGTTCTTTACTCAGCCTTTTAAAATACTTTTGATTGTATTTCTGAGATTGGTTTACTGGCTCACAAGCCTCCAAGCTAATGGTGTGGGTGCATGTGTAGTGAGTACTACCTAAACTTTTTTTAGGCAGATTTTTATTAGAGATAAACTTGCATATCATGTAAGAATTCTCATGTGCTTACTCCAGATTTGGCACTTTAAAGTGCTTAACCCTTGAAATGCAAATAAAAAATCCTGTTTTGATTTTCTTCCTTATCTCAATTTCTGAAGTGTATAAAAATAGAACATTTAGGCCACTTTGGGCATTTACAAGCCCTTTCTAAAACAGAATTTCCTATTTGCTTCTTTCCAAA
The DNA here is from genome assembly GCA_028551405.1 of Uromys caudimaculatus. Lineage (NCBI taxonomy): Eukaryota > Metazoa > Chordata > Mammalia > Rodentia > Muridae > Uromys > Uromys caudimaculatus. The sequence continues at coordinate 16,749,318 of CM052707.1, read as the reverse complement.
TAAAATAGTCATAGTTGAGATTTATTTGTTAAAGTAACTGGATGATTATTATACTTAATCATTTTTTACTTTTAAATTAACAGAAGATGAGCTTTTTTAAAAAACGTTATAGGATGGAGAGATGAAGAGATGGCTCAGGAGTAAAGAGCACTTACCAAGCTTCCAGAAGACCAGGGTTTAATTCTCAGCACCCACAGGGCAGCTTGCAACCACCTTTAACTCCAGTTTCAAAGGATCTAGCTCCCTCTTCTGGCCACTGTGGGTTCCAGGCATACATGTGGAACACAGACAGACATGCAGACAAAACAGTCATTCATATAGATAGATAGATAGATAGATAGATAGATAGATAGATAGATAGATAGATAGATATACATATATATATATACACACACACACACATACATACATACATACATACATACATACATACATACATATACATATATAATAAAATATGTCATAGATCTTGGAGGAGAACCCACAGCTGCATTTTACTAAACCAGCACAATCCTCAACTACATTCTAAACATTTTATACCCACAGGTAAGTGTAGTCCTCACCTCTCATCAAGGAAACTTCTCTTTGTAATAGAAGGAAACCATTACAGAAAGCCACAACTGATCAAATTACAGAGTTGTAATCCAAATCCCAACTGATACTTCTACAACACAACTCCTGTTCCTAAGGCTTGGGGTCTGTGCGGAGATGATTATGAGAGCCACATGAACAGGAAGTTTACTGTGAGTCTGTGTCTCCTTGAAATGTCAGAAAAACTATATCCATGAAGTCTCACCAACATGCCTACCTAAACATTATCTAACAGGGATGACATCAATAGATGTGCTACCGTGGAAGGGGAAATTCAAAAGACCTTGACCCTAGACAGAGAACTATATGCAACTAAGAAATGCTAAGAGCCAGAGAAATAATATTCCCCAGGGAAGAGCAGAACAATTAGCTAGTTATCCATTACCATCACATGGTCAGCTCTGAAAGCAAACATACACATAACATTATCCAAATTGAACAGGTTGTATTTATATATTTAAGGAGATAGGTAGAATAATTTAGGGAGTGACATACAGACATACACATATGTAACAACAAGGAAAAGAAAGCTATGAATTTGAGAGCAAGAGTACATGTGAGGGATTGGAGTAAGGAAAAGAAGGGGGATGATATAATTAAAATCTCAAAAAAAGTAAATATATAAAATTAAAAATGTTTAAAGATCCCTTCCAGCCAGCGCCTTCTGACAGGGCATATCATTAGTTTGTCTGCTCCTCTGAAAGCACTACAGTCTCATGGCCTCCAGGATGTCCACTGCACCCAGAGCAACTGTTAAGGGACCTTCCCTAACAGTCACTCCAGCTGGGGAGCCCAGTGGTCTTGAGACCCATCACCCCACAAACCCCCCCACTCCTGCTCCCTGAATTCTACTCCCCTTCTGGCCAGCACCTTCTGCCAGGGCAGATCACCAGTTTGTCTACTTCTCTGAAGACACCACAGTCTCAAGGCTTCCAGGAGGTTCACCGCCCACAGGGCAACTGTTCTGCTGCACACAGAGTAACAGACCCAACAGTCTGAAGGCCTCCCAGAAGATCTGCTACATCCAGGGCAATAAATCAGCAGCTTGTCTGCCCCTCTGAAGGCCCCACAAGAGGTCTGCTACAGTCAGGGCCACAGGCCTACCAGGAGACTGGCAACAACCCAGGGACACAAGAGGTAGGCACCAGACAGGCACCCAGACCAGCTAACACCAGGGATAACCAGATGGCAAGAGGCAAATGTAAGATTATAAGCAACAGAAGCCAATATGCTTTGGCAACATCAGAACCCGGTTTTCCCACCACAGGTCAGGAAGCTGACCTAAAATCCTACCTCATGAAGATAATAAGAGGATTATTTAAAGAGGATATAAATAACTCACTGAAAGAAATACAGGAAAACACCAGTAAACAGGTAGAAGCCCTTAAAGAGGAAATAAATAAATCCCTTAAAGAAATACAGGAAAACACAAACAGGTGAAGGAATTGAACAAAGCAATCCAAGACCTAAAAGTGGAAGTAGAAACAATAAAGAAAACACAAATGGAGTCAACCCTTGAAATGGAAAACCTAGTAAAGAGATCAGGAATTACAGATGTAAGCATCACCAACAGAATACAAGAGATAGAAGAGAGAATCTCAGGTATAGAAGATACCTTAGAAGATATTGACACAACTGTCAAAGAAAATTCAAAACATTAAAAAAAACTCCTAACAAAACATCCAGGAAATCTAGGACACAATGAAAAGACCAAATCTAAGAATAATAGGAATAGAGGAGAGTGAAGATTCCCAACTTAAAAGACCCAAAAACATCTGCAACGGAATCATAGAAGAAAACTTCCCCAACCTAAAGAAAGAGATGGCCATAAATGTACAAGAAGCCTACAGAATATCAAATAGATTGGACCAGAAAAAAAAATCCTCTTGTCACATAATAATCAAAACACTAAGTGCACAGAAAAAAGAATATTAAAAGCTGCAAGGGGAAAAGGCCACATCACATATAAAGGCAGACCTATCAGAATTACACCAGACTTCTCAAAAGAGACACTAAGAGCCAGAAAAGCCTGGACAGAGGTCATGCAGACCGTAAGAGAACGAAAATGCCAACCCAGGCTACTATACCCAACAAAATTCTCAATCAACATAGATGGAGAAAACAAAATATTCCAGGACAAAACCAAATTCAAACAATATCTAACTATGAATCCAGCCCTACAGAGGATTCTAGAAGGAAAACTCCAACACAAGGAGGGTACCTACACCAAAGAAAAAGCAAGATATTAATCATCTCACAACAAAACCAAAAGGAGAGAATCACATGCATATAATGCCACCTACAATAACAAACATAACAAGAACTAGCAATCATCTGTCTTTAATACCTCTCAATATCAACAGACTCAATTCCCCTATAAGAAGACATAAGCTAACAGACTGGATACGCAAACAGGATCCAGCATTTTGACGCATACAAGAAACACAATAACAAAGACAGATACTACCTCAGAGTAAAAGGCTGGAAAAAAGTCTTCCAAGCAAATGGTCCCAAGAAACAAGTTGCCATTCTAATATCCAATAAAATGGACTTTCAACCAAAAGTTAACAAGCAAGATGAGGAAGGACAGTCATACTCATCAAAGGAAAAATCCATCAAGAGAGAGTCAATTCAGAGCATCTATGTCCCAAATGCAAGGGCACCCACATTCATAAAAGAAACTTTACTAAAGCTCAAAGCACATTGAACCCCACACAATAATAGTGGGAGACTTCAACACTCTACTCTCCTTAATGGACAAGTCATTGAAACAGAAACTAAACACAGACACAGTGAAACTAATAGAAGTTATGAGACAAATGGATTTAACAGACATCTACAGAACATTTCACCCTAAAACCAAAGAATATACCTTCATCTCAGCACCTCATGGTACCTTCTCCAAAACTGACCATATAATCAGTCATGAAACAAGCCTCAACCTATACAAAAAGATTAAAGTAATCCCATGCATCCTATCAGATCACCATGGACTAAGGCTGGTCTTCAATAACAACAAAAACAACAGAAAACCCACATGCCCATGAAAACTGAACAACTCTCTACTCAGTAATAACTTGGTCAGGGAAGAAATAAAAAAGACATTAAAAACTTCATAGAATTCAATGAAAATGAAGACATAGAATAGCCAAACTTATGGGACACAATGAAAGCAGTGCTAAGAGGAAAATTCATAGCACTAATTGTCCTGGTTAAAAAAAAAAAAAAAAAAATTGGAGAGATCATACAATAGCAACTTAGCAGCACACCTGAGAGCTCTAGAATAAAAAGAAGCAAACACACCCAAGAGGAATAGAAGGCAGGCTCAGAGCTGGAATCAACCAGATAGAAACAGAGAATGATACAAGGAATCAACAAAACCAAAAGCTGGTTTTTTGAGAAAATCAACAACATAGATAAACCCCTAGCCAAACTAGTAAAGGGTCCATCAGATCCTACTACAAAAGCCTATACTCAACAAAACTAGAAAATCTAGATGAGATGGAGATTTTCTAAACAGATGCCACATGCCAAAGTTAAATCAAGAGCAGGTAAACTATCTAAACAAACCCATATCCCCTAAGGAAATTTAAGAAGTCATTAAAACCCTCCCAACCAAAAAAAGCCCAGGGCTAGATGGCTTTAGTGCAGAATTCTACCAGACATTCAAAGAAGAGCTAATACCAATAGTCCTCAAACTATTCCATAAAATAGAAACAGAAGGAACACTACCTAATTCATTTTATGAAGCCACAACTACTCTGATACCTAAACCACATAAGGACCCAACAAAAAAAGAGAACTTCAGACCAATTTCATTTATGAATATCGCTGCAAAAATACTCAATAAAATTCTCGCAAACCAAATCCATGAACACATCAAAAACATCATCCACTAGTAGGCTTCAACCCAGGGATGCAAGGTTGGCTCAATATATTAAAATGCATTAACGTAATCCACTATATAAACAAACTCGAAGGAAAAAAATCACATGGTCATCTCCTTAGATGCTGAAAAAGCATTTGACAAAATACAACACCCCTTCATGTTAAAAGTATTGGAGAGATCAGGAATTCAAGGCCCATACCTAAACATAATAAAAGCAATACACAGCAAACCAACATCCAATATCAAATTAAATGAAGAGATACTTGAAGCAATCCCACTAAAATCAGGGACAAGACAAGGATGCCTACTCTCCCCATATCTATTCAATATAGTACTCAAAGTTCTAGCTAGAGCAATAAGACTACAAAAGGATATCAAGGGGATACAAATTGGAAAGGAAGAAATCAAGGTATCACTATTTGCAGATGATATGATAGTATACATAAGCAACCCCAAAAATCCTACCAAAGAACTTCTACAGTTGATAAACAACTTCAGCAAAGTGGCTGGGTATAAAATTAACTCAAATAAATCAGTAGCCTTCCTTTATACAAATGATAAATGGGCTGAGAAAGAAACTAGAAAAACAACACCCTTCACAATAGTCATAAATAATATAAAATATCTTAGGGTAACTCTAACCAAGCAAGTGAAAGATCTGTATGACAAGAACTTCAAGTCTCTCAAGAAAGAAATAGAAGAAGACCTCAGAAAATGGAGCGATCTCCCATGCTCATGGATTGATAGAATTAACATAGTAAAATTGGCCATCCTACCAAAAGCAATCTACATATTCAATGCAATCCCCATAAAAATCCCAACACAATTGTTCAAAGATATGGAAAGACCAATTCTCAAATTCATCTGAAAACAAAAACAAAAACAAAAAACCCAAAATAGTAAAAACTATTCTCAACATTAAAAGAACTTCTGGGGGAATCACCATCCCTGACCTCAAGAGCAATATTGATTTAAAAAAAGAAGAAGAAAAGAAAAGAAAGAAAGAAAAAAAAACTTCATGGTATTGGTACAGAGACAGACTGGTTGATCAATGGAATAGAATTGAGGATCCAGAAATAAAACCACACACTTAACAGATACTTCATCTTTAACAAAGAAGCCAAAAATATACAATGGGAAAAAAAGCATCTTCAATAAATGGTGCTTGTTTAACTGGCATCTGTATGTAGAAAAATGAAAATAGATACATATTTGTCACCTTGCACAAAGCCCAAATTCAAGAGGATCAAGGACCTCAACATAAAACCAGTTCTGGTTTTATCTAATATAATCTAATAGAAGAGAAAGTGGGAAAGAGCCTCAAACTCACTGGCACAGGGGGAAACTTCCTAAACAGAACTCCAATGGCTCAGGCTCTAAGATCAAGAATTGATAAATGGGACCTCATTAAACTGAAGAGCTTCTATAAAGCAAAAAACATAGTCAATAGGACAAACTGGCAACCTACAGATTGGGGGGAAAAAATCTTCACTAACCCCACATCCAATAGAGGGCTAATATCCAAAATATGTAAAAAACTCAAGAAGCTAACCACCAAAAAAAAACAAACAACCCAATCAAAAACTGGGGTATAGAACTAAACAGAATTCACGACAGAGGAATCTTGAAGGACTGAGAAGCACTTAGAGAAATGTTCAAAGTCCTTAGTGATTAGAGAAATGCAAATGAGATTCCACCTTACACTAATCAGGATGGCTAAGATCAAAACCTCAGGTGACAGCACATGCTGTCAAGGATGTGGAGAAAGAGGAACACTCCTCCATTGCTGATGGGATTGCAAACTGGTACAACCACTCTGGAAATCAATCTGGAGGTTCCTCTGAAAATTGGAAATAGATCTACCTGAAGACCCAGCTATACCACTATTGGGAATATACCCAAAAGATGCCCCATCATGCCACAGGGGCATGTGTTCCACTATGTTCATAGCAGCCTTATTTGTGATAGCCAGAAGCTGGAAACAACCCAGATGTCCCACAATGGAAGAATGGATACAGAAAATGTGGTTCATTTGCACAATGGAATACTACTCAGCTATTAAGAATGGGGACCTCATAAGTTTTGCAGGCAAATGGATGAAACTAGAAAATATCCTGAGTAAGATAACTTTCAGACCCAAAAGGACATGCATGGTATGTACTCACTAATAAGTGGATATTAGCCAAAAAAGTACAGACACAACTCGCAGGACTCAACCCACAGGACTCAAGAAGGTTAACATGCCGAAGGGCCCAAGTGAGGATACCTCAATCCCACTTGGGAGGGAAAAGAAAGCAGTCACGGGGGACAGAGGGTGGGAAGGAACTGGGTGGGAGAGGACAAGGAGGGGAAAGGGGAAACATGATCAGGTATTAGGGGAGGAAACAGGACTGAAGCCCTGAGGGCCAGCAGAAAGAATGGAAACAGGCAACCTCAGGAGGTAAAAGGTAGGAGGAACCTTTAGAATGTACCAGAGACCTGGGTGGTAAGAGACTTTCAGGTCTCAAGGAGGGGGGACCTTGGATGAAGTGTTCTACAGCGGTGAGAGGGAACTTATAGAGTCCACCTCCAGTGGAGGGATAGGACATCAAGTGGAGGGATGGGGTTGCCATCCCACAGTCAAAAGCTCTGACCCAGAATTGTTCCTGTCTGAAGGAACTTCAGTGACAAAAATGGAGAAGAGCATGAGAGAAAGGTAGTCTAGTCACAGGCCCAAACTGGGATCCAGCTCAAGGGGCGGCCCTGGGCCCTGACAGTTACTTATGCTGTGGTGTGCTTGCAGACAGGAGCCTAGCATGGCTGCCCTCTGAGAGGCCCAACAAGCAGCTGAAAGATACTAGCATCTTACCAATGGACAGAAGCTGGGGACTCCCATGATTGAATTGGGGGAAAGCTGGAAGATGCAGATAGAAAGGGCAGCCCCATGGGAAGACCAGCAGTCTCAACTGACCTGGACCCCCTAGATCTCTCAGACACTGAGCCACCCCAGGCAGCATACACCAGCTGATATGAGGCCCCAGACACATATACAGCAGAGGACTGCCGGGTCTGGCCTCAGTGAGAGAAGATGCACCTAACCCTCTAGAGACTTGAGGCCCCAGGGAGTGGAGAGGCCTGGTGGGGTAGGGTGGGGTGGGAGCGTGGGAACATCCTCTTAGAGATGGGGGTGTAGAGGTATGGGATGGGGATCATTTGGGGGGGGCAGACCTGGAGGGGGATAAAGTCTGGACTGTAAAAAAGGATTAAAGAATAAAAAATAAAAAAATTAAAATAATTTTTTTAAAGTTTCTCTGAGTCTTTAAAATAAAAGTTATAGACTGGAGAGATAGCTCAGCAGTACAGGTAAGAGCTCTTGATTCTTCCAAAGGAGTTAAGTTGGTTTCCTAGCAACCTGTAACTCCAGTTTTAGGAGATCTGATGCCCTCTTCGGGCCTCAAAGGTACCCACACATGTTCTACATCTTCACATGTAGACAGAAATAAAACTGGACCTTTTTAAAAAAATACATAGATCTGTATTTGTATTTTATATGCATGGGTATTCTGCCTGCATGTATGTCAATACACATGTATGTCTATACAGTGCCCATTGATGCCACAAGAGGACATTAAATCTCCCAGGACAGCGGTTCTTAATCTTCCTAATACTGCAACCCTTTGCTACAGTTCCTCATGTTGTGGTGGTCTCAGCCATAAAGTTATTTCATTGCTACTTCATAACCATAATTTTGCTACTGTTGTGGGTCATAATGTAAATATCTGATGTGCAGGATATCTGAAATGGGACCCTTGTGAGAGTCTAGACACACACATTGAGAACCACTGCTCTAGGACTAGAGTTAAACAGTTGTTTCTATGTGGCTGCTGGAAATCAAACCTGAGTCCTTTGGAAGAATAACTAGTGTTCTTAATTGCTAAGCAATCTCTCCAGTCACTGAATCTCTTTTAAGTTATATATTTGTTGTAAATTTCAAGCCTTGTTTAATATTTCCCATGCTACTCTCTAACTCATTATGTTCCTAAGGATACCTTGAACCCAACTTTACTCTATGTCTTGATAGAGATGGAACCCAGGGCACTATGCTCCACTTACTGAGGTACATCCCCAGCCCAAGCTGTTCTTTTGAGATGCAGAGTGCATTTCTCACACCATCACTTAGTGAAGATGAATGGATAGAGTTTAAAAAGGTATATGTATACTTGAGTGGGGGCCAAGGAAAACAATACCCTTCTTCCAACTGTTTCAGTCATCAGACATACCTCGCAACAAAGGAAGGAACAGGGGGAGTTAAAGCTGGCTTTTCCTCACTAGTAGTTACAGAGCAGTTGAACTTGCTGTTTTATCATAGTAGGCACTCTCATCTTCCAGTCTTTACTGTCCTCTATCTTCAATGCTGTCATCTAATGCTTTCAGTCTTCTGAGTTGGCTAGTGTATCGTTGACACAATTTCTCTTTTCATTTCTGAGACTAGATGCTGATTGCTGGAAGGAATTTCATCAGAAACCTAAGTATTGAACCATGCTTTCTGTTCTTATCTTCTGTTCTCCATCAATAACATTATGGTGATGATATTTCAGGGAATTACTATCAGACTTTGAAAACACACACACAAAAGTAAGAGGAGGCTCGAAAAAAAAAAAAGTGAGAGAAGGAAGTTGGCACTCTGTTATTTGAACACCTCATAAGAAAATTTAGCTCTGAACACAAGATCATCAACTAGCTCAACTCTAAAGCCAAGTCTTTTAAATTCAGTTAAGGAATTCTTAGTCATTAGCTTTTAATGTACAAAAACACTTACATTGGAAACTTCTTTTATTTTATTTATTTATTTATTTATTTATTTTGCATAGAAAGGAATATTTATTTAAACTGGAAAGTCCTGTGAAACCTTAGTAACACTTTTCCCCTTCAGAGGCGTTCAGAGTGCTACATGGATTTCACTATTGAATTGTGGCAAGATTGTGACATTTAATGAAGGCCATAGGTTAGAAATAGAAGGATGGACCACAGGACACAGGACTGGGGTTAATGAGGCGTCTCAGTAGGGAAGGCCTTTGCCATGAAGCCTGATATCCTGAGTCCCATCCCTAGAGCTCATACAGGAGAGAAAGACAACTGACTTCAGCAAGTTGTCCTCTGGCTGCCGTACCCCAACCCACTTTTAAAAAGAAGAGGGAGAGAGAGAGAGAGAGAGAGAGAGAGAGAGAGAGAGAGAGAGAGAGAGAGAGA
>CM052707.1:16672099-16726494 GCA_028551405.1 Uromys caudimaculatus | reverse complement strand
GGTGTTCATGTAAGATAAGGTTTGCTCAACGGCGGCATGCTGCTGTGGTTGTTCAGGCATTCACAGCCATTGAAGTAGGACAGTCTCCCCAAGCTTGGCTCACGGTCATTCAGGACCTCTAATTTTGCAGCAATTAGATTCATTCCCAGGCCAGTGTGTGAGGGCTCTGGGAACCCCACAACTAGTGGAATTCCTTACCTGACTTGATGAGTGCTTATCAGAGACGGGCAACTTTCTGCTTACACTGACCAACCTAAGACAGAGGACCTTGAGAATGACAAGGTTACTTAATGACGGGTAAGGTAGTGATAACGGAACGACCTAAGACAGATAGTACTCGAAAAATGTCGGGATAGGTTTGATGCCTGCGCTATTGCTGATTTATAAAACAAGAAGGGGGAACTGTAGGGAGCTGCGGAGTGCCGCGCCTTAAAGATGGTGCAGGCTTCCACCTTCCGCCTACCCGATGGTGAGCACTCCCTTAGATAAACAAGTCCTTATTTGGTTGTGTTTTGCCTGAGCGCTCGGCTTCCGCATCGAGCAGCCTATCTGCTGAACCCACGTGGCTCATTCTGATTGGCTAGGATAGGGTATTTAGGTAGCGGTGGGCGGGGAGAACAGCCAGAAAGAAGAAGTCATCGACTGTAGAAGGACCTGAATAAACTGCTTGAGGAAGATCTCAGTAGTAGCGTTTTTCCTTGCTGGTCGTGGGGGACGCGACAACGGGGGACATGACACTCTGGCAGTTGTAGTAGTACAAGACTTTAACCTCAGCACTTGGGAGGCAGAGGCAGGTAGATCTCTGTGAGTCTGAGGCCAGCCTGGTCTACTAGTGAGTTGCAGGACAGCTAGGGCTACATAGTGAGACTCTTCGAGGTGGTTTGAATATGCTTGGGCCAGGGAGTGGCACTATTAGGAGGTGTGACCTTGTTGCAAGTAGGTGTAGTCTTTTGGAGGAAGTGTGTCACTGTGGAGATGGGGTTTGAGACCCTCCTCCTATCTTCCTGGAAGTCAGTCTTTTCCTGTCTGCCTTTGGATGTAGATGTAGAACTCTCAGCTCCTCCAACCCCATCTCTGTGTGGATGCTGCCATGCTCCCTCCTTAGTAATGGACTGAACCTCTGGCCCTGTAAGCTAGCTCTAATCATATGTTGTCGTTATAAGAGTTGCTTTCGTCATGGTGTCTGTTAACAGCACTAAAACCCTAACTAAGATACTCTGTCTCAAAAAACAACAACAACAACAACAACAAAAGGTTACCCCTGGGGCTGGAGAGATGGCTTAGCAGTTAAGAGGACCCAAGTTCAATTCCCAGAACTCACATGGCAGCTCACAACTGTCTATAACTCCAGTTCTAGGGGATCTGACATTCCTATACAAACATATGTGCAGACAAAACATCAATCACATAAACTAAACTTTTTTTTAAATTATTTAAAAAGCAAAGTTACCCCTGAAAATAATGGATGATGCTCCTGAAATCCAAGCCTGTGGATCTGTCTAAGGAATTCAGAAAAAGAATTAGGACTGACAGCAGGTCTCACAGAGATGGCAGACAATGGAATGAGACACTGAGCGTTTGCCATCACCAGGTAAGAGCATGGTCCACATCCTGTTTACAGATGACAGGCATAGCTTAGGTGAGGGGTCACCCAGCTCCTCTGGCTCAGACAGGGCTCCAAAGCAATTCTCTGAGAAAGTTGTTGAATCACTTCCCCACTGAACTCCTTACTTAGATTTAAGCTGTAAATGGCATAGTTATTTAGGTGAGTACTTTCTGGTTTCACATGTGTTCTAGAATCCTGTTCATGAAAATATTTTAAATACAAATTTTTTTGAATATGTTTAATCATTATAATTGATAAATGTAATTTCTTTATATACCGCCCTTAATCCACCCTTAGCTTTCTCACTGACTCTGAACAAGGGTCTTCTGCCCTTAGTTTTAGCATCCTAGGTCACTGACATGACAGCTGGCAGCTGATTCCCTGGGCTCCCTGTCTGACCTTCTGTACTGGCTGGTTTTGTGTCAACTTGACACAAGCTGGAGTTATCACAGAGAAAGGAGTTTCAGTTGAGAAAATGCCTCCATGAGATCCAGTGGTAAGGCATTTTCTCAATTAGTGATCAAGGGGGGAGGGCCCCCTGTGGGTGATGCCATCCGTGGACTGGTAGTCTTGGGCTTTATAAGAAAGCCAGCTGAGCAAGCCAGGAGAAGTAAGCAAGCCAGTAAGTTAGATCCCTCCATGACCTCTGCATCAGCTCCTGCTTCCTGACCTGCTTGAGTTCCAGTCCTGACTTCCTTTGGTGATGAACAGCAACGTGGAAGTGTAAGCTGAATAAACCCTTCCTCCCCAGCTTGCTTCTTGATCATGATGTTTGTGCAGGAATAGAAACCCTGACTAAGACACCTTCTAACCCAGGCAAACACAGGGATCAGTTTCATGAAGTAAGAGTAGAAAAGCCAACTGAACCTGAGAATCTGATCCAAGTGGCCCAGGCATCCAAAAAGTTCCCAACATCTTGTCCTGCAATAAAAGGACAGCAACCCTGTAAGGGTAGTCATCCGTGAGACTCCCATGTCAGCACAGACCCCAAAGTCACTGGCATCCAGGCTCTGCTACCCTCCCAACATCCACACACCTTGCTTTAAACCAGTGTTCTCAGCCCTCCTAACGCCACGACCCTTTAATACAGTTCCTCATGTTGTGGTGACCCCCAACCATAAAATTATTTTTGTTGCTACTTCGTAACTAATTTTGCCGCTGTTGTGAATGGTAATGTAAATAAATATTTTTATTAGAGATGGAAGTTTGCCAAAGGGGTTTCAACCCACAGGTTGAGAACTGATTCAAACAATTCCACACTACTTGTTACATAGTTCTTGGTGAGACCTTCAATCAAAAGCCCTCTCCATGCTGGGAAAGGTGACAGAACACTGAGGTAGATGAACAGATTCTTCTGGGTGGATATGGGGGAGGATCTCAACAAACCCTTGCAGTCTCAGGTGCCTGAATTCTGCCAACGAGTTTGTTCCAGTCCCCAGCCAAACTGCTTCCTTTGTGCATCTAGTTAAGCACTTAATTATATCAGCCAAAGGCAGTTCCCCTGCAACCAGAGAACCCTAGTAACCACAGTGTCTTTCTCTGCCTGAATAATGTCTCTGTTCTTTAGATTTTAAGCTCAATAATCATTTGTTGAGTCCTGCTGAATCCCATTATCTGTGCTGAGCACTGCCATGCGAGTTAATAGAGAAAATCCAGGGTGTAGAGTCCTGACTCCAACACACCACACCTTCCTGGTGTTACTTCGGAGAGCCTGACTGACAGGGAGGCTAGGGTCAGAATGGAGTCTTCTCAGGAATCAGCCCAGGTGCCAGAACTCAGTGTTTGTATGGGGTGGCCTGTGTGACACTGCCTACACACCTAGACAGGACTGCCTCTCTGTCCCTCATTCATTCTCTGGCTTATGGCCTCAGTCCTGTGCTTTAGGTTTCTGCTCTTCTGATGTAGACTCCATTTGTGACCCGAATTCTCATCCCACCATTCATTCTAAAAGTATGTGGGCTTTGTTTTGTTTTGTTGGCACTGGGGTTGAGACCAGAGCCTTGTGAGTGCTCCGCCACTGAGTCTTTATGTGTGTGTGTGTGTGTGTGTGTGTGTGTGTGTGTGTGTGTGTCTTTGCACCATGAGCATGCCTGATATCCTTGGAGGCCAGAAGACTGCACTGAATCCCCCTGGAACTCTAGTTCCTGGTGGCTGTGAGCTGTCATGTGGATGCTGGAAACTAAAACATGGCCCTCTGGAAGAATAGCCAGTGCTCTTAACTGCTGTGCCATCTCTCCAGCCTGTATTTTTATTTTGAGATGAGTCTCAATAAATTGGCCCAGATTGTGCTTGGACTCACTTTGTAGCTTTGGCAGGCCTTGAACTTGTATTCATCCTGCCTCATCCTCCCCAGTAGCTGGGATTAGAGATTAGAACCCTGGGCCACAAGGCCTGAGATTTATTGGGCATCACGACTGCCAGTCATCAAAGAACCCATATAATACAAGGTGGTCACATCCCCGCCCACATCCATTTAGACACTGTAGTAGTCTGTTTTCATTAATGTAAAAAAAATGCATGAGGTAAGCTAAAAGAAAAAAAAAAAAAAAAAAGATTTGAGACAGTTGTGTATCCTGAACTGGACTCAAACTCTGGGACTCCTGATCCTCCTGCTTCCAATTCCAGTGTGCCAGGATTACAAGTGTGTGCCACCACATCCACTTTTAACCTTCTTATAGACAGAGGTTTATGTAGCTCAGAGCTCCAGAGATTGGACGCATAATCCAGAGTGTCATGGAGGACCTTGTGGCAGATGGCAGAAGCACACGAGAGAAAGAAGTCACAGTTTGAAACAAGCCAGAGAGAACCAAGGCCGGTACAGCCCTTGCAAAGTGCACCCCACTTACCCAATTCAATTCCCACCCACCCTACCTTGTGAAGATCTTATCTCCAAATGTCACACTGTGGACCAGGCTCCCAAGCAGGAATCTTCAGGGGACAAAAAACACAAAGCACAGCAATTAAGCAGTTAGAGACAGGTGAGGTAGCACATACCTTTAATCCCAACACTCAGGAGGGAGAGACAGGCAGATCTCTGTGAGCCTAACCAGGACAATACATCTCATCTTAAAAATAAATAAATATGAAGCCATATAGTAATGTGCACTTATAGTCCTGCATTCGGAAGTCGGAGGTAAGAGAGTCACAAGAACAAGGCCCAGGCCAGTCTGGGATATATACCTTGATCTTGCATAAAGGAAGTTAAAGAGGAAGACAAACTACAGCTGCAGAGATAGTTCAGTCAGTATAGATAGCGCTTCTCTTGTAACCACAAGGGCCTAAGTTCAGATTCCCCAGAACCCGGTAAAAAAGCTAGGTGTAATAGCACATACCTGTAATAGTAGCAGCAGCTGAGAGGGGAGGCTTGTTGGCCAGCTATCCTAGCGTGTGTGACAAAGTTCCAGGTCCTCTCGAAACCCATGTCAGTAGGTAGAAAACACTACAGCTGCCCTCCGATACACACACACACACACACACACACACACACACACACACACCTATACCCACACATAATCATGAACATAAAAAATGACAAAGGACTTTTGTGGTGGACTTAGGACCTCTGAGGCATGACTTCCCTCAGCGTGCTGCTAGGAGTTTCCTCAGGCAGGTTGGTTTGGAGAACACATATCTGGTTCCATGGAGTACACAGTGCTTAGACACACACAGGTAGCTGTCCTAGGCTTTGAATTGCATGGGCTTCTGCTCTGCTTCCAACCTAGTTCCAGGGACCCCGGCACAGACTTAACAGAGCCCACCCTCACAATGTTAAACCTGACTGTGAAGCAGACACACCGAGGTTTGCCATCACGAGTGTTCCAAGCCATGTCCCACAGCCAACCTCCTCTGCCTTGAATCTGGACCAATTCTCATTCTCAGATGTTGTCTGAAACAGTTCACACCTCCACTAAAGTTCAAATGGGAGGCATTTTGGCCAGATGGACTAGGAAGGACCTCTGGGGCTAGCTGGGGACAGCAGTGACTTAGAATCTTCACTATAATAAACAGCACAATCCCCAGGTCTCTAAAATATCAAGCTTGTTACAGGATATTCACAGACTTATAGTTTTTATGTTAGCAACCTAAAGGTCCCCACAGAAGTAGTCACTGAAAATTAGTTGCCATCTTAGAGCTGTTTTTACAGATAAAATATAAGTGAATGTGAAATCTGTGTTTCACATACACAGAAACTCCCTTTCACACCCAAGCCTTTCTCTCTACACAAAGACCTGCAGCCGTAAGAACTCAGCCGCAAGAACTCAGCCGCACTGGAGATGCAGCAAGTCAGTGCAGACAACCTGGTATCTGGAGAGTCTGCTCAGCCTTCCCACAAGCAGTCTCCTGGGTTCTGCTGCAGTCAGAGCTCCGGCTCAGACACGGCCTATCCACCTTCTTCAGCTATGTGACCTTAACAGGGTCACCAGCCTCCCTGAGTACCTGCCTCACGATATGAGAACTAAGTAATAATCTGTATAGAAGCCTTGACAGAGACCCCTGATACACAGAAGACACAAAATAATCAAAGCCACGATTATTATCTCAAAAGGTGGATGAACTGGGCTGGAAGCTGGCCCTGTGGTAGAGCACTAGCCTAGCAGCAACCCTAGGTTTTAATAATCAGACCACAAAGCAACACAAAGCACCTGTTACAGCCTTGGGGTCGGAGTGTGCAGGGCCTTCGCATCCCACTGAGGGACATGGTACCTGCTCCTGGTTTTCTAGTTTGTTCATTCAATAAACAAGGCTGTTTCATTTGGGAAGAGGCAGTGCTAACTCTCACTACTAAATCACTGTGACAGCCTTGGTACCACTGAACCTTGCTTCCTAGCTCCAAAACTGAGGGAAAAAATTATTTCTGCCACTTTAGAAATGCAGAGGTCAAATCAGAAAACTGCCACTAAACACGCTTTGCAACTGTGATGCCATGCCAAAGCGAGAAGAGTGGTGGCCATGAAGGAATAGTCCCTCCCAGGACAGCAGAAACTGAGAGTCCACAAATGTGTATTGAATTAGGAATGAATCACCTCATCTGAAGAAATTAAAAATAAAAAGCCTAGGTTTTCTAGTTTGTTTGACAAGAGAAAAGAGAGAGAAGAGGTCAGATCCCTCCAGAGAGTGCTCCTGTCTTCCCTGCTCCCTCCCCTTCTGCCATCCTCCCACTCTGACTGAATCCCTAACTTTTTAGGAGCACAGACGCCAGTCGTGCTGACTAAGCCCCTCCTTGGCAGAGCGTCCTCACATGTTCCCCCGTTTGATCGCTGAAGAGATGGAGTGAACTTCAGAGATGTGGAAATGGGGCTCAACGTGGTTATGGAATCTCTCCAAGTTCTCACAGGACAACTTGGAACCTGTACTGTGGGTCCTGCGTCATCTTCTCATCCTGCTCTCCTGCCATCTGCCAGGACACTGGCCCTTCCACCTGCCTCTCCTACACACCTAGAAATCAGTGTCCCAAACACGTGGGGGGAAGTGCCTCTGAGAGCTCCCTTCCTAGAACAAGCACTTTCTTTTCAGACAACTGTGTGAACTGTGACCTAGAAACTGACTCCTCCTCCCTCCCTCTCCACCCTACATGACATCGGAACAGGGGGGCCCCGCAGTAAATACTGGGAAACATTTCTGGCCCCCAAGGGCAGAGTGTTTTGTGAAGATTCATCCAGTGAGTTTGTCTTCATCTTGGTTCTAATGGACCAATCAATCTGTGAGAGCAAAGCTCTAGTAGTGGATGTGGGGATCATTTCACAAGCCAGCCTGCCCTCTGCCGGCCAGAGTTGGGAACTGTGGTTAATTCATCTGGGAAATAGCCCTTCAAAAAACAAAACAAAACGGTTCCACCCCCTGCAGCAGAGGGACCCAGCTCACCTCAGTCTTTTCTACCCTTGCTCTCCTTAGCTATGGGAGCACCCTCAATTAAAGTTCCCACCAAGAACACGATTTCAGGAACCTTCCCCCTCAGCTTCCATCAATCAGGGTGGTTGATGGTACAATGTAAGGGTCCATGATTCACTGAAGAATGATACCCCGATCGAATAGTGTGCAAACGCAGAGTGTTTCATTCTGCACAAGTCCAGCATGCTTGGGTCTCCCATTACCAAGACAGAGACACCACCAAGTGAGCTCGCAGGCCTAATTTAAAGCACATTAGGGGAATTCTGGGATAGGTGAGCTTTATCTTACTCCAGCTCTAGGCATTCCAGAACCATTACCAGGGCATGGGGGCTGGAGCCTGGGTTTTTTTCCTAGTAACTGACTTGCCTAGGCTTGCCCAAGCAACTGGACTTGCCCAGTTCTTGGAAACAGATTTAGGCCTAGTTTCCTTAACTGCCATTCGAAGCCTGTCATGGAATCAGCCTATCTCATCACTCTCATTACTCAGTTTTGGGCCATCTGGAATCCTTGAGATGTTTCTATGGGCTGGTACTGTTGTTTGAGAATAAATTCATTCCTTAACAAATCTAACTAAAGTATTGATTATGCAGGAACCCCAAGTCAAAGCTAACATCAGTAGGATCTGTCTTATAGTCTCTTTCTAACTAAAGCCATGGATTCTCTGACCACCCCTGAGGGGTCAACATAGAAACGACATTCCTCACCTAAGGCTGCACAGAGTCCTTCCTGCTGAGGAACAGCGAGTCTAGGCCTCTTCTGTTCTGTAGGAGGGAGGACAGGGAATCCTGCATGGCCGTGACAGACTTTACCATCTCCTGTATATCTGCATCTATTGCCAGCCAGCCAGCCCTATGCCAAGGTGAAAACCTAGAAACACAGCAGAAATGGTCTCCCCTTTTAATTCGATTGTTTGGAGGTGCTAGCTGGTTGAAGACATCCTCTCCAGAGTAAGAGGTCACTCTGGGTACAAGCTGTACTAGAACATAAAACCAGACTGTAAATACATGGAATAAGCCCACCAAGCGTTCTGTAAGGGCAGCATGTATCCTGTAACAGTAGGGGTTGCAGAGGTAGGGATAGGCTGGGGGTAACTTATTTCTAGTGCAGTGTCCCTGTCCGGTCACCAACAGTCCAGGGTGAGAGTAGTTAAAGAACCCGCAGTCCAATTGGCCTTCTTGCCAGCCACTATAAATTTGATGACAAGGTTGTTACATTGCCCCCTGGGGGTACAAGCATAGCCAGTGCAGCAAAGTGTAAGCAACAAATAAGCAGGATCAGGAGTGCTGGAGTTTCAGCTGATTGACAGGGTGTGGGGTGACCTTCCATCCTTCTTGTGACGGTTTGCCTGGAAGTCTCCGCTGGGATCTCAACTGCTGGATCAGCTCTCTGCTGGCAGACTTAACGTGGGAGTGGCGTATCTACATTCTGATCCCCTCCACCTTAGCAGCCATAGGCATGGTTAGGATCATGGGGTAAGGCCCTTTCCATCGAGGTCCCAGAGTCTTGTGGTTCCGTCTCTTTATCTAGACTCCATCACCTGATTCAAAGCAATGGGGGTTAGTGGGAAGAGCAGACTCACAAAACCTAGCAGATGGCAAGCCAGAGTTGCTTCTGGATCCTATGGAGGGCTTCCAAGGACATTAAAAACTTAATGTTGGTCATATTCAGCTAAGATATCAGACTGTAGGTTGAGCTGCATGGGAGGGGGTCTCCCATATAGGATCTCAAAGGGGGTGGGGCCAAAGTATAGGGGGTGTTCCTAGCCCTGTATAAAGCATAAAGTAGGAGGGACACCCAGTCACTGCCAGTTTCAAGGGTTAGTTTGGTCAAGGCCTCCTTCAGGGTCCAAGTCATCTTTCAGCCTCTCTTGCAGCATCCTTGCCCTGGACTCTGGAGTCTGTATGCACAATGTAATTTCCAATTGGTCCCCAGAATCTGTGCTAGAGATTGAGTTACCTGAGAGATGATGCTGGTCCACTGTCAGACCCAAGCAGGTCTACCAGGTATGATGTCTTCCAGAAGCTTCTTTGCCACTGCATTGGCAGTCTCCTTCTTTGTAGGGCATGTTTCCACCCATCCTGAAAAGGTATCTATAAAAACTAGCAAATATTTGTATCCATATGTTCCTGGTTTTATTTCTGTATAATCTATTCATCAATCAGCCCCTGGCCATCAATCCATGATTCTGGTTCCTGGAGCTGCCCCTTGATTGGGGCCTGAGGGGTTCATAGCCTAGCAGGTGGCACAGTCTGAGATGACCTGATCGACCAAGTGTCCTAAGTCAAACATTTTGTACCTTGACCCTCACAGCAATTCTTTCAGTTTTTGGTTACCAAGTGTGAAGTTTGATGAATCTGATGAATGAGTTGCTTAGCAAACTCCTTAGGTAGGATGATGCAGCCTTCAGAGGACAGCAACCATCCATCTCTTCTGTAAACTCCTTGGCATTTCACCTGATGTCATTGTCTTCACCAGTATATATAGGGATGGCTGGGAGTGGGGGGAGGGGAGCTGCAAAGCTACCAGGATGTTGGCAGTGGAAGCGTGGGCAGCCTCTCTTGCAGCATTATTAGCTAGCCTGTTCCCTTGGGCTATTCTGTTGTCCCTTTCTGATGCCCAGGGTAATGAATCGAGGCCACTTTGAGAGGAAGCCATAATACCTCCAATAAAACAAGTATTCCTTCCTTATTTTGATGTTTTTTTTTTCCTTCAGCAGTCAGTAATTCCCTTTCTTGCTACATGGGCCCATGTACATGAGCTGTAGCAAAGGCATACTGCTGTCAGTGTAGATGTTGGCTATGGCCCCTTTTGCCAGTTCTAAAGCCTGGGTTAGAGCCTTTAGCTCAGCTTTCTGGGCTGAAGTTCCCAGTGGCAAAGAAGTTGCCCAAATAACAGGGTCCAAGACCTCAGCCCCTGCACACCTGATCCCATTCTGGCCAGGGTATGTCAGTCAAATCTGTCATGAAGTTCTGGATGTGTGCCAGAACTATAGAGCAATCATGCTGCATGTCTGACGACAGGTCAGGTAGCAGGGTGGCTGGGTTTAGGGCAGATGATAGATTATATTTTATGCTAGGGGAATTCAAAAGTAGAGCCTGAAAGTGCACCAATCTGGTGTTGGCCCAGCTGGCTGATGGATTCTTGAGGGTCCCCTCAATAGCATGGGGGGTGGTGATAACAAGTTCTTGCCCCATGGTTATTTTGTCAGCATCCTTGACTAGCAGGGTAGTGGCAGCTATGATCCGGAGGCAGGCTGGCCATCCTTGGGCCCCCGGGTCCAGCGTCCAGCTTCTTTTTTTTTTTTTTTTGGTTTTTCAAGACAGGGTTTCTCTGTGTAGCCCTGGCTGTTCTGGAACTCACTCTGTAGACCAGGCTGACCTTGAACTCAGAAATCCACCTGCCTCTGCCTCCCAAGTGCTGGGATTAAAGGCGTGCGCCACCATTGCCTGGCTCCAGCTTCTTAGATAAATAAGCCACAGATCTTTTCCATGTCCCAAAGTTTGGGTAAGCACCTGTTGTGGATTGCTGTTTGTATTTTCTGACCCTTAAGAGGAGTGTCCTGACAAGGAGTAGATCATGTACTCAGGTGAGGTCATGTACTTTAGAGAGGTGAAAGAGGAAGAAGGTCAGACAAGACAGAGGACAGAGGGAGAGAAAGATGGAGGGAGAAGGAGATGAAGATGGCAGACCCATGTGGCCTGTAGGAGCCACAGTAGCTAGGGATGTCATAGCTGGATAACAGAGTAGTGAAGTGGTGTGTTTGTCTAATCTAACATGCAGCTTGTAATTATATTGTTGAGTTGTGTGTTCTTTGCACAGGCATTTTGGGGTTGGAGATTTACCATTATAAATCTGGCTGGTATAGTATAAGTCTCTAGTGTTTTCATTTCATGGGGTTTAGGGGATCTGAGTGAGTGGTCGCTGGCTTTCGGCATGCCAGCCACAGTGGGTGGATGGCCTGGAAAGTGTGACCAGAGGCTTCAGGTATTTCAGGCAAGACTGGTTCAGTCAACTCAGGGAGCAGAGAGCAAGAGAGCTAGCTTGGGAGTGGGTTTTTTACCAGAGCGGCTTGGCAGCAGGCTGGTCAAGGGAACCAGGCATGACTGCCACTTGGGGCTGGCCATGGGGTTAGGCAAGACCACCAAGGCTGGCACATAGCCTGATTTAGCGTGGGTTTGATTTTTAAAACTACACCCTACAAGCACCCCTTTTGCTATCCCCTTTTTCTGATCCACAGAAAGGTTTGTGTATGTCTGGGATGGTCAAGGCCCACACCTCCAGTGAGGCTCTTTCTAGAGTCTTAAAAGCCATGTCCACCTCAGGGATCCATTCTCTTTTGTCTTCTTAGCCTCTGGTGGCCTCATCTAATGGTTTGGCCTTCTCAGTGAACCCTGGCACTCAAAGTCTACAAAACCAGGCAGATCCCAGAAATTCCCGTACTGACCTTCAGGTTGATGGGACTGGGATGCTAAGGATGGTTTGCTTCCAGGGCATCTGACAGTATGTGTTGGCCAGCCCCCCCCTTGAATATGTACCCCAGATAGGTGACCTCAAGTTGACAAAGCTGGGCCTTCTTACTAGACATTAGGCAGCCAAGTTGACTCAGCTCCTGTAGCAGGTCTCATGTGGGCTCCTGACATGTCTCCAACTTGGGGGACCCACAACACATACTGGAGCACAGTTATTTGGGCGTGGGCCCACCAGTACTCACCTAAGTCCTTATGCAGGGCCTCCTCAAAGGTGGTGGGTGAGTTCTTGAATCCTTGAGGTAGGTGTGTGTTCAAGTCAGTTGTCCCTTTAAGCCTCTCTCCAAGTCTTGCCATTCAAAGGCAAATAGAGGCTGGCTTTTGGGTACCAGGGGCAGGCCACAAAGCCATTCAGTGGCTAAAGCTTCCAACAGATGTCAGGGGCAGTTTAGTTAACAAAAGCCATGTTCACAGTTGACTGGTGCTCTCTGGCTTCTGGGTCAAAAGCAGTGTAGGTACTATAGGCTTCAAAAAGTCTTTCTAGATATTCCATGGGGCTCTCATTCTTTCCCTGCATCACCTGGCTCAACTTAGATAAATTTGTGGGCCGTCTGGTGACTTCTCAGAGGCCCCCCATCAGAATCTGATGGTAGACCTGGAGCCTCTCCTTACCTTCAGCAGTGTTAAAATCCCAGTCGGGTCGAGTCAAAGGAAAGGCTGCATCGGTATCAGCCTGGACTTGAGTGGGCAGCCCATTTGCTCCTGGAACCAATTTCCAGGCAGCTCCCACACTCTCTCTCCTCTGTCCTGAAGAGAACCTAGAGCAATTACTGACAGTCATCCTAGATGGACATGACTGAATCTAGAAAACCTGTGAGAACTGATGGTCTTTCTAAAAATGGGGAATTCTGCAACTTCCAATTGTGAAGATCATTACTGGCAAATGACACATATGTCATGAACTGTCTCCCCTGAGCACCTGGGGGTCCCATAGCTCAGAGGGGTAAGGCCTATTAGATTCAGCCCTCTGGGCAGTACAAGCCGGAATGTGAGGTGGACTCCAAGTGGAGTCAGGAGAGGCAGGTGGCAGGAGCAGGAACCTAATGGGGGGTGGGGGTGGGGGGTGTCAGAGATCCTCCTCGGAGCAGACAGGGGGAGCAAGGCAGGGGCGAGGCTGACTTTTTTCAAAGAAGAAGGGTGGGGAGTGGCAAGGCCCAGAACAAAAAAAGGACTTATCCAAACAGGGTTCTTCTCAACCAGGTATTGCCACAGTGGTGATATATGACTGTTAGTCTGCGTGACCCCAAGCCTCATAAACTAAATCACCACCCTGTAAGCGGTGGGGAGATGGAAAGTCCCTTCCTCAGGCCATAGGTAGGACATTCATCCCTGCAAAAGATGGTTAGTTTTCAGAGACAACTGTGACGGGGTGAAAGTCCTTAAAATGGTTCAGGACCAGGCCCTGTGGGGTGTTTTGTGCCTTCCCCATCCTAGAAATAAAAAAGAAAAGGAAAGAAAAAAAATTGTATGAGAGGACAAAAAGCATAGACAGACAGACATACACACAGACAGAAGGACATTTCCAGGAAAGCAAAAACAAAATGAAAAGGCTGTCTCAGACAGTCCTCCTCCCTGAGCATGGGAGGCCCATAGATAGACCCACAGCCGGTTCAGAAGCCAGAGGAGAACTACTAAGTTCTGTTTCCGGTAGGAGATCGTCCTCTGTTGCCCCTGGCTGGTTTGTCCCTCCTGATTAAACCCGAAACAGAAACACAGATATGGACAAGACCAAAGACAACCAGGTGCCTGGACTTACTGATCGGAAAAACACTCCACTATTTGGGTCAGGGGGTCTCCAGCGAATCCTGGAAGAGCCCCAAATGTAAGGGTCCATGATTCACCAAAGAATGACACCCCAGACTCAAACAGTATGTAAACGCAAAGAGTATTTTATTCTGCAGAAGTCCAGCATGCTGGAGTACATCTCACATCCACCCGACCCCAGCTCTCCTGTATGTGTGTGTCTATGGCTCTGTCCTTTTTTTTCATTCCCTCACTGCCCCAGAACCTGGGGGTGCAGAATCTCCTCCTCTCCCTCTGCTGCCCAAGAACTAAGGCCAGCCTGTCTGCAGGCTTGGGGGCTTCCCTTACTCTGAGACAGTGTGAAGGCATGAGGCCATCTAGGGTTACAGGAATAGATTCCTTTTACTGGCTGATTTCAAGAATAAAAAGAAGGAAAAGCAAGAGCTTAGCTTTCAGCAGATTCTGTTGAAAACAGAAACACACCAGAGGGGGGTGGTATAGGAAGGAGAGGGAGACACAGCAAAACACAAAGAAAGCCTGCTCAGAACTGGCAGGGAGCCGACGGTGGTATTGGTGTTGGGGCCGTAGATGTGGGGCTGATGGTTTAAACTATGGCAGGGATTAGGTGATCCAGAATGGGGAAGGGGAACTGATTGTCCCCCATCCCCAAGTCTGAAGTCCTGCTTGTGAGGTTTCAAACCTGGGACAAATGGCTCAGATGCCTATTTAACATATCAAAACTGACCTGGTTGCCAGGTTCTCCAGGCAGTCCCCCAGCACCTGCCTGTTACAGGACTGTCTAGCCTGGAATCCCCCACCCCCTACCCTGAACTCTCCAGCCCAGGGGCCTGGGTTGGCCACACACACACCCCCCACTCCATACCCGCTCCTTTTATACCTTTGACCTCCTGGCTGCTGCACCTGGTTCCTCCTCTCCTTTTCCCTCCCCCACTTCCTACATGGCCAGCTCAGGTCTTGCTCACTCTGGACGGTCCCAGATGCTCCTGCCTCTAACTACGCACTCCTTGTTACCTTCGAGACACGTTCCCCTCCACCATCCCTAGGAGCAGCCATGTTGTCCTCTCTTTTCCTTTATATTTCCTTTGTTCATTCATCACCCAACAGTTCCCTGGAGGAAGAGCACCAAATTTTTGTCTTGGTGAGGAAGAAGAATCATGAAGTCAGCCATATTAAGTGGTTAAGTGAAATGTACATTTATCCTCTAGAGCAGTGGTTCTTGACCTTCCTAATGCTGCGGCCCTTTAATACTGTGGTGACCCAAATCATAAAATTATTTTGTTGCTTCTTCATAACTGTAATTTTACTACTGTTATGAATTATAATGTAACCCGAGAATTACCAATCTAGAGCTTTTTCCTATCTGTCTCCTGCTGGGGAACTGTCTGACTCTTCCTCCCCCAAAGGACCCCTGCTGGCCCGCTCTGCCTCATGGGCCTGAACTATTGTTCCTGTAAGTATTGCTCCTGCTGTTCCTATTCTGTTCCTAACCTGATGCCTAGGGCTACTTTGCTCTACCTGGATAGAAACCATGGATGAGCAAGAGGTTCTTCAGACACTGGTTTGTAACAGCATTTTCATCAGTTGCTGACAGAACGCAGCAATTGGCAGCCTCTACTCCAACAGTCTCTGTGCCAAGCATGGGTCTCGGACCGGAAAGCCCTAGTAGTCAAGGCTACTTAGTCAGTCCAGTCCATAGTCTGAGACCGTTGGGGCAGCAGAGAGACAGGGATGCCGGGAGATAAGGGGAGGGAAGGGAGTCTAGTTGAAGCTTCCCTCCAGCTGAGAACCAAGAATTCCAGACAACGATCTTATTATATAGAAATATTTTGAGGAATATTAAGGAGCTGGAGAGATAGTTCAGCAGTTATGAGCTCTTGCTGTTCTTCTAGAAGACCTGAATTTGGCTCCCAGTACCTACACGGAGGTTAACAACACTCTGTAACTTCAGTTATGGGGGATCTGGTGCCCTCTTCTGGCTCCCAAAGGCACCAGGCATGAATGCAGTTCACAAACATACATGTAAATAAAATAAGAATAAAATCTTTAACACGATGTTGAAACAGCTGCGAGAAATGCTTATCTAAGAGTATCTGGCCTTTCTCTTTTCCCCAGTTGTAAACCTCAGTTTTCTAGATATCTCATAAGAAAACTCACTTACAGCAAGAGGAATGTCTTAAAGCTCTTGTGTAACCTTTGTGATACATTGTTTTACCTCATCAGACTAGAAAGCAGTCCAAAGAATGTCCAGAACCAGCCTACAATCTAACTTACTGGAAGACTAGGGAGGGAGAAACAGAAGAAAAAGAGTTTCTAGCAACCCCTAAAGGTGCAGCTTACACGCCACTGTACATACAGCTAAAACAAGCTCTGCAGAAGCCCACACCCATGCTTGGTGTGTACTGTCCTTTCTGAACCCCTCTTTATTAGCTCCCATGCTTAAACCTAAGTTTAAAATCTCTTCCAAATAAACTCTAACAGCTTCATACTGACTCATCCTGAAATCCTTTGTGGCAGTTGAGTCAAGAGTCCTGGTCTTACCCGAGTAGATCTGATAAGACACCTAGGTTGGCTAGAGGTGAAGATTTGGAACTACACCTCCCTTCCCCACTGCTCACAGCTTGGCCCCATGACCTGGGAAACTGAGGTCTCCTTTTGGGTTCTTAGTCTCATTAATTAAAAAAAAAAAAAAAAAAAAAAAAACTTAAACCAGACGGTGGTGGCGTACGCCTTTAATCCCAGCACTCGGGAGGCAGAGGCAGGTGGATTTCTGAGTTCGAGGCCAGCCTGGTCTACAGAGTGAATTCCAGGACAGCCAGGGCTACACAGAGAAACCTTGTCTCGAAAAAACCAAAAAGAAAAAAAAAAATTTAGTGGACTTGGAAGGAGGCTTGAGGGCAATTTTACTGATGGCAGAAGCAAAACAACAGGTCTGACCGGCTGAGAATCTTGACAGCAACCAGAAGGAGAGAGATGGAGGAAAGGCTGTAAGCACAAAGGTCAGAGAAACAATGAGAAAGCCCAGATGTCAGAGAAAACAAGGCTTTTTAGTTGGTTCCCAAAACAGAAGGAAGGAGAGGGGAGGGGAGGGGAGGGGAGGGGAGGGGAGGGGAGGGAACCTGCTTGGTGTCAGGCTGCAGATCTGATTTGAGGGCACTAATGTGTCCCAGGATAAAGACCACATCAGGAACACATGCTTAAAAACAGAAATAGAGTTTATTGAGAAAGCTGAACCACTCCAAAATGGGCAAGTGGACAAGTGAGCCCAGGGCCTAAAAGAAGTACTGGGCCATGAGGTGCAGAGTCCTTTCCAGTCCTTTCCAGAGTACCTGGTTCTCACCTGCTTCTCACCCTAACTTTATTTCCAATAGGATGAAACCCAGGTTAGGTGAGACTTTTGATCTTTCTCTGCAAACTGACTTCTTTCATATGTTAATTTTGATATTTCAGCCCCAAGTCCCTATTCCTGTCACAGTCAGAAGTTGACAGCTATCTCTAACCCTTTGGGCTAGCAGGACCTGCAGGCTCCTTCCTTAGCTCCTAACAGCCTTTGATGAACTCTCTGACCTCCAGTTGTCTCAGATGCCCCTTCGCTGGGCAGAATGACTCAGAGAACCTGCCTCTGCAGGGAACCCACTTGGGAGCCGGCAATCCAGGAACTGTGTGTGTGGATCATGGAGGAACAAGGTCTCAAGGGTGAGCAGAAGACTGGGTGCTGATGGCAAGCAGCCCTGCTGGAAAGCTCTGTTAAGTAGCAGGGTAGCAAACAACACTTTCACAATTTCATGGACGCAGCACAACACAGAGGATTCCTGAGGTCACACTTACTCACCTGCCAGGCTGCTCCAGGGCATCTGGCCTTGAGGCTACCTTCCAGACTGGCCCATGCCTCATTTCCAGCCTGGGTTGAGAAATTGGACCAGAAATTGAAGCAGTACAGCACAGCAGAGTGAGCCTGAGTTGCCTCACTTGTGGTCCTTTCTGGTTTGTGATTCTGAACAGTCTAGTCATGGAACAGCAAGGTGGCTCTGTGGGTTAAAAGGTACCACCAAGTCTCACAACTGAGGAGGCAGACAGGTTTGAAAAAAAAAAAAACAACTTTTATTCAAAGGCTTTGTACTGTTTATGCCTTACTCCAGTTGCAGGCACCAAAATAGACTGGAACAAGATATGGGGCTACAAGACTGGCAAAGAAATGCAGAATGCTTCAAGGCTGACTAGAGGAATTTTTGGTATGTGGTGTGGTTTCGGGGTAATGATTTATAAATACAACCTAGAATGATGGTTTGCTAGTTAATGAAATGAAGAGATTTTCTAGCCATGTGCAGAACCAGTGAACCTGTAGCATGCTCTTGACTGAGTGTTCTCTGCCTTGTGATTTTCTTTTAGTGCTATATGTACTTGTAATTTGTAAAAAGATTTTGCTACATTTAATGTGGAGACATCTCGGTTGAAATTATAGTTTCCCAACTGTAAAGTTAGGTCGCTGAATTTTACAGATGATCAGACCCGATACACCTACCACAGGCTGCTCACAGGCAGAGCTGGGTGGTTGTGTTCATCCTGTCCCTCTGACTGTCTGGATGGCTTAGCATCTCCCATCTGGAGTTTTCAAACATTGAGATGTGGCTTTTCAGCTCCATTTTGAAAGACACAGAAATTTTCCTGGAAATTCCATGACAGCATCTTCTCTGGGGAACTTTTTTTAAAAACCCCAAGACTTGAACCACATTCCCTGCACACAAACATTTGGCAGGTAGGTATGTGAGCCCAGAATGCACCAATAAGACATACCACAAGCCGGGCAGCGGTGGCGCACGCCTTTAATCCCAGCACTCGGGAGGCAGAGACAGGCAGATTTCTGAGTTTGAGGCCAGTCTGGTCTACAGAGTGAGTTCCAGGACAGCCAGGACTACACAGAGAAACCCTGTCTCGAAAAACCAAAAAAAAAAAAAAAAAAAAAAAAAAAGACATACCACAACTAGGAAAGGTGGCTCATTCATGATTTACACTTCATGACTAGGCCTAAGAGGAAGTCTACTTTCTAACACACCAAATACTATCTTCCTGTCTCCAAATACAAGTTGAAACAGAGGGGGGTTTCGTTTCAGCTTTACTTTTGCCCAGTCAAGCAAGAATACTGTGTAATAATACATAAATATTATTACATAATTATATTAAAATATTTTTATTAGTCTGCCATTCATACTATTGATACTAAAATATCCTCTATATCATATGTGTTAGCATTCCTTCTAGGCTCCACCCCACAGTTACCTGGCAACAGGACTCAGTATAAAAGGGGCTGTTAGCCCCCTCCTCACTCTCTTACTCTCTTACCCTCTTATTCTCCCTGCTCCTTCTTTCCCCATTCCCCTCCCCCCTGCACGTGTTCCTGGCCGGCCCCTCTTCTCTCCTTCTCTTCTCTTCTCTTCTCTTCTCTTCTCTTCTCTTCTCTTCTCTTCTCTTCTCTTCTCTTCTCTTCTCTCCTCTCCTCTCCTCTCCTCTCCTCTCCTCTCCTCTCTTCTCCTCTCCTCTCTTCTTCTTCTTCTTCTTCTTCTTCTTCTTCTTCTTCTTCTTCTTCTTCTTCTTCTTTCTCTCTCTCTCTCTCTCTCTCTCTCTCTCTCTCTCTCTCTCTCTCTCTCTCTCTGCCTCTCTCTGTCTCTACTCCCTCAACTCCCCTCCCCATGCCTTTAATAAACTCTATTCCATACTGTGTTTGTCATATGCTGGTACCTCAGGGGGAAGGGATGTCTCAGCACCGGCCCATAGAGACACCCCCTTCCACTTCACCACACCGTGCCTCTACAAACATATCCTGGGTCTTTCTTTTTTATAAAACACAACAATTTGGTCCAATAAAATATAATTTAATTATTTTAGATTAATTTTTTACTTTATAAGTATTTTGCCTGTAAGTATAGTTGTATTCCATGTGCATGCTAGTTCACATGGAGGTCAGAAGAGAGCATCAGATCTCCTGAAACTGGAGTTACAAATAGTTGTGAGCCAACAACTGGATGCATAGAATTAAACCCAGGTCCTCTGCAAGAACAGTCAGTGTTCTTAACTTCTGAGCCATCCTAGACACCAAAATATACTCGCTCTGTTCTTAAAAAAAAAAAAAAGTTGAATCACCAGTGTCTTTGCTTAAATATAAGAAGTTGGATATTAAAGTGATCTCAGTATAAACCTACAGAACGCCTGATGCTAGCAGATCACGGTGCTTTCGTGTTTAACAGCGTTAGAGCTGCTGAGTGCCCGGAATGGCAGCTGCTCTGGCTCATTATTGCTGATGTTCCAGAACCACACCCACCATTAATATTCCAAGAACATCCTTACCAGTTCTCAAGATGTCTTACTAGCATTGATGCTGCCGGTTTTTTTCATGATAAAAGTTAATTTGGTAAAGACTGGTTTTGAGGGTTTTATTTGATTTTTTAAAAACTTACTCAGGGAACCTCAATTTGTTTGAGATATGAGATGTTTACGTTCTGTTTCACCTTGTGTCTTAGTTTGCTTCTCTGTTGCTGTGATAAACACCATTGTAAGGGAATTTCCCCTAGTTATTTGATTGGCTGATAAAGACCACAAGAAGCCAATCACTGGGCGAAGATATGGAGGTGGGATCTTCTGGACAGAACAGGAAGAGAAGGGGAGAAGAGGTTAAGCAAGATGGAGGATGGAGGGAGGGAAAGATGGAGGGAGAAGGAGGTAAAGATGAACCAGAACCACGGGCGGCCTGAAGGAGTCGCAAGTAGCTAGGGATTCATAGATGGGCAATAGAGAAGTGTAGGGGACAACTGCTCAATCTAGGTGTGCAGCTTGTAATTACATTATTGAGTTGTGTATACTTTGCACGGGCATTTTGGGGTTGGAGATTTACTATTATAAATCTGGATGGTATAATATAGTGTTATCATTTCACGGGGCTAAGGGGATCTGAGCGAGCGGTAGTCGGCTTTCTGCAGGCCAGCCACAGGTTTATGACCAGAGCGGCTTGACAGCAGGTCAGGGACCAGGGCAAGATGGCCACTTGGGGCTGACCATGAGAGGGGGCGAGACTGGCAATGCCAGTGCCTAACCGGATTTAACGTGGTTCATTTTTTAAAACTACATGCTCTATACCATGGCCAGGAGGATGGAGAAAAGGGTTTATTTTATCTGACAGGTTACAGTTCTCACAAAGGGGAGTCAGGGTAGAAAATCAAAGCAGAAACCTGGAGGTAGAAACCAAAGCTCAGCAGTGGAGGAGCACTGCTTACTGGCTGGCTTAGTCTGCTTTGTTATACCTTCGAGGACCACCTGCCCAGGGGTAGCCTCACCCACAGTGTACTGGGCCCTCTCACATCAATCAACAAAATGTCCCGCACACTTCTCTACAGGTCAATCTGCTGGGGCATTTTCTCAGTTAAGGGAATAATCTCTCTTCTTATATGACTCTACCTTGCATCAAGTTGACAAAAAACTAACCAGCACACCTTGTAAAATGAATTATGCTGACTTATTGGCCAACTAACTTACACAGACATAACTGGCAAAAAAGGTTTGACAGTTTGGTACTCCATATTTGCCAGGAGATTTAAAAAAAAAAAAAAAAATAGGAGAAAATGCTGTTGTTTCTTCCTAGGGAGTATGTGATTAGAAAAGCAAGCATGTTGAACCCTGGATGCTTTTAGAGAGAATGCATTAATTATGTTTACATTTAATTATGTTAGAACACAAGTAGCTTTATAATGTCTGGACGAATGGGTCATAGAGCTTTCTCAGTCCTATTGAGCCCAACCTAGGCTTGGTAATGTGTGCACTTAGGAAGTAAGAGCAGGAGGACCAGAGATTTAAGACAAGCCTCAGCTGCACAGTGTGTGCAAGGCCAGTCTGGACTAAATGAGACCTTGTCAAACAAAGAAAAGGTTCCTAAGCCCCAATGTAGTGTGACTGTCACTTACCCTGATGTCAGAAGAGTTCAGTGAGGGGCTGGGAATGGCCCAGGAGCAAAGAGAACAAATTGTTCCTGCAGAGAACCTAAATTTAGTTCCCAGTACCTTATCAGATGGTTCCTAACCACCTTAACTCCAGTTCCAGGCGGCCTGATGCCTTCTTCTGGCCTTCATAGGCACTACACACAGAGGCATACATCCCTTGTGTGTGTGTCTCTCTCTCTCTCTCTCTCTCTCTCTCTCTCTCTCTCTCTCTCTCTCTCTCTCTCTCTCT
The DNA here is from genome assembly GCA_028551405.1 of Uromys caudimaculatus. Classification (NCBI taxonomy): domain Eukaryota; kingdom Metazoa; phylum Chordata; class Mammalia; order Rodentia; family Muridae; genus Uromys; species Uromys caudimaculatus. The sequence continues at coordinate 16,704,498 of CM052707.1, read as the reverse complement.
CACACACACACACACACACACACACACATGAACACATTCAAAGAAAAACTACAACAGATTCACTAACTAGGCCTGAAAATGTCAGTAAATAAAAGATTTCTTCTAAACTCTAAATCCGACACTCTTTGTTGACCTATTTTTAAATATATACTATTTTATTATTCTTTGAGAATTCATACATGTATAAAATATTGGAAGTATGTAATTTTCCTTTTGCTTTTACAGGGGATTACAGTTAAGATTCTGCATGAGTCTCAAATGAGACTTTGGACTTTTAAACAGGGCTGACACTGTGATAGATTATGGAGACTTTTGAAGTTGGAATGAAGGCATTTTGCCATCAGCTCATATATTTGAATGCTTAGTCCCCAGTTTGTGGACTGTAAGCAGGAAGGATTAGGAAGTGTGGCCTCGTTGGAGGAGGTGTGTCACTGATGCTGGGCTTTGAGCTTTCAAAAACCTACACCAGACCCAGGCTCACTCTCTTCCTGCCTGCTGCCTGTGTGGATCAGGATGTAGGCTCTTAGCTGCTGCTCCAGCACCATGCCTGTCTGCTGACATGTTCTTCACAATGATAGCCATACACCAAACCCTCTGAAACTGTACACAAGCCCCCAGTTAAATGCTTCCTGCCATAAGTTGCTTTGGTTATAGTGTCTTTTCATAGCAATAGAACACTAAGACATATTTGTTATGCAATAAATCCCAACAGCTGCTGGGGGACGTTTCTGTGCACTCTGTATTCAAATGCTGATTCTTGTGCCCTGAGATCTAGTTGACTTTGGTATTGTCATTATGAAGGATCTCCCGACTGGGGATTTTATAAAACATTACACTCCATCGTCTTCTGACTTGTTAAAATAAAGGGCAGGAGGGGCAAAGGCGGGACTTCTGTTCCCAGAGAGAGGAAGACGGTCTCAGGTGGGAAAGAGGGGTGTCAGGTAGGAATGAAGGGGGTGTCAGTGCAAGACTAAGATGGCAGGTAATGGGCCACATAGCTGGGAAGTAGTCTGAGGCCAGCATTATCAGATTAGACTAGCTCAGTCTGCCCAGCTATAGTGCCAGAAGCTTATTAATAAATATAAAGGTCTCCATGTCAAAGCAAAGGCTGGTATAGAAAAGCTTACTTTTACAAATGGCAGTAGCTTTAAGGGTTCATTTAGTAATTGCTGAATGGTACTAGCCATTGTGCCAACTCTTGAAGACCCCAGATATGCGCTGTCTTGTCAGTTCACCCCATGTCACTCTTCTTTAAGGTTCCAAAGCTCCAAAGAGTGAAGAAATTTGCTCAAGGGACACAAACAAGGATGAAAAATAGATCTGAAAGATCAATCCAGTGGTACCTAAATTCAAGATTCCTCGATCCTTTCCTCTACCTCTAATTCAGTAAATCTTGGGGTGAGCCTAAGAATTTGAGTTAAAATTCTATGGACAACTCTGAAGACAAGCTCTGTGTGCGTGTGCATGTGTGTGTGTGTTTCATAAATACATTTGTTTTTTTGAGACAGGGTCTCACATTATAGTTCAGGGTTCAGATTCACTATATAGTACAGGTGGACCTTAATCTCATGGAGGCTTCATGCCTACACTTCCTAAGTACTTTAAGGTCCTGCACTGCCACACCTGGCAAGAGTAGCTAAATTTAAGGTCTATTTATAGGGAAACCACCTTTCCTACAGAGCCAACCAAAATGATGCCAGGAATGGTTTTTAATGAACTATGAAAATTCCACACACATCTAGAGAATGTTAGTCATTTTATGCTTCCCCCACCCCTTTTCACATAGGCTGAATCCCTTATCTTTTTTTAAGATTTATTTATTTATACATATGATTGCTCTATTTGCACGGATGCCTGCATGTCAGAAGAGGGCATCAGATCCTATCATAAAAGGCTGTGAGCCAGGCTGGAGAGATGGCTCAGCGGTTATGAGCACTGACTGCTCTTCTAGAGGTTCTGAGTTCAATTCCTAGCAATCACAGCGACTCACAACCATCTGTAATGGGATCCGATGCCCTCTACTGGTGTGTCTGAAGACAGCTACAGTGTACTCATATAAATAACATAAATAAATCTAAAATAAAAAATAAAAAAAAAGGTTGTGAGCCACCATGTGGTTGCTGGGATTTGAACTCAGGACCTCTGGGAGAATAATCAGTGCTCTTAACTGCTGAGCCATCCTCTCACCCCCAGAATCTCTTATTCTTAACACTTGTTTCTTCCCCCCTTACTTTTACATGTTTTTGTTTGCTTTCCTGTGACTCACTGAGTTTACAATTGATTGCTTGAACATGGCTGGAGGATACTTACTAGAGCATGAACAAAATGATTCTCCTCCAGTAACTACTAAATGCTGCGTTTTCATTCTCCCTTCATCTGTTGATGGCCAGCTATGCTGGTTCCATTGCCTTACTATTTTAAATAAAGCAGCAATGAGCATAGATGTCTTCGTGGTCAAATGAGTCTTTTGCTGTGTATCTGGGAGTGCTAGAGTTAGGTGACACCCTGGTTCTATTTATTTTTTAGCTTTCTGAGAAACCTCCCCTCAGATTTCCATAATATTGGCACAAACTTACACTCTCATCAGTAGTGAATAAAGGTTCCTCTTTTACCACATCCTGTGGAGCAGTGGACCACACCACCAGACAGAAAACCTGGTAAGCTCTAGTGGATTCAGAAACCCAAGCAAATCTTTTTTTTTTTTTTTTTTTTTTGGTTTTTGGTTTTTAGTTTTTGGAGACGGGGTTTCTCTGTGTAGCCCTGGCTGTCCTGGAACTCACTCTGTAGACCAGGCTGGCCTCTAACTCAGAAATCCGCCTACCTCTGCCCGGCTCAGGCAAATCTTATAATTGAGAAAGGTAGGCATTTAAATCTACTCCGGACCAGGTTCCTGTCCTGGTACACATGACCTCAGCACCCCATGGGAGGACTGTGACAATCAATCATGTAGGGGCAGCACCTGAAGCCCTTCCACATGCAGATGAGGCATCCCTAACATCTCAGACCAAACCAATAGAAAACATGTCTTTAGACCCCAACCCACCCCAAAATGTTTATAAGATCCTATCCACAAGGAATAATGTGCACAAGTTAGCTCACCAAAGATTGTCTGATAGTGCCTGTCTTATTGAGCAGAAACACTCCAGGGAAGAGTATTCTCTCCCAAAGCTTTCATGGCTGGAAGCTGCTGGAGAACTACTGCAGCCACTTCCTGCTCAGTGGCCCTGACCTTGGCTCCTAGCGGCCTGTTGAGTCCTGCCACTCCAGGGCAGCTGCAGTGTGGAAGAGGCCCGGTAGCCCACCTTGCTCAGGCTCCCCTCTCCCCCTCAGAGCTACAACTTTTTGGCTACTCCAGCTGGTCCAGAGCTCTGCAGGTCCCTCGGGGTAGCACCCAGTACACAGACCCACAACACCCTAGTCAGCATTTGGTATCATTTGTCTTCTTAATGATACCCACTCCAACTGGGATGACACTGAATCTCAAGTAGTTTAATTTCACACTTTTATGATGGCTAAGAATGTTGTACACTTTTAAAAGTATTTATTAGCCATTGGTGCTTCTCTTGAGAACTCTGTTCAGTTCCATATTCCAGATTTTTATTTGGTTGTTTTCTTAATATTTAATTTTAAAAAATATTCTATTTTTATTTTTGTGTATATGGGTAATTTGTCTCCATATATGTCTGTGTACCACATTCATGCAGTGCCCACAGAAGCCAGATGAGCTCCCTGTCAGAACTGGAGTTACAGATGCTTGTCTCTATGTGGGTGCTGGGAATTGACCCCAGGTCCTCTGCAAGAACAGCCCAGTGCTCTTAACTGATGAGCCATCTGTCCAGCCACTAATACTTCATTTCTGAGTTCTTTGTACATTCTAGATATTAGCCTTCTGTCAGATAGGCAGTTGGTAAAGATTTTCTCTTTCTGGAAGCTGCTTCTTCATTCAATTAACAGTTTCCTCTGTTGTACACAGCTTTTAAGTTTTGAAATTTCATTTGTCCATTACTGGTTTTTTTGCTTGAGTAACCAAAGTGCGAATTTCGCCTATTCATATATCTTTAAGTGTTTCCCATACTTCCTTCACCTCTAGCACAGTTTCACGACTGACGTTAATAAAGGCCTTTGATCCACTTGGAGTTGTGTATAGGGTGAGAGAAAGAGCTCGGCTTTCATTGTTTGACATGTAGATATCTCATCTACCCAGAGCCAATTGTTGAAGAGTCTGTCTTTTCTCTGTTTTTGTTAAAAATCAGCTGTGTACACTTATTTTTGTGCCCTCCTGTTCTGTTCTACTCTATTTTACTGATTTACATATTTTCTTAGTTAAGCTAGGCTGTTCAGATCTTACTCAAAATTTCTTAAATAAAAGTGTGTGTATGTGTGTGTGTGTGTTCAAGCACCATGGTACACATGTGGAGATCAGAGAACACCCCATAGAGTCAGTTCTCCCCTTCTACCATATGAGTACTGAACACTGAACTCAGGTTGTCAAGTTTGGCAGTGACCCTTCACCCACTGAACCATCTTGCAAGCCCAAGTTTATTTTCAATCATCTTTTTAGCATTCAAATACATATATTGAGTCTTTTATTTATTTAAAGACAGCATGTACTCACAACTATGCCTGCTCCCAATTCTAAGACTTCTAGCACTGTAATACCAGAGGCAGACAACCAGGGCAGAGAGAGACAGTGCGTCTCCTAGCCCTGCACAAATGGTTTGATAACACAAAGCATTTTCCTTGTTATACTGTAATTTTTTGTTTGTTTGTTTTTTGTTTTTTGGAGACAGGGTTTCTCTGTGTAGCCCTGGCTGTCCTGGAACTCACTACTCACTCTGTAGACCAGGCTGGCCTCGAACTCAGAAATTCACCTGCCTCTGCCTCCCAAGTGCTGGGATTAAAGGCATGCACCACCGCCTGGCCTTTTTTTTTTGGTTATGCTGTAATTTTATAGCAGTGATTCTCTTAGCTTCTTTTTGGTGCTGGCAGAAGAGATAACAAAAAAATCACATACATATATATATTTTTTTTTTAATCCAGCAAAAGAGGAGTGGGTAGAAGCCAGGGTGGTAGAGCACTTTCCTAGCATGTACAGGGCCCTCAGTTTAATACTCAGGACTGAAAAAAATCTAAAGAAAATAGAGAAAATGACAGTATAAACAACGCTCCAACATTTGAATGAAGATCTAAACTTACAAATAACATGTTATGAAACCTCTTTTATCTCTACTGAACTGTGCTTTATCTTAATTAATTTGATTTGCCCTGTTGATTCCAAGACCATATAAATACATCAGTTTTTATTTGTGCTAGTCACCTGCCTCCTGAGTATGGAATTGCAGGGCAGTATATGAGGTATTCTGCAATGTCTCTCTGACATTACTTTCCTGTGCCTCTCTCCTCTGAGTCCGGTCCTCTGCTGGCCCCAAGGCACAAAGACACAAAGAATCACTGTTCAAGTACTGGGTCAGTCTGATCTTTTTGACAATACAGACATTATAAGGTTATATGAAAACATACTGAGGAAGGGGTGCCTCCATCTTGGATGGGGGCCACAGAAAGGCTTCGCTGCCACTTTGCTACACAGACTAGCAGTGCTGCGCCCTTTTTCCTTGGATATACCCCTCCTTTGAGAAAAGTGCTTCTAGAAGGCACATGTCCTCAAGCAGACACCTAGAACCTTCCGTTCCTCAGTTTCATCAGCTGCTTCTGTTAACCTGTGATGGTGAGCCACCGGTTGTCAGCTATGATACTGTGAAAGTACTTGTCTTGTCAGTTTAGATACATCCAAGACCGCTTTTCACTCCATAATCTTTTCTCCTCTGTCAGCCCTCGAATCTTTGTCCAGACATTTAAAAACAGTTTCCTCTTTTGTCAAACTGCTCAGAGCATTCCCAAGTCCTTTCAGACAACACTATATACAGTCAATTCCCCTGTTTGATAACTGTTTGTGGAAAACACTGAGGCACAGTCTGCCAAAGTCTCCAGAGAATCAGCTATCAGAACAGTAACAGACACCCTAATTTTTATTTTACCTTTCCCCTCTCACTCTTGCTCTGGATCAGAAGACATCAGGAGTCAAGTCTCTTCTTCCACTATGGATTCCAGGGATCAAACTCATGTGATCTGGTTTGTGTGTTAAGCATTTTACCCACTGAGATATCTCACTGGTCCAAAGTAACAGACATTTTTAGATGCTAAAAAAGGGATATTCCCAGGGTACCATCAGCATTAACTGGAGATAGCAGGAAAATCCCTCTGTCGTGATAGGCCCACTTCTCGCTGTGGGTGTGCTCTCGCCAGCCTGTGCTCTCCTTGGAGCTCCATCCTTGCCCAATCTTCCCGTTCCAAAGCTTGGCCGAATTCCACCTTAGCTATGTTCTTTCCCTTTGGCCCACCTGAGTCGCTGCAGAAGGAAAATACCAGACAATCTTAATTTAGAATCAACAGATAACACAATCACTGGGTGCAGAACCTAGCATCCTAAATTTATCCATTATTCTATGTTAGAAATCTTCCAGTGGCAGATCCTGGTGGATCTGCCATTGTGTCTGCCTTGCTCCCGCAGTTCAAAAGGAAGTTCCTCTCCTCCTGCCTCCCTTCTTCCTCTCTGGGACCCGGAAGTTCTGCCTCCTTCTCCCCCAGTGATTGGCTTCTTGAATTTATTATTATAGTCAATTAAGGGAAAATTCTGCTACAGGGAAGTTAGTAGCTATAAGTGCTTATATTTAAAAATTAGGGCTGGGGGCCGAGCTTATAGGTTAAGAGCACCATGCTCTTTCAGAGGACTTGGGTTCAATTCCCTACACCCATGTGGCAGCTCAAAACTGTCTATAACTCCAGCTTTCCAGCTCCAGAGGATCCAACACTGTCACTCAGGTACATATGCAGGCAAAACACCAATGCATATGAAATGAAAATAAATAAAATTAAGAAGAAATTCAGGTTGGTGAAATGCCTTAGCAGTTAAGAACACTGGCTGCTCTTCCAGAAGATCAGTTTGATTCTCAGCACCCACATGGTGGCTCACAACTCTTAACTCCAGTTCAAGGGATTCAATGCCTTCTTTTGACCTCGGGTAGTCCATACATGTGGTACACAGAGATATATGCAGGCAAAAATACCTATACACATAAAATAACATTTTTTAAAAAGAAGCCATGAAGCTGGAGAGATGACTCAGTGGTTAAGAGCACTTATTTTTCTTCCAGAACCTGCGTGGTGGCTCACAACTATCCTTACTCTAGTTAGTGGGTATCTGATACCCTGTTATACACAAGCAGAACCTTCAGTCACATAAAAGAAAATAAATTGCCTAGTTAGGGCTTTATTGCTGTGAAGGGACACCAGGGCAACTCTTATAAAGGGAAACATTTCATTGGGGCTGGTTTATGATTGGGGAATATTGTGTGAAGGTGTGTCCCTGTATATTCAATTGCTAATTCTGTACCTGCACAGAGCAAATGGCCCATCACCAGTCTCATATTTTATAAATAGTCATTCTTCTTTACCTGCCTAAGGCATTCTAGAATTGTATCTGATTGGCTATAATAAAGATGTGATAGCCAATAGCTAGACAGGAAGTGGAAAGCAGATTTTCTGGGCTGAGAGAGGAACTCTGGGAGAAGAATCAGAGGGATATTCACCAGCAGCTAAGGAGGTGGATGGACGAACCAGAGCTGAGCATGCCATGTAGTGGGACATAGTGCCAAGATTAGTCAGGTTAGAGTACCTGGGAGATAGTCCAAGGTAAAGGCCTAAGCTTTAAAATATTAATAAACTTCTGTGTCGTTATATATATCGCTGACAGATCTGAGAAAGTCCCCCTATAGAGGCCCATTATCACAATGGCAGGAAATATGGAGGTGTGAAGGCAGACATGGTACTGGAGAAGCTGAGAGGTCTACATCTTGAGCCATAGACAGCAGTAGAAGACTGTATACCACACTGGGTGTAACTTGAGCATAGGAAACCTTAAAGCTTGTCCCCACAGTGACACACTTCCTCCAAGAAAGCCACACCTATTCCAAGAAGGTCACACCTAATACCTTTGTTCCAAAAGATTTTAATCTATTGTCACAGATGCCAGTCGTGACACAGGAGCAGAGACAGGAATGGCTGGCTCTTCTGGAAAGCTAGAACTAGCCCCAGTTAGGGTTATTAGTCTCCGGACCTGCAGCATTCCAATCTTTCCACAGTACTGCAATCAGTCAGTCTCTGCAGACACAGCTTCTTTTCATAAGTTTTCTTTCATACATGTGTTTATACATAATACAAAAGGTTAAGAAACAAACAATAAGACTTATAGAAAGGGGCTGGGCTTAGTGGGGACACCTTGTCAGACCACCTTATAGGATGAGACAGGAGCCCAGAGAGTGATGGGTCAATGGTGGGTAGGACTACACCTTGGCCCCAGTGGCTTAAATATTCACATTCTTTTTTTAAAAAAAAAAGATTTATTTTATTTATGTGAGTATACTTTAGCTGTCTTCAGACACACCAGAAGAGGGCATCGGATCCCATTACAGATGGTTGTGAGCCACCATGTGGTTGCTGGGAATTGAACTCAGGACCTCTGGAAAAGCAGTCAGTGCTCTTAACCGCTGAGCCATCTCTCCAGCCCCCATTGTTCATATTCTTGGTCATCTTTGTTTGTTTGTTTTCAAGACAGGGTTTTTCTGTGTAGCCCTAGCTATCCTGGAACTCTTTCTGTAGACTAGGATAAGGTACTGAGGTGCATATTTTATATACCATAGCAGATCTGACCTCCAGGTTCTCCCAAGACACTAAACAGTTGACTTCACCAAAACCATTACAGATCACTTAGGATGATTAAACCCACCACCTCAGTTTCTCTGTTCTCTTCCTTCCTTCCTTCCTTCCTTCCTTCCTTCCTTCCTTCCTTCCTTCCTTCCTTCCTTTCCTTCCTTCCCCTCTCTCCCTTCCTCCTTCCTTTCTCTCCCTCCCTCCTTCCTACCTTTTGTTAAACCTGAGAACTGTGATGAGAAAAGACCAAGTTCATGATTGTCCAATTAAAGCAAGCTGTATTTAGGGGTGCACCCAGGCCTGGCCAGCCAGCTGCCTTACCCTAAATTGGGAGTTGAGAAAGCAGCCCCTGCTGGTTTCTTGAAGTCCCTTTTAGAGGAGAGAGAAGGTGTTCATGGGGCGGGGGTTGGGGGGTGGAGGGGAGAGTTAGTTGACAGTTACACACCGTTAGAAAGACACAAAAGGGAAGAAACAAAGGCAAGGATTGCATCACGTGAACAGGTTGCAAGCAGTTTACACCAGCTCTAAGAAACAGGAACTTCTTAATCACAAATAGAAACCTTAACTTGCAAGGATTCAACACTGGACACATAGGAACTGTCTTACTGTGATCAGAAATCTTAACCTGCTAGGTATATTTTCCCTGCTCTGTTCTGCTCTTCTCTTCTCTCTCTCTCTCCCTCCCTCCCTCCTTCTCTCTCCCTCTTTCTAGGTTAGGACAGGATCTTACTTTGTAGTCCAGGCTACCCTCGAACTTGTAGCAATCCTCCTGCTTCAGCCACCTATACGTGGGATTCCATATATGAGCTACCACATATTGTTTCCCTGTATTTCTAAAGTGGTAAAGAAACAAAAATTGGTATAGAAACATTGTTATTCATTTTTTTGGCCAAACCAGGGCAAGCGTCCTGAAATCCCTCTACCTCTCTTATAACGGTGCACCAATTGTATAGAAAAGATAGAACAGGAGCTGGAGAGGCCCTCAGCTTTTAAGAGCACTGGCTGCTTGCTCTCTAGAGGACCTGGGTTTGATTCTCAACACTCACACAGCAGCTCACCCGCCACCTTCTGTAACTACATTAGTACCAGAATATCCCAGACTTTCTCCTGGCCTCCTCAGGCATATACAGGAAAAAATCCATATGCAAAAATCTAAATTTAAGAAAAAAATTAAAAATAAAAAAGGACAAAAACCAGGAAATAGGCATATGCTTACTTATAATAAGCCTGACAAAACTGGGTGGAGTTCTTCCCAGCATGAAATTGTAACTTTGAAGGAATCCATTGTTTCTGTAACTGGAGTAACCAAAATGAATATATTCTAGAGACACTTGTGTCTATCAGTATGACTACTAGACTATTGAAACAACAGACCCCAAGAAACTGCAAATCCCCCCAGGAATTTCATGGTGAAAAAGAGAGAAAAGAATGAAGCCTGGGTTCAGTCAGAGAGAATCTTGTCTTCACCCAAAAAAATGTTTTACACAGTTCTACCTTGTCAGACCACCTTCTAGGATGAGACAGGAGCCCATACAGTGATGGCTAAAATGCTCAAATTCTTGGCCATCCTTTTTTGTTTGTTTTCAAGGTAGAGTTTCTCTATGTAGCCCTGGCTATCCTGGAACTCATTCTGTAGACCAGGCTGGCCTTAACTCAGAGATCCTCCTGCCTCTGCCTCCCGAATGCTGGGATTAAAGGCATATACACCCAGCAAAAGTGTAGCCCGGGGGTTGGCCTCAATCCTCCCACCTCTGCATCCTTCAGGAAATCCTCCTGGTTTGTGTTGGCCCTCTGTTTAATTTTTAATCTCACTTCAAGACCCTGAAGATGGACTTGAGGGGATCATTGGACTTCTTTGTCCTGCTTCTCTACGGGGCCACATTGAAATAAGTCTCCTCTGAATGCTTTTTACTATTCATCGGCTTCTTGGGATACAGTATAACCCCAAGTTGGTAACAACATCTATGTTTCAATACAGTAAGTAAACAGACACCAGCCCCAAAATTATAAGGAACTAAGTATGGTGACAATCTTAAGTTTCAAACCCTAGATAAGGGGTTAAGATGCCTATTTAACATATCAAAGCTGACCAGGCCTTCAGGTTCTCCCAGCATCCCTCACTCCCCACCAGTTACAGGTTATGGCTGGCATACCCCACCTTCTACCCTAAACTCTCCAGCCCAGGGGCTGGGCTGCCCTTCCCCCAGAGGCTCTTCTCTATATAATCTAGACATTTTGGTTACCTGCCCCTTTTGTACCCTTTCTTTTGTACCTTGGGCTGCTGTACTTGGTCCCCCTTCTCCCTTCCCCAACCCCTCTCCCCACATAGTCAGGGTCATGATCACTCTGGGCTCTCCCAGATGTGTCTGCATCCTATGCTCTCCCACACATCATAATAAACTCTCTTCTCCATTATACCTAGGAGCAGTCACTTCACTTTTATTTTTAAATTCAGTGGCACAGGCCTACAATCACAGCACTCAGAAGACTGCTGAGACAGAAGACTGATGTGAGTCTGAGGTCAACCTAGACTACACATTGAAAGCCTGCCTCAAACAAAATGTGGTAGTGGGAACAATGGCCATGAGGGGGTAGAACTACCAGACCAAAATTGATGCACAAGCTTTAATAAGGAACAGACACCGTGAGCAGACATATAGGAGGTAAATCCAAAGGGATGGGGATATACCCCCCAAGGAATAGGGCCTTTTCATAGGAGTGACCTAGGCTTGGAGCTTTGGCCATTTGTTGGGGCTTCCATCTGAACTCAGTTCAAGACAGCAATTCACTATTTTATGTATTATAACGATCCTTGTCCTCCCTGTGATTGACCATCTGAGGCTAAATTACAAACTTAGGGTCACAGTCTATATTTCAAAAAGTTAAATGTAGCCACGTGTCCTTAGGAATTAAATAGCTGGCTAAAACAGCCAAATTCATAGTAAAAAGCAAAAACAAAAACAAAACAACAACAACAAAAAAAAAACAATGTTTTTTCAATGTGGCCACACTGGGAAGAGAGATAAAGAGGTCCAGTGACCCCCACTCAGGTCTATCTTCAGGATCTTGAAGCAAGAGTAAAGGTTAAATGGAAAGGCAGGTTGTGTGCACTGTCTTAGCTAGGGTTTTTTTTTTTTTTTTTTTTTTTTTAAAGATTTAATTATTTTATTTATATGAGTACACTGTAGCTGTCTTCAGACACACCAGAAGAGGGCATCAGATCCCATTACAGATGGCTGTGAGCCACCATGTGGTTGCTGGGAATTGAACTCAGGACCTCTGGAAGAGCAGTCAGTGCTCTTAACCTCTGAGCCATCTCTCCAGCCCCTTAGCTAGGGTTTTACTACTGTGAATAGACTACTGTGAACATTTAATTGGGGCAGGCTTACAGGTTCAGAAGTTTACTCCATTATCAAGGCAGGAGAGTGGCAGCATGCAGGCAAGAACAGTGCAGGAGGAGCTGAGAGTTCTACATCTTCATCTGAAGGCCACTAGAAGAAGACTAGCTTCCAGGGAGATAGGAGGGTAGGGAAGGAATTGGAGTGTAAGGAATGAGGGGGGTTGATCAAAACACATTTTATGCATGTATAAAAATTTCAAACAATAAAAAGTATTTTAAAAAGAGAGAGGGGCCGGGCAGTGGTGGCGCACACCTTTAGTCCCAGCACTTGGGAGGCAGAGGTGGATTTCTGAGTCCGAGGCCAGCCTGGTCTACAGAGTGAGTTCCAGGACAGCCAGGGCTACACAGAGAAACCCTGTCTCGAAAAACCGAAAAGAAAAAAAAAAAAAGAGAGAGGGACTGGAGAGATGACCTCATAGGCTTATGTATTTGAATGCTTGGTCTCCAGTTGGTGGAACTGTTTAGGAAATATTAGGAGGTGTGGCCTTGTTGCGGGAGGTGGGCTTTGAGGTTTCAAAAGCCCTCACTATTCTCAACTCGTTCTCTACCTTGCTCTTGTAGACTGGATGAGCTCTTAGCTACTTTTCCAGTACCATACCTGTCTGCTTGCTGCCATCACGGTCATGGGACTCTATCCCTCTGGAACCGTGAGCCTCAAATTGAATGCTTTTCTTCTGTAAGTTGCCTTGGTCATGGTGTTTTGTCATGAAAATAGAAAAGTAACTAAGACAATGCTTCAGTAGTTAGAGTACTTGCTAATCTTGCAGAAGATGTGGGTTCAGTTTGTAGCACCCAAATGGTGATTCGCAGCCACCTAAAGTTCCAGTTCCAAAGGATTCCAACACCCTCTCCTGGTCCTTAGGTACCTGGCATGTACCTGGTACATATGCATACAAGCAGGCAAAACACTCACACAAATATAATAAAAAAAATAAACTTTAAAAATAAAAAAAAAAAATCAAGAAGGGTGATTTTATAGGAAGGAGATGAGAGGATGATGGGATTGGGGAGGCATATTATTCAAATCTCTGGTTGGCTGCTGCTGACCTGAAGCATCAATGGATTGGAGTGGTCCCATCTCATCTGGTAATGGGTAGTCTGATATTTGTCTTTGGGTGAGTGGCTAGTATCTGAATTTATGCATCAGTAAGACATTGTCCATGCGTTGTAAAGCCATTTGGAATTGGATTTATTGAATTCTAGGGGAAATCAATGTATAAGTTTAAGAAAGGATTAAGAGTAAACAGAAGAGTTACTATAGGACAGACACCACTAGAAGAAGGAATGCTATGAAACCCAAGTTTCTAGTGGTTCAGCTCCCTGAGGATGTATTTAATATTCTGTTAGGTTAGAGGAAGGTAGGCGAAGGCATCAGAGTAAAGGTAATTATGTAATAGGGTGGTTACAGATGCTCTTGAGGTTAATCTTGGTTAAATGATTACACAACTTTGGAGTTCTCACTATGAAATTATATTGGCAGAAATTAGCAACATATTTGTTTTTTACATGTGGGTCACAGATCCTTTATTATAAAACCAGAAAGGGAGCATTACTTCTATCCTAGGTTAAACATGTGAACCTGTGAAATAAAGTTCTACCACGGTCAGTTTATGAATGTGGTGGTTTGAATAAAAATAGCCCCCACAGGCTCATTGGGAGTGGCACTATTAAGAGGTGTGGCCTTGTTGAGTGGGTGTGGCTTTGTTGGAGGAAGCACATCACTGGATGTGGGCTTTGAGAAGCTCAGCCCTGCCTAGTAGCACTCAGTTTCACTTCTGTTGCCTGTAGAACTCTCAGCTCCTTCCCAGTACCATGTCTGTCTACATGCTGCCATGCTTCCCACCATGACAGTAACAGACTAAACCTCTGAAAGTATAAGCCAGCCCCAATTAAATGTTTTCCTTCATAAGAGATGCCATAGTCATGGTGTCTCTTCACAGCAATAAAACCCTAATGAAGACAATGAATGCAGAAGATTTTTAGGTACTGTCTTATGTAACCTTTTTGGAAAGAGAGGGATAATAATCATTGACCAGTGGAGGACCATAATGGCCAGTATTTCCCTGTGTTTCCTAAAGTCCTTGTGCTAGTGCTTTCTGTATGCAGCCTTAGCCTTGATTAAGTCAGATAGCCAGAAATGGTGGGTGAGGTTTGAAAGATAAATAATTTGAGTAGGTGATTATTAAAGGTGGATTAAAATAGAAGGAAAGGAAGAGGCCAAAGGAAACTTTTTAGAGTGTTTATGCCATCAAAAAGAAGAGAAAGCTTACCTAAGGTGACCACTGGAAGGCAAAAGAATGATTTCACTCTGGAGAAAGTAACCAAGTTCTCATACATAGAAAAAGGTCTCTAACATAAAAGAAGAGTGAGCCTAGAATTACAATCCAAAAAATGGTATGTCTCAGAGCAGCCTGGTTAATCATCGAGTATCTGTATGGTTGGGGAGATGTCTAGAAAGGAATTTCAGATCTTTTGCTCACATGAGGCAAGCTGTTGAGCTGACTGCTTTTACCCAGACCCCCTGCCATAGGAATGTTAGGCCACACAGAGGTAGATAATGAACTGGATATGGGGACTGGAGATGGCTCAGTGGTTAAGAGCACTGGCTGCTCTTCCAGAGGACCTGGGTTGGGTTCCCAGCACCCACATGGTGGGTCACAACCATATGTAACTCCAGTTCTAGGGGAATTGGATGCCCACTTCTGGCTTCTCCAGGCACACACATGGTGATTCTCAGACATACAAGCAGGCAAAATATCACTACATATAATTTTTTTAATTATAAAAATAATAAATTGCCTTGTTAAGAGACTAAAATAGCCAAAAATAATGTTGGTTTTTGTTTTAGTTTCTATTGCTGTGATAAATACTATGACTGTCTTAGTCAGGGTTTCTATTCCTGTACAATACATCATGACCAAGAAGCAAGTTGGGGAGGAAAGGGTTTATTTAGCTTACATTTCCACATTGCTGTTCATCACCAAAGGAAGTCAGGACTGGAACTCAAGCAGGTCAGGAAGCAGGAGTTGATGCAGAGGCCATGGAGGGATGTTACTTACTGGCTTACTTCCCCTGGCTTGCTCAGTTTGCTCTCTTATAGAACCCAAGACTACAAACCCAGGGATGGCACCACCCAAAATGGGCCCTTCCCCCCTTGATCACTAATTGAGAAAATGCCTTACAGCTGGATCTCATGGAGGAATTTCCTCACCTGAAACTCCTTTCTCTGTGATAACTCCAGCTTGAGTCAAGATGACACACAAACCATCCAGTACAAGGATCAAAAGCAACTTGGGGAAAAAAAGGTTTATTCAGCTTACAGTGGTAGTCCATCATGAAAGAAAGTCAGAGCAGGAACTCAAGAAAGGAACCTGGAAGCAGGAACTGAAGCAGAGACCATGGAATAATATTGTTTATAGGCTTGCTCCCTGTGGCTTACTCAGTTTGCTTTTTATATACCTCAGAATCCTTGCAGGTATGGGACTGCCTACTGTGGCCTGGGCACTTCCCCATCAATCACCAATCAAGAACATGCCATAGACTTGCTTACAGGCCAATGTGAATTCCTCTTCCTAGATGACTCAAGCTTGTATCAAGTTGATGAAATCTATCCAGTACAATTCTGGGCCTACAGTATTTTAATTTTCTACAATTGCTGAAAGTTGCTGAGTTTGGTTCTGGGAACTCTAGCCCATATTTTCCCTGCTGGTCAAATATATCATTTAGTGTATTTAGAACATATTGTCTTCTGTCCCTTGGTACTTGAAAGGTTTATTCCTCGGAGATGCTGTAGAAGAGGCTGAATAAGCAGGAAGCTGGTCTTAAGTAGAGAGAAGTGTTTGGAAAAGCCATTAAGAAATCTGTGGATTGTATTAAATCTACTAGCTATCATGGTCTGTGTTTGAAATTTATAACATTTACCTCTAACAGATACAAGCATTATATCTAAAATTATAAGAATGCATTGTGACCCAAAAAAGTAAAGGTACAGATAAGTGAAACACTTTAATTTGGATAAGAAGAGCTAACCCAAATTGTTGGATATCTCTAACTAGAACAATGAAGTTCTTTTAAGGTTGTCAGATGTCTGAGTATGTAATGGACTTCAAAGAACATTTAATTTGCTGTATCTTGACATTTTTATTAATCTTCCTGGCAGCCTGAAACTTGCTATGTAGACCAACCAGGCTGGATTTTAATATATCAGATCTGCCTGCACTACCATAGTGATAGAAAGTATGGTACTGCTATAAAAATAAGCATGCAGGCCACTGGGACAGAATAGAGGGCCCAGGAATAAACCCACACAGCACTGCACATCTACTTTTTAGCAAAGATGCCAAAAATACTGACTGGAAAAAGACCACCTACTCAATAAACAGTGCTGGCAAAACCTACAGAAGAATGAAATCAGAACCCTATTTTTCACCAGAAGGGGTGGGGTGTAGTAAAACCTGAAATACAGAAACTGATAGAGAAAAACATAGAAAAAACAATCCCAGATATAAATATAGGCAGAGATCTTCTAAAAAGAATCCTAACAGCACAGGAAATAGCCCTAAGAACTGACAAATGGAGTCAAGGAGATAGCTCTGTGGGTAAAGAGCCACTGACACACCTGAAAGTGGAAGGGAAGTACCAACAAAGTTGTCCTCTTACTTCTACAAGTATGTCGGGGCACCCACGTCCACACATAACAAATAAATGGCTTCTGCAAGCCAAAGGAAACTATAAGCAGCAGAGTGAACTGTCTAGAGAAACAATTCCCAGTAATCACATGGTGGCTGGAACCCTCTGTAATGGGATCTGATGCCCTCTTCTGGTGTGTCTGAAGACAGCCAAGAGTGTCACATAGATAAAATAAAGAAACCTAAAAAAAAAAAAAAAATCTTTGCCAGCTATACTTCCAAAAAAGGTCAATATTTAGAAAATATAAAGATTTGTGAAAATTAGCCACCCAAAAAGACTATATTTGGGTCAATAAACTGAAAACAGAGTAAATAAAATATGAGAAATATTCTACATCTTTAGCCATTAAGGAAATGCAAATTAAAATGACTCAGATGGTTATAATGGTCATGCTAGTCAGAATGTTTATAATAAAGAAAACAAAGCCGGGCAGTGGTGGTGCACGCCTTTAGTCCCGGGAGGCAGAGGCAGGTGGATTTCTGAGTTCGAGGCCAGTCTGGTCTACAGAGTGAGTTCCAGGACAGCCAGGGCTACACAGAGAAACCCTGTCTGGAAAAAAACAAAAAAAAGAAAAGAAAAGAAAAAAAAGAAAAAGAAAAGGAAAACAAATGACAACCAGTGCTTACACAGGAGAAAGAAGCCTTATATGCTGCCAGTATAAGGGCAAATTAAATAAAGAAAATCTCCTACACAAAAACCATGGCCACGAAGCAGATCCATAGCTCTAGGAAATGTGCTGTCCATTGAATTCCAAAAAGCAGCTACCCTCCCTTGCCCCCCACACTAGTCCTGGAACTCGCTGTTCTGAGTCTGTGAAGTTACACCCTTCCCTCCCCTTCCTCCACCAGCACTCCTGCAGCCTCCTGTTGCTGTATTGGGGGCTCTTCCCACAGACATAGGGATAGGTTAAAGGTCTTGTGAATCCCCAGCAGGACCCTGGGACTTTGACTTCCTTTCAGATCCTGGAGGGGTCTTTTGTTCTTCCCAATATTTCCTCCAGGACCCCTGAGAAACTCTCATAAACTTCACTGTAATGAGACTTCAAAATCTGGGGCATTCCTCACTGCAGGAACCTAGCCTAACACATCTGACCTACACCATGTGCAACAGCCCTCTATTCCTAAAGATAGACCTTTGGTCTGCCTCCCCCCAAAAAATCAAACACTTGTGCCTCAAGTTGGACTTGGTCTACACCCAATACGCTCTCCACAACTAAAACTGCTGTACTAAGTTGGGCATGTTCAATCCTGCAACCTCATGGGCATTAAACAAGGTTCCTAGAATGAGTTGGCAAATGGTCAGAGGTTCCCCGTCCTCAGGTCTCCTTTTACCTCTACTCCTGCTCTCCCCTTTGTTTTGCCTTTCTGCATTTCAGCTTTTTCTAAGCTTAAACTTCTAAATGAAATTCCTTGGATCCTCTCTCAGATTCTGATCTGACAGATGAACCCCCTCCTTATCAAACTTCAACAGAACTTCCTCCCACTCTGCCTCTTTGCACACCTCCCCATTCCCCTCCTCATCGCCATAATCTATCCACTGTTTCATGTAGCTTTTGCTACCCTGCCTAAACTCCAGGAATGGGTCATGCTACCAGCCCCCACCCAATTTTCCTTGAATTCACGAATCAAAGACACAGACACAGTTGTTCATTTTCAACTTGCCTTTGGACACAATTGCTGGGCGCTACTCTCTCGCGCCTGGAAAGTCATACCCTTATTAATATTCTTATCTCCACACCTCCCACCTGCCTTAAACTTTTAGTTGTTCCGTTACATCTCTAATCACCCGTCTGTAGGAGTGAAGGCTGCCACTCCTCCTGAGACCTCACATGCATGGCGGCTTGGCCTTTCTCTCTCCAATTTATGGTGAACTCTGTCCTCTTTTTGTCTCTTCCTTTTCCTCCAGGGACCCAGAAGTCCTGTCTATTCCTTCTACCCAGCAATTGGCCATGGCTTCTTTACTGACAGATCAAGAACCAATTGGGGAACAGGACCTTAACAGCAGAACCACACCTACAACCCACCACTGCCTCTAACTTCCTCAACTTCTTAAGTTTACACTCTCTATGTCTTAGGACTGAACTGCTACTCCATAGATCTCTTCCCTCATGGAGGACTCACTAGTTCCTGCCCACAAGAAGACAGTTCTGGTCCATGTGGTTGCTGGTTTTAATAATCCCATGTGTGACACAATAAAACCTTATCTGTGCTAAGGCACCAAACAGGAGCTGTTGGAGCAAAAGTTACAGCAGGAGGAGTACAACAGCCATGCCCTCTCATAGGTCTCAGACTCTTTTTTGCCCCATGAGAGACCCAAGGAGTCTGAATAGCTTTCCTAGCTGCCAGGTGAGGAGCCCCACTGCAAAGTGGCCCAATCAGTTTTCAGTTCAAGTCCAGTCCCTCAGCAGGCCAGACTGTTTAAAGCTATGCTGGGTCCTAACACCTGCTCTTTCTCCTTGGCCTCCATATTAGTTTCTGGGTTCTTTAGGAGGTCTGGCTTGTAAACCATTGAGTTCACTTTTACATAAAAACAAATGCCTTTTATATATGTATTATTTTAGCAAATTAATCAATCACTGTTTAAGATTACTGAGAGCTGGTTCTAGATATGGGATTTGGCCCACTCAACATATTTGTTTCAAAAAGCCCTCCAAAACCCTTGTCTTGAGTCAGGCTGGTCCCAATTCTACGGCACAGTAAAGAATAAAACAACCCAAGAGTAAAGGCATTGTGCCTTTAAGACCAGCAAATAGGTCAACTATTTCTAGCATAGGTTATAATTTATCTCGTGATATAGACATGTCTATCATAAAAGCAGCTAATGGTATGCTCGTCCACAGAGAAAACAGAAAGGACTTTCTGCCTAGAAGTTTCTTGACCAACAATTCCAAATGTAATAGTTTTGACAGGGTTTCCTTGATTGATTTTTACAAGAAGTTGTAAATGTTTTGCTATGTATCTGCTACATATACTCATTCAAAAGCAACAGCATGGTAATAATAGATGACACCATGTACTGTAGAAATACTGTCTTGAGTTCTCTATAAGATTTACCAGAGAATTTACAAAGCCTCACATTTTACAGTGTGTGCATAAGTAAATGTAAACTTACTGCATTATCCTATTGTCTTACTTTTCTGTTGCTAGGACACAACACCATGACCTTCTGAGTTCGTTTACATTTTTTTTCCTGTTTAGTATTCTCTAGATTAAAGGAACTTAAACTCAGTTTACATGTGGCAAATTTTTTTTTCTTTTTGTTTTTTTGAGACAAGGTTTCTCTGGATGGCCCTGGCTGTCCTGGAACTCACTCTGTAGACCAAGCTGGCCTCAAACTCAGAAATCCACCTGCCTCTGCCTCCCAAGTGCTGGGACTAAAGGCGTGCGCCACCACTGCCCAGCTACATGTGGCAAATTTTAAGAAGTCTTTCCCAGTGAAGATAGTCCTCCATAAATAAAAATAAATAAATAAAAAGAAAATCAACAGAGTGTTTATTTTGCTTGCTTCCTATTTGGACTTTTAAAACTGAAAATGGACTTACAGCAGGTAGAGGAGGAAAGGCACACGTTGTTCTATGTGAAATAGAAAGGAGAAGAATTCCTCTGCCTCGTGATCCCTGACCTCATGACCTTTGTTTTCTTTTTTTTAATATAGCATATTTTTATTTTATGTCCATTGGTGTTTTGCCTGTATGTATGTCTGTGTGCGCTCTTGGAGTTACAGACAGTTGTGAGATGCCATGTGGGTACTGAGAATTAAACCTGGGTCCTCTGGAAGAGGCCCTCTTGTCCGCTGAGCCATCTCTCCAGCTCATGATCATTTCTTAATTTTTAATACCGGAGGCAGGCTATATAGAGAGACTCTGTCTTGAAAAAAATCAAACAAAAACAACGACATAAACAAAAAAAGAAAAGAAAAGATCAGCTCATCAGTCAGATTTATCTTTGGTATCAAATTATTTTTAAAAACTTAATTTGTTCTTGGCACTGGAGAGATGGCTCAGTGATTAAGAGTACTTGCTGCTCTTACAGAGGACCTGGGTTCCATTCCCAGCATTCACATGGTGGCTCGCAATTATCTGTAGACACGCTCATGGGGGACACACATATATGTAGACAAAACACGCATACATATAAAATAAACCTAAAAATATTTCAAGTTAACCTGTTCTTTGGCATTTAAGACACATGTACAGCATATGTGGGTCCCACTCACCCTCCACCATCTCTTAGCCCCTCCTCCACTTTCATTTGTTTGCTTTTTTTTTTTTTTTTGGCTTTGATTTTTCATTTTGTTTTGTTTGGGGGGTTGTTTGTTTTTCAAAACAGGGTTTCTCTGTGTATCACTGGCTATCCTGGAACTCACTCTGCAGGCCAGGTCAGAGATCTGCTTGCCTCTGCCTCCCGAGTGCTGGGATTAAAAGTGTGTGCCACACCAGGCCAGTATTAAAGATTTTAAAGTAAAAAACCAACCATTATAAGAACTGCCTAAAATATGTGTCTCTTTAAACTATTTAGAAACATGTGGTTTTTAAAATATTAGGCAATGGCTAACATATTAGACTGGTGTAACCTACCCTCTAGGTGCTCAATAGCCATATTTGGAGGTCCCTACTGATGTGGTAAAAGAGATGAAAAGGAAAACGTTTCCCCTCCAAGGTCAAATAGATCCCAGGGAACTGTGGGGCACATCTGGAAACGTCTGTAACAACGGGCATCACTTGTTTCCTGTCCAGGAAGGGCACGGAGACACTACTGGTGAATTCTAACCAGTGTCCAATCTAGAAAGAAGGTCAAGAGAGGAAAACTTCATCCCATACTTCCTTCCAAGTGAAGCAAGCATCTGAGTTATCCTCACATGGACGGAACAATTGGCAAAGAAAGGCTAGAAGAGCCAGAGGATTCTTCCAAATCCAAGAGAGCCTTACAACCAGATAGATCTTCTACTGGCCTTCTCTGCTAAAGGAAAGTAGTTAATTTTGGTCACCTACATGGCCTAAAACACCCAGCAGAATAGTGTAATTAATAAGCAGGACTAAAATGGTCAGCACATTTTTTTTTAAATAGACTAAGGGACTTCACTCCTCAGATATTACTGTATTTCTTACTGAGGAGTCTCTTCTTGGGAAAAAAAAATAGTGCTCATTTAAGACATGGCCTTGGCTCAATCTAGCACTGCAGTGTCTATCTGCAGCAGTGAGAAGCAGGCCTAGCTTCTTAACTGCCAAGGCCAAAATCAGACTAGACTTCCTGACTGCTGCCAACAGAGGGATTTGTGCCCTTCTCCAGGGACAATGCTATTTCCACACAACAGATCCAAAAGGATCCAACAAGGCCCAAAGACCAGGCACACAAAATTCAACAAGCTGCCTCCCATGGATAGGCTCTTGGGTCCCTCTCATCCTGGCTCCTCCCCCTTACTCATCCTCCTCCTCTTAATTATCCACATTTACTTTTTATCCTGCCTTTTAAACTTTTTAGAGAAGTTCCTTTTGGACTGAATTACCAACATCACTTGGTCCACAGCACAGGATGAAGTAAAAACAATGCTTCTCTTAGAGTCATCCCAGACTCAATAGGCTAAATGACTCAAGAGGCAAAAGCATCAAAAGTCTGAGCTACATAGAAAGTTTCAGGCCATCCCAGACTACACAGCAGGTCCTATCTCAAAATTCTAAAAGACAAAGAAGTAAAATATTATCCTGCTGGCTAGTTTTAACATAAGCTAGAATCATCGGAAAAGAGAAAACGTCAATCGAGAAAATGCCTCCATAAGATCCAGCCCTAGGCTTCCGGTCTGGGCCAGTGCCCTAAGCAGACCTTGGCCTCAAACTCCCCAGGCAGTCCCACAATACCCAGAGGAAGCTCTACTCCCAGGTGCTCCAACACATCCAGGATCCCAGGATCCCGGGAGCTTGGTCACACCAGGATCTCAAGGTTGCAGAGGCACCTTGACTCCCAGGAGATCTGTCACACCCTGGATCTCAGAATCACAGGATCCCAGAATCACAGGATCCCAGAGACAGCTGGTCTCTGAGGAGTTCTGACACAACCAGGATCACAAGAAGGACAGGCTCATCAGATAAAGGGAGGGCATACCTGCCCTAGAGATAACTGAATGGCAGGAGGCAAGCCCAAGAACATAAGCAACAGAAACCAAGGTTACCTGGCATCATCAGAACCCAGTTCTCCCACCATAGCAAATCCTGGATACACCATCACACTGGATGTCTTAGTCAGGGTTTCTATTCCAGCACAAACATCATGACCAAGAAGCAAGTTGGGGAGGAAAGGGTTTATTCAGCTTACATTTCCACATTGCTGTTCATCACTAAAGGAAGTCAGGACTGGAACTCAAGCAGGTCAGGAAGCAGGAGCTAATGCAGAGGCCATGGAGTGATGTTTCTTACTGGCTTGCTTCTCCTGGCTTGCTCTCTTATAGAGCCCAAGACTACCAGCCCAGAGGTGGAACTACCCCCAAGGGGCCCTCCCCCCTTGATCACTAATTGAAAAAATGCCTTACACCTGGATCTTGGGGAGTCATTTTATCGACTGAAGCTCCTTTCTCTATGATAACTCCAGCTTGTGTCAAGTTGACACACAAAACCAGCCAGTACACTGGAAAAGCAAGATTCAGATCTAAAATCACTTCTCATGATGATCATAGAGGACTTTTAAAAGGACATATATAACTCCCTTAAAGAAATACAGGAGAACACAGGTAAACAGCTAGAAGCCCTTAAAGAAGAAACACAAAAATCCCTTAAAGAATTACAGGAAAACACAACCAAACAGGTGAAGGAATTGAACAAAACCATCCAGGATCTAAAAATGGAAACAGAAACAATAAAGAAATCACAAAGGTAGACAACCCCAGAGATAGAAAACCTAGGAAAGAGATCAGGAGTCATAGATGCAAGTATCACCAACAGAATACGAGAGATAGAAGAGAGAATCTCAGGAGCAGAAGATACCATAGAAAACACTGATACAACAGTCAAAGAAAATGCAAAATGCAAAACGTTCCTAGCATAAAACATCCAGGAAATCCAGGACACAATGAGAAGAAACCTAAGGATAATAGGTATAGAAGAGAGTGAAGATTCCCAACTTAAAGGGCCAGTAAATACCTTCAACAAAATTATAGAAGAAAACTTTCCTAACTTAAAGAAAAAGATGCCCATGAACACACAGGAAGCCTACAGAACTCCAAATAGACTGGACTAGAAAAGAAATTCCTCCCATCACATAATAATCCAAACACCAAATGCACTAAACAAACAAAGAATATTAAAAGCTGTAAGGGGAAAAAGGTCAAGTAACATATAAAGGCAGACCTATCAGAATTATACCAGACTTCTTACCAGAGACCATGAAAGCTAGAAGATCCTGGGCAGATGTGATACAGACCCTAAGAGAACACAAATGCCAGCCCAGGCTGCTATACCCAGCAAAACTCTCAATTACCATAGACGGAGAAAACCAGATATTCCATGACAAAACCAAATTTACACAATATCTTTCCACAAATCCAGCCCTACAAAGGATAATAGATAGAAAACACCAACACAAGGAGAGAAACTACACCCTAGAAAAAGCAAGAAAGTAATCTTTCAACAAACCCAAAAGAAGATAGCCTCACAAACATAAAAATAACATCAAAAATTCCAGGAAGCAATAATCACTTTTCCTTAATATCTCTTAACATCAATGGACTCAATTCCCCAATAAAAAACCATAGACTAACAGATTGGATATGTAAACAGGACCCAGCATTTTGCACACCAGAAGAGGGCATCAGATCCCATTACAGATGGTTGTGAGCCACCATATGGTTGTTGGGAATTGAACTCAGGACCTCTGGAAGAGCAGTCAGTGCTCTTAACTGCTGTGTCCCTATTTTGGGTTTTTAAGACAGGGTTTGGCTGTATAGCCCAGCCTGGCCTGGAACTCGGGGTCTTGCTGCCTCAATTTCAGTGTTAGGATTTGGGTCTGGCTCATCAGACTGGGTTTCATTACAACAGCTTTTCAATAAAGCTGAGTGCTGGTTTCAAAATGCAACTTGTGGATTTAAGATTTTATCTCAGTAGCACTAGAGTTGCCTAACATAGGCAAAGGTCTCCAGAATTGGAAAGACAGACAAAACCAACCCTTACAACTCTCTTTCCTCTCTAGTCAGAACCTTTAAATGGCCTTCCCATCCTACTCAGACTTAGTCATATTTATAATGGACCCAGTCCCCAATGGACCCCAGTCCCCACACCTTTTTTGACATTAGCTTTTCCAAGACCTTCCTAAATTGGTTCCCAGTCATACTGCCCTCTTTCCTGTAATAACCCAGGCGTGTTACAGCTAACTGCCTCACTTTGTTCAGATCTGTTTAAAGTTCATGTTACCACCATTCTTTATCTCTAGAAGGCACATTACCATTGGACACTTTATGTGGCTATTTATTTTCTGTCTGCCTTTCCCATTAGGATGTAATTTCTGAAAAGTGGATGAATTTCTTTTATAGTGATATCTCTAGCACTGAACCGTACCTGCCACATAGTAGGTTCACACACACACACACACACACACACACACACACTGACTGAATGAATATAGACATACCTTCTGCACTTGCAGGTTCACTGTGGATGGCCATCCTTGGGAATTGACCACCTTCTCTTGTTTGTTTGCTTGTTTTCAGACAAGATCTCACTATGTAGCTTTGGCTGGCCTGGAACTCTCTATGAAGACCAGGCTTCTTGTTTTGTTTTCCTGAGGATTTTATCCATTCCCCCATTACCTCCCCAACACACTCCCTGGTTTTTGAGACAGGAGCTTTCACTAGCCGGAAGCTCACTGGTTAAGCTAAGCAGGCTGACTAACCAGCAAGCCCCAAGGATCTGCCTTTCCCTCACTCCTTAGACTCAGTACAGTGTGCACCACCAAACTCAGCTTTACTAAGTGTGTACTGGGAATCAAACTTAGGTCCTCTAATTTTACTCTATCATTTTCCCAACTCAAATGTTTAGATAGCTAAACTTACCAATCAACTTCTCTGTTTCCTATACTCCAAAATAACATAAGACATCTAAGGGCCAGCAAGATGGCTTAGTGGGTAAAGTGTTTGCTATATACACCTGATGACTCAAAAATTCAGACCGAATAAGAGAACTGACTCTACAAAGTTGTTCTCTGACCACCATATGTGTGTGCCTGCTCACATATCACACACAGAATAACAAATTAATCTAATTAAAATACCTGAGCCAAATGTGATATTGTGTGGTTGATGTAGGAGATCATGCGTTACAGGCCAACCTGAGATCCTGTCTAGAAAGAAAAACTGGAGGGTTTAAAAAAAAAGAAAAAAGAAAGTCTAACAGAGTAGGTGTGTACTGGAGGTTCAGTTATTAGAATCAGAAGCTCAAAGCCACCCCCAGCAGGGTTTGAAAGGCTAGTGGTAGGGCTGGAATACAATATAATACCTTGCTGTCCCCTTGATACATAATCTATTTAAGTACTGCAAGGTATTTAGAGATTATGCAGAGATCCAAAACTTGTGTATTTCTTCATAGTTCCCAGCACCCCATAACAAGAATCATTAATGCCTTCTTCTATATCCCTGAAAAGTAGTTTAACTTCATCACCTTTTGTACATTAAAAGTTAGTTAAAGGGGAATGGGATTTAGTTCAATTTACAGAATTAAATCCTAACTACAACCAGCATGGAACCATAGCCCTAAGGGTACAGGAGTAGCACCCACACCTTGGCACTAATCAGTGGCTCTCTGATTAGAATCAGTATCTGCTCAACAACAGAGGAATCCTACTGATACTGAAAGCTAGCCTCCTTAGTGTCATGGATCTTGGAGGAGTGTCATGGATGGAGGAGAACCATCACTTTACTAAACCAGCACAATCCCTAACTTCTAAATGTGTCCTTATACCCACAAATAAGTGTAGTCTTCACTCACCAAGGAAAACACTCATCTAAACACACAGAGACCATTAAGAAAACCAAGCCAACCAAAACCCAGAGTTGTGGAGCCCAGTCCCTATGGATGGATACATTTGCAACATTTGAACCTAAGACTTAGGGAACACTGAGGAAAGAGGGAAAGGAAAGAGGCTCAAGGAATTTTCTGTGAGATTGTGTCTCCTATTCAAGGTCAGAAGCTACACCCATAAAGCCTCACCACTATGACTGCCTAACCTGAGCTGAACAAGGACAACAGACATGGCGAAGTGGATGGGGGAAAGTCCTTAAGACCTCAACCCCACACAAAGATCTACAGGCCACTGAGGAATGCTGAGAGTGGGAGAAACAGTCTTCCTTAGGGAAGAGAAAACCAACTGGTTATCCAATACCAAATGGTCAACCTTGAAAAAATGTTTTTAAAGTTTAGAAAGACAGGAAGGAAGGAAAGAAGGAAGGGAGAGAATAAAGCAAGAGCTAGTTAAAGCCAGAAAGCAAAACTACTTTCCGAGTAGCCTGAATGACACATAAAGGATTGTCTGAAATAACCAGCTGCTCATTTCTCCATTTAATTACCTGTGAATCGGAATGGCCTGCAGAATAATGTAATTCATACACTCCTTCCCTAGTCCCTTTTAATCGCCTTAATCCCAACCCAACAGCACTGAATCACAAGCATACTGAATCAAAAATAAAGGAATTGAACAACAGTATAAGCTTGGAAGAAATCTGAGACCACTTTAGCCTCAAACTAAATTATTTGCCTAATGAGAACAGCCCTCAGATGCACTGTGACTCAGCATTTTATGATCCTTAGCTATGAAATGAGATGCAGGTGTTTCCTCCTTCCTGGCATTAGCTACATAATAGATCTAAAATAAATGAAGTATTTCAAAAACTCAGAAAATGTCTGAGGTGCTACAATGTTCACGTGGACACAGGCTTAACTCAGGCTCATGATGTCAGGAATGACAACATGTGTCAGATGATGCACAGAGCTGTTCTGCAAGAACTTGTGGCCCTATAAAATTAGCAAAGTGCTGACTATAATTACAACTCAGAAATGAACAAAATATTATAAATAAACAAATACAAAAATCAAAAATAGTTTAAAGGCAAGTAATAAATGAAATAACAGAGCTGAGGGAATTTCCAGATCACAAGCTAAAACTTAATCAAGTCAAGATTTTTCCCCCTTATAAAAAAACAAAAAGAAAAATAGAAAAACTAAACTAAAAGTGAGACCAAGGTGAAAATTGTGCTCTTTTCAACTGTTCACGGACAGAAATGAGATAAAAATAGTAACTACACACAGGTACTTCCTTTCTTGGGCTGCAGAAACTGACTGAAAAGGGGAAAGAGAAATGGAACTAATTAGCAAGCATGTGAGACCATGAGAAGGGACTGAGGAACACTAATCACAGAAGAGAGGAACTGAGGAAGCCCAGGGAAGCCAGGTATTCCAATGAATAAAGACAGTACAAATAGCCTGGTGGTAAGTCAGCCAAAAATAAAGCTAACAGTCATTGCTTTTACTCCTACTCTGTCTCCACATCCCAAGAACTGGGACTACAGGTGTGAGCTGCCACACTGCATTTATGCAGTTATGGGGATAGAAATCAGGGCCTCAAAAAGCCAATTTACTCATTGATTTATTACAAAGCCAAAGGGCAACCTAAATAAGAAATTAGTTGAATCAAAAGTTCCCTTTTGTTCTTCTATCTTTTCTTCTCCTTTTTCTAGAGGCTGAACCCCGGGCCTTGGCGTGTTCTACACATGCATTCCACCACCTAAGCTACATCCCCAGACCATAAATACGATTAAAAAGTATCGTCTTGCACTGAGGAAATAACCTCAGAGAAGTAAATTGCACAGCTCACTGTTAAAAGAAGGCAGAGCCAATGCCTTATACCGTCTGGTAGGAACATCTCAAATTGGCAAAAAGCGGGAAAGTAGCACTTCACGGTAGTACATAAGGGGGGTCCCTTTCAATGGTGATAGGATGTACACTCTTGAATTATTGGGGGGGGGGTTGTAAAATTAAAAGCCAGAAGTGAGGATGATCTGACTTCAACATCTGTCACCAGGGCTGTTTTGGCTCATCTGGGTGTGTAGGTGAGTTCCCTCTCCTCTTCATTGCTCCATGTATGTCCCTTCCTGAAACTGGATATTGATCAAAATTTAGAGAGACTAGTCTTTGGCCAAGGGTATAGAATAGCTGTGGTCCCCTGCTACAACCTCCAAATAGGTCCTGGAAACCAGATACATAATCTATATCCTATTAAAGAATTTTGACTCACGTGTGAGAACAGCATTCATGTCCTAAATCATACTTATCAGGAAACCAACCGAGCATAGTGGGGCCTCAAATAAGACAGGAAGGTTCACCAGGTTATGAATCAAGGAAAACATTACAGGTGAAGGAGCGTTTTGAATGTCAGAAGGAACATCTAACTTCTCATGAGGCTCCTCGGAGCTTTCAAGTTAAATTTCAGAACACGGCAGGGAAGGACCTCCACAACTTGGCCAGGTAGAATGACCAGAAAGGCGTATCACCTCAACTGACAGACTTATGGTCAATGAGCATTTGTTTCCCAGGTCAGGTTTTAACTGACCAGAAGTGTTTTACTATCGGAAAACCAGTTAGAAAGATGTACACCTTGTGCAAACTGTACATCTTGGCACGTGGTAGAAGCACAGAAATCTTTTGAGCTAAATCAAATGAAAATCGACTGGCAGCCACCAAGGGCTGGCACGCTGCCATACTGCCTTATGCCAACCAAACCTTTGGCGTTAGCTAATTTTAAAGCTGTCAAGTGAGACACTTGAACACATGATCCGGGTGGAACAGGGTGACTTTGGTTTATCTGGATGCTCCCAAACCAATTGGAAATGTGTAAAAGAGAGCTATTGGTAATGTGTAAAAAGATTTGTCCCTTCCTTCGATGTGACAGGATGGCTATGCCTTTAAAAACTCGTCTGCTAGGTATAAATCTGAGTATTTATGAATGAAATTGTTTCCCCCACGCAGAGGTGCTGAGGGGGAAGTTATGGAGATGAAATGAGGTAGTGAAGGTGTTGATAAAATCACATTAGGGGTATAATACGCTGTTTGGGCTCACACACTCACACCCACGTGCTGTTTTTCACCGCGGCCCCGGGGTACCACCCCAGGAGGATTCCACGCCGGTTTCTTTCCCTCAGGCCTCATCCGCACCGAGAGTTCCTTACGAATGCCGCACACTTGCTCCCCTCCACTCCGCGGTCGCTCGCGCGTCACCGACCGGCGTCAGGAAAGGCCCCCACCTGCCGCACACCGGCGCACACAGCCCAACTGCCCGCCCCCTCCGGCCCCGGAGGCGGGGCCTTGTGGCAACGTCATGGCGCTGCGCCGGGTCAAAGTTCAGCCCCGCCCGCCTCCCCGCGCCGTCTCCTCGGCCTGCGCCGCCGCCGCTCGTGGTCCGGGTCGCGCTCCTTCCGCTCCGTCGCCTGCTTGCGAGTGCTGCCCGGCAGGCCGCCATGGCGAACGTGGCCGACACGAAGCTGTACGACATCCTGGGCGTCCCTCCCGGCGCCAGCGAGAACGAGCTGAAAAAGGTACTGGAGCGAGCCGGCCGGCGGGCGGGGCGAGGGCGCGGGGCCTGCGCGGTCGGGGCGGCCTGAACCGGGCTGAGGCGCGGCGGCGGCGGGGGCGCAGTCGGCTCGGCTGACCTTGGGCCTCCGCCCGCCGGTCCTGCGCAGACGCGGCCCGCCACCTCGGCGCCCCGGGCCACCCGGAAAAACAAGTCGGACCGCGGTGCTCGCGCCGCCGGGCCGGGGAGGAGCTGACCGCCGGCGCCGGTGTGGGGCTGAGGGCCGCAGCCTCCGGCGCTGAACAGGCTCCTCCCTCGCCGGGCAGCCGGAGCAGCGTGGGTCTGTTTAGAAGCTTTGTTCTGTGGGCTGGAGATCTAAATACCCGGTGGCCGCTTCAGGGATGAGTCGTGTGTCCCAAGCAAACACCTGAGTATGCACTCACTAAAAAGAAGACAGGTCTCATTCTTGTCCTTTGTAGTAGTACAAAATCGTCTCGGGACTTAAGGTATTAATAAAGTCTCTCGGCATCTTCTCTGGCTGTCGGTATCCAATCTGAATTTGTAAACTGAGAAAAATAAAAATGTCCCGTAAGTACTGGGACTGGTAAAGTCCATAGAAAAAAGACTTCCTGTTACCCTACCGGAAATGGTAGACTGTGTTATATAATTCATGAGTCTGTGTGAAGACTTACATGGTGCTTACCCACATCACTTAAGTGAAAGTATGTAGCTTCACCACCACCTAGGACCCCAGGTATGAGACCGTGTGCTAATAAAACATCACTTAGGGCCTCCTGGGTGTTTTCCTGTTAAAGGGCAGGCAGAGGAGCCAGCCAGCATAGAGAGACTTGGTAGAAGTATCCTTTGCTTAATTTGTAGTCGGGCTTGAGTTTCTGTAAAATGTAGTTACTCAATCTAAAATTTGTTTGGTTATTGTGGTCTCCTTGGTCCGGTTACTGGCCATCAATGACATTTGATAATAGTTTAAAAAAAGAAAGAAAATGTTTAAATATCTTTTTCTTTGTTGTTTTGTTCTGTTTGTATTTTTTCTTCAATAACTTTGCGTACATTATTAGCAAGTAAACAATATTGAAGTGGAAAATGTTAAATAGTAAGTGACATTTTTGGAAGGCTGTAACTTTAGGACATTGCTTCTCAGAAAAGTGAATTGTTTGCTGTGTATAACTCTTTTCCAAAATCTTTTTTGAAGGCATACCGAAAGTTAGCCAAAGAATACCATCCTGATAAGAATCCAAATGCTGGAGATAAAGTAAGTTATTTGAGTTTTATTCTTGGAGTTTTAGTTTTAAACTGAAATTTAAAATATATCACCCTCCCAGAAAGGAATGATGTAGGGAAAAGTCCATTTATGCCTACAGAGTGAAACTTTGGCTGTTATTTTAACTTACTTGAAAATGACCATAGTAAAACCTAATGCTTGTAATATTCTTCAAAAATAGGAGAAATTACAGCTATGGAGATAGCTGTGTTACAAGTCTTTGCCGCAATGTAAGCCTGACCACCTGAGCTTGACTCACAATGGAAGGAGAGAACGTTGCCCTTTGACCTCCATACATGCTCTCACACTCATAGACACACAGAGATGGTGGTGGTAACTTTCAGAGGACTGCTTTAGTTGTACCATGAGAATTCTAAGATCTTTAGCAGTAGGTGATAGGACCAAAAGGAAGCCAAGGGAAACTCAGAGCTTTTTATTGGAGTTAAGTGGCTTCTGGGTTTCTAAAGTCTATCTCACGTTCTTACATTTAAAAGTTCAATTGTTTTTATTTTTACTTTTACTTTATAGTTTAAAGAAATAAGTTTTGCATATGAAGTATTGTCAAATCCA
This sequence comes from Uromys caudimaculatus, assembly GCA_028551405.1. Lineage (NCBI taxonomy): Eukaryota > Metazoa > Chordata > Mammalia > Rodentia > Muridae > Uromys > Uromys caudimaculatus. The sequence continues at coordinate 16,672,256 of CM052707.1, read as the reverse complement.
GAGAAGCGGGAGCTCTATGACAGATATGGAGAACAAGGTCTACGGGAAGGCAGCAGCGGAGGTGGTGGCATGGATGATATTTTCTCACATATTTTTGGTGGAGGATTGTTTGGCTTCATGGGCAATCAGAGTAGAAGTCGAAATGGCAGAAGAAGAG